>CM029788.1:26119764-27319764 GCA_017562165.1 Ectropis grisescens
TTTGATAGAGACGTACCAACATTGAGTGTAAAATTTATACGAGCTTTGCGTCTGTTTGGTATCCAGAAATAGAGTTTGGACATAAAATTATACACTTATGTATAATAGGCCACTTTTACACATCATAACAACATAGTACCATCCATGCGTGCTGATGGTGAAATTCGGAAGAGCGTTCTGTAACCTTGTGGCGTAACGTACCATGTACTTAGCTAAGTGCGTGTTGATGGATAACGCAACTGTTAATCTGCCATTTTTGCCTATAAGGCTACCACAGCAATCAACAATTTTTAAGTTATAATAACTTCAGTTTATTTTTTTTCTAGATTTTTTTAAGTACCGGCTGGTATATTCAGGAGAACGGCGACTGCCGATCTGGAGCCTCTGGTTCGGATCCCATGTGCACAACGTCAGTAATTTTCAGAATCGCGTAATATCGCACTCCTAAAACGGTGACGAAAGACATAGTTAGGAAACCGATATGACACCGTTTACAATATTACGCACATGACTTGGAAATGACAACGGTCATCGTGATAAAACCGACATGGTCCTGAATCTTCTGATCACGCATCATCCACCAACCCGCATTGGGCCACCGTAGTGTAATAAGGTGTTGAACTCTCTCTCGAGAAGTTCTAACAGTTGGCTGCTTACGCGTTCTGGATGGTTTCTTAGATTTTTAGTATTGAGTTAGAAAGTTCCTCTGCCTAATAATCAGAAATCTCGGAACGTCGCATGTGCACTTTCAGCACCTGAGAAACGGGGCGCCAACGACGTCGAGTACTCGATTCAGACGCGAGCGCTAATTCACTGGATTTTCTCAACGCGAGGACCGACCGACTTGCGGGCTTATTCACCGGTAACGTGCAAAAACAAATACTAATTATTTTTGATGATTAAAAGTTAAATGAATGAAGGATTAATTCAGACGTAAAAGCTAAGAGACCGAAGCTTAAGCAGGCTATGGAGAGACTTATATCCAGCAGTGGACTCAAGATAAACTGTTGATGATGCTATTCTTTATATTCTATTAGAACGTTATTTTAACATCCGACAAAAAAAAGGGTGTTATAAGTTTGACGTCGATGTCACTGTCATCTGACTGTCTCTGTGTGTGTCTGTCTGTAACGTAGAGCTCAAAACGGATGGGCCGATTTCGGATGCGGTTTTATTTCAATTAATAATACCCGTGCAGATGTTTTTAAGCTATGTTTGGTTCTTATCGATTCAAGATGGCTGCCTCCACAAAATGGCGGACATTTCTACCCATAACAGCACAGCGACACACAGCTGTTGGAACATGAAGATTTTAAATCGTTACCTAACACTGCGCCACGCTCGTCACTCAAAATATATAGTAAGATGTCTCTATGCCCTGTAATTTCACTGAAATATTGCCATTTAAACCAGAACATAGTGATGTTTCACATCTCTGTTAGCAGGTGAACCTTGGCTTAAAGGTGTAGTACTGCCCCATTCCTCAGACAGAATACTGCAAAGAAAACCTACAATTAATTTATACTATTAGAATTGTAACCTGTTGAAGGAGGTTATTTCAAAATATTCTTTTGAACGTTCTTTATAATCTTAGCGACTTATTATTAAATTTATGATGTTGCGTCTTGGAACATACTGTAGTACGATTATCTGAATTATGGTATATTAAATTCTTTCATGAATTTATGCTAAATATTTGCGTAACAGAATATTGTATCCATTAGTCATGTCATGTCTGGTAAATGTAATGTTGTCCATGACAGTATGAATAAAAATTCATGATTCAAAACCACAGTAGTGTTTTATTAGGTTATGGGCCCAGTCCACTAAAATCAGTAAAAGTATAGTAAAAGTTTAGTGTGTTCAGATAAATGTCTACAAACTACTTAGTAAACGTGCCAAAACTAAAAGGCCGCAGAAATTATGATGATTGGTGTTTCGCGCCATGTTTGATTTATTTCCACTGGCATTGACGTTTGACAGATGACGTTACTATTCCTACCAACATAACGAACTTGTCTCTGGTTTTGTGAAAATTTCATGGCGGCAAATGCTCTCTCGAATTAACCTCAAAATCTGCACTCATGTCTAGTAACTTCGTCTTGATGGCATCTGCAGTTATTTGATGCCTGAATGTTCGATTCAAGCCATAATCATAGGACCAAATTTTTCTGGTAATCCGGCCAACATAAGCGATCCCATCCATTGGTCATTGATATCGAAATCCTCGTACTGATCAATTTTTCAAGCGAAAATCTCATCAATTACAAACCAGTGTCTCAATAGACGAGGACAGAGATCCAGAATCAAGCTGGAGTGAGTGCAGGCGACATACAGCAATTACCTCCAAGAGCACCGTGTCACACATACTGCTAACTCCCGGCTTGACTAGTGGTGGGAACGAATATTCTAAACATCGATAAAAATCAAAAGGAAAGCTTTTAGCACGTTTAACACTTTTGGTATAAAAATCTTATAGGTTCCCGTCACGTTACATTTACCATAGCAGTTTAGTACCTAAGCTTGTTTTTTACTAACGAAACCAAAAAAGTATTTATTTTCCGATTCAATAAAATAATTTACACAATATTTGTTTTTAATAAAGAGTGACGAGAGACAAACAGAACATATGACTATCTTCTTTCATGTCTTATCTTATCTTATCTTATCTCTCAAAATCGTTTCACCATTGAGAATGAAAATCGTTACAAAAGATCCATGTTTCGTAATATTCGAATAATAACATGTTTTAAAGTTATATATCAGTAATGAAAATATTACTGTGTATAGGTTTAGCGCCAATGTTTCAGAGAAAATTACAGGGCTTAGAGATACAACACGTTAGATTTCTGGTGATGAGCGCGGTGTGAGTGCTAGGTAATGATTTGGAGGATCATGTTCCATGTTCAATAGCTGCGTATCACAATAAAGCGTTATGTAGCCGAACATGTTGCTTGCAATCATGAGGTATATATGTCCTGCTCGTCTCATCATCTCTTATTAAAAATAATAAAAAATATCGATACTAATCCGTCACTAGTTGAGCCTGGGTGCACGACACCAGTCTCTGCTGCATCCTGCATTCAACTTACGGCTGCGGTCTAATGACCTGCCGTCAAATGTCGAACACATCTAACACTAGGTTTCTGCAGCCTGGTACTGTTCTTGGTAAACTTTCTGAACACCACACCTAGGGTATTTACCGTGGTTAATATGAGCACTGCAAATAGAAGGGATATTTGCCAGGGGATAAATATAAGGGATAGTATTAATGATGGGCGATGGGAATGAAGAAGAAGGTGATTACAGTGGAGAGGCGAAGAGGATAAAGGTGGTTCGGTATTTGACGATTGGTCATCGAAGAATTAAAATTAATTAAGTAAAGAAGAAAAAAAAATTGAGAATTTATCCCAAGTTTTAAAGAAATAAATTCGCAAACCATATAATGTAATGAGACACATAAAAACATAACTTCAGTTATAATTGTACTACGAGTATAACTAAAAAAAATACTATGGTGATAAGAGGAAATGAGAAAATATGTCACTTATTACCGTAATTCAATCATATATATACTTGAAACAAGTTACACTTAGGAAAAACTCATCAAAAGTTCGAATAAATTGAAATCAATCTAAATGATCAACTTTTATGATGTCAAATTGACTCAAAACGATATAGCTGAGTTTAAATCAGCGTTTTGAATGCTGCAGTAAATCTTTTATTATTGTAGAATATGTACTTACTGTTTGTTTTGTACAGTCGTTAATTTTCTAGCGACGAAACGTAAGTTACGCGAGAAGTATTAATTACTCAGTGGTCCAAAGGACATTGCTGGTGAAAACAGGAAAACACTGCCCAACGATAGGGAATTGGTTTCGGTACGATTATAAGTTTTTTTAAATTGCTTCACAGACTTACAAACTGTAATAATAACAAAATAGAAACTCAGTGGCTTGATGCGGTGCTATGAGCAGCCCACATAATCTTTCCACTGTCAAGAGTCAAGACCATACCATGTTGGTCAAGAACCGGGTTCGAAGATATATTTCCATGACTGTGCCAAGTTACCTTCACCTTACAGCTTTTAGCAGGTGATAACAAACTTGAATATCTCCACTTACTATCTGCACTGCACTATGAGCCGACGGAATTTATACCTCATTTCGGTGAAATCGGACTTTTTTACCCTTCGATCACCACACTTTTATAATATGTATGTTGGTTAAAGTACTGGTAGTAGTGTATTATAAAAGAGAGATGATCTTCTTAGCATGGATCCACCGTGCTGGGCCGAGTCTATTGTGTGGCAGAGAGAGAAATCGAAATTACCCCAAGTAAAGTATGTAAATTTCTAAGCAAAAATAAGAAAAACGATCGAAAACAATACAAAATCAGTAGACCGCAATTGCCATCAAATGCGTAATCTACTTATTTGTAACTTTTTTTATAAAAATCAATTTCAGTTTACTGACTGCTTATACTTCAATGATACTTTTATTCGTCTGTGAAACTAGGTTTTTACAAAATTAGGTGTTGTTGTGTCAGAGACCAGAGAAACGTTCGCTAGTTTTCCACCACAGTTTGGTATACAGATGTTACATCAGATAGATGACGTTTAAATAAATAAATAAATATTGGTGGACGAATTCACAACACACCATTCGACCCTAAACTAAGCAAACGCCTTAATATATTAACTGCGTGACGTTGTGCTCTAATCAAAGAGCTTACATTCTTTAACTATGGTCCTAATGATCAAGCGTAGCTTGATTTGCCATCACAGACTAAGTAGAGAGTTACCATTATGCGCATTGCAATGAGTTCGTATATTACCTCATTATTATAAAAATAAATGAAAGTGGTCATAGTGCGAGTCGGAATCTCTTTATGAAGGCTTCCGTAGCAGTAAGTAACATAATATAAAAGTTCTTGTAGTTCGTTGTTACTTTACAATCGTGTGTTTAACAATAGTCAATTTATGACGTTTAAAAATAAAACTACTAACTAGATCTTATTCAAACCAATTTTCGTTGATAGTTTAAATGGTAATGTACATCATACACTTTTATTTTGTCATTCTTATTTTTTTAGTTAGTTACAAGTACAAGTGTCCCTCACACATTTTACCACTTTGGAAGAGTATCTCGCGCAAACTATTCAGTTTAGAAAAAATGTTAGAAACCTCAAAAACATTTTTAAAACCTATCCATAGATAACCCACGTATGGTTTTGAAAAAATTTTTGAGTTTTAGTTCTAGTATATGACACACCCCAACATTTTTGTTTTTTTCTATTTTTGTTTAAAAATCTTAATGCCGTTCACAGAATACATCTACTTACCTAGTTTCAATAGTATAGTTTCGGAGAAAAGTGGCTGTGGCATACGGATGGACAGAAAACCCACAGACAGACATAAGAAGAAGAATCTATAAAGGTCCCGTATTTTACCATTTGGTCACGAAACCCTTAAATATAGCAGCCATAGGGACTGTCGCTCAAACTGAAAACTTATGATTAACTCGTTAAACTTTATTATTCCACAGACCCTAATATTGATACGTCACCTTTATATAGATTTACCTAATGCTATTACACTATTACGTGCTAGAATATAAAACCAAATCTCCTAGCTTGTACCACACCCATGTCCGCGACCACAAATGAATGGACTCCATTTAATCTCGAGGGATGTAATTGCAGCACCTTCGATTCGACCATTTATTGGGTTTGAGATTTATCGCCCACCGACCATTACTTTCACCATCGTCTATTACTTTTTTCTTGTTTCGCTTTTTTTTTAGGTTCTGCAAACGTAATTTCATGCGATTTTAAGATACCGCGCAAACTAATCTACTTATCGTGTGTAAAGATGCATCTTTATTTTGTGTGTTCTAAATTTGGACAGAAACTATATATATCACTATTATTTTTAAAGTTTTTGTGTTTATAAATGCGTTTGTTTTATGCACTGTAACGGTTAAACGAATTTCAATGAAAATAAAATGAATGATTGAATTTAAAACTTGCAACAACCACGTTAGTTTTTGCACTAAAATCTTATACCTTTAAACGACTAATTCTTGTAGGTATATAGGTATATACATATATTATACCTATATATATATATTTAATCTGAATCGAAACAGCTCGAACGATTTTCATAAAATTATGTATACAAAGGTTTCGGGGACGATAAACCGATCTAGCTAGTTTTAGACAACGAAAACTCCTATAATGTCATTAGAATACGATAACTTATTTCGCCACTGTTCTTTAAGTCTAAATGTCTCGGAGTCAACAGGCCCCGGTTCGATTCCTGATGGTTACACTCGGGTCTTTTCTTTTGTTCTTTTTATGAAAATCTTTTACTTATAGCCCTTTATAAACGCATTTTAAACCGAGCAGAGCTCGGTCAACCAAGGTACTACAGTCATGAAAGTACGTACGAATACCACCGATATTTTTTTCGTAAATATTTTTTTATAAAGCTATATATATAATACAGATTTAGAGTTAGCGTAGTGTTCAAAGTTCAAAGCGATGTACCGTATGCCAACATATTAACGTGTCTACGTCTGCGTTGGACTTAAAACCACATTGTCATGGTTAGTTGTTTAATGTGAATTGATATTAATAGCGTGGAGAAAATAGCTTTTGTGGTCGAATACAATGTGATGAAAATATACAGGTCTCACAAAATTACTATTATATAAGTTATCATAATAATATATTTACATTGGGCTTGTATAATCATTCTTTTTCGTGTTAAGTAGTAATGTGTTTGTTTAAATTACACTGCTCAACAACCAATATACTCGTATTTGCACTTAACTATTTATTTTAATATTATAAAACTGCAGAGGTTTTTTGTTTGAACGCGATAATTTCAGATACGACAGGGCTAGGACCGATTTCAAAAAAATTCTTTCACCAACATATACATAATCTCTGAGTGCTATATACTATGATTATATTGTGTAGTACAGGCGAAGCTGGAGAGGCCGTTAATATACAAATAAACGAGGACGCTTCCTTGGATGACATTTACCAAACTATTTAACGTGTATTTAACAGACTAAGTAGAGAGTAATCTATTTGGAAACTGACAAGCGAAACGAGAAACCAATTGACATCCAAAAAATTGCTTAACGGAAAAAACAATTTTTTCAAAAGGCCACAGATTACACACCTCCAAAAAGCCAATGTTGTTTGTTTTTGACGACTAGTTTAAAATCGATTGTCCAATCAGCATACGCGGTAGAATGATAATGCAAAGAGTTTACTTACATATACTACGTATAGAGTTAGATTTTCCCGCACGATTCCTTTGTGTCAATCGTAAGCAGATGTCGTCCAGGTCTTTCTATAGCAACAGAGTGATGTGTCGTAAAACAAAGTATGGCACTTCCACAAGAGCGACAAGGCAAGAAAGATGCTACCCGTGTGTGTTCGGTGTAAAGCGTTTGTGCTAACTATACGTAGTATATGTAAACTCTTGGGTTAGTGTTACAACATTCACTGATATATCAGTATAAACTTGTGTCTCAAAAGAAACCCCACGGCGTGTCTGTAAAAAGAAAATTGATAAATACAAGAAATTGGTACGTGTTTCTGTTATGCTGTAAGAAAATACCATCTATTACAATATCCCATCTCTTTTTGCGATCTAATTTCCTATTCATCAGTGCCATATTTTCTCACTCTACTCAAAAACAACAGTTCATTTGCGGCGTCTAGAACTTTTCGTCCATCTACATAAGGTAAAAATTGCTTGGCAACTTTGAGCGTTGTTGGTTTTCTGCAACAATACGATACAAAGACTTAGAAGTGATGTATAGATTTAAAGTCTGCGAGCACAGGCTCACATATATGCTCATAAAATAATTATACACCTTCTTATTTTTTTGTACAAAAACTAAATAAGGTTTTGGTATTGAATACCTAACATAAAACTTTATGTTTTCTAAAAAATTAATGCAACTAAGCATTCACTGAAGCACACACTGACTGACCTCGTGGCTTTAGTAGGTAGTAACTGCTCTGCGAAGCCGAGGGTCGTAATTCGATTCCACCAGTGCAAATATTTGTGTGATGAATTCGTCATGTTATTACTGTGTATGGTGTTTCTATTTCTAACAAGTATGTATTTAAAACTATATATATGTATTATATCAGCTATCTGTTGCCATAGTACAAGCTTTGCTTAGTTTGGGGTCAGATAATTGTTGTATGTAATTAGCATCAATATTTTTTTATATTTTGGAAAAATAAACATGCGTACTGTAAAAGAGATTTTCATGTAGCTTAGCCGCAATGCTAACAAATCTAATAACTTCCTAAAGTTTCCAAATCTTATACCTATATAATAGATTCTTTATTATACGAAATAAGAAATTGAATTTTGAAAATTGAAATAAAGGTTTATATTGTTTTGAAATAAAAGTTATGCTACAATAATGTATTAGAACACCGATCAGCAAATCTATTTATAACCTGTAATAAATGTAAAAATCGTATGGATCTTTAAAAAAAAACAGTTGTGAGCTGACATATCAAATTCCTAAACTTATTTTTTTGTAAAATGTATCTTATTTATAATTTATTTGCGCTGGTTTAATTCGTCCGTGTGTCACAAACTTGAGTATTTTTTCTTCCAAAAGGAAAAACCTACTTTGGAACCAACTGAAATATTGGATTTAGATAAGAACATGATTTACACTCGATTAGGTTACGAAATGCCGCGAAAAGGATTACGAGACCCTGGAAATGTTTGTTTAAATATTGCAGGAAGATACGAAAATGTTAATTGAAATAACTTTTAAACTTTCCGCTTTAGGTTACATTTTGACATTACACAATTATTTTAATAGTGATTGAGTCCTGTTTTATGATTTTGTTTTTAATCATTTGGACCGCGATTAAGTCCTATTTAGTTGTCAATCTTTCAGATCATGATGAAACCCTGTAATTTTAAATGTTACATTGATTTAATGAAATGCATTAAAATAATTTTCTGTGTGTAATAGATTAGTACTGCACAAGCATCAGCAGATCACTAAATGTTCTCATATCTAGAAATCTGGGTTTTGTCCAACAAGTAGTCATAGGCCAATCCACCACTCTAGCGCAGTGAGGTTGGTGGATGACGTACGACGCAAGACTCCAGGCACGTGTTGATTTCCTCGCGATATTTTCCTTTGCCGTTTCAGTTTCTGGGATGACGCAATTAATTCCACAAAGACAGTAGCACGCGCGTGGGATTGGAACCAGGGGCTCCGGATCGGAAGTTGCTGTCTTCCGACTAGACCAGCCGTAACTTGTGTTTTGTACCCACGTAGTATTGGCAAAAATAATTACTATACGCCACAAAACCAAATGATATTAATAAATGCGAATATTTGGATGTTTTTGCTAATTTCGTCAGAACAGGCTGCACAGAAGGGTTGAAGTTTGTAATACAGATAAAAGTGGAATAACACATAGGGTTTTTGGCGGGAAAATAACAGAGCTAAGACCTACACAGGTAAAACTGTGGGGAGTTGCTAGTATCAATATGAATATCTCGTCACGACACGAAACTCGACCTTCCATCAACGATAACTGCGGAAGAATGCAGTACGACCAACTTATCCGTGAAATATAGCGATGGCGCCATGGTCGAGAAGTGTTACTTAATATTTAATAATCAGTGAAACTAGGCCTACTTCCAGTGATGTGTCAGGGGTCAGGAGCATACATAAATTGGTCTTAAGTCCAATCCCAGCCGTGTATACATAACTTTTGATTCATTTCTCAGTCGTCAAGGACAGTCGCTCAAGAACAGAATGAAGAATTACCATCTGTTGTAAAAATTCAACAACTGCAACTGTGTTCTTTAATATTCTGTAGATGTAACTCAATAGTTCCACTTTTGTGCGTTTTACAGATAAGTTGGTAGCGTTGTACTCGTAGGAAAAGGTCTACAACATCTGTCGGTGACGACGCACCTCGACTTGACAATTTTCTGTCGTTTTACTAAAAGAAAGAAATTGTTGCAAATATTTTCATTCACAGAATGATGGAAACAAAGAGGTTTTTTAAACATGCAGTTTTAAACACACAAAATTAGTTTGCTTAAGATTTAAATAATATTTTATTTTTGAGTCTTTACATGTATGCTAGTAATAAAATGCAAAATAACTCTGACTGTCTGTTACGGTTTTACGCCTAAACTGCTGTATTTCATAATTTCACATTATGAATTTTGCTAAACACAACATAAAGAAATAATATTTTCTCTATGGTTAAACATCATTACACGATCAAATGTATAGTTTACGATTCTTTGAAGAACACGCGGACAAACATTGATTTTTGTATATAAATTACGTGTCACATTGTTTATCTACGATGGTCTTCTAAACTACTAGATCGATTTTAATCAAATTTGCACACCGTGTGCAGTTTGTTCTAACTCAAAATATACCTACAATAGTTTTTTACATCGACTAAAGTCTTTATGACAATATCCAAGCGAAGACGGACCGGGTCTCTAGTATAATATAGATGTTTTGATGGCGAAAGGCAGTTTGTTATGAATTATATTTATTTAGGAAGCCTTCTACTGTTGTATCCATTCTCCGCATAAAAAATTACTTTACATTTCTTTACAAAGGACCATAAAGCAAAAACACAGCTTACGATTTAAATTAAAAAACAGCACAACACGCACATAAGATAACTTTTTAATCACGAGAATCTTTTCAAGTCTCCTAGTGAGTTATTAAAAGTAAAACAAAACGTTTTGTTTACGCCCCTATGCGACGCGTTTCGCTTTGCGATTGTAATTACTTGCTTTTTTTGTCGAGGCGCACTTTTTGTACGCCATTTTGAATCACCTCTTTGGATGATCAAACTCTTTTGACTGTCGAGAGTTTTACAAAAGGTCAAGAAATTGTATGAACGAATGCGGAGTTCTGGTAGCTTCAAAACCGATTAAAAAGCTGGCTTATAGATCAAACTTTTATAGTTACAGCGAGTTTATAATAGTGATGGCAAACTCACAATAAAATTGTAAAAAATTTACATAATTCATAACAATTGTAATATGTACATATATTTTATGTTTGACACTTATTTGTACGATAATAGTATCGTACAATAGAATATTTAATTTAAACTTTAAAAATGTCTATATACTCTTTGTATGCTCTTATTTTGTTTTTCTAAAATTGACGTGTAAATTGTACATTTATCAATAAAAACTTTGACTTTGTATTCATGAACACTACGTTGTAAAGGTTTGGACAGGAATTTGAAAATGGAATGTATCTTTTTGTTAGAGAAATAAAATGTTTGTGTCAATGTCATTAATTAGAATTAATATTTAACAATTCATTCCTTTGGAGCGATTGTGATAGCTTCAAGGCTGCCTGGTGTTGGTGAAATTGTCCTCATCGGAAACGTCAATCAGTTGCCTTACATCGACAGAGAAAATCTCTTCGAAATTAAGTCTCAACGCCCAAACCTAACAAAGATTAGTCAGGAGTTGATCTGCACCACACCCCGGACACTCCACTAAAACTCCATACAACCGCCGCTGTGGAGTTGCCCTACTCTTCACACAACTACGCAGATGTCGTTCGTACACACGCGTGAATGTGTGCGTTAGCGCTAGGGCTACTGAATTATTTTATTGATTAGTTGTGCCCCTTGAGTTCACCTGGTGACGTAAAGTAGTTTATAAACTTGCTGTAATGTTGAGTTACATAAATAGAATGGTGCCAAATTATACTATTCTAATTAAAAGTGTGTAAGTATTGCCGCGTAAAATCAAACGAAACCGATGATCGCTAGGTACCTAGATATCTATTTTGTTTAATTATTTATTTATATTTTTTACCGTTACCCAAAAGGAAACTTAATTCTGTCACTATAATTATTCCTCCAACCATTATCAATCCGCGCCCAAAACTGGCTGTGTAAGCTTTGAGAAATTATTACTACGTAAATAATATTATCTCAATGTGTGTAAGTTACGAACTTTGAGTTAAACATTACTACGTTATTATAAAGCAACGTAATTTAAAAGTTTCTAATCTTACGTTATTTTATCCTTAGGAAATTAAATAAAGCTTTATTCTTGTCCCGTTTATTTGACGGACAGCCGTAAACAGTACAGCAACCCACCATGATGATATTTCGTTAGGAATTAGATGTTCGATACCAGCCCTTCGTTGAGTGCTCCTAGCGTATCCGAAACGGCCTGAGGAGTGAGGAAGCTTGAAATTGGCGGGGGTGGGAGTGTCCGTTCTATCTATATTATCTATTCTATGTCTGCACACATCCGATGGATGTCGCATTTGCGCTGAGGGAAATATACTCAGGTATCTACTCTTCAGCGCCTCGTATGAAGTCCTTAGATCAGAGAAGATATAAGAGAGCGCAAATACCTAACACCCTACCAAACACCCTCTTTTAGTTCACTTAAGAGAGAAAAATGAGACCCAGACAAACCAGGTTATGGGTCAGGCACCGGGTCACGCATCCTTACCATCCATGAAGCTCAGGGACCAACATACGAGTCGGTATTCGCAATTAAAACCAAGGCAAACATGAAGCTGCACGAGAGCGTACCCCATGCGGTTGTTGCAATCTCACGGCACGGGTACCTTCATATGCTACGCTGACGACACCGACGACGCCATCGGTCGGTTCTTGCGGCGAGGTTGGCCGCATCACCAAAGACCATCCAGAAGTTCAACCTACAGATGAGATGAGACCTACCTATGAGAGACAGAAATGCGACCGTTGTTGAGGTCTGGGCCGGGAGGAGGTGGCAATGACGACGTCGAGTCGATTCTAGTGGAATCCCAACCGGTAGTGATTGCCTCAACAAATGAGCACTAGAATTAGGTATGAAATGTTCCTAACTCTCCCCTATTTTCCTCTTCTTTTCCTGTTTTAAAACATTTAATGTTGACAAAGGTCACGGACCCAGAAGTCTGTGGAGTGGCTAATTTAAATAAAAAAAAACAACAACAACAGCGCTTGGATGACATTATCAGGAGGGCGTGGGCATCGGGAAATCGGACATTGGCAACCCTGGCTGGCTTGACGACGGTGTTATTTACCATTTTGGGCCACGTGCCGTCCTTTCCATGTAAGGTATTACCTTACCTTACCATACCTTACTTGTAACCGCTTAGTTAAGAAAACAATTGAAAATAATAAGATATGTGATAGATATACCTACGATTTGTAAAATGGCAAAAAACCAAATCCTACTAACATTACATAATATGTCAATGTTTGGATGTTTGTTGATTAATAACGTCGGAACGACTGAATAAATTTAAATTTTGAACACTGTCAGATTACTACTAGACAACCTACTTTTCATAACAGGAAAACTAAATTATTGTATTATGACATTATCTGCTTGATTTAAAATTCAAATATTATTTATTATAACATTGCCTAATTATTTATTTTTGTCTAATTCCATTTTACAATATTTATTCTAACCCGTATAATTATTGTTAAACAATTTCTTATGCCTGACTTGTAAATGTATATTTTTTATCCATGTAAAACCTCGACTTTGGCTTTGACTTAACTCGCCAAGCGGTGCGGAACCAATACCGAGTTCAGCGCCGTATATGTCTCATAAAAAAAAATTGAAACTACCCGCAAAATGTTTGAGGTTAGTTTGACAGAACAAGTCATAAGTGATGGTTTATCAACAAAATGATTTTCGCGGCAGCAGAATATAAAAAAACTACAATCTAGTGAACTAAACGAATAATTAATAATTTGTCTAAAATTGAGGCTCAAGTCTAAGGAAACGAAAACTACACGAGTGAAACTAGCAACCGCTGCTGAATAACATATATGTAGGTATTACATATCTCTAATATGTGTAGCAGGAAACATAAATACGAAGTGATTTCAACGATAAGTCGAGACGTAGTCGTGAGGATTTTCCTCTTCCCGGAGTAATCTTCGATTCACCAAATCAGGATTTAGGTCAAGGCCGATTATGTGGAACAAACTATATATTTTCGTATTTTATGCGTTGTTTATTTTACCCATAGCTTTTCATATTATGCAGCTCTCTTGTAATCCCACATTTGGGGCTAAGAACCTTCTCGCACACCGAAAAAGTAAAAGTCATCCATTAAGATAGCGGTTCGCCCGGAGACCGCGACGCGACACGCGAGTCCGAGACGCGAGATCGCGACCGGAGACCGCGACCGGCACTTGACTCTATAGAATTGTATGGGCGCCAGTTCGCGCCGAGACCGCGACAGGAGACGACCGAGACACGTGTCGCGAGACATGTGTCGCGGTCTCGGCGTGAACTGGCGCCCATACAATTTTATAGAGTCAAGTGCCGGTCGCGGTCTCCGATCGCGGTCTCCGGTTGCGGTCTCCTGTCGAAGTCTCGCGTCGCGGTCTCAGCGCGAACTTGTACCTTTAGAATAAAAATAATTTCATGACATACAGCAAATCATCAAGATTGACAAAACAATACGTTGCATTTGTTGATTAGCATCTTCGATCAAATATACCTATAATTGGTCAAAAATTAGCACTAAAGAGTTTACTACGTATAGAGTTTTAACAACCGCTTCACACCGAAAGCACGGGTCTGATCATTCTTGTCTTGTCGCTCTTATGGAAGTGTCATACTTTTTTCGCGGCACATCACTATGTCGCCGTAGCTAACATACACCTCATCTGCTTACGATTGGTACAAAGGAACCTTGCGGAAACCCTGATCTATTTACTTATTATTTATCTAAGACCAGCACTGAGCAAACTAAATACAAAACTTCAATCCGGTCCACTCCGACATTCCGACGTGGTTGAGCAAGAAACAACCAAACATCTGAACATCCAAACTTTCGCATACACTCGTATAATATTACTGTAGGACTAAAACTACATTATGTTTAAAAAAAACTAGTTATAATTGAATATTGTATGACCAGTCAATAATGGAAATGGATTAATCGAGTTAAACAATAAACATTCGCAATGCAGCTATCACTTAATCGAATCAATAATTAGCGATTCATACAAACACCTCGTGTTTGAGCTCCTGATTAACATCGCCAATTTCATAAATGGACTGTTTGCGATACGTCTGCATTTGATGCTGTGTTTAAAACGGGCTATGGTAACTGTTATCTACGGCTTATAACTGTTAACAAATTATGGCTGGTCTAGTCGGAAGAACGGCAACTGATAATTTAAAGCCCCTGGTTCGAATCCACGAGCACCACTGTCTATTCCAATTTGTGTGCGTAATGCCATCAACACAAAAACTTTTTTTGCCTTTTTTTGCCTTTTTGTGCCTGGTAACATGTACATGACAGGACAAGTGCCTGATGAAAAGCAACATGCCTGCGACATAACAGCAAAGTGACACGCAGCTATTATTGTGCACTGCACGCGCTCGTCACCCAGAGATCTAAGATGTTATATCTCTAAGCCCTGCAATTTCTCTGAAAACATTGCCCTTCAAACCGGAACACAGTAATATTTGCACATTACTGCTAGGCGGTAGAATAACTGGCAAAGGTGTGGTACTTACCCAGGCGGACTCTGCCAAGAGTCCTACCACTGAACGAAAATATCGAGAAGAAACCGGCATGTTCCATAAATTTTTCGTCTTTGACGACTTCGAACAAGTCGTGTGTTATCCGCTAAACCGCATGGGTCAGCGTGGTGTATTCAAATTATTTTTTGTTTGGAATAGAAGGATTTATTTGACATGGATATTTTTTTTCATTTGACACCTAAAATATATATTGAAATGATGTTAGTTTTCAAATTCCATAGAAGTTTTAAGACTTAGCCATATACGAGTACATCGCTGTTCAATATCGTATTGAAGTGTTCCCACACGAGTCTTATCACGGAAATGATTCACAAAGTCAATGCTCTCAGATCCAATGCACAAGATTTACTTGCCACACCCCATTGAAGCTCTTTGGCTGTATGCCCGAGCTGTTGGCAATGAGCTGCGAAATGAATACATACTCATTCCCAATGCGTCTCCATACCAGAGGAAGTATACAAGGATACATATACTCAGACGCTTCAAAACGTTCTTTCTTTAGCGGCTCTATTATAAATAGTGGTTCGTATTTCTGTACAGAACACTACTTTTGACAGAACTGTAAAAATACGTAAGATTTTTTCCGTACACGCACAAGTTATACAGCGACGCTGAAAAACATGTTAAAATACTTTAATACAGTGGTACCGGTAAGATTAGGCTAAGAACTCGTATAGCGATTTTTAGCCGCAGCCGCTGCGGTTGCGGCTCCGCAGCTTCTGTAGAATAGAGTTGTTATATAAGTGGGTAAAAATTGAAAGCGCAACTCACGACGCGTATTACGCGCACGGCTTTCATGCGGCTCCCGCGCGGTCGCCGCCCGCCCGTCACCTGCCACGTTCGCGGGCGATAATCTCACCCGCGGTGGCTGCGAAACCGCGAAAATCAGCGATCTATAATATACGAGTACTAAAGCCAGTGCCGCCGCGGCGCGCGGTTGGGAAACCGCGACTGGCGCGGGTGAAAATCGTTCCATGAGTGTACAGCCTTACAGTATACAATTGTTTTTTTTTTCAACATAAAAAATGCTCAATTTGCCTTTTAAAGTTTTTACTAAATCCAAAAAAGCAGAAAAAACTATGATAAGTGAAATAGTTTACTAAATTTACCTTTCTTTTGTCACTAGACATGCACACTGATTTTTGTACAGAAATGTCAGTACATTCACTACTTTAGATTTTTAGTCTATTTCGAGTATTATAAATAGTTATGTTAGATCTCTTGTCCTACTCTCTTACTTCCTATTTATAATATTATTCGGAAAGTTTATGAATATAGTATGGATATTTGTGACTCTCTCAAGTAAAATCAGGATGAAATTTGACACATAGATAGATAGTAAGAATTGATAATAGAAAATAATACTCGCAGACATATATGCTATATTTTATCCCAAACAAAACTAAAACTATACGACTGAACCGCAGATTGCTTCTAGTATAGATCTAATAACTTCACGACTCATAAATTAAAATGCCTCACCCACCCGCGTTACTCGTAACTACGTAAATAAAACAAAGCGACGCTGTTGTTAATGACACTGACTTCCCAAAAGTGAGATTCCTAAAATAATTGAGTAGACAATTTATAACAGGGACAAGAAAAACATCCGTTTCGAAGAAGCGGCAGTAGACGGAGAGGCGGTGGAACAGATTTCGCAGACCATTACTGAAGCCAGTTGGGCGTGGACTCAAAGAGACCGAGCGCTACCGTAACGATGTACCTATTTATATTTATTGAAGTTTCAATATACAGAACATGTATAGTTTAGTTTGTATAAATATAACAACTTGCCGAATAATAGTATTAGCTTTATTTAATTTGGGGTCAGAAAGTGCTGTGTGTGAAATGTCCACCAATAATCATTGGTGGATTGGTGGTCTACCAATTGTCACTAAAAAAAAATGTTTAATATCCCTGAT
This sequence comes from Ectropis grisescens, assembly GCA_017562165.1. Taxonomy (NCBI): domain Eukaryota; kingdom Metazoa; phylum Arthropoda; class Insecta; order Lepidoptera; family Geometridae; genus Ectropis; species Ectropis grisescens. The sequence goes on from CM029788.1 coordinate 26,137,297, forward strand.
GCAAAAATTAATATCTCAGTGGTCATAAAAAAAATCTCGGTGTAAAGATATTGAGATAAATATTTAAATAGACTGTGTTAGTACCAACAAATACCAACACATAAAACGTAGGTATGTTATGTAAGTGTGACGTATCTATCGTTTACTTTTTTATATATGTACTTATGTGTATCTGCTTAGGACATCGTATTTTCCCAACGGAGAAGAGTTGTAGTGCCCAGTTATTCTACCGCCAAGCAGTAATGTGCAAACATGTGTTCCGGTTTGAAGGGAAATGTTTCACGCGATGTTTAGATTTGTCAGTGACGAGGCGTTGCTCCTTGAGGTCATAACACGGTAAGCTGCGCCAAGTATGCGGGCTCGTGAGAGCTATCCCGTCATTTATGGCAAAGAAGGCGGCAAAAAAAACAAGATACCTATTAACCTTAAGTTTGAAAAATTCAAGATTGTACCTCTCAAGGAATAATGAAGCCGGCACTTACGGCACGGCTTAGCCCACTCTAAGGCTAACAATTTATAAGAAAGCCCCGGTGCAAATTATACTGAATCTCGATTTCGTCAGCTTTCTTATTAACAAAGTTTCATCAAAATTGGTTAATTGGTGGACAATTCACACACAACACCATCTGACCCCAAACTAAGCAAAGCTTGTACTATGGCGGCCAGATAGCTGATACAATACATATATAGTTTTAAATACGTACTTGTTATACATAGAAACACCCAAAAAACTCCAAATTCATTCAACAGAAACACAGACAGTTACGTTATAGTATCCATACGAATAAAATGCGTCATTTTATAGTGGCGGCCATTTTAGATTTGAAATTTCATAGTTGAAGACCTGTAGAAATAGACGTTTCTTTTGGTCTACTTTGAAATAAATTTCCGTTTTTTATCAGGTTTAGAGAAGCACTTAAGTACCAAGTAAGGACAAAAAAATTTGGTCGAAAATGTTAAGCAAAGTTAAATTCTATTTTACTGACCTTATTGTAGTGGTATAGTAAGTATTCTGCTACTTAAGCTTTGTTATTTGATACCCATTTTAAGAAATTTGTGGACACATAATATGTAATCCGCCATTTTGTGGCGCCATTTTGGACTGCTTTCCGTCAAACGTAGCTAAAACACTTTTGACTAATCAAAAACCTTTCGAACAAAAAAACAAAATCACTTCATCTGTTCGTACTACAATGTAACAAATACACCAATATATTCGCCAAACTAATAACACCCCGTGGGTTTGGCGCCGGGGTTTAAAAAAAGAGGACATTTTTAAACTATGTAGAGGTACAATAGTGAACCACAACGACCTCTGAGCTCACATTTTCGCCGCGTCATCATCGACCCTCTTAAGGGCAGTTTCCCTCACGCGAGCAATATCCTAGTTTGTCCAAACACTTGTGTCCCAATAACTTGCACGTGTCCCGAGATATCTCAATTTGATCGCCACTTATTGCCTTAAATCATCCTTTTACCCCACCAATTTCAACTTTAACATCATAACAATAAAGCTAAAAGTGTAGTAGCAAGGGTGAGAAAAGCTTATCAGATTTTTCTCGCATCCTCAGATGAATTAATATAGCATGAAAGTGACAGGGTAAGTGTTTGGTAAAGATCAAGGATTTATTTATTTGTTCGTGTGTCGTGTGTGCATCTGTGATTTTCTCGTATGAATATTACTGGCTTTGGTTCAGAGTGATAATTTCTTAACAAGAAAATTATTTCATTTTAGAAGTAAAATGTTGAATAATATACAAAATACCTATCTGTTGACCTTAATTGGTATAAGGGTAAATTCAGGTGTGCTTAGTGTAAGTAGTTAGGTATGGAGCCGAATATCCGTGGTATGGAGCGTAGTGTAGTTCTCACTGTATTTTAGTTTTGTTAAGGCTCTGCCCCTTTGATAGAGAATATGTAAATAGATCAGGTTTTTTCAAATGGTTCATTTCTTCCAATCTTAAGCAGATGACGTACATACTTGCTGTGACAATAGAGTGATGTGCCTCGACAAAAGTATGACACTTCCACAAGAGCAACTTGGCAAGAGCGATTAGACCCGTGTTTCGGTGTAAAGCGTCCGTTCCAACTCTATACGTTGTTTATATGTAAAATTTTTGCTCTGCCCTTTTAATAACATTGTAAATTACTAACATAATCCGTAAAAAAATAAGGCACAAATTTTGTCACTTTCCGCCGCCTTGCCAGTTAGATATGCGTCTAATGCCAATACGTCTGGCCATAACAACACAGTGCCACGTAGCAATTAAAAGAAGAAGGGTTCACTGCCTGGCACTGCACTGCGCTCGTCACCCACTTACCTATTTATAGATGATATATTTCTTTGTCCTTCTAACCAGTCAGACAGCCAAGCAGTCAAGCTTTTAAATAAATTTCGTTTAAAATACTTAATGTACAAAGTGACTGGTGACCCAGTGGTTGGAAAGTTCGATCAGCGTGATGTCATAGATTCAAATCCCTCCTGGGATTCTCTTTGAGTATTTTTTACATCATTTTCAAGTTTATCTTGAATCAGTAAAGACTATTTTAAGTTTTAACTTTGGTATGCCAGAATGAGAGTTTCTTAATGGTTATTAGATAGGCGGATATATTTACTCTTTATTGCATAAATAGCAAACGAAACGTACTAAATCTTAAAAATACAGTTAGTGGGAACCAAGAGAGATCTCTTCCACGCAATCATAGGACGGAAAAGGAACAATTAGGAATAAGAAGACGGGTAAATGCAAATGACGAGTGAAAGAATATAGTCTGCGTATCTTTGATTCGAGAGAGAATCTTATTTTTATATAACTGATTAGTTTTATCGTTGATACCCAACGACATGAGGCTAGTTTTTCAAGCTAGGATGGCAAGCTAGTGATAGTAAGCTAGCCATCTAGTAGGTACTTCTAGCTTCGTGTAGACAAAGTTAGCGTTGCGTAGCGTTGGCTGCACCAAGCTAGAAGAACTACGAGTAGCTTGCTAGCTTGGTAACACTTTGCTTAGTATCAGGAAAAGTGTCTGTGAAACGCCAGCCTATTTCTGAAAAATTACATGGCTTCCTGAAAAGCGGCAAGCTTTACTCTCGCCATGGTTTTAAAGCTTTTTCAAATTAATGCCTCGCATTAATCCTTTACTGTCGGCGCCCTGTTTCACCTGCCCGTGCCCGTAAATTGTACTAACGGAGTAAATTAATATGGTTTTCATGGGCTTTCAACGCGGCTATAGAAAGGTTTGGACTATAAAATCACGAGACTTTATGTTTGTTTCATGGAAACAGGAAATAGAGAGATTATTTTGTTTTCATTTTGGTGCGTTATTGATTTACTTTTAAAACTGTCAAACCTGGATAAGTGGGAGTTCTAGGGACCGTGATCTGTTTTTCTCTTACTTATGTGTTTTTACATAAACCGGAGTCTTTAACTTACGGAGTTACTGAAGGAATCTGTCTCACTTATAAAGGTCTGTAAAAATACGGTAAATACTTATGTTTATCGTGTAAATATTTATTGAAAAAAGAACATTTATATATATTAAAGCTAAACATACATGAACATACGCGTATTTAGAGAATAAAAGTTGCATCAACAACCATATCCTAGTCTACTTTATAGTAGTCTTTCTTTACACTGTGACCATACACACGAAGCCGAACAAACAAATAAATAACTATGTGTAATATACAACTTAAGTTCTTCGACATATTCTAGGAATATGTTGAATGGAAAATATCGTAAAGGGGCTGTGTTTTCCTTCGCCGTTTTTTTTTATGTTAGCGGCATTACGACATGATTTTGAAAAGACAGTGGTACGCTTAGGATTCAAACCAGGAACTCCGGCTCGGCAGTTGCCGTTCTCTCGACTAGACCGTAACTTATTAACGTTAAATAGAAACAAGTTCGCGCTGAGACCGTGATACGAGACCGCGACAGGCACTTGACACTATGGAATTGTATGGGCGCCAGTTCGCGCCGAGACCGCGACAGGAGACCGAGACACGTGTCTCGAGACATGTGTCGCGGTCTCGGCGCGAACTGGCGCCCATACAATTCTTAGAGTCAAGTGCCTGTCGCGGTCTCCGGTCGCGGTCTCGTGTCGCGTTCTCGTGTCGCGGTGTCCGCGCGAACTTATACCTTTACTGAATCGAAAAAAGGCCCAAGCAAATTTAGACTTAATCTACAGGATATTAGATTTAAATTAACAGGAAGAGGGCGAGCCCGCCGGTGGGCTCATACCTCGTTAATGGTTTACACTTGATGTACATGATAATTATAACTTTAACCTTGACATCACTGTAATTGAGTAGGTATTTTAGTATGTGTAATACTATAATTAATTGCTACCAGCTAGTGATATAATCATAATTACGTGTAAATCACGGGTAGTTGATTCTGTACAACAAATGCTTTTGTACTAACTAACTGAAACGGTGTATAGCTTTGATATTACTGTCTTTTCAAGTTCAAGTAAACATACGGCTATATTAAAGCCAAGACCATTTATTTGCGCGGTAGAAAGTGACTCTTTGTAGGATCCGCCTGGGGAAGTACCACATGTTTCTCAGTTAGTCTACTGCCAAGTAGTAATGTGCAGACATGTGCAGATATTCCTGTTTTAAGAGCAAAATTTCCAAAAAAATAACTAAATCATAGCTAGGTGATGTGCGCGTGCCAAACAGTAATGTGAAAACTTAAAATTCCGACGTAAAAATTCCGATTTGAAGCGCAATGCTTTCTATGAAATAACAGGGCATATAGATAAAATATCTTACATACATGTCTCGGGTAACAATCGCAGTGCAGTGCTAGGTAATTGGTGGTGGTGGTGGACAATCCACACACAACACCATCTGACCCCAAACCCAAACTAAGCAAAGCTTGTACTATGGCGGCCAGATAGCTGATATAATACTTATATAGTTTTAAATACATACTTATTATAAATAGAAACACCCAGACACAGTGCAAACATTTGAATTCATCACACAAATATTTGCACTGGGTGGGAATCGAATCCACAACCTTCGGCTTCGCAGGCAGAGTTACTACTCACTAATCCACGACGCCAGTCTCTTTGAACTCTTCATACTCATGCTTACCGTCAAGCACATGTCCTGCTCGTCTCGTCAATTAGTACAATAAACAATTATTGCCTATTTATGTTTTCAACATTCCTTAATTAGCTCTATTCAAAGGCTACCACGGTAGAATAATAAACATAATTCGCTGTACCTAATTATACTATTTATAATTAACTACGCTGTCTATCTTTGTTTTACTTTAATCTTAAAATTACATCCTCTTCGTATTTTTGTAAACACATTCATAGCAAAACTGTGAAAACTGGTCCTAGCATTTGGCTCAATGCGGCCGGCTGGGCTGTTTGTGATTCAATCCTCGTGTTATGGTAATCGATACACATTTGTGTAGCATTGGTTGAGCGTACGTGCTGATTACACGAATAACAGTATGGGAGAGTCAACAACTGTTTTTGTCCTGTAGTTTTTAAGCTATTTCATAGCTTTTATCGTGGGCCTGGGGACCGAATTTTAGTGATCGTGCATCTCTTTCTTATGTTCACAAGAAAGAGGGATGGAAGACCGTAACGCCGTCCTCCCCACTCGGTCATTCGACTTTGAATCTTATTTGTATTAGCTTTACAGCCTAAATGCTCTTAGCAGTGTTGCCAACTTAACGGATTTCCCGTGATATTTTTTATGATAAACAAATGTCTTCAACATAAAAGCAATTCCGAAAAATTGTTAACATCCCTATTGCTTATGTTGATAAAAATGCATGCAACATGCAATAGCTTTACCGCGGCAGTCTCCGAGAGCCACACTTCTTTTTTTGTATATGATACGCCACTAAATTATCCCATTGGTGGGAGTCGGGGCCTTCTCTCACAATAAGAGAGTTAGGTTCTAATCGACCGCGCTGGCTGAGTGGCCAAGCGTGGTGGATTAAGGCACTTTGGCGATTGACGCACGACATTCAAAGTACATGTCGGTTCCCTCGCGTTGTTTTCCTTCATCGTTTTTAAATTAACGACATTACGCACATGACTTCGAAAATATAGTGGTGTGCGTGAGATTCGACCCAAGCCCTCGAGATCGCCTGTTGTCCGTCTACTGGACCAGACGTTACATAAAAAAGTACACAACATCTTGTTATATTAATACAGACGTAGTGGTAGGACTCTTGGCAGAGTCCGCCTGGGGAAGAACCACACCTTTGCCAGTTATTCTACCGCCAAGCAGTAATGTGCAAACATTACTGTGTTCCGGTTTGAAGGGCAATGTTTCCAGAGAAATGACAGGGCTTAGAGATATAAGATCTTACATCTCTGGGTCAGGAGCGCAGTGCAGTGCTAGGTAATGATTTGGACTCTTCATGTTCCAATAGCTACGTGTCACTGTGCTGTTATGTGTCAGGCATGTTGCTTACCATCAGGCACATGTCTTGATTGTCTCGTCACTTTTTATTAAAAAAAAAAAAGATATAGATATAAAATTATAGAAATGTAAAATACTAAAACATAGACCTAGAATACCACCGGTCAGTAAAGTTTAAGTGTTAGCTGTAAATAGCTAACTATAGACCCCTATGTTAAGATTTCTTATTTGCCCTAAATGCCCTTACTGTGTACGTCTTAGTAGAGAACAAATATTGAGCTAATCGCCGCAATTTTGGGGAATGTCGTAGTTTTAGATGTGTTACTCTGTTTACTTATGTTGTTGTGAAATGTTTCTGTTACAGGAATGTAGATATCTTTCAGATAAGATAATTTTAATACCCATGGCCCATGCAGACTTTTTAAACTATGCTTTGATTATTTACTAAACATTTTGGGTGAAGAAAGAAATGAAGCGATTTTAATTAAAGTGTCACGTTTTGAATCAGTTAATTATCTATATTTATGATTCATGTAATGGCACTGAATTTAATGTTACGTCAAACAACAATTCATTTGTAAGATGTTTGACTCCATGTTTGTGATAAAAGCGTTTAAGCCTGTGAAATGCGGTGAGTTCCGTTCCACCAATCAACAAGGTTTTGTTATAGTATAGAGTAAAGCGACGAGCAGGACATGTGCCTGATGGTAAGTAACATGCCTACCCATAACAGCACAGTGACACGCAGCTATTGGAACATGAAAACTACAAATCATTCCCTAACATTGCATTGCGCTCGTCACACATATAAAATATGTTTTATATCTAAGCCCTGTAATTTCGCTGGAAACATGCCCTTCAAACCGGAACACAGTGTTGTTTTCATATTACTGCTTGGCGGTAGAATAATGGGCAATGGTGTGGTCCTTCCCCAGGGGGACTCTTATCCTAGACGTCACTTAAGACGACGCCTTGAACTAAGAAACATGAAAATGAGTACTTTTGATTGCATAGTCTGATAGCAACGAATGATATAATTCAAATTTTAAAAATATCGTAGATAAAGAGAAACCCTATCCAATTTTGTGAACCGGACAAATTTTTTGAAAATAGTCTAAATTATAAAAAAATATATGTACAAACTTTCCACCAAAAAAGTTCAAATGCTTGGAATTATCAGCGACAACATCCTACTATTTTTTACGAATAAAATAGCCAGACTTCTTCTTCTTCGTGTCGATGATGTTGTCTTGTTTTTTGTTTATGTGAGTCTCTTAAATTTGTGCTGCCCAGTATTCCGTAACTGTGACTCCTGGTATCGAGGCCTTCATTAGGTCAATTCTGGTACAGCTGGTTGGACACCGCGGGCATGGCAGCAGGTGCCGCATGGTCTGAGTGGCCCCACAGTCGCACAGGATGTTATTTGCGTCAGAGTATCCCCATTTCGCCGTATTAACTTTGCAGCGGCCCACTTGGGTCCGGAGTCGATTTAGTGACTTCCACGTGGGCCACGCTAGGTTGCTACCTGGGGCCAGCTCTTCAGCTGGGGCCACATAATCTTGCGGGGAAGGACAGTTCTCGTTCAACTGTTTGCAGCGAGACTCTCTGGGTGGGTCAGGCAGTACCGTTGAACAACCGAGAAAGCTTTTTCGACTCTTGAGGCGTGTATTTGAGATATTTGCATTGTAGAGGGGGTGCCTGATGTCAGTTTCTTGTTTTCCTTTTTCTACAGAACAGATGACACTTCTGCGGACTTTTGGTGGAGCTATTCCGGCTAAGGGGTAAAGAGAATTAAGAGAGGTAGGTTGCAGACAGCCTGTAATTTTAATGTAATTTAGTCAGACTGCTATTCTATTTTATAGGCCGAGCAGTTATTTCATGTCATGTTTACATTACGAGTAATTAAATAAAAACCCAGTCAAAAATTACACCTCCAGCTCACTGCTTTCAACATCATTCGCTGTGCCAGGCGATTATAAGCTTTTAATAGATCCGCTAAGATCTAAATAAATGCGGTGCGGACAGGTTTCGCCGCGCGCCGTCCGTAGCGCCACGTACGATAGACCAGCCATGCCGTCCGCCGCTGGTACGGCCGGTCAAGTTTATCAATGCGTCACCAAAATTGCAGTCAAGCGTAAACACATGATTTATAAAAATAATAAACAGGTATAGTTAGAAAGTTTTTTTTTGTGTTCATAGGTTTTTTGATACTAAAATGTAAAAAAAAAAAATTCATCTCATAATTTTATTTTATTAACAAATATTATTTTGCGCCTAAATATATTTACGTTCACAGCCTTCAATTCGTACAAAATTGTAGTATGTTTTGCTCGAATTTTGGAAAAGCTTACTCATAGTCAACCTCGACAGGGATATAAAGGGAATTTGATGTAGGAGTTTCAAGTGCCGTTTCTTGACACAGCCATTTTATCTCAATAGACGTCCAACAGAGCGACACCGACCTACGACCATACCAAAATATCTAAACAATTTCATAATGTCGCCACTACAGCATTCGATAAACAAATCTCGCAGCCAAACGTTAATTTGTAATACCACTTGATAGTCAACTGGACAGTAAACGTAGTCGGAGAAACAACGCATCCTTATCGTAAGCTCTAAAGGTTAATGCAATGCCCATAAGTCTGTGTCAAAGGTACAACGCGTATATTTTAGATACATTCAGAATAATATGGAACCTTCTATCAACGCCATGTTGAATTTGTTAACTAGGATCACAGACTAAGTAGAGATACACTGTCTACTTATTTTCAACTTCTTTGGTCTACTTTGTCTGTGTCTCTCTACTTAGTCTGTGACTAGGATGTACAATGCAAAGAGTTTACATATACTACGTATAGAGTTGGCTCAAACGCTTTACACCAAAAGCACGGGTAGCATCTTTCTTGCCTTGTCGCTCTTGTGGAAGTGTCATACTTTTGTCGCGGCACATCACTCTGCTGCCATAGAAAGTATGCACGTCATCAGCTTACTATTGACACAAAGGAACCGTTTGGAAAATCGAACTCTATACGTAGTATATGTAAACTCTTTGGTACAATGACTGACTAAATACTGTGTAATATCATTTGTCAAAAGAAATTTGTCATAAGATGCTACGCGATACCTCCACCAATTGTTTTTGTTTGTTTGATTTTTTATCGAAACCGAGTAGTGGTTTTGAAATATTAATAAAACTAAAATTCGCTTAACCTTATCTAGACGACGTATTCGTAGAATTGTCAAAAGACGAATTAAGTCGAGTGTCTGTTTAATTTTAATTTGAAATAGGTTGTGTTTTTTTCGTAGAAAATTAAATTATCATCCATCCAAAATGTTCCTCTCGTCACAACATTTTCATTAACACCGTTGAAAGTTGAAATGTTACTTTTCAATATCAACCAAATCTCTCCGAAATCTGTTGACGAAACTCAGATATTAAACGTAGAGTTTGTCGTTAGGATTTGTCGGGATGAGTCCAAATATTAAAGTTTGCCTAAAGAAGTACCAGCATAATATTGCTCTGGGATCCAGGGATTAACTGAAGAGATGCTCCAATTGTACCATAATAATAATATAATAAACTTATTTGAAGAAAAGAAAACTCTACGTACTTAAAAACCGAGTGCCCTAAACGCATCCTAAAATAAAAAAAATCCGAAATCCTTATAATATTGTCAATGCGGAAGTTTGTATGTATATACCGATGTTTATTGTATTACTCTTTCTTAATCTAATATTACAAAGTAGTACTTCATTTCTATTTATACCATTAAAGGTTTTTGTTTCTCGGGTGTTTCAAAACTATCAATATTATTTTAGTTCAAAGACACCACTAGCGTCAAGAATACCTATCAATTTGCCGTTATTTAAAAAATTTACTAGTATTTGGCTTACGAAAGTTAGTACCACGGATATGTAGTTAGTACATAATCATCAGCCGCAAGACGTCCACTGAACTGAACGTAGGCCTCCCCCCTAGATTTCCACAACGAACGGTCCTGCGCAACCTTCAACCAGCGGTTTCCAGCAACCTTTGTGAGGTCATCTGTCCATCTAGTGGGAGGCCGTCCAACACTGCGTCTTCCGGTTCGTGGTCGCCACTCGAGAACCTTTCTTCCCCATCGGTTGTCAGTTCTGCGAGCGATGTGGCCTGCCCATTGCCACTTCCGCTTGCTTACTCTTTGAGCTATATCGGCCACTTTGCGCTATGTGGTTAGTACATAAACAATCGTTCTTCCAAAAGGTTATTCTAGTATATTAATACGGATGAGTGTTATTTTTCACCTCTTTAATTTATACTCGTACAGAGAAGGAGTGCAGAATGCTGTTTTTAGGGTTCCGTAGCAAAATAGCAAAATACGGGATCCTTATAGATTCGTCATGTCTGTCAGTCTGTCCGTCCGTATGTCACAGCCACTTTTCTCCGAAACTATAAAAGCCTATACTATTGAAAATTGGTAAGTTGATGTAATCTGTAAGCCGCATAAAGATTTTGTTACAAAAAATAGAAAAAAAAAAAAAAATTGGGGTTGTCCCGTCCCATACATAGAACTGAAACTCAAAAATGTTTTTTTTTTTATCAATACCATACGTGTGGGGTATCTTATAGACAGGTCATCAAAATGATATTGAGGTTTCTAAGTTATTTTATAAACTGAATAGTTTTGCGAGGACTCTTCCAAAGTGGTAAAAGTGTCCCCTCCCCCGCCTTCATGTAACTAACTTAAAATAAGAGAATGACATAAATAAAAAAAGCGTATGTTGTACGTTACTATGTAAACTATCAACGAAAATTGGTTTGAATGAAACTAGTAAGTAGTTTTATTTTATACGTCATAAATTGACTATTGTTAAAACACTGATTAAAGTAACAACGAAGTACAACAACTTTTGTATTATGTTACTTGCTGCTACGGAAGCCTTCATGGGCGAGCCCGACTCGCACTTGACCACTTTATTTAAAGTATACATACAAATATTTAAATAAAAATAACTTAAAACATAACAAACACTGTTATGTATTTGACACACAAGCATAAATCCTTTTTTGTTTGTTTTTAAAGTCTAAAGTCGCCTAAATTTAGCCAAATAAAATAAAGCCTAATAAGGTCTAATTTAGAATACATAGGTTAATATTAATCATTATGTAGGTATATTGTGATGATAATTACGGTCGAATTTTGATTACTTGACGACCGCTAGTTTTCTTAATATTCCGTTAGTAAAACTGGTTCACTAAACAAAGTTGTAAAACATAAAATGTTAACTATCGCAAACTTTTATTATTCCAGTCATGCAAATTAGAAACAAGAACAAAATTAAAAATTTTGATTAACCTCCGACTACCTCGGATTTGTTATCTGTACAACATTCTACTAGTCAAGCCCTTTCATTTGATACCCATATTAAGGGAATTGTGAAAAAATAAATGTATTTCGCCATTTTGTGGTAGCGGCCATCTTGGATTTGAAATTTGTCATAGTGCAAAGTATTTTACTAGTCAAGCCCTTTCATTTGATACCCATATTGTGGTAGTAGTGAAAAATAATATAATTCGCCATTTTGTGGTGGCGGCCATCTTGGATTTGATATTTGTTATTATGTATTGTATTCTACTGGTCAAGCCCTTTCATTTGATACCCATATTGAGGTAGGTTGTGAAGAAATATTTTGTCCGCCATTTTGTGGAGGCGGCCATCTTGAATCGATATTAACGACACATAGCTAAGAACATCCGCACGGATATCAACCTTTGAATAAAAAATACCGCATTTAAATCGGCTCATCCGTTTGAGCTCTACGGTGCCACAGACAGACACACACACAGACAGACAGACAGACAGACAGACAGACAGACAGACAGACAGACAGACAGACAGACAGACAGACAGACAGACAGACAGACAGACAGACAGACAGACAGACAGACAGACAGATAGATAGACAGACAGACAGACAGACATCGACGTCAAACTTATAACACCCCTTTTTTTGGTCGGGGGTTAAAAAAAAACGTTACTAACTCAGCCAATGATTTAGAACATAAGCAGAGAACAATTCTGTTCTACTGTTATCTGTTCCAACTATCAGGACTTAGCGCCTTTTTTCACATGGAGAGAGTCAAGGATAAATGCTGGCCAAGTGAAAAGAATACACAGTCATATTCTCGAAATAACTCTGTAGAGCACGAACAATTGACAAGATATAGTGCCAAGAGTTTGAGGGAAAAAACACAAAAAGCCATGATGCTTTAGATTTCACAATCGTAAGGTCGTAGTTTCGAATCCCGCTTTTAATCTAAGTTTTTTAAAATTTTTACTACTTGACCTATTAATTACTCGTAGAATGGTAAATTTTTTAGACATTCATCATTCTAATTGAAAGTATATGTGAATGCGCTTACATTTATAAAGAACTCCAGTTCAAACTACTTCCTGATTCGATGGTAGAATGTACAAATTAAACGGCAGAAATAAAAACAATTCACAAGAAAAATATGTCTCCGTTTTACTTAAATTTGTGCAAGCGAAGTTCAGACGCTAGTGTTGGGAGCAGATTATTGTTGTTGTATTTTTGTGAAGATTTAATGAAAGTTTTTGAAAGTCAACATTCTTGATCCTTATGGACCTAGGGAGATATTGAGACGAACGTTTTTTATTTTTCTATAGTATAGAGTCACGAGACGATCAGATAATCATCCATAGACGATCTTCTTAGCATTCCATGGATTCACCGTGCGGGTGCCTGGTCCATCGTGTGGCCGAGAGAGAAAACTCGAGTAGATCCCGAGACTTGTGACTCGGGCGTAGGTTTAAGGGGCCCCTTTCTGACGTACATCAACACTCACCTTCACCACTCGTTTTTCTCTCCCTGTCCAGCCAAATCTGATATGAGCCTACTAGTGCAGCTTTAGATACTCGTACTGGTATAGAACTTACTGCACTCCTAGATAAGCCAAGGTCTTTCAGCAGGTTATAGAGAGATTTTGCTGGTATACCTCTCGCTCCTACTTCTACAGCGTATAAACTAACTACATAGCCGTTTTTTGTTAATTCGTTTTAAGAGGATCATTAGGTACTAATAGCTTCGAAATTGTTAAGTTAACTAAGAGTTCTGGTTTTAATATAAACCCCCTTTGTAAATCTGAAACTAGTTTCACGATACCGTTATAATAGTTATTTTAGTATAGTTATAGCCTTAATTATAAATCCGCTCGCTCCTCGGCATTCCTATTTGGGAGCTCGGAACTGATAATACGTTAAACTTGTTACAAAAAGTTACTATTTATTATCAATCTACAAAAAGTTATTTGCGCTTTTTGTTTGTTTTATTTTTGGTTCCTATATGATTTGATAATAATTAGTTGTAGTTGAGTGTTAATAATATAAATATAATGAAGTTATTTATATTAATGTTGGTCGTTTGTAGCGGTTATTGTGCGTTATATTATGACGCTTACTCGGGACAGCGTATTTCTTTGGAGGAAGTGAAGAGACGAGACAAAATTAACACTACGTTGTGAGTATTATTTCGTTAATCTATTAAAAGTTATTTTTAAACATCTCAAATATTTATTTTCTATTTTTTTAGTACTCGATAGGTGATGAGACGTACAAGACAAATGCTTGAACGTAACCAACAAACAGCACAGTCCTAAACAGCAATTTGAAAATGAAAACTTCAAAACATCATATACAAACTGTTCACTGTTCTGAACTCAGCCGTCAGTTTTTACGCCACATTTATGAAGGTTTATGTCACTGTTCTTGATTTATTTAATTTATCTTTAAACATTGTCCTTCATATGGGAACACATAGCTCATTACTACCTAGCGCTAGATAAACTTAAATAGGTGTGGTACCTTACCAAGTAGATTCTGTAAGGAATCCTACCACTACAAAACTATTTAACAGTATATCATAGTCACATAAAGGCAGATAATTAAGTTATTTCACTTTTTTCTTTGCCCTGCCTTTTTTCTACCGGGCTACTTCCAAAGACTCGAACGAAGAAGTTTGACTTTGACGGTCTGAAGTTCGTTTGAGCCCTTGAAGTCCAATAGAAATAAAAATGGTCAAGTGCGAGTCGGACTCGCCCATGAGGGCTTCCGTAGCAGCAAGTAATATAATATAAGTTCTTGTAGTTCGTTGTTACTTTAATCAGTGTTTTAACAATAGTCAATTTATGACGTATTAAAATAAAACTACTTACTAGATCTCATTAAAACCAATTTTCGTTGATAGTGTACATGGTAATGTACATCATACACTTTTTTTATTTTGTCATTCTCTTATTTTAGAATTTAGAGGGGGTGTACACACTTTTTACTACTTTGGAAGAGTACCTCGCGCAAACTATAAAAATTTTTGAGTTTCAGTTCTAAGTATGGGACACCCCTAAATTTTTTTGTTTTTTTTTCTATTGTTTGTAACAAAATCTTAATGCGGTTTACAGATTACATTTATTTACCAAGTTTCAATAGTATATCTCTTATAGTTTCGGAGAAAAGTGACTGTGACAAACGGACGGACAGACAGACAGACATGACGAAACTATAAGGGTCCCGTATTTTGCTACGGAACCCTAAAAGGGGGCAATGTGGGCAATGTTTTTGAACGTGCAGATCAATAGCACACTCTACGAAATGTATCCGACAAAAACCCATAAGCCCGCAATTTCAACGTTTGCAAAACTTTACGTTTGGTTTTGTCACAGCTGGTGCGTGACGGAGCTGGAAGCAGAATGCGATCCCAATGAGGGCAGACGCCTGGACGGGTCCTGCAACAACCTGGAGCACCCCACGCGGGGGGCGGGCCACACGCCCTTCTACAAGGTGCTACCTTCTGTATATGATAAAGGTAAAGTGGAACTTCAGTAACTTGTAATTATAAATGTACTAGCTGTACCCTGCCACGCTTCGCTGTGGCACATTGTGATGCAAAAATTAGATAAAAACAATCCTTGATACGGATTATACATCATTGTAAAATTTCAGCTCGATCGGTGCAGAACTTTTTGAGTTTTTGAAGCGTACACAAACCAACATAACATTTTTATGTATAGAGATTTTACTCGCGACAAATATAATGGCTCATACTATTGCCGTCACAGAGTCAAAGTCCCATTGTGATCCCTTACTATCAGATCTAACGATCTCCTCGTCATATGTCTCTTTTCACCAGTACCAGAAAATTTTGGAAGACTTTAATTTGTCAATCACAGATGTTTTGCTTGAATGGCCTATTTGCTTTTCCTAACCTAGGTACACTCCGCGAGGCATAAGCTGAGCTTTGCATTTGTGTGAGTGTACATGGATAGTGTAGGTGTGACAACCGGCCTTAGGCGCGGCGCCATTCTGTCTCGCCGCGCTCCTGCCTGATTGGTGATCACTCACACTAATGCAAAGCTCAGCCTATACCTCGCGGACAAAATTTCAAGCTCCTGCCTGATTGGTGATCACTCACACTAATGCAAAGCTCAGCTTATACCTCGCGGAGTGTACTCATTCTGACTTGTATCTTATGTTGTGTTCTATTATTCCCGTAACCTCACTGAGATAATTTTAGATAGATATCGATCTCAAACTATCTTAGTTGTACGAATCTTTCTTTCATCCTCAACTTCAGGAGTTTTTTTAATAAAGGGACCTATGACAGAAATATCAACCAAAGATGAAAATAAAAACAGGCACTGTACATTTCCCCTTTTAGTTCAAGAAACAGTTAAACAGTTGCCGGTGTTGTAGCAGTGCAGAGAAAATTTTACCTATATAATATAATATATTATATAGAGAATAGGCATGACGACTCATTTTTGATTTAATGTGCCATCAAAAGGCTACTCAATAACTGAAATATAGGTGAAAGAATTACTTTATCTTAAAAACTTTCTGTGATATCACGATTTTAAAAACACAATGTTGGTCTCTCCAGAAACGCTTCATACAAATCACTACAGAAACGCGACGTCACGCTGTCGTATTTTCTATGCGTCGCGCGTAAAGTTTGTATGGTAGCTATATTAAATATTGCGTTTAGGAAACTGGTTTCATAACAAAAGTAACTTGAAATTGAATGGATTATCCAATGCTACATTTTCTAATAATTTTGTACTTTTAAAATGGACTTGCCCATCCAGGTTTGAATGATGATAAAGTAAGTTAAACTAAAAAATATCAAAATTAAAATTGGTACATATTTTATTTTATTTATACTGTCATCATATCAAATAGTTTATTATAATTGAAGGACTTGTCGTCACGCCTATTCAAATAAAACTTTTTTTAAGTGTTTTCCTTTTAATATATCCCGCGTAGCTGTGAAAGCCTGTGATAGCAAAGCATTCCTTGTAAGATATGAACATTTATTCTGTTGCATATTAAAACATTGGTCTGTCCCCAGGTTTCGAGCCCCGCAAGTCCAAGTCAGGGCGAGCACTGCCCCTGCCGCGGTTACTGCGCACGCGCTTACTGTCTGAGGGGCGCGTGGCGAGTCGCCGGTTCACGCACCTAGCGATCAACTTCCTCGTTTTCATGTCGGGCGATATTGTTTCTCAACATGATACTGGTAAGGTTTGTTTTGCTCTGATAAATTGGTGCACTTTTTCGTCTTTATGGCGGGCAATTTCGTGTCTCAAGACAAACAATATTAGGTCTTCTTTACTGTGAAAAACTGGTAGTAGTTTGCTAAAAACTCTGGATCAATTAATATATAAATTCAATTAATAATAAATGTAGGCCTCACACCAATGGTTTTTTCCTTTGTGCGGGTCGTTATTGATTCATTACTGATACTGAATAATTGTATTTTACAGATAGTTCAATATTATCACGATAAGAATTGTGTCCGTATATGTACCAGATTTTATAATAAATCGTTTGAAATTTACATTATTTTATGGTATGGAGTGATGAAACGAGCAGGAGATGTGCCTGATGGTAAGCAACACGCCTGCCACATAACACAGTGCATACGAGTCACGCAGCTATTTGAACAAAAAGAGTCCTAATAATTATTTAGCATTGCACTACGCTTGTCACCCAGACATATAAAATTATTTATCTATATGCTTTGTTAATTTATCTTACCCAAGTGGACAGCAGAGATTCAAATAAACAATTGAAATACTTTTAAACTATGTATTTGTTTTAAAAGTTATGTAGCATAATTAATTATGGAAACGTTTACGCAATTATCCGTGGGAACAGATAATTGCGTCGTTATTAATATAAATGACAAATGTGGGAGTATACATTCTATTCATAATTATTTTTGCTGTTAAAATAAATTTTCGCTAGACGAATTACGATTTAAAATAAAATAAACAAACAGAATATTTTACGGGCGCAAAAAATTAATTATTCTTTAACATCAACAAACATATATTATCAGCATGTGAACAAGTATTATTCATTACATTTTAAGTTAGTACGTGAAAAACTCACAATTCTTGACTTACCGCCACATTCGTAATATTTACACCAGACTTAAGGTCGTACCCCGACCAAATGACCTTGAGTATTTCATACCTCGTCGCACACAGCAAGAAAGAACAAGAGAGAAACAGTAGGATTTGTCGCTGTTTTACGCTCAAAGTTTAGAGCTCTTTATAAAATCAAATTTTGGTCTTATAAAATAAAATTGTTCTTAAACGTTTGCAATGGAATTGCCTATCCGTTGGTGTAAGTACAAAATCCAATTATATTATGAGTAAATGCATGATCATTACAATTATTTCTATTTTTTATAGTTTTTGGAAAAATAAAGTTAGCAACGCTGGTCACAGGCAGTGTTTACGCGTCACTTCCGTTGTATATTTTTCTTACGGTTTTAGTCTCATTTTTTAGTTCGGTCGCGCAGCTAAATCCTTATATTCCCCAAAGCTATCGTAAAGAAACTCGTTCCGAAAAAAATTGTTGGACCAGTGGTGAGAACGTCTGAATCAACAGTCGTGACATTGTAGGTTCGAATCCCGAATGTACCTCCAAGTACCTCTACTTTTCCAAGAGCAGATGTACAAGTATGTCAATATTATCGGATTTAACGGTGAAGCAAAATATCGAGAGAAAACCAGCATGTTCTAAGAAGAATGTTTACTTGTCTATACTAATATTATAAAGAGGAAAGATTTGTATTTTTGTATTTTGTATGGCACGAATAAACTCAAAACTACTGGACCGATTTCAAAATTATTTTGCCAATAGAAAGCTATATTATCACTGAGTAACATAGGCTATGTTTATCACGAAAAAAAATGAGATATCTACGTAAATTTTTACTAAAACCAACGCAAGGTATAAAAAAAACAGTCATGAAATGGCTTTCATCGCATACGCTGCGGAAAGTACTAATGATAGACCAAAACAATGTTCTACAATATTATAGAGCGTATTAAAATCTACAAAAACCTCGCGAGACCATATGTCTAACTTCAGTAATTACCTCGCAACAACTACTTTTTACATTTTAAAAGTAAGTAAAATGCCTATCAAATTCAGACCATGTTATCAACACATTTGTATTAATTCTTATCCAAATAAATTATTTCTTATTCAAGACTCTTTTAATACCTATTGATTACTTTTTGAATTATTGAAGTCGGACATTCCATTCAAAATATTTAACGAAATTAAAAATATCAATCCTATCAAAATGCGGCGCCGCGCGGCTCTTTCGATAGAGGCGACACCGAGGCACGGGGAGAGGTGTTCGCAGCTATGAAATAGGTATAAGTACGAGTAGCCGCGCGCGCGTCTACTAATTCGCGTGGTCGCCTCGCTACGTAGGTAGTGGACGCAAATGATATTAAATATTAAACATTTTTTCGTAACACTTTTTTATGTTCCTATCAAAATGTTCTTTTCAGAACTACTTTTGTATAAGTTTATTCTACCTTTACTGTTATTGTTCAAGTTTTCTACACAGTATTACATTAAATTTATTCCATTTCGGTTTCCTCACGATGTTTTCTTTTACCGTTTTAAATTGGAGGCATTACGGACATGCCTTCGAAAAAAATAGTGATGCGCGTGTAATTTGAGCTGGGGATAGGATACGATATAGGTCATCCCAAAGGTCCCTTTATTCTACCTACTAAAGTAGAATAAAACGGAGCATTAAGGACTACGATGATGAGACGATCAGAAATCTAGCTGTGTCAATAGATTCAATAAGCAGCCCACTAAATATTCCTACTACTGGGACTCGGGGCCCTCTCTCGCAAGGAGAGAGTCAAGTCCATAATCCACCACGCTGGCCCAGTGCGGGTTGGTGGATGACACATGACCTCAAAAGATTCTAAGTACATGGCGATTTCTTCACTATGTTTTTCTTCACTGTTTTAAGTTAGCGGTATTACGCATATTACTCCGAAAAGGCAGTGGTGCCTGGTACATGTGGGATTTAAAACCGGGGCTCCAGATCGGCCGCCGCCGTTCTCCCGACTAGACCAGCCGTAACTATTTAGTACGTATTTAGAACTAATAGACTTTAGTACCTACATAAAACATTGCACAACCATAAACTACGTCGTAGGTGGCATTAGCAGATTTTAACACTAAATTACAACAATTAAATATATACTGATTTAATTTTTGATTTGATGCGTAAAAGTAAAAGGGGAATAACAACGACGCCAGACACGCCTAAAGTTTTTAGGACTAATGATTAATATACCATAACAACTAACGCATAACAGTTTTCGCATAATTTTTGCTACCGTATATAGCATAAACATAACTTAGCATAATGTTTAAAGGCACATATTGAGAGAAGCATAACAATACCTAAACATAACAATTGGTCCTATTATGGTCTATCACTGAGGTACGACTCGGGTGAGCTCCTGGAGCCAGAAGCTCTATGTCCTTGAGTGTAACCTCTCGCTACGGCGACGACCTCGCTTGGCTCGCTCCTCTCAGGACCTCCCTTGAGCTTCTGGCTCCCGCATTTTTTTTATAAAGTAAAATAGGCAAAAAAGCATGCGTTTTAAATGATAAACAGATGATTGGGATTGTTTGTTTTGTCTTATGTCCTAAGCATGGCAATTCTGCCAAGAGTGTGTTAAAATTTGTAAGTCTAATAATTTTGTTTTATACTTATTTTCCATAACACCCGTGCGAAGCCAGGGCGGGCTGCTAGTAGTTTATATTTCGAGAATATGTGATGTGCGCCAACCCGCAATGAACCAGCTTGGTGAATTATGATTGACTTTCTCCTGTAGCAGACAACTCCAAGTTCCCATAGTAAAAACATAAAGTTCGCTGCTTATGCCTACGTAATTGGTAATTATAAAGTTATATCCTTAATCATAATAATTGTATTTCCAAAGAGATATGAATATAGTTGACTTATACTTCAATAATTATAATTGCCAGGTTTATTAATTACTTACGTCGTTTCGCTAGATATCAATGGGTCCAAAACTAGGCGAAGCCTGTATCTTGGGCCCCTACTGTCCACTGTTTAAAATTAATTTTATAGTGGGAAGAAAATTATTTGTTTTTGAATGTAACTTTTTTTTCCCCAGTAAAATACATCCATTGGAAGCCTTACTGCTGTACAGAGAAAGGAAAGTCTGATCGCGACTGCGTGCCCAACAAGATCCCTGATGATGACCCGGTGCATCGCTTCTCAGACATCAGGTGTCTCAACATGACCAGGCCTGAGTCTTTCCAGTCTGTTGGATGCGTCAGAAACGATACAATTCCTGACAGAGTAAGTTAATTATTATGGTGTGAGCATTGTGAAATATCAGCCAAGTATTTCTATTATAGGTATTATCCTCTACATTCCAGCAAACATCAACAATTACAGGATTAGCAATCAGACGATAATAACCCATCAGGAGTTGAGAAGTTGTAGACTGATCCTCAGGGTGCAATTTGAGAAGGTTCTCGAGTTACGCATTCCACGTACTATCTTAAAGACATTTCGCAATAAAATTGTGGACCAATAACACGACACTAAATATGCAGACTTTACTCGTCTTAATACAGCATATTTCACGACTCTCAGTTTTTTAAGTACCTACATCTACGTATATAAAAATGGATCTTAAAAATGTTTGTATGCTTTTGAATGACTGCACTAAATTAGATGATTATTTGTTTTATGAATTTGGTATTGTTGGGACAATGTTTGTATGGCAGAAATATTGACGAAAAAAATATGGTGGTACGAAGTTTGCCGGGTCAGCTAATATTTTTTTTTTCTGTGGTTTTGATCATAATTTCTAGCACCTATAGTGACAAACCACTGTACTTAAGCAATGAACAATCCACAAGGATTGTTCATTGCAGTTTGTGAACACTACATGTACGCCTTTGGAACTATTTCAGTACATCAAACTTACTTTTATCTCTTTAGATCACATCAACAACACCTTTAATTGACCTTTCTACAATCTACGGATCATCCAATAGACTTGCAAAGGAAAAGCTGAGGAAGTATGAAGGAGGTCTTCTGAAGTATGACATCAGTAATGGGAAGATTTGGCCGCCAAGTACTAAGGGGCCCGTCAATTTCTGCTTCTTAAATGTCAAACCTCAGGAAACGAGATGCCATGATTTACGTGAGTTTTATCAAATACTGTACTTGTACATTTGACACATGTTTTACTGAAGGTAAGACAAACAAAAATTAACAATATACGAGTAAATGGTGTTCATCAAAAGATAAAATGAAATCAGAATATTTTTTATTGCACATATTATTTTAGATTGATGTTTTAATCATCAAATACCATTTACTTTATTATTGTTTTGTTGTAATGTTTTTTTATTTGTTTTAAACATTTGTACTTTACACGACTGGAAATAATGAAATTGTAACTAATGACAAGTCAAAATTAAAAATTATATTAAATCAAATATTTGCGCACACAAACTCGCAGCCTTGCAAAATGCGCTTGCGCAACCATTTTGTTGATGCTACAAAACTGCAGCATCCACAACATCGCCCAAAAATTTAATGATAGTGACCCTTGATCTAGTTTGGTTTAGATCCAAATTCAAATTTAGTAGGTAGGTACTATCACAAATATTTGTAGTGACAGCCAACTAACCAAAAATAGAAGAATGCTCCAATTAAATTGTAGCTCCAGATTCAATAAGGTTTTGTCCATTTAGCTGACGACGGAACAAACGGGCTGGCCGGTATCAACATCAATGTGATTTGGTTTTGGAGGATGCACAACGAGATCGCGACGCAGCTGGCTCAGGTCAACCCGTGCTGGGGTGATGAGAAGCTGTTCCAGACCGCCAGAGATATCAACATCGCTATAGCGCTGCAGATGTATTATTACGAAATGATGCCACTGCTACTTGGTAAGAAACTTCTCTCAAAAAAGCAGAGAATGATTTTTAGACAATTATTTTTCACCACCACTTTGCTTCTATTGCAAGATCTGGTGTGGTATTTTAGAATTTAGAAGATTAATACCAATTACCAATCAACCACATTATGAATGGACAACTAGTTACATCCGCTATAGTTACTGATCCCGTTATTTCTCGAGATAAAAAGCAATCAAAGTGTTATTTATGTTTCAGATTATATATGTGTCAGTCGTGTTATGCATACATATGTCATATTATTGTCTATCGTATCAAATTTCTTTTAAAACCTCTTTTGTAAGGGTGAAAAACATCCAAACATACATATAGACTTTCGCATTTAGAACATTAATGCTATTTATTATTTGTTTAATTTTTTTTACAAAGAAAGTGATATTTCCTAAATTTAACCAAAATCCCATTCGTCAGTTATACATATATAATAAACATCTTTGAACAAGAACAAAATAAATAAATTTACCCCCGACTACCTCAGATTTGTACATATAATCTGTGTCTGTGTTATTGCTATTAGTCAAGCCTATTATATAAAAAAAAATGTTCTTCGCCATTTTGTGGTAGCGGCCATCTTGGATTTGAAAGTTCCCATAATGCATAGTATTTTAGTAGTCAAGTCCTTTTATTTGATACCCATACTGAGGTAGGTTGTGAAGAAATATTTTGTCCACCATTTTGTGGAAGCGGCCAGCTTGAATTGGTATTAACCAAACATAGCTAAGAACATCCGTACGGAAATTAACCTTCAAATAAAAAAAAACCGCATCGCAATCAGCAAACCCGTTTGAACTCTACGGTGCCACAGACAGACACACACAGACACCCTGACAGACAAAAATTATTGGATATGATAACTACGTAGATAAAATCAAGGGATTACTAATATTATAAACTAGCAGGGACCCGCGGTGCTACCCGCATCTTTCCCGTTCCTAGAGTTCCTGTTAATTTTTCGGGATAAAAAGAAGCCTATGTAACGTGATTGAGCAATGAAGATCCATACATTGACATTTATAATATTAGTAGGATAGAATATCAAAATTTGCATAATAATATTTAAATTATTGCTACTCAGTCACGTCGGCACTTCTAAATGGATCGGATTGAAATTTCGAGTATAGTTAGATTACAATCTGGTATAAAACATATGTTACTTTTAATCTCGCGAAAATACGGGAACGGGAACTATGCAGGTAAATCTGCGGGACACTGCTACTGTATGATAGATACAATCTTCTATTTGTTCTAGGGCTCGACAATCTCCACAGATCGGGAGTGCTCACTCCGTCTCTCGGGTTCCGTGATATCTATGACCCCAACGTCTTGCCGCAAGTGTCCTTGGAGTTTCCTTACGTACTGCGCTGGCTCCACACAATGCAGGAAGGAAGATGGAAGTAAGTTCAGCTCAGTACTCAACTGACAACATTCCTGGCACACACAATAGGCGTGACGACTCATTTTTTATTTAATGAGCCATCAAAAGGTTATTCAATAACTGAAACATTGGTGAAAGAATTACTTTGTTATCTTACGTGATATTACGATTTTCAAATCACAATTTTTGACTGTCCCAAAAACGCTTCATACAAAAACACTACAGACACGTGATGTCACTGTGCCGTATTTTCTATGCGTCGCGCGTAAAGTTTGTATTGTAGCTATATTAAATATTGCGTTTAGGAAACTGGTTTCATAACAAAAGTAACTTGAAATTGAATGGATTATCCAATGGTAAATACATTTTCTAATAATGTTGTACTTTTAAAATGGACTTGCCCATCCAGGTTTGAATGATCATAAAGTAAGTTAAACTAAAATATATCAAAATTAAAATTGGCACATATTTTATTCTATGTAAATACTGTTGTTATATCAAATAATTTAATATGATTGCAGGACTTGTCCTCACGCCTATTAATTGTGGTTGATTTTTTAATAAATCGACACACTTTGACGACACTATATTTGATGATAATGATACGATTTTATGTCCGTTCTTTTTAATAGAACCTTTTTTTTAATTATAATTATTTCGCTGTTTTGAGCCTTTTGCCAGTTTTGAGTTAGGCATAATTTTATGAATTTGCGTTGCTGACATCTTAATGTATCGGTGTAGCGTTGGAGATGCGGTGGACCATCGGACCGGGATTTGGATGATAGGAAACATTTTCTTTAATAAAGTTAAAGAATGGCAACATATGTAGCGTTATCAAATTCATAATGTCCGTGATACAATGTATTATCTGGTCTTATAACGATGTTTCATGTTCAAGTCATCAGTTTCATGTCATAATTTTTTATTTATAGGTTTACTCTTAGCCACCATCTCGCCTAATATTAAGTAACGATGTGGTCTACGATGGAGTGCGCTTACTAAGAAGAAACCTATTCACACTCAGTGGCATTTCCATCACTTCGGAGAGTGTGCGACTGATTTATACGATCTAATACCACCTTGCCCATTTTTCTATCGGAATGCTCGTAGCTCGAAAAAGCGACATCGTTTCATGGTTGATGTTCCAAAGACACGAACGAAGAGATTTGACTCTACTTTTGTGATAAGAACGTCTAGGCTGTGGAATACGTTGCCTGAGAGGGTTTTTCCCGATAGTTACAATCTTTGTGTCTTCAAATCGAGAGTGAATCGGTTTCTTCTAGGTAAACACGCTTCATCGTAGACCGCATCATCGTTTAACATCCGGCGAGATGGCGGTCAAGTGTAAACCTATAAAAGTTAAAAAAAAAATAAAAAAAATCACAATTTTTGCTTAGTTTGGAGCTAGGCTTTGTATCAGAAACATCCCATATCTATACATTTCTGTATATTCTCTAAAATAAGCGTATAACTAAAAATATCACGATTCGTGCAAATTATTTCAGAATGTACGACCAAAGGGGACATTACCTCAAAGAAGTTCCTATTGTTAACCTGACGCTGAGAACTGGTTTCTTCGACGTGGATGATAATATAGTGTATCTAACTCAGGGCGCCTTTAGGCAAGGGGCAGGTGCTGAAGATTACATTATAGACCCTGATGTAAGTATTCTTATAGTCGTAAATTAATTATCCTACTAATTTTATAAATGTCAATGTTTTTGTTGAACCACATTGCCACGGTCGAATGGATAGAGTTGAGACTGGAACACAGTTACGATAGCTTGGAATAGCATTTAAGCTTCTTTTCATGGCTGGAAAATTAAGGGGACGGGAATAACACAAGTAAAACCGGGGGGCGCCACCACTCTTCAATATTTTGGTGATTTAAAATGTGAGGTTTAAGTGAACTTAAAATATGAAATAGGTAGAAAACAATTAACCAATATTTAAACGCAATGAGCTTTTATTAATGATTTACTAAAATGGAGAAATCTTTTTAAACGGTAGAAATCTAAAAATGCTTTGACATTGAACTGTAGGTTGACTCATTTAGTTTCAACGTTAAAGTAGGTACACAAGTAGGTACAAAAAATATATTAAAATTTCAACATTATAATCACAGCATCCTCAACACTGTGGATCAACGAACTGTTACGTTAATTAGATGATTGTTATTCACAAAGAACGTAAACATTGAAGCTAGTTAAAAATACTTGACTTACTTAGATTTTGAATCCTACTACCTTATATTATAAAGGAGAAAGTTTGAATGTAGGAATGTTTGTTGACGTCGGAACCTCTGATCAGATCGAGTTGAATTTGCAAAACTGCATAAAATATGTACGGGAGTAGCACATAGGATATTTTAACTGCGGGGAAATTACGAGAACCACAATAATATTTTGATAATTTAGCAATCTATAAATGAATTAACGTCAACATAAATTTAGCGGGAAGGTACACAATATTCAGACAACTAATTTACGCGATTTCTTTTTTACGAAAACAAAAGGGAAAATTATGTAAATGGAAACTACTCGGTTGAAACCGCACGGCGCTGCTAGTTTAAAATACGTTTTAAAACATTTAACATTATCTTGTTACATGTTTATTTCTCTAGGTAGCAGAAACAGGGATGGGCCCCCATCAGAGAGCTTCAGATTTGAGTACCAATGATGTCTCCAAGGCTCGGTACTTCGGCTTCCAGCCTTACGTCAAATACAGGGAGTTCTGCTTCGGTACTCCCATTAATAGCTTTGACGACCTCGCTGACGTCATAGACCCTGAGGTGAGTTTAGATGGTTCTCGAGCGTGGCTAAAACTTCCTTATTCTTTTTTTGCTGCATTCCGTTGTGTTTTTATCTGAAAAGGATGTTGTAGGTATTTTTTTAAGTAAGTTTAAGATTACTTTATTTTATTTTTATTTTTATTTTTTTTATTTTGATTACCTAATGAAGATTACTTATTATCATTGTGTATCGGTAAAAATGTTGGATAAGTGACAGTGGTTTTTTGAATAATAAAATTGACAGTCATTGAGACTGTTGATGGAAGTGAAAACTTATAACTTGTCTATGTCAACCGTAAACTACATAAATATACTGCTATTACAAATTGTGAGGCTAAACCACAATAAAAGCCATAAACCAAAAGTTGACGTAAACTTACACTTCCACAGTAGTAGTACACAGTAGTACTGCCTACTCCGACACGAAGGCATTAAATTGTTATGTCAGTGACGCGAACCCAGTAGATTTCCCCTTAAAAAAAAGTCAACGCGGCAAACGTTTCACTTCTAAAAACTTTGTAAATTTAACAGAGAATAGAAATCCTGAAAGAGCATTACGAGCATGTGGAAGACATTGACCTGATGGCCGGTATCTGGGTGGAGAGGCCGATACACGGGGGATATGCGCCGTCTACCTTCTACTGCCTGGTAGTAGACCAGCTCCAGAGGAACGTGGTCATGGACCGCCACTGGTACGAGCGCCCCGACAGGCCGAACGCTTTCAACTTCCGTGAGTAATTGCATTACAGCTCATTATTGACTGGCCTAATAATGCCTTAAGTTACGCTGGTTTAGTTCAGAGTATGGAGACTGCTGATACTGAGCCCCGGGATCAAATCACACGTGCACCACTGGGTTTTCGAAGCTGTATGCCTGATGCCACTTACTTAAAAACGGTGTGGGTCTGGGTCCCCTTATT
Organism: Ectropis grisescens; assembly: GCA_017562165.1. Lineage (NCBI taxonomy): Eukaryota > Metazoa > Arthropoda > Insecta > Lepidoptera > Geometridae > Ectropis > Ectropis grisescens. The sequence goes on from CM029788.1 coordinate 26,165,134, forward strand.
TTCCTGAGATATGATTATGCCATACTATTTATTACCTATCTATTGACGCACCAAATTTCATTCTTGAACAGTTCTTGCTTAAAAGGGTAAAAATACTATTATTTCTCGCATTTATATTAATCAGATTAGTAGACAAGATTTATTTAATCCTGAAATTGAATGGCTAGAAAATTAATTAAAACTAGTGTTGTCATAAAACCTGATGCTTTAAAATTTATAAGTTTAAGTGGCTTAGCTAATGCATAAATCCAAGAAATGGACTTACTAGTTCATTCAGAACTTGATCGACCGTTGCAAATACGTGGGAAAGTATGTCTACCTACATGGAGAGCTATGGACATTCTCCTTATATAATTAATGTGATTTCAGCTCAACTCCTCGAGATCAGGAAGATGACAATGGCCAGGTTTGTGTGTACTGTTGGAGATGGCGTCAGAGAAATACAACCACAGCCGTTCCTGAGACCAGGGCCTGGGTAAGTATTAATAATATCAACACATGTTTATGTGAAATAGTTATTAGTATTCCTGTTTTCTAATGGACTCCAAAAAATGAGAAGGTCCTCAAATCGGTTGTATGTTTTTTTTTCAGTACATAGTTATGTAGCACGATGCCTCCGGTCAATATTTTACTGTTATTTCTGCACTGTGGCACCGATGCCGCACAGAACGGCGCATGAGAACGGTCGCGAGAACAAGACAGCGTTTAATGCCTACTTTAACAGAAATACCTGGCTTTAAACGATTTTGATGATTATATTTTTTTAGGTTAGATCATAATTTAAGGGTGGTTCCATATTAAATTTGTTGAAATTGGTGCGGCGGTTTTTGAAGTATAAACAAAAACCTAAAATTAAATTTCATTTTAAAAACGAAGTTTTAAGTTAGCTGACAACTGTTACTGTCTCTTCGGAGAAAATTTTCACCATGCGCTCACACTTCTACCCAAATCAGACATAGTAAAGTTGTGCGTTTTTGAAGTGAAAACTTCTTTTGGCGAACCACAGACAGAGTTTTGAATTGAATTCTAGCGTCACGCTCGGGAATGATAATAAATATTCAGAATTCAGTGAATTCGGGACCATGATCATTAGCCATCTAGAAATGCGTCAGCATTGCCCTTCAACTTCAACTTTTTCTAATGGCTTCCAATCGGTAATGTTACCGTAATTTCGCCAGAGTCTAGCGTTTTAACATTAGGATGGTCTTCTGGACTTTTATTCCAGCATGACCCATCACCATCTAGATGGACATGGTCATGGACACGCCCTCCAGTTTCACCCGCATAGTTTTCAAAGTAAGCTATCAAATTTTGAGCTATAAGTTTGCATTTCTATCAGCAGTTCCTATAACTGCCAATTTTTTTTGAAAGAGACTTTTGATCGTTTGCCGCAAGTACCTTCTACAGCCTAGTCAAATTTAGCAAAGCGCAAAAGGAGCGTTAAGTTGAAAAAAATTATAGAAGTATTATAGGTATAGTTTCTTGCGTCCTCTAGGCCACGTGGTTCGACTGCCTAGTTCGATCAATTGGACGTCTTGTGAATCCACGTGAACTTTTTTTTCCTCTTAGTTCGATCAGTCGAAGCATGTGCTTTTGAGATTCCGTGCGTAGCATTAGATACATACCTACACTTTTGATTTTAAATCTTCTTCATAAAGATAGCTTCCAGCCGTAGCAGTGAGAACATAAAGTGCGGTGTTTATGCTGAGAACACAGAGATATAGTGTTGTATGAAACCATCAACGATATTATAAAAAAATATTTTCTCATTTCAGGAACAAAATCGGAAGCTGCGACGAACTAGGCCAGTTTGATTACTGGCTGTGGAAAGACCCAACTTGCCCCAGTAATGTTCATTGGCAGAAAGAAATCCTATCATGAATAAATAATTTAGGATTACTCAAAATATAGGTTTTGAGCAGAAACGCCCGAGTCACATTAAAGTTAAAACATTAATAGGGCTTCACTGAACCAAAAAAAATTCATATGTATGTTTATGGTATTTTTAGTTATTATTACAACATTACACACACACACCAACGTGAGTAATTTGACAACGACAGTGAGAGTCGTCACAGTGTCGTTCACGCAGATTTCATCTGTTTAGAAATCTGTGGGTGTAACAATGAAGATTTTTTGGTCAAACAATCAAACCAGGAATGCCATCACTCACTTTCATAAATGACGTCTCAGCTTAATTAAAGGAAATTTGGTGTATTTAACTAAATCTAAGCTTAGTTTAAGAAATCATGTTTTGGAAAAGATTTATTTTATTTTAAATAATGCTAGAGAGATTAGATAGCGTTTTGTAGAGATTAATATTAATAGAATAGAATATTTCAAATTTCATCGTGTTTAATTTTATCAGATGTTTTCAAGCGAATCATTTCGTTGTCCTTGTAATTATGTTAATAATAAAATGTTTACGGTATTATGTCTAGAGATAACGTCAATAAACTCATAAATTGAAACTGGATTTTATGTAAATGTAAGTTATGAACTGGTTAATGAACTGGCGTTATTTAAAATAGCTCTATTTTAGCTTTACTAAACAAACATTAATTCTAATAATTTTATGAGTGTAGGTACACAAATTTTCCATTTTAAGGGGGCATTACTGTCTCTTTACTATAAGAGTCAGTAATTAATGTAACTATCACGATTCAAATTAATTTGGAAGATATTATTGAGGATTTGATGTTAAATGTTGTTTTTAACCCCCGACCAAAAAAGGGGTGTTATAAGCTTGGCGTCGATGTCTGTCTGTCTGTCTATCTGTCTGCCTGTCTGTCTGTCTGTCTGTCTGTCTGTCTGTCTGTCTGTCTGTCTGTGTGTGTGTGTGTGTGTCTGTCTGTGGCTCCGTAGAGCTCAAACGGATGGGCCGATTTCGATGCGGGTTTTTTTATTTGAAAGTTAATATTCGTGCGGATGTTCTTAGCTATGTTTGGTTAATATAAATTCAAGATGGCCGCCGCCACAAAATGGCGGACAAAATATTTCTTCACGACCTACCTCAATATGGGTATCAAATGAAAGGGCTTGACTAGTAGAATGTTATGTACGGATAACAAATCTGAGGTAGTCGGGGGTTAGTCCAATTTTTGAATTTTGTTCTTGTTATATTATCAATCTACACTCCTTCCTCTGAGTAAGCTAAAAGTGTGAAATTAAAACATTTAATGAAATAGGTACAAGATTCGTAAAAAGGTGAACAGCGCTTCACGATCAGATTCGGATGTACCGATTCGCAGTAATATAATACAAATTAAATAACACATTGTTACTTTTTTGGGTTTCATAGCCAAATGGCAAAATACGGGACCCTGATAGATTCGTCGTGTCTGTCTGTCTGTCCGTCCGCATGTCACAGCCGCTTTTCTCCGAAACTATAAAAACTATACTATTGGAACTTGGTAAGTAGATATATTCTGTGAACCGCATTAAGATTTTCATACAAATACGAGACAAAAACAATAAATTTTAGGGGTGTCCTATACTTAGAACTGAAACTCAAACATTTTTTTTTCCATCAAAACCATCCGTGTGTCTTAATATGGGATAGGTTATCAAAAATGATATTGAGGTTTCTTACATACTTTTTTTCTAAACTGAATAGTTTGCGTGAGAGACTCTTCCAAAGTGGTAAAATGTCCCCCCTTCTAAAACAAGACAATGCCAAAACTAAAAAAGTTATGATGTATCAACGAAAATTGGTTTGAATGAGATCTAGTAAGTAGTTTTACTTTAAAATCGTCATAAATTGACTATTGTTAAAACACTATATCACTGATTAAAGTAACAACGAACTACAAGAACTTTTTTTATATTATGTTACTTGCTGCTACCGAGATAGATTTAGACTACGGATGTGCCCTCCTAAACTTTAAGGCGCATGAAATTTTGTCATCGTTGGGAAGAATGAGCTCACTCTTTCCGTTCTAGTCGGTTGCAAGAAGCGGTGAACGCTGGACGTTTTTTAACCCCCGACCAAAAAAAGGGGTGTTATAAGTTTGACGTCGATGTCTGTCTGTCTGTCTGTCTGTCTGTCTGTCTGTCTGTGTGTGTGTCTGTCTGTGGCACCGTAGAGCTCAAACGGATGGACCGATTTCAATGCGGTTTTTTTTATTCGAAGGTTGATATCCGTGCGGATATCTTAGCTATGTTTGGTTAATATCGATTCAAGATGGCCGCCTCCACAAAATGGCGGACAAAATATTTCTTCACAACTTATCTCAATATGGGTATCAAATGAAAGGGCTTGACTAGTAGAATACAATACATAATAACAAATCTCAAATCCAAGATGGCCGCCACCACAAAATGGCGAATTACATTATTTTTTTCACTACTACCACAATATGGGTATCAAATGAAAGGGCTTGACTAGCAGAATGTTGTACAGATTACAAATCCGAGATCCGAGGTAGTCGGGGGTTACTCAAAATTTTTAATTTTCTTCTTGTATCTATCGCTATTTGTTGTCAACAATCAAAATAAGTAGAACCACAGCAAACCTCGCCGCTAGCGATTCTAGGGATCAAGTAGATTGGTGGTGTGTAAATCAGTCCGCTTCATACACAGACGCAGTTTGTTACCAATTACAGGATTCTCAGGGCACATCTATAGCTCTAAATCGTTGGCTACGGAAGCCTTCATAGGCGAGTCCGACTCGCACTTGTCAACTTTTTTATTTTTAAATTTGCCACTCCACAGACTCCGTTATCCGTGACGTTCGTCATTTTTTAACCCCTGACCAAAAAAAGGGGTGTTATAAGTTTGACGTCGATGTCTGTCTGTCTGTCTGTGTGTGCATGTCTGTCTGTGGCACCGTAGAGCTCAAACGGATGGGCCGATTTCAATGCGGTTTTTTTATTTGAAGGTTGATATTCGTGCGGATGTTTTTAGCTATGTTTGGTTAATATCGATTCAAGATGGCCGCCTACACAAAATGGCGGATAAAATATTTCTTCACAACCTACCTCAATATGGGTATCAAATAAAAGGGGTTGACTAGTAGAATACTATACACTATAAAGAAATGAAATCCAAGATGGCCGCCACCACAAAATGGCGAATTATATTATTTTTTTCACTACTACCACAATATGGGTATCAAATGAAAGGGCTTGACTAGTAAAATACTTTGCACTATGACAAATTTCAAATCCAAGATGGCCGCTACCACAAAATGGCGAAATACATTTATTTTTTCACAACTCCTTAATATGGGTATCAAATGAAAGGGCTTGACTAGTAGAATGTTGTACATATAACAAATCCGAGGTAGTCGGGGGTTAATCAAAATTTTTAATTTTGTTCTTGTTTACCATGTGGAAGACACATGGTAAAAAAAATGACGATGAATGATGATAAAAATGATTGAGCAGGAACATTCTCAACCTTATTCTTATGTTCTATAGTCCAACTTTGACTATAATAATAGTAAGAAACATAGGTGCATCCAAACATCGGAAAGAGTATTACATAAATCCATAATTTTTTAAAGTATCGCGTTTATAATATTAGTAGAATAGCTCAGGTATTCTACAAATTGGATACAAATAGCCATTAACGTTGAACGTAAGTGTATGTATGACCTCACTTCATCCTGCAGCGGAAATTAAAACACCCGCGAGGAAACTCTATGGCCCGTAGTTCCTCAATAGAATGGAATCCAACTCTGTAAATTATGACTAGCGGAGCTTCTATCAATGTTATTTAATTATTTTTACTTTGGTAATGAAATAGGTAATTTCATTCGTTTTAGTATGTTATTATGTGTAAATTATCATTTATTTTGATTTGATAATAACATTTTAAGTTTTTAACTAAAAAAAATTGACAGTCATAGGGACTGCCGACAGAAGTTAATTTATAACTTAACTGAAGAAAGGAAACGTATAACTTAAAATTTTATGGATCATTAACACTCACGAATTACGCAGGCGAAACCGGAGGAAGCTGCTCGTCTGGAATAAATCTTCAAATCATGATCGTCTATATCGCGGACCTATACGCGATAAAAAAATCGGTCTTCTAAGCATGGCTTAGAAGATAGGCATAAGCATAGCCATCTAGAAATACGATAGGTTTCGCTTTCACTCGACATTTCTTTCATTTCCGAGCTTGGCGATGAGTTTCATTCACAGACCATGAAAAATCGGTGTGTGATGCACCAAAATATTTTTTCGCATGTTTTTATGTGTTATCTTCAATCTATCGTTCAGTAATTTCACCCATCTTGATGTCTTCAAATCGAAAGTGAATTACGAATAGTTGCGTTTGGGTAAACAATTTCATCATAAACCACATAGCCGCTTAAAATCATGCGAAATAACGGTGAAGTGTAAATCAAGTAAAAAACTACGTTTTTTAATTTTATAGTAATTTACCCGCCAAAACTCACACAGATTAAAAAGCAATATTTCCACATGTTTAAATTTCGAACACCCCAGAAACAAACTCTCATCACCGGTGTGACTTGCCATTTAATTTCAAAATGGCGCCAGGTGCGTTCAAAAGCTTTCCAACTTTTCTATTAGTGAGTTTGGTGCGTGATTTATGGTTATAAAAGGCTTTGAAAGCAATTTGGGATGTGTGGGTTGGAAATTGACGATTATAGGTGGTTAAGCCATTTATTTTGTTTTAGGTAAGTAAGTAAATAGGTTGAGTTTAAATGTTGTTGTGGGTTTTGAAGTTTTGAGTTCCTGCGGATATCATCACGCGAGGTGTTTTCTGATTGCTTTTTTAAAGTGCAAATTTATATAGCCGCTTTGAGCGGTCTTTGATATGGGCAAATTTTATGGGCTCGCTTCACCGACATGCACCGTAATAGTAAGTAGTATTTCTAATCCTGTGTGAATACATAAGTGGTGTTTTGTGCCACAATAGTAGGTGCCGCACGCAGGTTTGACGACTTCCAGCCACCCGAACAAGCCGGTTTCCGAAAAGGCTATAGTACCATAGACCATACATAGAACATAGATTATACAGAAAACCGAGGAGTATAATCGGCCACTATTTATAGCGTATGTGGACTATGAGAAAGCCTTCGATTCCATCGAGACCTGGGCAGTGCTTCAGTCCCTCCAGCGATATCGCATTGACTATCGCTATATCGAAGTGTTGAAGTGTATCTACAGTAAGGCCACAATGTCTGTCCCATCACAAGACCAGTGCACAAAACATATCCAGCTACAGAAAGGCGTGAGACAGGGATATGTCATATCTCCGAAACTTTTGACTGCCGCGCTGGAAGATGTTTTTAAGCTACTGGACTGGAACGGATATGGCATCAATATCAACGGCGAATGCATCACTCACCTTCGGTTTGCCGACGACATAGTCATTGTGGCGGAGTCGCTGGAGGACCTCGGTGCTATGCTCAGGGACCTCAGTAGAGTATCCCAACAGGTAGGTTTGAGGATGAATATGGACAAGACGAAAGTCATGTCAAATGTTCATGTCTCACCTGTACCGGTTATTGTTGGGAATACCACACTTGAAGTTGTTGACAAATACGTCTACGTGGGCCAAAAGATCCAATTAGGTAGATCCAACTTTGACAAAGAGCAGGATGGGCAGCGTTCGGGAAACTTCGGCACATCTTTGAGTCCAGAAAACCCCAATGCCTAAAGACGAAAGTCTTTGACCAGTGCGTGTTGCCAGTGATATCTTATGGAACTGAGACGTGGTATTTAACTGTGGGCCTCATAACGAAGCTCAAAGTCACACAGCGAGCTATGGAGAGGGCTATGCTCGGAGTCTCTTTGCGCGACAGAATCCGTAATGAGGATATTCGCAAAAGAACGAAAGTGGCCGACATAGCTCAAAGAGTAAGCAAGCTGAAGTGGCAATGGGCAAGCCACATCGCTCGCAGAACTGACAACCGATGGGGAAGAAAGGTTCTCGAGTGGAGACCACGAACCGGAAGACGCAGTGTTGGACGGCCTCCCACTAGATGGACAGATGACCTCATAAAGGTCGCTGGAAAGCGCTGGTTGCAGGTTGCGAAGGACCGTTCGTTGTGGAAATCTAGGAGGAGGCCTATGTTCAGCAGTGGACGTCTTGCGGCTGATGATGATGATGAGTAGGTGCCTACTTACTGTTTTATAAAAAAATCTAAGTTATAATTTTGACTTCTATTCCATTCCAGAAGTCTGATGATTGCAATTTTTTTTTCATGGCTCAGGAGAGCAATGATTTCAAATAAATTAAACAGAAAAGGGACAAATCAATTCTTGTCAATAGTTTTAATTGATCATTTTTAAATTTCAAAGCTACTAATGACTGGTAACTTTGTCGATACTTCTGGTTTGAATCCTACGCACACAACGTCTTTTCAAAATCACATGCGTAATGCCACTAACTTAAAAACGACGCAGGAAAATATTCGAGTTCCTAGAATCTTTTGTCGTCATCCGTCATCCAGAAAAACACACTGGGCAATCGTAGTGGATTATGGCCTTAACTCCTTGCGATAAAAGTTTCCGATTTCCAGTAATAGGAACATTTGTTTTTGGTTGGAATGCTACCAGAGTTTCTTTGACAATAAATATTTTCAGAATTTCTTTCACCTATTGGCTAAGTCCTGTAAAATAAGTTAGTTTGAAAATTTTTGTGGAGTTTCAGGTTTATCAGTATAAACATAGGTATTATTTTATACGAACATAGCCTTTATTAACAATGCTCAAAGCTACACTACGCTACATACCTAACTAAACTAAGCATATCTTAGTTATCCATAGACCAACAAAGGTCTAAAAATAATTAAGATGATCAAGCGGTCAACTATCAGTCCGAAGCGTGCCCAGCATGCTGGCGGCAGTACCACGCTGAATGGCAAAGCTTATTATGTTGGCCCAATAAATGCCAGTTATGTTGATAGTGATATATGACTGGTCGTTAAAGGCATCGATCAAGCGTAACAAACGATAGGAAACAGTCCAGACGAGGTATTCGCAGGTACACTGATAATGTCGGTAAGTAATGGCAACGTGTCAAGCGTCTGCTGCAGACGAGCGTTAAAAACGCTCATTTGAAAGCCTTGGTATCTTGGGCGTAAAAAACGCTCATTAGTAAGATTTGGTGTCTTCAAGTCAAAAGTGCCTCAGCTTCTTCTAGGCAAACACGCTCCATCATAAACTATATCGTCGCTTAACATGAGGCAATATGGCAGCCAATTTCAAACCTACCATTGTGTAAAAAATGGCTTAGTGACTGCCGACCGAAGGAGTGAAAACTTATAACTATTATAGGCAAAATATACATATGAAAATAGAATATAATATAGAGACAATACAATTGAGATTCTCAAATAGACAGGTAATTTTGGAGAAACTTTCTACCTTCCAGGTGACCTAATTTGAGAAATTTGTTTTACCCTACTAGTATAATAAGATATACACTAGTATAGGTATAATAGTTAGTATATGACAAGTTTTCGACTAGCCTGAAATACCTACCCAAAAGTTTGGTACCAACTATCGGGACATTAAAAGACGTTACCAGGTCAAAACTATGTCGCTCGTCCACAACGCCCATTAAAAGCCATGCCCTGCATTAAAAGTCGATGGTCGCGCGTCACTCGCTCCCCAGAATGTTGATGGATTCCGACGATCTCTATTGACTTTTATATCGCTGAGCTAAATGTGACACATCCGTTACACGGCCGCTAAATACCAATTTGTGCTTAACTCTAGCGAAAATGACTCATGTATCTGATGCCACTTACACTGAAGTAGCGTAGAGCGATAAGCAAAGCATACTAAACATTTGACTGGCCTAGTGGCTTAGTTGGTAGTAGCTCTGCCTGCGAAGCCGAGGGTCGTGGGTTCGATCCCCACTCAGTGCAAATATTTGTGTGATGAATTCAAATGTTTGCACTGTGTCCGGGTGTTTCTATGTATAATAAGTATGTATGTAAAACTATATAAGTATTATATCAGCTATCTGACTGCCATCACACAAGCTTTGCTTAGTTTGGGGTCAGATGGTGTTGTGTGTGAAGTGTCAAAAAAAAAAAAACGTTTTGCCATTCAGTGCAGTAATGCCGCCAGGATTCTGGACACACTTTCGACTGGTAATGAGCTTGAACATCTTGATTTTTTGTAGACCTTCATTGGTCTATGGATAATTCAGATGTGCTTAGTGTAGGTAAGTAGTTAGGTATCTAGCGTAGTGTAGTTCTCATCGTATTTTAGTTTTCTTAATAGAGTGATTTATTTTCAAAATTGTAACATATTTTTTATAGTATAAAGTTACGAGACGAGCATGACATGTGTCTGATAGTAAGCAACATGTCTGCCCATAACATTACAGCACAGTGGCATGCAGGTATTGGAAAATGAAGTTCATTACCTAGCACAGCATTGTGGTCATCACCCAAAGATATAAGATGTTTTATTTCTATGCACTGTAATTTCACTGGAGACATTGCCCTTCAAACTGGACAACAGTAATGTTTGCACATTACTTCTTGGTGGTAGAATAATTGGCAAAGGTTTCGTACTTCCCATCTCCAAAGAGTCACTACTAAATTAAACGATAAAACGAATTTAAATAGATACATTTTGTAATGAATAATTAATAAATAAATTCATTAATCTTACAACTTTGTACTTACCTACTGTGAACTCGATAATTAGGTAATAAAATTTCATGTTTAAATTAAGAAATTCTCAACTAGTAATTATATTTGGGTTGATTTGAAATTCATTTCACAGACAATAGAGTCCATATAGTAAAATATGCAAGAATAGTGATCGATCTATCTTGTCGATGTAAATGTTTATGACACAAAATATAGAATACTTACCTAATACGAGTATTATAATATGGCACCCGATACGTTACAGCATAGACGCTTTATTTATATAGCCTTACCAAACATAGGTACCAATAGCCTATAAATACATCTATTATGTACAAAAAACTATACACCTTAAAAAATATTTGTAATTCGAAAAACGCTACAAAACGGTTTTAAAAATACACAACAGCGAATTCGAAGTTCAAACATATTCTTATTTCAAACAAGCAGTTATCAACGCAAACTATTGTCTCATCCATCAGTGACAGCCGTGCCGTAACCATGACAACCCACCCCCGACCTACCCTACAAAGGAAAACCTAATAAAAATACTCATATCACCACATTACCACGTACCGGCACATACTACTTTACCAACATAAAAATAAAGCCTATTTTTCTGTTTTCCCGTTGCAACATATGTGGTAAACGTTTTAAGACTAAACGCATAAACAGGCTTCCCTCACTTGTTTAGTAATACAATACTTTCGTATTTCAAAGAGAAAATGCTCGTTGACAGTTTTATTTTAAGGAGAGAGTTTTGCTTTTCCGTTATTGCTTTATTGTTTATTGTATTTTCTATGTTATGAGGACATATTTCAGGGTTGTGCAGAGCAGATGGACGGCGTTGGAATGGTCGATTTATACATTTAATTATCAGGATGTACTGCCTACCCACATTTAGCAGGCCTGTGGCACAGTATGAAGATAAATAACCAGTAGGGTAACGCCAGTTGCAGTTGCGGTAATTGCAGAAAATGCAGAGGCCTGTGACAAATAAAAAAATGCTTATTAAGTGATATTTATCCATTTATTATCAATTCATTTATTTCTTATCTTAATTTTTAAGTTTTTTACAATAAATACAAAAAATACAAACATTATAAAAAACTTAAAAACGAGGGTGATGCCGCCAGCAGCGGGCAGGACCCAAGCTACCGGTGGTTAGGGCTGCAGAGAGAGGAACCTCCTGATGCGCGCTGTGCTCGTTCGATGAAAACTATTTCCATTTTACGGTTGCTTTGAAGAACACTTTCAACAGTAATGCCCCTACTGTTGCACAAGAGTGAAAACTTATTTTGATCCACCACAGACAGATTTTCACGTATAGGCTGTGAATTGAATTCTAGCGTCACGCTCGGGAATGATTTCTGGCGCATTTCTCCATGCTCCCAGCCACGCCCTCCGGTTTCACCCGTGTGGTTTCCAAAGTAAGCTATCAAATTCTGAGTTATATAACAAGTTTTCACTTCTATCGGCAGTTCGTATGACTGCCAATTTTTTTTCTGTATTGCCATGGTGTTTTGTAATAATGTGTGTGTACCTATATTAGTCGATATTTTAGCTATAAACGAGCATTCCGACTAACATAGACTCAAAATTGTCCACTGTTGTTATGGGCTATGTTGCTTACCATCAGGCACATGTCCTGCTCGTCTCGTCAATATTCATTATAAAATATATATATATTTTACATAGGAAAATGTGAAAATGTATTTCCGCAACAATAGAACAATCACGCAACGGAGCAATATAAAAATGGCGGCATGCTGCTGACAGCCGTCCTCCCGTCCGCCGCAGACCGGGACGATACAATACCACATCTAGCTATGAAATATATACACCTTTATATGAAAATATTACAATTGGATCACATTCTACTATTTCCACCAATACATTTATTACTAACAACACCCCGCGATTTTACTCGTTCTAACGCGTTCATGTCGCGTGAATTTCCGTTACCCGTTTTCCGCGACAAAACGAGGCATAAAATATGTGCTTAGGTACTTTAGACTTTACTCTAACTGTACACATCGAAGTTAAGCCTAATTCATTAAGTTGTTATACTATGTAGGTACTATTCAATACCAATTTGGTTTTGCTCAAAACATGTACAGCTTTTAGAAAATGAGCTATGAGAAAGTCACTAAACAACGGCAAAAAAGGGTGTGACTGCGATTGCATTCTGAACTCAATCCAATTACAAGACAAAAATATATTTCAGCCACAGACATATCTCTGAGTAGCAAGCGTACACATTCAGATAGACACACATATTATTGTACCTCTACATGCTAGACAAATTAAAACAATTACAAAAGATAAAAGACATAACTAACTGGCACAGTGCAGTGATAGGTAGTAATTTAGACTCTTTATATTCCAATTCTGCTGATATAGCTAGCCATATTTCTTAACATCCCACGAATATTTAGGTTTTCTTATACCTCTAGATTGAGAAATATAAAACTTACATATTTTCAAATTGACTAATTTAATCAAACCGTAATCACTCAATACAAAAAATTACGTCAGCATAACACTATATGATATTAGAGGTATAAAGTCCATCAAAGTGAAATAAATATCAACAAATGAAAGTCCTGACGATCATGGCGAGGATAAATGGTAAATGTAACAAACTATACAAATTATTGCATTGTCATCAAATAAGTGTGCAAAGTTTCAAATCAATCAGTTGTTTTGAAAGTGGCAAAATCACGTTCAAAGATTTCGTTACATAGATTCACAACATATTGATGTTAAAAAGTAATAAATTTACAATAACATGTACACTATCGTTATCGCCACGTGACCAATAATTAAACACAGCTGTGGGTATGCGAATGATCGTGTAATGATGTGTCTGGGAGTGGCAGGAAGGGTGCTTGGTGCCGACGTGTGCTCGCCTTCAATTAAATTGATACAAGTATTTTACATATCGCAAATACACGGAACTACACGTAAGAAGAAAAGGAGACCCGTATCATACAGGGTTACAGTAGCACAAACATCAGTAACTTTATTAACCTTAAAGTTATCAAAAACTAAAACCTCATTAAGAAATTTGACCAAAACTCTAGAATGTGATAAGGAATGAAAATGAAAGAAACAAAAAATCATAAATAATAAAATTACTTAAAGAGTTTTTAAATCACGCACACATATGTTGGCATGCTAAGCAATATAATCTTTACATAATATATAGTTCTTCTGTACGTGTGTTGACAATGAACTTGTCCTAAACGGTTGGATCGATTTAAATGATTTTTTATTCACAAACCAGCCTGTCAGATGGCGCTGCTGTATCTGGTATCTAGGTTATTATCCGAGTGAAGTCGGAACGAGCCCCTAATAGGATATCATTATTGCGAGTATTTTGTGTAATGTCAAAACGAATAACTTTGAAGCATAGATAAAGTACAGGAATGACGTATAAGTCGACAATCCCAGTTATCCCAATCAACCTATGACGCTGCATGAAAGTGCCATGCGCGGTCCGAGGGGTCACATGGGACATGACCCCCCCCCCCCCAAAATCGTATACGTTGAACAAAAAATCTAAGAAAATTAAAAATATCTAATAGTACATAGACTATTTTTTAACGCGGGAAAACAACTAGAACGGGAACTACGCGGGTAAAATCTTGGGGGGCTACTAGTAAAGTATTTTTTGCTCGATTTATTGTATTTCTACTTGTGACCCCCCCAAAACCTGAGGGTGCGTACTGGTGACCCCCTCCAAAGTTCGAGGCTGGGACCGCGCCTGGAAAGTACCCCACATGCGGTTGTAGCAGTCTTGGGGCTCACCTAGTCTTTCTTTTAAATAGCTCATGATGTGAAGGATGCCGCTTGTCGGTTCGTGAGACACAAGGTGGCTGCATCATTCGTCATCATCATCTGCTTATCTTAATCCACTGCTGCTGGGCATAGGCCTCTCCCATGGCTCGCCACTCAGCCCTATCCTCAGCTATACGTTTTGTATCATAAAAGATTTATAACTCGTAGACTGAACTTAAAGACAGGTGAGGCGTTAGACCAGGCGCTAACGAGATCAGAATGTTCTTAACTACAAGAACAAAATTAAAAAATTCTGATTAACCCCCGACTAGCTCGGATTAGTTATCTGTACAACATTCTACTAGTCAAGCCCTTTCATTTGATATCCATATTATGGGAGTTGTAAAAAAAATGTATTTCGCCATTTTGTGGAAGCGGCCATCTTGGATTTCATTTTTTTATAGTGTATAGTATTCTACTAGTCAACCCCTTTTATTTGATACCCATATTGAGGTAGGTTGTTAAGAAATATTTTGTCCGCCATTTTGTGGAAGCGGTCATCTTGAATCGATATTAACCAAACATAGTTAAGAACATCCGCACAAATATTAACTTTCAAACAAAAAAACCGCTTCAAAATCAGCCCATTCGTTTGAGCTCTTACGGTGCCACAGACAGACACACATACAGACAGACAGACAGACATCGACGTCAAACTTATAACACCCTTTTTTTGGTCGGGGGTTAAAAATATGTAAAATCAAACGTGTGTCTGTTATAAAATTAGTAAACAGCTCATACCTGAAATACCAAAAAATTCATAAAGTTCATTCTCCATTTCATAATACCGATATCGTCATAAATACCTTACCTCGTAGTACAGACTCCTTTTTCTGATTTAAAAACGTTTTTTTAGCATCTTTACATGACAGAGCCCCCGTTGACCGGGGTAAGTTGTCAGATTAATTTATTCTGCAGATAACGAAGGCAAGTCGCTACTCACGCGTGAAATTGGGGGAGGAAATCGTTACCAGCTCGGAAGTTCTTTCGCCTTTGTACGGTACTTGTGGAGATGTTTTTGATCTTGGAGGCAGATTTTCAATATTTTTTTATTCGTACAAGCTTGTTCAGAAAAACTGTAGGTACATATTATATTATATGCCACTGTAGTTACAGTGAAGTGGTAATGGGCCAGTCATATCTGTCGTAGAACCGATAACCGTTGGAGTAGACGTGTTCTTGAGTGGAGACCACGAATTAACAAACGTAGTGTAGGACACTCTGAGACTAGATAGAGTGACGATATACGGAAGACAGCAGGCAGTGGATGGAGAGGTATAGCTGAGGATATGGCTGAGTGGCGAGCCAGAGGCCTATCTCCAGCAGTGGACTAAGATAGGCTAATGATGATGATGTAGTTATAGATCATCCATTTTTTACCGAATTCAAAATAGAGGAAAGAGGCGGTTCTCTGTTCAAATGTATTATTTTTTCGTTAGATACCTCAGAACTTTCGCTTGGATGAATCGATATTAATATTCCCTTTTCCCAAAAAAATTGTTAGTCTCTACGAATAATCCCATAATAAAATACACATTATTTTGAACTTAAAGGTGTTTCTTCTGGAAAAGGCATGCTACTCTATCAAGGAATAAATTTTGATGCATCAGATTATGTATTTCGTGATGGGGTAATAGGTACTTTAAATTTTGAATTTTTACTATGAATTTTGTAAAGGACTTTTCAAATGTGACACCTTTTATTTCTTTTTTCTAACATTTTCATTGATATTGTAATGTAATAATCATTTCATACAAATTTGACTTAATTTATGAATCATGATTGTACAATTTGACTTTTTTTTTGTTATGTTCCTTTTCATTAATTACTGTTATTGATTTTTTTTTAATCTTGTCGAAACTACGTAAATCTCATTATTATATTGTTCACTATTTTACTGATATTTGCATGCCGTAAAGCCAAATATGGCGATCCAAAATAGCTGTCATCTATCATCATAAAACAGCTGTCAAAAACATCTTAACATGTACTCACCCATATTATGCAATAAATTATATGATGATTATGACTTTCAGAACAATCATAATATTATTGCATAATCATTAATCACATGTCAAACATAAGTCGTAAGTATAAAATAATGTGTTAATTAATAAGGCTATAAAATAACTAAAATAGAAATGGTACAATAACATTCATAACACAATGGTAACATTCAAACATTTAAATATTTAATCATTTCACACTTTAATATTGATAGGATTATTCCACACCGAATAACCGTCATTTGGGGACATTTAAAACAATGGAAAGTGATATGAGAACTTGTGACAAAAACGAAAATCTCTCAACTAGTTATTAATCTCCATATACAAATGAATAATCCCGGAAGTAATTAAGCCCAATTTATTGGTAATACGAGGAGTAGAGTGGAGCCCTGTGAGATGTTTATTAAGTTCAACACGCACTTACTTATGGAAAACATTTGGGCGCGCGGTGAATACTGCTATTAAGACGAAGTTTGTGAATAATAATAATGTTTTATTCTCAACCATTCTGATCTGATTCTGACCATATCTCAAAATTGGCCGTTTAAGTGAGTTAGCGAGTAAATATGTGTTCTTAGTACATGCGTCTGACGTCTGGCGGCCCTGGGATCTTACTCTATTACAGCGATCATTTACACAAGTAAAATTACAATCCTACTTTCCGTCCTATCCTACTAATATTATAAATATCAAAGTTTGAATGTTTTGCTTGAACGGTCAGACTGAAATTTAGAACACAGTTAGATTTTAGTCTGAAAAAACACATAGACTTTTTAAAAACCGGAAAAATAACGATAACGGGATCAACGCGCTTGTGTACAATCACAAAACACACCCCTAAACGCAACCAAGCACAAAGGTGGCCATTACGCTGGCAGCATTCCCCCGCTGAATAGCGATGAATAATCTTTGTACCAAGTAAGTGTAATCTTTGTGCGAAAGTCACCGTTTTTCCCCTCATACGAAGTCAATTATTATTTTTTATTTACTGTGATCACCACTAGCTTTCATAGTGAAAGAAAACATCGTCAAAAACGGGCATGATCCAAGAAAGACATATCTTGAAGATATGTTTGTGTTTTTTATCAACTTGCACTGTGCCAGCGTCGTGGGTTGTGGTCTTGACTCTCTTCTTGCTATAGAGAAGGCCCCGAGTCCCACCAGTGAAAACGTTTAGTGGGCGGAAATTCTGAACCATCCGCCACATAAATGTATTGTTCGTCCCGTAACCCTACAAAATAAAAACAGTTATTGATCCTGTTATAATATTATGAATGGTCACGTTTGGATGTTTGTTGCTCGATCACGTCATAACATCTGAATAGAACGGTCTGAAATTTGCAACACAGTAATATTATCGTGTGCAAGAACACATAGTCTATTCTTTATTCCGGAATAAAAACTACGCGTGTAAAACCGAGGAGTCTGCTAGTAATTTATACATCTAGTATGCATTAATATATTAATTCAAGTTTGAATACAGTTTGAATAACATCGCCTTAATATCGACATGTCATACAAAATGAAGAAGTTAATAATATTTTTACGATCCCATAACATGGAAGAGGCGTATCAGTTCCTGAACTATATTGGATGCGGTCCAACATAATGACACATCCTTTCGGGAAGTTACATCAATTCAATAAACTTTGGATTGGTTTCATAGAATAGGATATTCTATTTTTGTTGGCTTTTTGCTAAATTCAGTGCAATAAGGATAGAATTTGTATTAAAACTAGCTAAGCGGTGTTGTCCGTGAAGTAACAGTTCTTTCTCGAAGTCATTTCCACCGAATACAATTCACGCAAGTAAATTGTTGCATTGAGTATTCCATACTTGCTTTAACGGGATACAAAAATATAACATCCTACAAATATTATAAGCGAGAAAGTTTGTAAAAATCTATGTTGGATTTTTGTTTCTTACTGTTTCACACAACAACTGCTGAAGGAATTTGGATGAAATTTGGTTCATAGAAAGATAACAATCTGGAATATTTTTATGTGACATCGCCTAATAAATCGATGAACGCCGGTTACATGCATGAAAGAGTGTCCCGTTATGTCCCGTTACGCTCATTGTACGCTACATCTATCAATGTTTTGTTTTGACGTTGCCACGTTAAACTATCGTTCGTAAACCAACTGACATTATAGACAGCCATTTTTTTATTTATTTGGGGCATATTAGGGGATCGGAAACTCCGCGGGTGAAACCACAGGATGCTTCTAAATAAATACCAAATAATAATCCAATACTAAAACACGAAATAACTGTATTTCGAAGTGTATCATGAAAATAGCGTCCATCTCACCGCTCACCGGTTATGAGAAGAGGTCGTTAATCTTTCAGATGGCACTCCGCCGCCAGAGTGAAGGATGGCTGTATTCCTCGGAACCAGACGCTCTCAGCACTTGTTTTGTGCCACTGACGGAGATGATCTATTTACAAATTTGTTCTTACTTATTTTGATTCTTTGTTGTGGTTAGTTATTGAGGAAACCGTGGCAATTTAGTAGCGAGAACGCCTGATTTTACAACATCGAGGTTATTGTTTCAAATCTTGCCTCCATCTCTGAGTATTTTCCGAGATAGACATGGTCATGAAGCTTGTAAAATGGCGGTCAGATAGCTGATATAATACTTATATAGTTGTAATTACATACTTATTACGTTTTCCGAGATCCAAGGCCAACACAATAGCTGGGTTAAGCGGTAATTTCTTGAGGAGAAAAGTTCCAAGAACCTTTCGATGTCATGTGTCATTTGCCACCTTCTTTTTAACTTTTGTAGGCTTAGGTACACTTGATCGACATCTCGCTGATATTAAGCAAAGATTTGATCTACGATGGAGCGTGTTTACCTAGAAAAACGTGATTCACTCTCGATTTGAAGACCCCATGATTGTAACCATCGGGAACAATCCATTCAAGCAGCGCATTCCACAGTCAAGACGTTAATATTACAATAATAGAGACAAACTCTTCGTTAGAGTCTTTGCGACATCAACCATGACACAATGTCGCTTTTCGAGCTGCGAACAGTCCGATAGAAAAAAGGGCATGGTGGTATTAGATCATGTAGATCAGTCGCACACTCTCCGAAGGGTATCCGATAAAAAATCGAAAAGCTAGCAATTTTGCGGACAACTCGTGATTTGGTTTTTAAATTTGCCACAGTGATATATGCCAACTAATATTTAGTTTTACGAAGAAACTTACCAAGAATCAGCCTTGCTTCACCAAGATGATTAAAACTTATTTACCCTCATTGACTTTCAAATGTATATCTACACGTACAAGTAATAGCCACCATAGTTAGTTAACATCCAGCATAATATGTTACCTTATGCAAATACTCTTAGCCCCTGAATACGTAATAGGAATCTCGTAGGCTTAATTGTAAATGAGTTAATGCTTAACTACCAACGTCTATGCATACCTTAATTAACTTCATTAGGGATATGTAAAGATGTGAAATATGTGGATTATAATAACGAATGAATAGAATTAAAACTGTTTGGGGATATACAAAAGTAGCGGTGATAGAAAACTTGAATGCACAAAGTTACATTTATTTGAATCTTATGACTACAGCAGACTGTCGTAAGATCGGCGATCGCAGATTCTAATAGCAGTTCGTGGCCCTTAATAAGTTAATATTGGTGGACATTTCACATTTCAACTAATAACCTCACTACTTAGACATAACTGACTGCCCTAGTGGCTTAGTTGGTAGTAGCTCTGCCTGCGAAGCCGAGGGTCGTGGGTTCGATCCCCACCCAGTGCAAATATTTGTGTGATGAATTCAAATGTTTGCACTGTGTCTGGGTGTTTCTATGTATAATAAGTATGTATTTAAAATTATATAATTATTATATCAGCTATCTGGCTGCCATCACACAAGCTTTGCTTAGTTTGGGGTCAGATGGTGTTGTGTGTGAATTGTCCACCAATATTTATTTATTTATTTATAATGACTTAATTTCAAAATAAAAATGTATATACCTACACTAGTACTTATAATTATAATCATAAAGTTTAATACACTTTTGTCTATATTACGTAGGTACCTACATACATATGTATCTCTATTAAAGACCTTTCCAATCGAGAGACACGCTTTAGTCATATGCAATCACTCTCCTGAACGAAAAAACTTCGCAATCTTGATTATTGCTTCAAAGTTGCAAATTAATTGGGCCAGACCTATGAGTATTTTTCCAAGAGCAGACGTATTCAAGTGTATGATCAGCGGTGAAGGAAAACACCGTGAAGAAACCTCGACTGATGATGTTGACAAGATAACTAAAATGTCAAACAAAGTGACAATATTCGAGAAATCAGATTCGTAGAAAAGGAGATACGTTAGAAACATAAATAAAACAGCGTATCAATCGATGGACATTATAAATTTATGTTATTTCATTCGTAACCCTTGTTTTTCCGGGGAATTGCGATCATCCCCCGGGATAGCGGGGCGCATTACGTAAACTTCGCTTTGCAAATACGAAAGAAAATGAATTCTTTTGAAACTCCAGCGAAGTTTGCATTCATTTTATTGAGTCTCTATTTATGTGCAGTAGCATGGCAGCATCGTCGTGATTTTGAAATTATAGCTACGGACGTGAGGAGTATGGCAATATTGCTATAGTTTCAAGGCTATGACGATGAAGAAATAAATCACTTTGGAATATTTTTAAGCCGACTTCGAGAAAAGGAGGATCTATTCGTTTGTACGTTTTATTTGTATTGCACATAAAAGAAACGAAAGAAAAATCATCAAAATTAATTTCACATATAGCAAAACTATCACGTTATATTTTATATTATGTACAAACAAAAAAATTGTAAAACCGAACTGAGAACTTCTTCTGTTATAAAATCAGTTAAAAAAGGAACATAAGTAGTTATGTTTGTACATTACTGTTAGGAGGTAGAGTAACTGGCAAATCTGTGGTACTTCCCCAGGCTCGTAGAACTATTTGCAGAGACTGCAAGAACACTTCAAAGAAGAAGAAGAATGTTTTATCATAGTATAAATTCAGACCAATAGCAACTGTGTTGCTAGACACATTGCATCCCTCTAGAAGAAGAGGCCAGTTTAGGCCAGCAATAAAGATTTTTGTATTTGTATTAGCAAATAGAGCTGCAAAGGTAGATTCGTGAGGTTTTCGTCGGTAGATGCACCACTAATGATGTTGAATCCAACATAGTCCTACCATACTATACTATAATCTCTATAAGGCGAAGTCCACGTCTAAAAAATAATAACTTATTTAATAAAATAAGAAAAACGCAAAAATAATTGATGGTAATTTAGCAATTACAGAATAGAAGCAATAGAAATATCCGTGGGCTCAAAACAAGACTAAGCATGACGACCCTCCAGTGTCCACCTGAATATCCACCAAATATTTTTCATTAATCAAGGTTTTTTCAATGATCGTAAAAGTATCGAAGACATGTATTCACCCTTGATCCAGTAAACGCTAACATCTCCGTATCCCGAATGTTTTAATAAAACGCTGTGTTATTAAATTTCCAGCGTTTGATGTTCCGGAATAAACACGGACCCGTGAAAGAACGGACCAAAGTTTTCTTATTTTCTTCATAATTTTATGTAGGTAAATGTATCTTGATCTTAAACGAAACAAAATGTTTAGTTTTTTCCACTAGTTATTTACTAGCGGCCCGTGAAATATTGTACAAAAAATGTACAATTTTGTCGTCAGCCGAAGGAAAATATCGTGAGGAAAAAGATGTGTTTCATTTTAAGACATCTTCGAAAGATGTGTTTCAAAGAGACATCCACCAATTTTCACTTAGACAGTTTATTGGATTTTGATCTTAACTTTCTCCATGTGATAGAAAGTCCGAGTTCCAGTAGTAGGAACATAAAGCCGCTAATACTAAATGTAAAAACAGATGTATTATTTACCCAAAACTAACATTCCACCTTTTTTCAATCAAACCTATCTGAGCTCGAAAGTACTATTTCATGCTTGGCGTTTCTAAGAGCAGACACGATTGATGCCACTGTAGTTATACTCTCAGTGAGACTAATAAATGCGTTGCCTGAATGCTATTTTCAGTGTTTTCTTGAAGTTGAAAGTGAATTCATTATTTTTTTTCTAAATTATAGCGCTACATTATAGACAGGCTTATCGCTTAACATAAAACGCCGGTCACGCGTATACCTAACAACGTAGTATTTATTCTAAGCGTAAAAATATTTGCTGGCAGGAACACCACACTGGGTTCCAAAACTCAATTAAGCAATGGGGTCACATTAGTTATTTGTTTCTTGGTTCGCCGAGGCTGTCATACGGCAATACGGCTCCGACATGGTTGATCTTTGGGCCAAGCTAATTACATAGTGGATACCAAATTGCAAACAACATTGAGGTATATAAAGTTAAATACTATGACGACACGATCTCGAAGAGACAAGTGATAAATAGATAGAAGGAAAAAAGATACGGAAAAAGCTTTTGCCCAGTATTAGAACATCTGAAATTCTTAACAATAATTAGGTACACCTACTTAAAGAGTTTACATATACTACGTATAAGGTTAGATAATCTGCACAGATCCTTTATGGCCATCGTAAGCAGATGACGTAAGTACATATTATCTACGGCAACAGAGTGATGTGCCGCGACAAAAGTATGCCACTTCCACAAGAGCGACAAGGCAAGAAAGATGCTACCCAAGCTTTTGGCGTAAAGCGTATGTGCCAACTCTATACGTAGTATATTTAAGTATGCTAATTTGCCATTCTAAAACAAAAGCCATCTAGTATCCTGTGCTAGTATCTGTATCCTAATACGACAGTAGTAATGCCGCTTTGAAACGGTCAAAACTGAACCCTATCGACATTAAACACTGTAAAATTTATTTTACAAAATTGATCCAACTCGTGACACAAAAATGTAAAACAAGATCGTTATTCCAAAACAAAACAAACTTAATAGCTTATTTGAACTTGTGTTTCTATTTTAACCACCACACTCCAACATTATCAGAATTAAGTACTTCATAGACGAAAATAAAACGCATTCCGATAAATAACGTATAACTGTTATGTAACTGACATTTATCTCCTTCTCTCCATTGGGTCCATTAGAGGCGCATTTCGAATGCATTAAAAAGATTCAAAACAAAAGAATAAAATAGGATTTTACGACACTTATTTTGGGATGTTTTCGTGCCCTTATTTTGACACTTGGCTCTCAAATTGCCAGATAATGGGCATTAGTTTAGACTTCAAAATCAAATGCAATCTATGTCATTAGATAGAAGTATTGTGGCAGCCATCAAGAAACGCTTTGGACTTTCGAATACTCGTAGATAACATTCTTAATGTTTAATTTTTAATAGTATGCATTCTATTGAAATCGAATATCATGTGGCTGTTGCTTACTCTATGTGTTGCCAGCGCCTGTCTATAACAATAAAACGTGGCAATATAAACATGAAGAGCTTAGATACCTAATTGCCTACCACTTCACTGTTCTCGTGATTCGGAAATAAATAAAATGATTTACCTCTTTGTTCTAAAATTGCTTAAATTTTAGAACATAACCCTTCAGATCGGAACAAAGTAATGTCACATATTTCTGCTGTAGGGTTGATTAAGTGGTAAAGTTGTCGGTTTATACTTAAATTACATTTATGTATAAAAATTACACCATTACAAGTATTTATGTATGTGCATAAGAGTTGTTTGATCATAAACTTAGCCCAAAGTTCGATAGGTGGCAAAGGCCATCTTAGACTTCATAGGTCCAGAAAATATATCGATAATTAAATCTAAAATAATAATAACTAATAAAAACGTACTTTAAAACTATATTTTTTTTGTTGGAACAAATTAGAAAAAAAATACTGGGTAAGTATATTTTTTTTTCCTTTCATTCTCATTTTCAAAACAAGCATGCAAAATCGCATCAATTTCATTTTCAAAAGCTTTGATCTTGTTTGTAGAACAGCGAGTAATGCATACTCCGCATTAGCTAAATTTTCAATACAATCTAATAACATGAATTACTTTCGCTAGAAATCAATCAAAAAGACCCTCCAACAAAACAAAACAAAAAGATCCATCGGAGAAACGCGATAGTACTGAAATTTGATACGCAGCTCCCTCAAAAATACTCCCGCATACGATACAATTCCAATATCCTATTCTCAATTGCATAAGAATCACTATCGTTTGTCTGTCCATGAACCCGGAAAATGGACAGTAACATAGACCGTATTAGCCTTTCCCACGTTACTTTATATCAAATTAAACATTCTGCCAAGCATTATGGTAATAGAAAAAAAAAGAAATTATCGCTGGCTACTTTGCATAATCCACGAATGACAGCTTGACATTAAGTTGTCTGTTTACATTGCCAACGTCTTGAAACACTGTTTGATGTAAATTAGTCTTTGTGTCAAAGAAGTTAAAGTTAAACAAAAGTGATTTTTTATGTTGGTACGTTGTTAACGGTCACGCAAGTGACGTGACAGTGTAAGCGGCCGATTTTTGTTTATTTTCTTTTTATTGAGTTGCAGTGTTTTGATTGCAGACGGCGGGCTGTCGAGTATTTATGTGCTACTAGTTATGCTGGAATTTCGGTAGGAATCCACAAACGACTTACTGTGCTCTGATGCCGTTCGTTTCGACTGTGCTTTTATATGATACTGTTGGAACAGATATTAAAATTTATCAATGCCTAAGCCGGAGAAAAGGTTATAAGGAGACATTGTTTGGATATTTATTTTGACATAGTAATTTTAATTTTCAATACATACCTACTTTGTAAATAATAATTTATACTATTATTTAATTTCAGTAATTCTCATGAAATCAGCAACACAGAGAAAAAAATAAAAGTTATTACGCCTGTAGAATATCTATCAATATTTTTTATATAAAATTGAAATGTATATAAATAAGTAAATTTGAAGTCCTTTGGAACCTACGCGGGTGAAACCGGAGATCGTGGCCATGAGCATGGCCATCTAGAAATGTGTCAGCATTTCCCATTGGCCATCTAGACATGTCTGAGCATTTCTAATTGGCCCGAGTTTACCTGAAGATTCCTTATCATTCCCGAGCGTGACACTAGAATTCAATTCACAACCCACGCGAAAAATCTGTCTGTGATTCGCCAATAGAAGATTTCACTTTAAAAACTTAGCGGATTGGTTGGTCTGATTTAAAAATGGTAGTAAAATGAAATTCCGTTTTTCGCTTGTATACTTGTATTATCATTTATTCCCACAAAGGTACATGGGTACAATATGATTTAACAAAGCCATCAATTATTGCTGCCGACCATCTTTCGGCCCTCATGAGAAGATAATTTTTATCTTGTATGCCAACTACCAGACTATTTATATTAATGTTATCCAACTTCGTAGGTTGGTACCCTGTAAAATAACTGCTTACAGGATGGTAATTAAGAAACGAATAGTTGGTAGGTTGGCACTACCGGAATACAACACAAGTGTTACCATGTTTAATAATGTGAAATAATAAAATTCGACTAAATTACGAATCTAAAAATAATGACAGTAGTCATAGGAACCACCGATAGATATAACTAAACAGCACTAGTGCTATATTAGCCCAATATAATACGTCCCATGTGTATTGTGTAGCTACAGGTATAATACTATATTGCATGTCTGTGACGCGATATCATAACATTTCACCCATGCAGTGCCTCTTAGTTTTAAGCTTAAGAAAAATAAATATGTTTAATATAACTACATATTTATTCTTTGAGTTTTCTGCTGTCTAGACAGAAATTAGTGTCCGACCGAAACTGATTTTCCGGCCGAAACCGAAACCGAAACTCACGTGGTCAAGTATATAATTTATTAAAGTACTGAAATTTGGTGCATTTTACCCATTATTTTGCCTTAATGAGGGCATGAAATGGAAACACAATATATATCATAATAGGATAGATAAGAAATCAGTAAGAAGTCTTGTAAGTCCTTACAAGTTCTGATAGATGGCTCTAGTTTTCACTATTTTATAATAGCAATATTATAATCTCGTACTTATTTGTACGAGGTTAATTTATAGTGTCCTCGTACCTCGTACGAAAGACTAAAAATTTCGTATTTGTACGAGGAACCTCGTACGGTTGGCATCGCTGGTTGCTACAGTACTATCCGAACGGCGCACGATAATTCCCGAAAAGGGCCGACAGCGTCCGTCAAAGCGTTGCCGCGGAAAACAAAGTTAGGCGATCGTGAACGTGCTTGAACTTGTTAAGTTTCGGTTTCGGCAAAAGTTTCGGCCGATTTTGGCCGAAACCGAAACTGTGGCCGAAACTTGATTTTTGGCCGAAACTCGGCCGAAACCGAAACCGAACTTCCGGTCGGACACTAACAGAAATAAAACACTGTGACGAACTTACAATTATTCATAAACGAGGATTTATCGAAAAAATAAAATTGTGGCGAATTTACACACACTTGTTTTTGTAGCGAATTGACTTTGTGGCGAATCGACAATAACCCCAAAAATCATCTAACTCGCATGTCACCGCTGCTTCGCCACCACTCTGACGCTACTTCGCAACACCACTGTAGTGGTAGGACTCTTGGCAGAGTCCGCCTGGGGAAGTACCACACCTTTGCCAGTTATTCTACCGCCAAGCAGTAATGTGCAAACATTACTGTATTCCGGTTTGAAGGGCAATGTTTCCAGAGAAATTACAGGGCTTAGAGATATAAGATCTTAGATCTCTGGGTGACGAGCGCAGTGCAGTGCTAGGTAATGATTTGGACTCTTCATGTTCCAATAGCTGCGTCACTGTGCTGTTATGTGTCAGGCATGTTGCTTACCATCAGGCAAATGTCCTGATCGTCTCGTCACTCTTCATTAAAAAAAAAAAAAACCACCGCCATAGCATGTCAGTGTCGTGAACCCATAAAATTTCTCCTATCAAAAATTGCTCACCACGGCTACAAAATTACACTTCAAAAATAGTACAAAGCCGAATGGCTACATATAATAATAAGAAATTACAGAATACGCAATATTTCAACCAATAATTATGCAAAATCCAACCATAAGTTACATCCATACGTCACGTCATCGGAAATATCAATCGCACCTATTTCCTTTAAACCCGATACATAGTGTGCGCCGGCGCAACGCCTGGGGCCAATTAGCGGACCGACTGACAAATGTGCGGCGTGACGTCACAGTCATGACACATTGCGAAGTACCATCGGCCACTGAAGCCGCACTTTATTGTCGGACAAAGGAAAGTGATTTATGAAGTTTCAGATGTCATATCAAAGTTGGTAAAAGAAAATTGATATTTTGCTGTTGACTGTTTGTTTTTTGGCAAAATAAAGAAAGAAGTCGTAAGTCTTCAGAGTAGGTGCATGTACTTATATTTTGTACAGCTATACAAATCACCCGTGTTCATTATTTATAGAATACAGTTTTTGTTTTGTGAGAACGAATGAAATGGGTTTGAAATCGGGATATTCAACAACTTTAATGCAATTTAGAATTAAATAGTTTTCGTTGTTATATTGTATAAGTACCTATACTAACTGTACACTGAACGTAGAAGGATAACGCCTAGAAATTGGGTTTGCGTAAGAAAAGTGAGGCAAATCATAGTGAGCCATATTGGCTTAGTCCAAACTACCATCAGTTGTCAAGGTTCAGCGCTAGAGCTTGGTCTCCGACAATTAAAAAAAAGACGTGTGGCACTCGGGGGCTGCCGCAGTAAAGCTATTGCAACATTATATCTATAACAACGTATGTTGTAACACAGCTTGCTATACAAATATAGTATGTAAGTCGTAATAATAATAAGATTTAGAGTCGAATAGCCTGGTGGGTGGCAGGATTTTTCGTTACGGTTTTATGTTTTACGATCTTTCATCTCTCTCTTTCTTAGTCGTTTCTCACAAAAATCTTTGATTTGGTCTCCGCGCTCAAGGCCCGCGATAAAACCTATGCAATAGCTTAACATTATGATGTTTGGCGTGGTCCTTCACTATACATATCTACTCTGCGACATTAAAGTTTTGTTTGGCGAACTTCAGTACATACTGCTTACGCCGACAACAATCAGCGCTTTGCCTCACTTTAGATGAAGCGTTCGTTTACATTTTTGATTGAGGTGTTATTTATCTAGGACACTGACAATAAATTCAATTTAATTTCGGGAATGCACTGTTAGATATCCCGATGGATATATTCGGTACAACCGATGGGGAAGAAAGATTCTCGAGTGGCGACCACGAACTGGAAGAAGCAGTGTTGGACGGCCTCGCACTCGGTCTCGGACAAGGACGGACAGACGACCTCACAAAGGTCGCTGGAAACCGCTGGTGCAGATTGCGCAGGACCGTTCGTTATGGAAATCTAGGGAGAAAGCCTATGTTCAGCAGTGGCCGTCTTGCGGCTGATGATGACGATGATGATTACTGTTAGATATAAATTAAAAAATCAAAAACCGATTAAAAAACAAAATAACTAAAAAATGAACGTTACAGTTGTTTGTTTATTTTTAATTTATAAATGACTGCACGATATGAGGGTCGCAGTGGACAGTGTAGGGATTCATTTTGCCCCGCTACTCAACAGACTGGTCTGCTCTTTCGTGTTGGGACATAGTAGTAGAGCTAACTGAAGAGAGTGAGCGAGATAATGTCTTAAATCTCTGGGTGACGAGCGCAGAGTCCTAGGTAATGATTTGACTCTTCATGTTCTAATAGCTGCGTGTCACTGTGTTATGTGCCAAGTGGTGTGCTGTGCTCTTCACTCTACAATATAAAATAATTGAACAAGTTTTCAACATGTCTCAAATACCTACCTACCAGCAAACTACGGACAGTAGACAATAGACAGCCGACAGCGGACAATGAACAACGGACAGTGGCCAGTAAACAGTGGAAAGTAAACAACTTACTGTAGTTGGTAGGTGTATCTTTGTATCTGTAGGTGTCAACCATCTGTGTAATCGTTTTAAAGGCAAGGAAAATGCATTAGTAAACATTTTATTTATTGTATATATTCATAGTGTAGAAATGTATGTTAAATTCTATTATTATACATTTTAATGTTTAAATTTAACCCACTTTCTAAAATACTTAGCTTTTGTAAAATAAACAAAACAATTTTGCAAAGCATTGATTAATTTCAATAAGTTTCCAAGTATCCATCCTCCTAAGATCTTGCTGTTAGTTCAGCAGGACGCTAAATATACGTTAAAATTGAAACGTTTTCTCATCCCCAGTACGTGCAGCCGCACGGTCTGTTTGCTGTGACAAACGATCAGCTCCCGAAGTGTTCGGCCGACAGACAGAAGCAAAGCGACATTTAGTTTTAATTTAACCCGACCCTTACGTGTGGATGTCTACAGATCAGTTGCACTGCCTCTGGTTAGGAAAACTTTAAAACTTGCCTGAGTATTTAAAGTACATAGTGTTGATACGAGCAGGATATGTGCCTGATGGTAAACAACATGCCTGTCCATTACAGCACACTAACATGCAGCTATTGGAACAAAAATATTCCAAATCATTGCCTTGCACCGCGCTGCGCTCGTCACCCTGAAATTTAACACGACTAATTTCAATGGGCTGTAATTTCACTGGAAATATTGCACTTTAAACCAGAACACAGTTATACGTAAGAACCTCCTCTTTTTTTGAAGTTGTTAAAAAATGAGAGTATGGTCAAAAGACAGTAACTTGGAACGAAACTAAAAAATTACAACCCAGTAAATTGTTGTATAGGAATAAAATGTATAGGTAGCAAGTATTTCTCAAATTTCAAAGCTGGACTTCTATTTTTTGAAAACTAAATTCAAATTTGAATATAAGACAGTTAAGAAAGCGGAGATAGTTAACCGGAGGTGGTGCCACCCGGCCTCAGTTATAATTCAAGCAAGCTGCTTTACATGCGGATGTCTTAATGAGTAACGAACACAATACAGAATTTCGTGAATCTCTCGTAAATTGTAGCTGCGATTTGAATTTATTTCATGTCTCGAGATGAGAAATTGGTATGGATCGAGGATTAACTGGCTACGTACATGTGTTTAGTTTGTTTAGGACAATTTAATTAATTATATGTTTACACAACACGAACCACAATATTTTTCGGAATAAGCAATTGGAATTTTATCGACATAACTGGTTAACTAAATAGACATGCTCTACCGCTTAAATAAATCGGCTATGGTTTTGCTATGGTTGTCTCTATCATTTTAAGCGAAATGAAAAGAGATAGCACTAGAGACACAGTTTAATTAGACGGTAGATCCTCCGGTAGCTCGAAGGTCCAACTTTACAATGGTGTGGTTGTTGGTTTGAAACCAGTCTGAAACTGTAGGTTTATTGTTTGTCGATCGATTTCTATAGAAAGTAGAGTAATTATATTTATTATGTGTACACTGTACAATTATTTAATTTAAAAAATACTAACCGTTGACATGAAACACAGTACATAATTGTAATATTTTATTTATGTTTTAAATTTAACCCACTTTACACGTTATACCTACTTAGTATAACTTAAATAATTACAAGATAAAACTAACAAAAAAAAATTGCCAGTCATAGATACTGCTGACAGATTTAATAGCTTACTTTGGATGCAACGCGGTTGAAACCGGACGGCGTGGCCATGAGCGTGGCCATCTAGAAATGCTGATGCAATTTCAGATGGCCAATGGGAAACGCTCACGTATTTCTAGACAGCCAATGGCCATAGTTCCGAGTTTACCCGAAGATTTCTTATCATTCCCGAGCGTGATGCTAGAATTCAATTCACAGCCACAAAAAATATGTCTGTGGTGCATCAAAAGAAGATTTCACTTCAAAAATATTTTTGCAATCTGACTGACTGCAAAAATGTTCAAATATATCAAATCACCACAAAAAGCTCTCGATTTCGAAAGAAACAACAAAATCATTCCGGAACTACGTAAAAATCGTCCAAAAATACAATCTGCAAAACTTTTAATCCAAGGGATCCGGGAAAAAGTATCGGCGTACTGTGAAACAGTCGTGTCCACTTCTCCCGTAATTTTACACAATTAACCAAGGAAGTTATAAACGTACTGGAGTACGTATTGAACAGCGTCAGTAGCTTTTTTGTTTATAATTATTATGTTTCTACTACTAGGACTCTGAGCCTTTCTGATGTGAGGAGAGATAATACATCATGCGGGTTGACAAGTAGTGGTAGGACTCTTTGCAGAGTTTGTCTGGGGAAGTACCCCACTTTTGCCAGTTACTCTACTGCCAAGCTGTAATGTGCAAACATTACTATGTTCCGGTTTTAAGGGCAATGTTTCCAGTGAAATTACAGGGCGTAGAGAAACATTTTATATCTTTGGGTGACGGGCGCAGTGCAGTACTAGGTAATAATTTGGACTCTTCGTGTTTCGAAAGGTGTGTCACTGTGTTGTTATGTGGCAGGCATGTTGCTTACCATCTGGGAATGTCCTGCGTCCTGTACGTCTTGTCACTTTATTACATAATAAAAAAAAATGAATTTCGAGTTTGATTAAATACAGCTAGGAACACTCGAACAAAAAAAAAACCCTACAAAGATATATTTCTTGAAACTTACTAGATTTTTTTTAGGATCTTTTCCTTTATCCTTAAAGCCAATAGAGATAACAAACTTGTACATTTAAACATTTAACACTTGTAAATACACTAAGAATGCAGAAGAAATTAGGTGAAACGAGACATTTTCGCTACTAAGCCACCACTGTTTATAGAACCTCAGCTTTGCTGATAAGATTTTTTTTATAGCATAGAGTGACAAGACGAGCAGGACATGTGCCTGATGGTGGTGATAGTGATAATTTTGGGCTTAGAATAACAAAGTTATCTACTATTATCAGACTTCTAATGATTACAAAGTCGGGCCCAATCCCACGCAAAATTTTAATTTTAACTATGATAGGTATGCACTTGACCACGGTCTTGTCTGATAATGATACCTGTTTTGTAAGGCTTAAGTAATGTATTTGAATTATCTCACTACACACTTTTAGAACTAAATTAAGTGAACTAAAACTAAACTAATCTGCAATATTCTGCAGGAATTCTTGTTTGCCTTGACCGACAGCAGCAACGTGCCGTTCTCATTCTTAAACTTGTTTATCTGATGATTTATGCATTCAGACTATAATAATGTTTGCTACTGGAAAAAAACAGTTAAATAAAAAAAGCCAGAAACACATTCCATGTTTAAAACTCCCTTGCAATTAACTTTAATTAAATCCGTATCATTCGCGCGCTGAATCGCGGAGTTTCCAACTTTTCCCGGCATTTCTTGTGCTAATTAAAAAAAAAGCGGGCTTTTAAAATTTTAAAATGTCGGTTACATCTCGCGCCAACGACGAGATGACTGTCGCCGACAGAGTTACGTCAGCTGTACTGTGCTTTTATTTCAATTTCATTTGTTCGTTTAGAAATTGTACGGGACGCTAAAATATAAGGTTTGGTCCAAACGAGCGTAATATTTTGAAATGTTAAGGACGTGATTTGTGTCGCAGAAGATGGTGTACTCGTTGCGTACTGCAGGTAAGCATATCATAGTTCAGTACTATGCTTTTAGGTATTCTTCGAAAATGCTTTAAGTGCCAACATAGCTCAAGAAATCAACAAGCTGATGTTGGAGTGGGTCGTTTCTATCATAGGACCGCTAACCATTAGAATAGACTTATTTATCCTAGAGTTAAGAAGACCGTGAATCGGAACAAGTAGTATTCAATGCCTCGACACTCGATATGTGATGCCACACATAAGGTATCAAGCTGTGGTTGGAGAAGAAAAGGTAGGTAGAAGAAAATAGTCATAGTGGCGTGTCATGAGTGAGGGCTACGTACAGCAGTGAACTAGGCTGATGAAGTATGGTGCAGTATGTTTTTCGATATTTTCTACATATTATATTTATGTATACGTATAGTTAGTAATAGGACCCTGCATTTTTTGTGTGACACCAAATAGTCAGTTAATTTTTATATATTGATTTTTTTAGTAGATTCTAGCTAAGGCTAACTACTATTACCGCTTTTCAAGAAAAACTGCCGCAGCATAAAAGCAAAATAAATTGCAACTATGTACAGTCGACAATTAATACTAGTCAAAAAAACGACTTACTACTCAAAAACCTACGCTCGTTTGGTGTCAGCCTAAAATAGAAAGATAATGAATACGCATAGGTACATGAACACAAAGTTACTTTAGCAGCTATGAGTTTTACAATAATTTGTTAAAATTGTAGCCATAAAAGGTTCTTTGTGCAGCATGAATAACACAGCTCCTCAAGTGAACGTTCATCTTAAACCTTTCTTTTTCTTTTTGTGGCATGTCACTAATTGTCATGTTGTCAATTTCCATTTATTTTATGAGTTTGGCGACTGCGTAGTTCAACTGAAATATTGCGATTGCTCGACGATCATTTTTTTTTTTATAAAATCTTAAGTTATCTAATTTAAGTTCACACCTGTGGAGTTTTTGTGTTTCTCGCGCTTTTTACAATTCTTAAGGCCCTGCCCTGAGCAAATGACCTTCAGTATTTCTTACCTCATCACACACCGCAAGAAAAGAAAAAGATAGAAACAGCAAGATTTTTTGTCACTGTTTTACCACAGTCTATTAATATCTTTATACTGTGGTTTTACGCTTAAATTTTAGAATAAACTCTTTATGAAATCAGATTTTGGTCTATTGAGAAAAATATTTCTACCATCCTGTTTGTATCAAATTATTGTTGGTCTCAGTTCAAAATCCAAATAATGGCGACTTTTTGAGTAGATGCATGATAATTACAACTATTTCTAATTTTATGGTTCCATTGTGAGGAGAATAATTACTTAATAAATACAATTCATTCGTTTCATTGTAAGGAGAATAATTATACAATTCATTCAGTAACAAAAAAAAAGAAACTACCATTGTGAAGCCAAGAAATTTCAGAAATTTTATGTTTTTTTTACCAGTTGCTATTTGTTTTGACTAATGAGTGGATAGCTCTGAAAACTATACAAAAGAAAAATGTTTTTCTCGAGCGAGTAATTGTTATTTTTTTTAGAATACTTTCCTTGAATTTGAGTTGTTGTTGCTCAGCAATCATCATTATTATACTTTTTTTTTAATGAAGCCTTTTTAATACAATGAACAAATTTCGCGCTTTTCTTTAGTAGGTAGTACGTATTTTCCGCGTTTTTTTATTAAAAATAACTTTAACTGGTGTTAGAGTATTGTTTTTAAGCTTTCGCGATTTGAACACATAATGTTTATAATGTACAGGACGCCATCACGATTTAATTTAGTCTTCGCTTGGCCACGGCGGTTGTAACGCTGCCGAAACGTCGAGGTATTTAAACAATGAATTAAATCGTGATTAAGTCCATTGTAAACATTATGGTGTTAGAGTGTTTTCTAACATATTTCAAATATTTGTTCTTAGATATTAATATTTGCTTACGCAAGCCGAAAACTTACTAGAAGTAATAGATCAACGTACCCGTTCATAAAAAACGTAACTACCTGTTATATTTTTGCAATTAACATTTTTGAAGTTGCAAAAATATAACGAGTAAGGAAGTAACAAGTAAGAGTCACTTCCATAATTACTGCAGATTTTTGCTGTCAGATTTTTGAGTAATGTGTATTAAATTAGTAAAACTGTAAAATCAATGTTCAAGTTTTTGTTTAGGAAATAAAGTCCTTATTTATTGTTATGCAATTCCTTTAGACATCGTAAAAACAAAACATCAATGTTCACAAGGATTCCTTCACCGACCTACAGACAAAACGACAAGAATGTCGGCGCAAACAATTCGCTACCGTTCTACAATAGGAGACAGCCATCGAAACGTACCAAGTGCCCTTATGAGACTCGTAGACATTTCTAATAGCCCTTAAGTCCTCTTGAATGAAGCAAACAGTTTTATGCCATTGTCCATTTCACTCGAGTTTGTTATTTGTCAACAATTTTACTATTTAACACACATAAAACTCTATTTTGATCTCAATTCCATTACGTTAAGAGTCGAAAGAGGTTATCGTTTATGATTGTCTTACGTTCGTGCCGTTTCCATAGTTACCGTGGCTGGTCGCCAATCTGTGAAAAAGTAACGGCGAAATATTTTCAGCTTTAAGGATAGAGCTGTAAGGCTGTTTTTGCAAAAAAATATGATTTGTAGGATTATTTTTCTAATAGGAATATTTTCTGCAATTGAATTTCTCATCGTATTTAGTTACGGACTGCGGACTGTTATTGATACTTTCAAATCTTTTTAAACATTGAAGTTTGTGTTTAGATTCAGCTATGTTTTTTTATTTCCCGTAAATTGGGCTAAAAGATTTTTGGATTCCGACTTGTTTTCTTGCAATTAATTCGTGCAAACATTATAAGTAGGTGCCCAAAAATTAATGTTATTGAAATTTTAATCAATTTAATGTCTTGCAAGATGAAGCAAAGCAGTCAGCGCTAAGTTTATAAAATAAATACGAGTATATGTGTGGAATGATAACTCAAGGCTTTTCTGAGCCAAAATTCTGATTAAATTTTGAACAAAGTTTTATTAGTAGTGAGCAAAGTTTCATGGAATTCTATCAAATTATAGGTACCTATCTGATGATGTACATATGAAAGTCTATGTTGTATGAGAGTTGACAATAGGCGAAACAATTAGTGTGAGTAGTCCATTTTTAAAGAAAACACATAAAACGGAACAATTTTCTTAAGGGCGTGTGGGCCGTAATTTTGAATTTTTAAAACAACTTTAAGACCTTTAAAATAGTGTATTAAACTCTGAAAAAAATATATGTATTAGTTGAGGATCTAATCTAGTGCAATTCGCAGTCAATAACACGATTTAATGAATTTTACTTGATAGAAAAAAATCCCAAAGTTACCCCTTTTCAAAAAGTTTTTTCAAGTTTATGACTAAACTAATTAATTTTTTTACTAAATTTTTGTACTCAGCGAAAGCCACTAAAAAGTTGTAGATGCATTCGCAGAGTTTGACTTGATAAAAAGTATTAGTTATTCACTATGTTTTAATATCTACCTTATATATAGCGCGCCGTTCGGCAGGCCTGATCAGTCGCGTTTCGGCGCTCACGAACGACGGGCCTGTGCTTGATTTTGCAATTTTGACAACCAATAAATTTTACATATTACGATCATAGTGCCACAGTATAACAATATCAGTAGGTATTACTAGTGAAGCACGCTATGATCTTGATTTTTGATACCGTTTTCATTGGAATTGCAAATAGACGCTGATACTAATAAGTACGCTGTTTATTTTATGTTGTAGACATGTAGACAAATAGGGGAGTCTCAAAAAACTGACGTCGATAATACATCAGTAAAAAATTAAATGCGGATGCAATGGAAAATAGATAAGTATCGGTAAAATATTCGTCCGTCAAATCAGAGATCGGGATAAGGAAATAATGAGAGGGGAGAAATCTCCTGCGTAAATCATTTATGATACAAGTTATAAATATATAAATGCAAGTTAGTTGCATTTATATGCCATTTAGGTAAATTCTTTGGTAGTAAGGTACTTAGTACTTGGAAGAAAAGTCCTCACATACAGATTTTACCACTTTGGAAGAGACTCTTGCGCAAACTATTCAGTTTAGAAAAAAATGTTAGGAACTTCAATACAATTTTTGAACACCTATGCATAGATGCACGGATGGTTTTGATAGATTTTTTTTTTATTTCTTTTCCAAGTTTGTGACACCACCAAAATATATTGTTTTTTCTTTTTTTTTATGAAAATGTTAATATTGTTCATAGCATACATGTACTTACCAAGTTTTAACAGTATACTTCTTATAGTTTCGGAGAAAAATGGCTGTCACATACGGATGGACAGACATAACGTATTTTTTAAATTTGTCTACGAATCCCTAAAACCCAACTTCGTTCATTTAAAACTTATTTATAATGAAATTTAGACACTCGACCAAATTTGTTAGGCAGTAAAAAGAATTTAACCTTTTAGGCAGTAAAATTACTCGTAGAATTTAACTCTGTACTAAATTTCGATTCGTATGTCCAATTTTTTATAAAGTTTAGAACATGTCTCTTTCCTGAGCATAAAATTACAAAATAATAACTAAAATCCAGCCAAAGTGAAGCTTCAAGCGCCAGCTCGAAAAACGCACCGTTCATCATTTTGGCCGATTTCCCGAAAATGTTATAAAGCGGTAAGTTTTACAAAAAAAGTTTCCTAGCAACAAAAGATGCAAAATTTTATTTTCTACAATTATTGTCAAAATATATAGTTTACAAAATATCAGCTAAAACAGTTTTTTTTTCAATTGGCGTTTGAAGCTCTACCTGGATCTGTGAGCATTTTGTAATTTTATGCTCAGTAAGTGATAGAAAAAATTGGTTTAGAAATTTAGTGCAAAGTTGACCAAAAAACCTTCTATTTTTACTGGTCTTTCATTACGTTTCAGCACATTTTTTAAAATTTTTGATGAACTTGTGAATTATTAGGAACTATTTTAAAAAGATGCATGAAATTGGAAAAGCCGTTCCCAACTTATAGTGAGACCAAAAAAGAAAACGTTGAGTTCTGTATACTTACCTACGAGTATAGATAAATTTAATATTTCTTCGTTTATATAGCAACAAAACTCTTATCATAAACAAACAAACATAAACAAATCTTGAACAAAAAATGAGTTTAAATTACATAGTCCAATATTTTAATGTTATTTCTGCACTGTGGCACCGATTCCGCGGTCGGTGATGGTCGCGAGAACAAGACAGCGTTAAATGCCTACTTTGACAGAACTACCTGGCCTTAACGGTGAGCCAAAAACCTGCCATCTTTGAATTTTCGAACAAAGTTTTAATAGCAAACGAATTAAATTGAATAACTGGAATAAATAAAATACGGAGGTATCCTGAAACTTTCGCGATTTGACCACAAAAAAACATATATTACACGTCAAGGTTATTAAAGAATGATTTATGATTTATATCGTGACTAACCCCTGTGCAATATAAACATTTTATCGAGAAAAAAACACAATGTGTTAATTATCGACGTAACTGTACGTTGAAAAACAAACGACAAATTAGTTGTTTCACCATTTGACCTTTTCCCGATCTAGTTCAAAAACAATGTTGACTTAACGCGATGTAGTCAAAACGAGATTTAGTCTCAAAGTTATTTAGTCAGACCCGCTATCTAGTCATATCGAGATTTAGTCTCAAAGTTATTTAGTCAGACCCGCTATCTAGTCATATTAAGATTTAGTCTCAAAGTTATTTAGTCAGACCCGCTATCTAGTCATATCGAGATTTAGTCTCAAAGTTATTTAGTCAGACCCGCTATCTAGCCACATCGAGATAGTCCTAAAACTTCTAACCCTCTCTTTTGTAGAGGAGGTATCTCTTTGTAGATCCCGGCTGGATAACTACAACACCTTTATTTATCATTCTTCCGTAATATCCATGCAATAACAAGAACAAAATTAAAAAAATTTGACTAACCCCGATTACCTCGGATTTGTTATTTGTACAACTAGTAGAATACTAGTCAATCCCTTTCATTTGATACCCATATTAAGGTAGTTGTGGAAAAATAAATGTATTTCGCTATTTTGTGAAATCGGCCATCTTGAATTTTAAATTTATGATAGTGCAATCTATTCTACTAGTCAAGCCCTTTCGTTTGATACCCATATTGAGTTAGTAGTGAAAAAATAATATAATTCGCCTTTTTGTGGTGGCGGCCATTTTGGATTTGTTTTTTAATGTATAGTATTCTACTAGTCAAGCCCTTTCATTTGATACCCATATTGAGGTAGGTTGTGAAGAACTATTTTGTCCGCCATTTTGTGGAGGCGGCCATCTTGAATCGATATTAACCAAACATAGCTAAGAATCCGCAAGGATATTTACCTTCAAATAAAAAAACCGCATCGAAATCGCCCATCCGTTTGAGCTCTACGGTGCCACAGACAGACACACACACAGACAGACAGACATCGACGTCAAACTTATAACACCCCTTTTTTTGGTCGGGGGTTAAAAACAGTATTAAATTTACTTCTGATACAAGTGTATCACTAGATCACTACACTTTTATCGCTGTTCATAGTTTTAAGATACGGTATTACAGAAATGTGATACCATTGAAACGAATTCCACAGTACTCGTAGTTTATTTTGCGTAAGTTTTTATTCCCCATATTATACGTGAAGTGTGTCAGTGTCGTAAATTTCAATTTTTCTCCATTTTTCTGCAATGTTATGAGAATAAATCTCGGCCCTGAACTACACGCTGAATAGTGCACGCTGCTACGGAAAGTGCTTTAGAGAAGAGTGTATACAGTGTGTTGACAAATATTACTTACTACTGACAACAACGGTCCCCGTCTGTTCGTACAGCGAGCGTTGGCTGCATCACCGAAGACCATCCGAGAGTTCGACTTACAGATGGCCATCAGCCCGGAGGAGGCGACTTAGAATGTAGCAAAATCGGACTAAAGAGCTCTAGAATTAGGTTGAAAATGCTCCTTGCTCCTCTCTATTTCCTTTTCCAAGATATATGTAAAAAAAGAACACAAAAATCACGGACCCCGGAGTCTGTGGAATTGATGATAATAATTTTAACAAAAGAATATTAGGTTTAACTTTAAATTATTACCTAAGCTGTATTGAACTGTTTTTTATTATACACTTATATTTAGATATTTATACTGTATTACAACACCTACAGTACAAGAATTCTATAATTTACGTATCCATTCATAGGTTGCCTGAAAGAAATCGCTTTAAGCGATAAGGCCGCCCTTTGCTCTGCATATAATTTATTGTCATTTATCTTTAGTTTTAAGTTTTATTGTAAAAATTGAGGATGTAATAAAGAATTATATTATTATAACTTTACTAGGAAGGCCACTAGAATGAAGTTGGGAATGTTCCCAATTCCTTCCTATTTTCCTTTCTTCTCTTCATCCAAGATATGTTATGTTAGATAAGAACCTAAATATCAAAGGTCACGGACCACGAAGTCTAGATATTATAGTTTAATAGCACAGGGTCCCTTTTACCAAGGGATAATAAAAAGAACGAGAACAGCACAGGTAAAACCGCAAGACACTGCTGGTATACTTAAATGTATATATTACAAATCATAAGAATACTTGAAATTTCAATAATTTGATTAACAGACATGTATGTATCCTACATCCTATTATCCTACTAATATTATAAATGTCAATGTATGGATGTTGGCTATTTAGATGTTTGTTACTCAATCACGTCGGAACGTATGAGCGGTTCGAGTTGAATTTTTTTTTTTTTTTTTTAATAAATATTGGTGGACAGTTCACACACAACACCATCTGACCCCAAACTAAGCAAAGCTTGTGTGATGGCAGCCAGATAGCTGATATAATACTTATATAGTTTTAAATACATACTTATTATACATAGAAACACCCAGACACAGTGCGAACATTTGAATTCATCACACAAAATATTTGCACTGGGTGGGGATCGAACCCACGACCCTCGGCTTCGCAGGCAGAGCTACTACCAACTAAGCCACTAGGGCAGTCAAATTTGGAATATAGATTAAAGAATTGTGAAGAAGAATTCTGTAAGAATGCGTAGATTACTTTTATTCCAGAAAAATAACAGGAACGAAAACAATGCAGGTGAAACCGTAGGCCATTGCTAGTCGATATATATATAGACTAGTCCAAATCGTCCTGTAGATGAGATATCCCGCGAGCCCCGTTATCTCCCGACGCGCGATAAATCTCCCAGTAGTGCGTCTCCACAGACTGTCCCCATGATTGCGCGAAACTCTTACGGAGCGGTATAGAGTGAAACTTTGTTTCTTGATAAAGAGGACAATGT
The DNA here is from genome assembly GCA_017562165.1 of Ectropis grisescens. NCBI lineage: Eukaryota > Metazoa > Arthropoda > Insecta > Lepidoptera > Geometridae > Ectropis > Ectropis grisescens. The sequence goes on from CM029788.1 coordinate 26,206,496, forward strand.
ACACAAATTATGACAAAATAAAGTCACATGACAGTGATCAAATGAGCTGGCTTTTATAAGAATAGTTTTCGTAGTAAATTCTTTTGGATACGCTTCTAGTATTCTAGTACGAATCCTAACGGCGGTGGCTGGGCGTGGGCAACGAAGGCAAAGTCAAAGTCAATGTTCTTTATTGATAAATGTACAATTTACACGTCAATTTGGAAAAAAAAGAGCATACAAAGAGATTATATTGTACGATAATAAATATCGTACAAATATACGTGTCAAAAATTAAATTAAATGTACTTATTGTATTGTAATGAACAATGTCAATTTTACACAATTTTATTATGAGTTTGTCATCACTATATAAAAACTTGCTGTAACTATAAAAAGTTTGATCGATAAGCCAGTTTTTAATCGGTTTTTGAAGCTACCTCTCGCTCTCGCCTATGGCCTCGGACTTAAAGGGACCTCGCGAAGCCTCTTAAAATGCAACGCCACCAGACTTAAAATCCCAGTTTAATTTAAAAAACTGCATAATATTGTCTACGTTTGTCACTTTCTTGAACCTGAAATAACAACAAAATCGTAACAAAAATAAATATCAATTTTATACACTTAACAAAAATACTAAAAACTATAACATCAAATCAAAAATGTACTATCTATTTTTGGATTTCGAGCAAGCAATGTGTTTTTCGGTATTTAACTGTGTTCCTTCCAACCCGATCCATTTATACGTTGACGTGATGAAGCAACAAACATCAAAACATTGACGTTTATGACATTAGTACGATGTACAAACATATATCGTGTATGGTACGTAATAATAGTTCCAGTTTTCACTTCTGTCGACACTCCCGGAGTGGTTCCAGTTTTTGTCGTTTTTTCGTACTATAAAAGTTGTAGGGACCTTTTTCAGAAGCTACCTGGAGAAGTACCAAACTTTTATCTGTTTTACCGCTAAACAGCAATGTTCGGTGGCACACCTAAAACGATATCGTGCTGTGAGTAGGTAAAAATGGTGTTGCGCTAGAGATGGATAAGACTGTTCCAATAACTCTCGACATCTCGATATTTTCCATGCTTCATCATCATCATATTGTCGTTTAACCATAATTTAGCTAATATTTAATTATTTTTGAAATATTACGTCGTTACAGAACTGATATTAAATAGTGGAAATCATAATGAATCGATAGATAGATTGATATACTCTTTATTGACACACCAAACAAAATCAAACACAGAAAAAAAAAACAATACATTTTACAGTAGTGCGACAATGGGCGACCTTATCGTTGTAAGCGATCTCTTCCAGGCAACCTCGGAAAATAATAATTGGACAAGTATACAGGGTGTGCAAATAAGAATTAAACAAAGCATAAATATACTAATTGTACTACTACAATATTGGAAAGAAAATAAGAATTAGGAAAAAATAAAATAGAATAATTCAATACCTACATATAATATATACTAATAAATAATAAATACAACTGTACCTAATTTAAACTGGAGAAAATCGACAAACAACAACAAACTACATTTTCAACAAATGAAATTGTTTAACATTGGTTTTGAATGTATTCAGAGAAGGAGAATGTCTGATGTGGACGGGTAATTCATTCCACAACTGAGTTGCCCTGTAAGTAAACGACTTGCCATAAAAAGTTTCAGTTCGAGCCGAAGGGGTCATGAGGTAAAGAGAGTAATTTGACCTTAAAGGAAGCTGATGGTAATCTTGCAAAAAGGTAAAGCGTTCCTTATGGTAGTGCGGAGTGGAAGGCTTAAACAAAATATTGAACAGAAAAAAGAAAATGTGAGCATTTCGACGAAGACGAATGGGTAACCACTTGAGCTGCACACGAAATTGGGACACGTGATCATATTTGCGTAATCCAAATATGAACCGTATGCAGAAATTTTGGAGGCGATCAAGTTTGTCTAGCTGGTCCTCTCTAAGATCAAGATAACAGGCGTCAGCGTAATCCAGGATAGGAAGAAGGAGAGACTGAGCAAGAGCAATTTTAGTGGCAGTGGGTAAAAAGTTACGAAGACGTCTTAAGGACCTACCGGACGCAAATAATTTACTACTGATTGTCTTGACATGGCAATCCCATGATGAGGTACGATCAAACACTACTCCAAGATTTTTCACTGAACTACAAAATGGTATAGGAATCCCATCAAATACAACACTAGGTATTGTGTTCCAGTTCACTCTGGAGATCCAGTACGAACTGCCCATTATTATCAACTGTGTTTTCGTAGGATTTACTTTTAAGCCAAAAGACTTACTCTACTGAATAATACGATTCAGATTATTAATTTTAGCAATAGCGATATCCAACTCATTAAAAGGAGCTTGAAAATAAATTTGCAAATCATCTGCATAAAGGTGGTAGGAAGAAACAAGGTTCTTGGAAATAGAATTTATAAAAATAGCAAAGAGATGAGGAGATAGCAAATACTACTTTTTGAAGTTAAAACTTCTTTTGACGCACCACACACATATTTTTCTTAGGCTGTGAACAAAGCTCATCGTCACGCTCGTAAATTAAAGAAATTCTCGGGTGAACTCGGAACTCTTAAATAACTTATATATCATAAACGGTAAGTTTGACAAAAGAGTTTACTGAAAAATAAAGACGCAATATTATATTTTCTACAATAAAGACCTCCATGACTTTCGCCTTCAAAGGTAGTATATTTATATTGTACCGGCAATTCAGTGCAAGTTTCTGTGATCAAGAATTCGCTTAAGGCGCTATCATGAAATAACGTTTTAGCGGATATCTCGAAAACTATGCACTTTAGGGCAAAAATTATTGAAAAGAAAAAAAGAAATCATTATTGTAGGAAATAATTTTACATCCCTTTGTTCTGTACAATTTTTTTCCACAACTTACCGTTTACGATTTATTGCTTATTTATTAAACCGTTTTTCTTTCGCCGCCGATAACTCTTAAAATATCAGCTTAATTGGTTCGCCAGATAAGGAACAAATGATGCAAAACGTTATTTTCTACAATAATGCTCTCAGTGAATTTCGCCTAAAAATGTATAGTTTCCGAGATATCGCCAAAATCGTTTCTCTAAATGGCGCTTGAGTTGAATTCTGGTTCTTGGAAACTAGCACTAAATTGCCAATCCAATATTTTTGTCAGGTTAAGGATCATTTGCTGAGCATAAACTCACAAAATACTGACAGATCTAGGTGGAGCCTCAGGCGCCATCTTGCAAAAAATGTTTGGGCTGATATATCAAAACCTATGTACTTTAGAGCAAAACTTGTGGGAATCATTATTGTAGGAAATATAATTTTACAGCTTTTAATACCTGACATTTGTTTTTTTAGAATTTACCGTTTACGATTTATTGCTTTTTTTGTGAACCAGTTTTTCTATTGCGGCCGATAATTCTTAAAACATTAGCCTAATTGGTTCGTTAAATAGAGAACAAAAGATGCAAAATGTTTTTTTCTACAATAATGCTCTCAATTACTTTCGCCTTAAAAATAGTTTCCAATTTATTATTTTTTTCGCCAAAAACGTTTTTAGCGTAGAAAATGTTTTTTCGTGAAGTCTTGATCTTGGTAACTAGCACTAAATTGCCGATTCAATATGTTTTGTCAGGTAGGATCAGTTGTCGAGCATGAAATCACAAAATACTGACAGACCTAGGTGGAGCCTCAGACGCTATCTTGCAAAAAAACGTTTTGGCTGATATTTCAAAACCTATGTACTTTAGGTCAAAAATTATTGGTATCATAATTGTGGGAAATATAATTTTACATCTTTTAATATTTCACAATTTTTTTGTAGAATTTACCGTTTACGATTCATTTCTACAATAATAGTGTCCATAACTTTTGCCCGAAAGTGTATAGTTTCCAAGATACCGAGGGATAGAGATATATACGTTTCTTCAAGATGGTGCTTGACCATGCAGTTTAGGATAAAAATCACAGACACTATTATTGTAGAAAATAAAATTTTGGAACCTTTGCTTCTAGTACACTTTTGTGTAAAACTTACCCTTTACGATTTATGACTCATGTAATAGTTCCGAGTTAACCCGAAGATTTCTTTCATTTACGAGCGTGACGATAAGCTTCATTCACAGCCCATGAAACAAATGTGTTGTGCGTCAAAAGAAGTTATCACTTCAAAACGTAGTATTTGTTATGATTTTCACTATTCAATATCAGTTCTGTAACGACATATCGTATATACTTAAATATCAGCTGAAAATATAGTTAGAATGACAATATGATGATGATGACGAGTGGAAAATATCGAGATGTCGATAGTCTTTTTTAACAGTCTTATCCATCTCTAGCGCAACTCCATTTTTACCTACCCACGACAGAAAATACTGTCTGGTGTGCCACCGCCCACCGCCCATTGCCAGAACGCGTAACGACCAATAGCTGATTGATTTGTGTGATATGCGCAGATGAGATGCGAAAATGTAATGCGTATGTTACAATTTCATTACCAAAATTTGATAATACACGAACGACTCACTTGTATGCAAGTCCAAATTTAAAACTTGTATTAAATTGACCAAACGCTCAATTTCATTTCAATTAATTTTCTTGCAGTCATAACTTACCTCAACTGTTAAAACACGGTATTTTTAGAAAATGAAATTATAGAAATTTTCTTTTAGCATTTTCAAGTGAGTTCCATTCAAATATATCTTTTTGTTTTCTGTTTAGCCTTTGAAGAAACTATGGAGAATGAGGTGTTATGGTTTTGTATTCCATAAAGGTAGTGATGTAGGGAAGTGGTTCCACTATTTTGCAATGGAAAGACTCGTCGCAGAGTCGGCCTGGGGTAGTACCATCTTTGCCAATTGTATCCAAAATTTGGATAACTGTGTCCCAGTTTAAAAGGCAATGTTACCAAAGAAATTACAGGGCAAATAGCGACGAGCGTATTGCAGTGCTAGAATTATTTATGTTCAAATAGTATAACATACCAGCTCGGGACAGTGTCCATACTGTGTGTCATGGGAACTCGTGCCATAGGCGAGGTTATACTAGAAGAAAACTTGAATAGCGTGATCCATAACGGCGTATCTTTTGTCATTGCTGTTTTAGATGGTGTTAGATAATTCCGATTTCTAATAGACGACTCACGTTCCGTTTAACAAACCTCCGGCACATTTAGTTACACCGATATCGATATGGCTATCAATGGTTTGTTCCAGATTTAAAAAATAATTACTTGGGCTGAGTGTTTGTTGTTATACCCTGTCACAAAATGTAAATACATAGAAACATAATTTTCAGTGATTCCAGACGCACTCTTAACTGCAGTTACGATCTCAGTTATGGTTGCAGCAGAATGGCCAAACCCAAAAAATGACCCTCTTATATTCGTAGCGAACCCTATTGAAGCCAACATGCCTGGTCACTGGGTACCGTTGAGCATCGTCAAAGTCATTCTCGAAGGAACAAGTACCACATTAAAACCTATCAACAATATAGTAACTAATGCTCCAAAACCAAAAAAACCGAAGCGAACTCCAAAAAAGAAAGAGAAGGAGGAAACCCATGAAGTGACAGAACCAGAAGAACCGGATAAAAAAACCTGAACCAGGGCCAGAATCGGAGCCAGAACCGCAGCCAGAACCGGAGCCTGAACCAGAGACTGAACCACCACGTACTGCCCCACCAACCAAGGGAACGCCGAAAACAACTTTCATACCGTTTGACGACTTTGAAAATCGTCCAGATGTTAAAAAATAAAGAAAACTACTGTTTCGTTATTATTGAAGTGAAAACTTCTTTAGGCGCGTTGAGACAAAATTTTCGTGGGCTGTAAACTGAATTTACCCGTCACGCTCGGGTATGATAATAATTTCCGGATGAACTCGGGATGCTAGAGCGAGAAACAAAATACAGTTATTAGGAACAGTAGATGTATTTGAAACAAATCTTAATATTTACAATTTTTTCATATGTATCAAAACAAAACAAAATTATTATACCATACAATAAAAATAAACAAATTTACAAATTAAACACGCCGTCGAGATCACTACTGCGCGGCAGGGTACCCAAAATGCTGGCAGCGTTGCCTCTTTGAATAGCTAAACTCAGCTTTTGGGCAAAGTAGGCGCCAGCTCTGGGATCCCTAAAGCGAGGACCAAACGTTTCGAAAGATCTTTCACAAAATTTTTGGTATCGGACGACCACGGGCCCATTGTCTCCACTGCCAGCGCAAAGAATATAAAATGTGCGCTGAGCTGGGAGTACTTATAATTTTTTTTTATTTGTGCCTGTTCGGCTGTAACTCCGACATTGCGAGCGGATTGACTGACATGAGACGGTGCCAAGGCGTCTACGCAAGTAGCGTCCCAAACCAGCCCCTTGCCTAGAGACCATGGTTTTAGAGTGGCACCGTCAGGTTGCTTACCATCTATCAACATTCCGCTCGGTTCTAATGTCGAAGGTATTAGAGCTGTAGAGAGTGCCCGTCTGACTAAGTCATTAATTGACCAATGACGAAATTGTCGACCGGCACTCTTTACACATGAAAGCCCATGACGTCCGAATTGGTCCACGGTTCGCCCGCACAGACAGCGATAAGGCTCACACAATTTAGTACTTACGCGGAGCCCCGTCACTACGCGTAGACTGTTAGGGTCTAGGATAGATCCTAAATTTTTGGAAGGTAAAATATGAAGCCAATTACCTGATTCAGTCTCTGCCACAGCAAGAAGACGAGCTCGCTCCGTATCATCATCAGCTTGATCTAATAGAGCCGAAAAAGTAATTTTGGCAAGGGGAAGGTCCCACATACTCTGTACTTCCGGTTTCGAGGGCAAGTTCATATCTGGACAAGAAGCGTTCCAGGCTACCAAAGCCTCTGCCTGACAAGCAATCCTAACATCGGCCAAAGTAATATTCAGGATCATGCTGATGAGGGACTGCGAGCCATGGCTAGAGGCCAAGAAAGCCAGTAGAGCGACATCTGTGCTGCGTTGGATGCCCAGCCCACCGAAGGAAACAGGTAATGTAGCTTGCACCCAGGAACGATCTTCGGACTGTAAATTTAGAATTTTAGTTACTGTTTCTTTCAAAACTGTATCAATAGAGTTAGTGACTCCATGGAAATACCACATTGGAGTACATCGTAGTAAATATGTACATGAATTTTGGAGTGAAAAGACAAAGCCGAAGAATGTTAATGGCCATGTGTGGTTTGATTTGAAAAAGTCGATTAGAGTTGTTACAAAACTGTTCAAGTTTCGACAATATTCATTTGTATGGTATTGCTTCCAAGAAAATCAGAGCACCTAAAAGAGTCAGGATGGCCTTGAAAGTGTTTGTTACATATATTTGGACATAAATAATTAAAATTTTGAAAAATATTTTCTTGTCTGTGTTAGGAATATGATCAGGAATAAAAATTTCGCATTTATCAAAATTTATGATAAACCAATTAAATTGAAACGCTGGATAATTTGGGATAGGTCATGTAACACTACAGATACTGAACCCGCCAAACTGAATGATTGATGGTAAAATGATGGTTATCATCGGGATACCACACCCCATTAATTAAACCCCATATGTCATAGCTTTAATTTTAGAGGTACTTATGAGCTTTTAAAAAGACGAGCTTTAAAACGCGCTATCTCAATTTCAACACACCATAACTCTGCACCAGAGTTGTACACGGAGAAACAAAAGATAACATTGTATAGCTAGTTTCATATTAAACATAAAAAATATTACACTTTATAATATTTCAAAACAAATTGATTCACAAGGAACGATTGCGTGAATCCCGACTCGCGCACCGCAGGCGTAAAATCCGCGGGGCATAGCGAAGTGTGCAAGTATTTTTCCCCGGGCATTTGGTTAGCAACGCTACAGGGGGCGGGGCATAGTGCGTGGCGCGGTTTGCAGCGACGGGCAAGCGAGCGTTTAAAGTACTACCGACAGCGATGGGACGAATGCCGCCATCTACTTACTTATCTTACTATCTTACTACTTATCTACTTACGGAGAGCAATTAAATTGGCGCCATATAAAATTGGAACAATTTCCGAAGGAACATATCCCTCCAACATTACATTGACCAATTTTGTAATTTCACATAAAAGAGACTTGTCAGCATCGCCAACAAATGGGTCGTTTAGATCTTTTAAATGTTGTGCAGTAATACCATCCAGTCCCCATTCGGAAACGATATTATGGCTTGTCGGGTAATTTCGTCATCTGCAAGCATAGATGGTTCTGATGAGGGAGGGGACGGGAGCTGGGTGGAAAGCAACTGTGACGGGTGCTTGTCGCGAAGGGCAAGAAAAGTCTCAGCAGAGTCTGTGGCGAGGGAGTCACATGACAATAGCAGTTTTGCTGCTCCTTTGACGTTTCCATCTGACATTTTATTGTCAATTATATTGATTGACGATGAAAGTCGTGTATGATTTGTAATTGTTGGAGGAGGAATAGTGTGGTTGGAGGTGTTAAATTTTATGGTGGGTGTTACTGAACGATGGTTGGAGTCACGCGGAACATGAAAAGTTTTGTATGAATATGTGAAAATATCCTCCCAACTTGTTACTGTATTTTCACTGACTACTTTCGCCACACACTCTGATAGACTTTGTGCAACGGCTACACGGGCTCCTCTCGGAATCCGTTTGATAAGTTTTACCGTTTGCTTAAGTTGTGCAAGCCTATCGGCAAAGGATGTGTTACTCTGACTGATGTCCATGATGGTCGCAAACAAGGAATCTGTCGCTGCCGGCATAAGCCGGTCAGATCTTGGGACATGTTTGCGACCACAATGGATTCGAAGACCTCGTTGACCTTTGTACAGCTTTCAGTCCCCACAAATTACACACTCGAGTAACACATCTTGAACGACAGACGACGGCGGCGCGTTCGACGTAATGATGCTTAAAAAAGAGTAAACTTACAAATTAATTGTACAAAAATATTAAAAACACCAACATAAACACAAGAATGAAATTAAAAATTTTGATTAACCCCCGACTACCTCGGATTTGTTATCTGTTCTGTTCTACTAGTCAAGCCCTTTCATTTGATACCCATATTAAAGAAGTTGTGAAAAAAGAAATGTATTTCACCATTTTGTGGTAGTGGCCATCTTGGATTTAAAATTTTTTGTAGCGCAAAGTATTCTACTAGTTAAGTCCTTTCGTTTGATACCCATATTGAGGTAGTAGTGAAAAAAAATCGCCATTTTGTGGTGGCGGCTATCTTGGATTAGATTTTTTATAGTGTATAGTATTCTACTAGTCAAGCCCTTTCATTTGATACTCATATTGAGGTAAGTTGTGAAGAAATATTTTGTCCGCCATTTTGTGGAGGCGACCATCTTGAATCGATATTAATCAAACAAAGCTAAGAACATCCGCACAAATATTAACCTTTAAATTAAAAAAACCGCATCGAAATCGGCTCATCCGTTTGAGCTCTACGGTGCCACAGACAGACACACACAGACAGACAGACACACAGACAGACAGACAGACAGACATCGACGTCAAACTTATAACACCCCTTTTTTTGGTCGGGGGTTATAAAACACACACTGTCTGTCAGCATGTTGACTTTTCTTGATTCAGCCAATCGCCGGGTGAGAAAGTAGAGGCACACAGGTGCACTCGAGGCACGCCTGTGCGCTGCGGCGAGCGGAAACTGTGCAGAGCGCCCCTGCGCAGGTTGCCACGGAGACCGTATGGCGTTTTTGTTGACACAAAACAATGTAAGAAATCAGTTGATTTTGAACTTGATTAACTATAAATCAGCTGTTGATTTTCATTCACCAATTATGCAAACACAAGGCCGATAAGAAGAGGCTTGTAGTTCAGTTGTTGTATTAATGGTCCGGTAGCGCTAAGTATTTTTTTTTATAATTTTTTATTGGTAAGGACGACATGTCATGACTATTAGTTTGACATTACCACTAGGAACATACTTTATTCTAAATTAAGAACATCATTAGTCTATACTTATAATAAATTTGTAACGGGTCGAATTCTGTACATTGAAGATATTTAAAAAAAATTTTTTGGTGCCCTCCGTAGTCGATGCTGATGGCGAAACTGCATTTCTTAACCCCCGACCAAAAAAAGGGGTGTTATAAGTTTGACGTCGATGTCTGTCTGTCTGTCTGTGGCACCGTAGGGCTCAAAGGGATGGTCCGATTTCAATGTGCTTTTTTTTATTTGAAGGTGAAGATGTTCTTAGCTATGTTTAGTTAATATCGATTCAAGGTGGCCGCCTCCACATAATGGCGTACAAAATATTTCTTCGCAACCTACCTCAATATGGGTATCAAATGAAAGGGCGTAACTAGTAGAATACTATACACTGTAACAAATTTCAAATCCAAGATGGCCGCCACCACAAAATGGTGAATTACATTATTTTTTTCACTACTGCCTCAATATGGGTATCAAACGAAAGGGCTTAACAAGTAGAATACTTTGAACTATGACAAATTTCAAATCCAAAATGGCCGCTACCACAAAATGGTGAAATACTTACATTTCTTTTTTCACAACTCCCTTAATATGGGTATCAAATGAAAGGGCTTGACTAGTAGAATGTTGTACAGATAATCCGAGATAGTCGGGGGTTAATCGAAATTTTCAATTTTGTTCTTGTTTCTTTCATGTCTGTCTGTCTGTCTTTCTGTATAGGGGTCACGCATCACACCGAAACTACTGATTCAATTCAGCTAAAACTTGATATCACTTTAGTTTATACTAAGGAGATTGCTATAAGCTACTTTTGATCCCCAAATTCCGATCGGTTTTCTTGCGGGAGGGGGTGAAAGTCAGAATATGTATTTGGTTGTAACTCATGTTTGCATTGTTTAATTTCATTAATTCTTTTTTTTGTTAGAAAGAACACATTTTTTGTATCGTCCCGTCAAAATTGGAACATTATCGGTTTGGTGATTTGGATATTACACAAACATTAAATAATAACGACACGTGCGGCACGTTCGGTCCATACTAACTTCTAAGTATTCTGTGATCACAGACAATCCATAGAATATCTAGATTCAAGATTCTAGAACGTGCCCACGTGATCGCGTTACGACGTCTTGAATGAAAAAATAATTATCAAAAATATAATATTGTGCGCAAAAACAAATATCATTGGGTTATAACCGACTTCAAACAAGGAGGATGTTTGCAATCAGGTTGCATGTTTTTTTTATTTGGTTTTATTTTACGCGATAACTCCGTTTATTGTGAATTGATTCAGATAAAAATCCTTTTTTGTTTGGTAGAAAATACTTCAGAGATGATCTCATATATCGAAAACAAGAAAGTAGTTTTTCAAATATCAACAAAAAACTAAAATTAGCTTAGATTTATCTGTACGATATAGTCATAGCTTCTTATAAAATTTAGTCGAATGACAGAATTAAATTACCTGTCATTGAAGTAGATTTTTGTTGAAAACATGTTAGCATAATAAGTAGCAGCATAAACAACCCATTAAATGTTCCCACTGCTGGGCGTCGGGGCCTTTTATCACAAGGAGAGAATCATGGTTATAATCCATCACGCTGGCCCAGTGTCGGTTGGTGGATGACATATGACTTAGAACTTAGATTCTAGGTACTACGTTTTGGTTTCCTCACGATGTTTCCTTAACCGTTTTCATTACCGACATTACGAACATGAATCTGAAAAGATAGTGGTGCGCGTGGTTGTGACCCCTGGGTCTCCAGATCGACAGTCGGCGTTCTCCCGACTAGATCAGCTGTAACTTACTAGACCAGCCGTAACTTATTAGAAAACGTATAATTTCAATTCAAATACTGTTTAAAATTTAAAGGTAGTGTTCAACAAGCTTCGGTGACCGAAGCAGACCGTTGTTAGGGTTCCGTACCCAAAAGGTAAAAACGGGACCCTATTACTGAGGCTTCGCAGTCCGTTCGTCCGTCTATCACCAGGCTGTATCTCAAGAACGGTGATAGCTAGACAGTTGAAATTTTCAAAAACGATGTATTTCTATTGCCGCTTTAACAAAAAATACTAAAAAAATATTTAAGAGGGGCTTATATCCATACAATAAGCTTGCTTTTTTTACTGTTTCTTGCTCGATACTAATAACGTACCTGTCACAGGTAGACACTTTAACTATGTACATAATATTTAGTTTTATGTTCTCTTATCGAATTTAAACCGATGTTTTGCTGTTGTGGTATGCATTTTTTCTTTTATCACTAGGTGGCGTTACTGGTATTCTGAATTGTACTAATGACTTTTTTTCTTTTGTTCTTTGATTCTTTTTCTATATTACTATTAAATTCATACATTAACATTTCGCTAAGATTTGGCTTAGATTTACGGGTTCAACTTGCTTGAGTAACATTGAAACTCAAAATCATTTTGATGCCACACAGGCTTTATTCAAAATTTTACGCGGGCGAAGTCGCGGGTAACAGCTAGGAAATAGCTTATAGATAAAAAGAGATAAGTAGGTATCAGATCATGCACATCAGCTTCAGATTTTTCATAATATATCCTATAAATATCCTACGAACTTAACACTTACGGCTATGTTCGATACTACGAAACCTTACTAAGTATGTTTGATTTTGTTTCTAAAAAGAAAAATAAAGATGATAAAATTAAATTAATTTTTGTGTGGAAAAACAAATTCACTTGGTTTTTTCAATGATTACGTATCCAAATATTTTGACTTACGATACTTACAACTAATGTATAAGTTAGTAACATCTGCTTTTTTTTTTTAAAATAAAGAGTTACGAGACGATCAGGACATGTGCCTGATGGTAAGCAACATGCCTGACACATAACAGCACAGTGACACGCAGCTATTGGAACATGAAGAGTCTAAATCATTACCTAGCACTGCACTGCGCTCGTCACCCAGAGATCTAAGATCTTAAATCTCTAAGCCCTGTAATTTCTCTGGAAACATTCACCTTCACCTTCAAACCGGAACACAGTAATGTTTGCACATTACTGCTTGGCGGTAGAATAACTGGCAAAGGTGTGGTACTTCCCAGGCGGACTCTGCCAAGAGTCCTACCACTACAGAACGCTTACGCGAACGAAGTAGCGGGTTCAGCTAGTCCATAAATAAAACAGCTATGATCAGTCTACAGCATTATATTTCGGAATCAGTCCTTCATACCAACTTATTCACAGCTGCTTCGTGCAGATCAAGTAGTACATTTCGTATACATATTGCATTAATTAACAAAAACGCTTTTCAGTACCTTAAATTCAGTAACAGATGTACAATTATCACTTTTTACTTAGATATTTACTTATTACTGGTTACAAGTGCTTTTAATTTAAACCTTTCGCTTAGACTTGCTGCCGTATATGATTTTTATAAACATGTCCCGACGCGACAAACGTGAGCTTCCTAGTTTCTCGCCAAAACTATCGCAGGCCACAGACTACAAACAAATCATATGTACCCGGAATTTTAGAATAGAATAGAATAGAAAATCTTTATTGTCATATAAGTTACACTCGTAAACATTTAGGTACTTAAGACTAAACATTTAGAATGCTTCTGTATAGACTCGTCAAATTACGAAATTATTATTATTAGGTACATTTTATTATATAATATTACTACATAAGAAATAATATTTCAACGTTTAAAACAAGAATTCCGTACAAAAAGTATTAAGTAATCCAAATCTAAGTATTTCCAAATTTACCAATTCTAAATCTTCAGCTGTAAAGGGTCTGTTCTTGAATCCAAATGTTTTACGTTTACAAATTGTACAATATAATGACTAAAAAAAACAACAAATAATTATTCAATTAACAATGCGTTTCAAAACAAGAAAGACATTTTGGTAACTGACTGGACAGATGAGGGTAACTCGTCATATTATGAAATGTAAGTACCCACATAGGAAATAAATGTGAGTCCTTATATAAAATGTTGCGATGTCTGTTGAACGTTAGTATTATTCGAAAAAATTATAATTTACTAGCGGCCCGTTCCGGCTTCGTTCAGATATTGTCACATAAAGCCCAAATTAATCGAAATAAAAACTATCCTATCTTTTAAGTTGGATTAATCTACACACGGTGTCCAAATTTGATTAAAATCGGCTAAGTAGTTTAGGAGTCCATCGTGGACAAACATCGTGACAGGAGATTTATACATATTAAGATTATTATAATTTCACAAAGTCTACAATTTTTAAACGAGTTAACAATTACATATTTTCCAATAATAATTATTAGTATCCATTCATTTTTGTCACATGAAAGTCATTATAGTAGTTTGTTAAAGATTCCGTGATTTTATAAATGGTTTTTGACAATAATAGCTGCCTCACACTGGCCTGAAACCTACTCTCATTATCTATTTGCTGAATACACTCCGGTACACTCCGCGAGGTATAAGCTGAGCTTTGCATTAGTATGAGTGATCACCAATCAGGCAGGAGCTTGAAATTTTGTCCGCGAGGTATAGGCTGAGCTTTGCATTAGTGTGAGTGATCACCAATCAGGCAGGAGCGCGGCGAGACATAATGGCGCCGCGCCTAAGGCCGGTTGTCACACCTACACTATCCATGTACACTCACACAAATGCAAAGCTCAGCTTATGCCTCGCGGAGTGTAGTCTATTATACAGTTTTTGTCCCATAAGTTTAGACAACCTTCCTGACATATTTAATCTGTGCCGTATTGGTAAAAGAAAGTTGTTTTTATTTTTGCAGCTTCTATTTTTAAGTTTAGTTTGTTTTTTGTATGTATCAAAGTTTGCGCGTACGTATTTAAAAACTTCGAAAATATATACAGAGACAGATGTCAGTATACCTAAGCTTTTAAAGTGGTCTCGGCATGTTTCCCTATTGTTGCTTTTAGTACTCTAATAGCACGTTTTTGCATCTTTTGCACTCGCTCGTAATCCGTAGAAGAACCCCAAAAGTAGTATTCCGTACGACATGACGGAGTATACATACGAGAAATATACGTCTTTTAGTTTTGACTCTGACGTAATATGTTTAAGCTGTTTGAGGGCGTATATACCTTTGGACATTTTTGTACACGTCATATCCACATGGTTCTTCCACGTGAGTGCGGAATCCAGCTCGAAGCCTAAGAGTTTTGAATTATTTACACTCTGTACAACGAGTTGCGTATTTACAGAAATCGACACAGTTTTTAACATACAAGAAACTGCATTAAAACAGATTATGTTCGTCTTGTTGGCATTTAATTTCATGCCATTCATCTGAAACCATTTCCCAAAAGCATTTATAACATGTTTAATTTTCTCTTGAAGTTCCCCCACAGAATTTCCACTAACTATAACAGAAGTATCGTCGGCGTATTGGATTATATCTCCATCAACATCCAAATGAACTAAATCATTCAAAAAGGCAATGAACATAACATTGCCAAGAGACGAGCCCTGTGGGACGCCAATACCTTCAGTTCTTTGTGGCATTGATCTTAATAGTTTACCATCTATTTTAATTTCAACAGTCTGTTGCCTACCATTTAGGAAAGATTGCATGAGCTCTTTAAAAGTATGCCTTATACCATACACCTCCTGTTTTCGTATGAGCAATTCGTGATCCAATGAGTCAAATGCTTTTGACAAGTCTAAAAGTATTACTGCCACACGTTGTTTGAGCTCGAGGCTTGATATTATTTTATCTACAACAGCTAACGTAGCCAAAGTCGTTGACCTACCTGCTCTGTACGCAAACTGGTTGACACATAGTGCTGAATTATTGTTCAAATGTTTCATTATAGCCTCAGATAATATACATTCAATTAATTTAGAAATGTTGGGCACTATGATGTGGACCTATAATTCCTTACATCGTCAATGTTTCCTTTTCCCTTATAGAGGGGCGTTAGACGAGACATTTTAAGTTCTTCTGGGTATGACGCGGATTGCATTATATTATTTATTAAAAAAGTTAAGTAAGGGCCTATAACAGGCATAATTTCGAATAAAAAGTTACCCGATACATCAAAAATAAATTTAGTTTCTGAGTTCCGTATTTTATCCTTAACTATTTTTAAAAGTCTATCTGAACAAATTGGGTGTAGCTTGAAATTTGGTCAAGGCGTTACATATTTTTTAAGAAACTGAACCGCATCATCTATGTTTGGTCTACTATTACGTTTCAATTCCTGCCCTATATTTACAAAATGGTCATTAATAAAGTCAGGTATATCCGCAGAAACTATTTGCTTGCTTGATTCAAAATCGCTTAAAGCCCAATCATATTATTTTATAATTTTATTAGTTTCCTATTTTATAATTTGCCATACTTCTTTTTTTTTGTTTTTCGAGTTCTGAATGCGGTCATCAACATATCGTTTTTTATTGGAAATTAATAATTCATCTCTAGTTTTTATTTTTTGTGATATAACGTCCAATTTTAGAGTCTGTGAAAACTGTCTTTGCAGAGTATATAAGTCATGGATGTCCAGTTGCATTTTTATTGAATCAGGACTTAACCATGGGGTTCCTCTCTGGGATTTCTTTTTTAACACTTTTTTGGGGTAAAACATATCCATGTTCCAGATCAACTTTGTCATAAATATTTTAAAAGGTTTATCGCTGTATGTTTCGAAAATATTATCCCAGTCATATGCTTCAAAGGCTGTTAAGAAATCACTCATGCGGTTTGAGTTTACTAACCTTTTAACGATAGAAATAAATTTAGGATTTTGTGCAACATTAGTGGAGTTGTGAAGTGTAATCAGCTGAGAATCATGATCTGATATTGCAGTAACAATTGACTTGACCAAAATCTTGTCATTATTCATTTGCGAAAGAACAAAATCGATCGATGTATTAGTGGTATTCTCAATTCGTGTCGGAAAATCAACAAAGTTTTTAAATTTCGCAGGATTCATTATGTCTATTAAGGCTTTTTTATTACTAGAATCAATGAAAAAATCTACGTTCCAATCACCTGTCAAAACGATAGTGCGGTTCGATAAATCCGATAAATGATCAAACAATTAGGGTTGCCATAGAGTGCATTTCGGTATTCTTACTATTCTTTCAATACCAACTTAAAGTCAAAGTCAAAGTTCTTGATTGATAAATGTACAATTTACACGTCAATTTTATAAAAAACAAAATAAGAGCATACAAAGGGTGTATTTTTAAAAGTTTAAATTGAACTTTATATCGTACGATAATAGGTATCGTACAAATAAGTGTCAAAAATTAAAATATATGTACTTATTACAATTGTAATGAACAATGTAAATTTTTTACAATTTTATTGTGACTTTGCCATCACTATATAAAAACTTGCTGTAACTATAAAAAGTTTAATCGATAAGCCAGCTTTTTAATCGGTTTTTTGAAGCTACCCGAACTCGGTGCTGATTTAACTATTTTAGGAAGAGTGTTATAAACTTCCGGTCCCATAATGTGAGTCAGTTTTTCCGATCTAGCGAGAGAGCGATACTATTTAGCTTGTCAGCGTTACGTATATTGCGCGAATGTCTCTCTCCTCGCGTGTCGTATGAGTCTAAGTTGTTTCTGACATACACAGCTACTTGGTAGATCAAGATTGCAGGCAACATAAGTATGCCAAGCTGTTTGAAATATGGTCTGACGGATGTGCATTGCGACACGCCCACGATGGCGCGTATGGCACGTTTTTGGGTGCGGAAAGCACGCTACCAGTCGACAGCGCGTGCGTATAATTCGGCTCCGTACTGTAACCGGGAATGCACCGTGGCAAATTAACACGAACGAGATACATCTGCAGACACCACTCGGGACACCCGTCTTAGTGCAAAGCACGCACTGCTTACTTTAGCACACATCTTGTCGATGTGGTGTTCCCATGTCATGCAGCGGTCAATCTCGAACCCCAGAAATGTTGTGCTTTGTACCTGCTCAATCCGGACCCCGTCAAGTAAGACTTTTAGCGATTTTGTACAGTGACCCGACAGACAAAAGTGAATAAAATGAGTCTTTTTGGAGTTTACCATAAAACCGTTAGCACGAAACCATGTGTTTAAACCGTTAATTAAGTATTTAATTTATCTTCTAATTCCTCTATTAAAAGAAAGGTTACTTTTTTTTTTTTTTTAACTTTGATAGGTTTACACTTGACCGCCATCTCGCCTGATGTTAAACGATGATGCGGCCTACGATGAAGCGTGTTTACCTAGAAGAAACCGATTCACTCTCGATTTGAAGACACAAAGATTGTAACTATCGGGAAAAACTCTCTCAGGCAACGTATTCCACAGCCTAGACGTTCTTATCACAAAAGTAGAGTCAAATCTCTTCGTTCGTGTCTTTGGAACGTCAACCATGAAACGATGTCGCTTTTTCGAGCTACGAGCATTCCGATAGAAAAAAGGGCAAGGTGGTATTAGATCGTACAAATCAGTCGCACACTCTCCGAAGTGTATCCGATAAAAAACCGATAAGCTAGCAATTTTCCGGCGATGTTCTAGACTTTGCAGTCTTTTTCGCACGAGAATGTCATTGCCTATGAGCCTTTTGGCACGTCTCTCGATCGATTCCAGAGCTTCCAGCTGATACTTAGCCGATCCATCCCAAAGGTGCGAGCAGTACTCCATACAGGAGCGAATCTGTGCTTGGTATAACGTAAGCAACTGTTCAGACTTGAAGTACCTTCGCACCTTTGAGAGGACACCTAGTTTTTTGGCATCTAATTTAGCCTTAGATTCGATATACGAGCCAAAGTTGAGAGTCGATGACAAAGTAACGCCCAACAGCTCGAGATGGTCGGATACCGGCACGGATACACCACGAAAAGTAGGAGTCTGTTGGAAAGGACTTCTTTTTGCGGAGAACAGACACGCCTGCGTCT
This sequence comes from Ectropis grisescens, assembly GCA_017562165.1. NCBI lineage: Eukaryota > Metazoa > Arthropoda > Insecta > Lepidoptera > Geometridae > Ectropis > Ectropis grisescens. The sequence continues at coordinate 26,225,335 of CM029788.1, forward strand.
TTCCCTCGTTAAACCTGACCAGATTGGCATCGCCCCATTTAGAGACTGCCTCAAGGGTCAAGTTTAAACGCTCGATCAAACTCTCTCTCAGTACCTGAGTTTGTTGCCTATTGGCTCTCGCGCTCGATATGTAGCTCTCTACAACGGTGCTATCATCTGCGTACCCAAAGATACCGGGCTTCAACAGATCGTTGATATGTAGCAGAAAGAGTGTCGCAGAGAGCACCGACCCTTGAGGGACTCCGGCATTAATAGCCATTTGATCCGACGAGCAGCCATCAATGACCACTCGTATGGATCAATCCTCAAAAGTCCGATATCCACGTTATAAAACCTGGAGACAAACCATAAGCTGAAAGCTTGCTTAAAACCATCGTGCCAAACCCTGTCGAAAGCCTTCGAGATATCCAGGGAGACTGCAAGTGCTTCCCCGTGCTTCTCGATAGCTTCACTCCAGATGTGAGTGACGTACGCTAGAATATCCCCGGTGGACCGGTTTCGGCGAAACCCGTATTGCCGGTCACTGAGGAGATCGTTCGATTCTAGGTACGCCAGGAGCCTGTGGTTTAAGACACGTTCCATAGTCTTGCAGAGTATGGACGTGACCGAGATTGGCCTGTAGTTGGCAGGGTCAGCCCGACTACCTTTTTTGGGTACTGGTTGCACGTTGGCAAGCTTCCAAGACTTCGGTACTTGCCCAGTTTCGAGAGAGAGTCTATACAGGCGCGTCAGTATTGGAGACAACTCAGGCGCACAAGCCTTCAACACTACGGCAGGAATACCATCTGGGCCACTAGCCTTATTCACGTCCAGATTGCGCAGCACTTTGCGAACCTCCATTTGGCGAATATGTATTTCTGACATAGAAGTCGGACAGCCAGGTGAAGTAGGAGGTGTCGCGCTACCAGCATCTAGGCGCGAAGATTCCGCAAACTGAGATGCAAACAAGTTTGCCTTCTCCATTGCGGTGTGAGCCAGTGTCCCATCAGGTTTCAGCATTGGAGGCAGTGAGGGGCGGCAGAAGTTCGATTCGACCGATTTAGCTAGGGACCAAAACGCTTTGCTGCTCGCAGGGTACGAAGCTAGTTTGTTCCCTATTCGACTAATGTGGTCAAAACGATCCCTCTGAAGAACCTTTTTGCATGCCTTAGCAGCCTTGTTGAACGCTTTCTTCTTCTGGTGTATATCCTTTGCCCTACGCTGTCGAGCATCAACCCAAGCTAGGTAGGTCTCATGTTTAAATGCTTCAGCACTTTTACACTGAGAACCAAACCAAGGGCGAGCTTTGCTGGATAATGTGACGTCGGAGTATGGAATGAAATATTCCATAGCCGTTCGTATTACATTAGTCACAGCATCCGCGCAGACTGAGGGATCACCAGAAGTGAAGCACAATGGCTGCCATGGGTAAGATGCAAAGAAAGAGCGCATCTCATCCCAATCTGCTGACTTGTATCGCCACATCCGCCGGTTGCCTCTAGGGCTGGGGTCAGGCGGATGGTAGACAGATACTGACTTCACCAGACAGTGGTCGAAGCTGCCTAACGGCGAAGATACCACCACGGAATAACGGTCTGGATCTGTTGTCAGCAGGAGGTCTAAGCAATAAGGTGTATGCGACTCAACGTCGGGTACTCTTGTGGCCTCTTAGACCAGCTGGGTTAGGTCTAACGATAAAGCTAGCTTTCTCGTTTCCTGCCCAGCGTGGTCAGTGTCCCGGTATGGGTACAGCCATTCCTTATGATGGCCGTTAAAATCCCCCAGTAACACTAATTGGGCTGAAGGGTACTTCTGTTGAGCCGCGTCCGCCGCCTCACTTAAATAATCCATAAGCCTAGTTGTCTCCTGGTCACCGCTGTGCGATCGATATACACAGGCGTAGAGAATTTTGTCTATGCCTGTGTCTATCAATACCCAAAGGACGGAAAATCTTGGGTCCTCTAAGTTACGGAGACGCCGACAGCAGATGTCGTCACGGGCGTACAGGCGTACACTCCAGCACGGGGCCGAAATTTGTGCTCCAGGGTGTAACCTGGATACGTTAGGTACGCCACATCCGACGGACAACCTATCTGCGTCTCCGTAAGAAACAAGAGCGACGGCTGCTCAGTCTCGAGGTGATGGTGGACTGCTGTGAGATTTGAGTGCAGACCTCGGATATTCGTGAGGTGCACTTTAATCGACAAGGCGTGCAGCCGCTCTTTAACATTGTTTCTTTTATATACTTTCTTCATTTTGGTTTTGGGAGAGAATCGGTGGGAAAAACGGAAGTAGAACGAGGCCGCACACTACTGACTATTAGTCACAACACACAACACGAGTACACCAGTGGGGAGCTAGCCTGGAGACTGCGGGGACGCCCGAGCCCCCCCGGGGATGTCTATCTGGCCTTGATATCCGGTCGCCAACCGGCAGGATAGCGCATCCCGGGATTTTTCGCTAGATGGCGGGGCAGCCTTTCATGAGTGGCTAGCTCACTACTTGGGCCCCCAACTATCTGCGGTCGGTCGCGGCAACCGTCCCTCGGATCCCGCTACCCTCCATGACTAGCTTCCCGATGTACAGTATTGGTGTGTGACAGACCGGTCTTGTAGTTATGCAGCAACTGTTCTGACCCGTTTTCCCCTACTATGGCAGCCACATCATCTGCATACATTAATATATCTGCACCCTTTACGGCGTCAGGTAGATCGTTCAATAGGAGTGAAACTGACAAACCCTGCGGCACTCCCATAGATGAAGACAATGGGTCTGATTTATATAAATACTTATATAAATTACTAATATTGCTAACACAGTGAACAAGCGCGTCAGAGCGAGAAAGATAATATAGTCCCTGTGAACCTGTGTTTATTATATTTATACCTTTTATACCGACATTAACTTCGAGGTACTTACCACACTAATGTCATTAATGGAACTTGTCACGAAATATTAAATTTGCATTTCACATCCATTGCAAAAAAGTTTTTGTTGTAATATACTCGAATTTCTGTTTTTTCACAGTATTTACACAACGTAAACTAACAAAATGATACCTATTTTCATCACTGCTGTGATCAGCGACACACCCTGATTTCATTCGGACATTTTATAATTTACTAGCTGTTACCCACGACTTCGTCCGCGTGAAATAAATATCAAGGTAACCCAGCCAGTATTTGTACACCCATACAAATTTACGCTAACTAAAATCAGCGTATCGGTTCAGTTGTTTAAATGTGAAAGCGTAAGATACAGAGTTACTTTCATATTAATAGTAATGTTGATTGCTTCATGTTAACATAATAAAATTCCATAGTTTTATCTTCAACAATGACAAAGTTCCATATGAACTTTCACCCCACATTGCATATTTCATTCCTATTTAGTTTCAAATTTGTTAGAAAAACATTTATTTGATTAGTGTCAAGTGTCTAGATGCAATGTTTCATGGTTTTATTTTCAACAACGACGAACTTTCATTTAGACTTTCATCCCTTATTTCAACTCCTATTGCATTCGGTATAGTTCATATTAGCAAAATTGCTAGAACAAACATTTATTGTCTCTGTGTCAAGTGTCGAAATACAAAGTTTCATGGCTTTATCTTGAACAATGACGAACTTACATATAGACTTTCATCCACCATTTCAACCCGTATTTCATCCCCGTACAGTTTTAAATTACAAAATTGCTAGAACAAAGATTTATTGACTTCGTGTAAAGTGTCGTCTAGATACAATATTTCGTGGTTTTATCTTTTATAATAGCAAACTTCGATATAAACTTTCATCTCCGTACACTTCGAATTTACAAAACTGGCAGAACAAATAATATTTATTTTATATTATAATAATTCCTTCGTGTCAAGTGTCTAGATACAAAGTATCTAGACTTTCCCATCTGTACTTCCCATATTAAAATCCAACACTTATACTCGTATTTCACCTTTAAAATGGTAGTTTTCTAAACACCCATTTATACACACATAACACTCATTTTTACTTCCTATTAACCGAAAACGTGAATACAAAATTTAATGCTTATAATTTTAATTTGACGAATTTTCATACAACCGTTAATTCCTTGTTTTGCCCTCTTAGGGGTTAAATTCCCCCAGCTTGGCGAGCGCCTACGTGCTAAAACACCCCTATGCAAAATTTCAGACTTCTAGCACTTGTGGTTTCTGAGATTTCATGATGAGTGACCTTTCGCTTTTATATATATATATAATATATAGATTTGCTTATGCTTGATCGACATATTGCTTGATATGAGACGAGGAGCTTTGATGCGAATAAATATGCGTTTGACCTCCCTTTATCACCCTGTTGACGCCTGTTTCTATATTTGTTTGTTTGTTATGTTTCCCACAATAATGATTCCAATGTTTTTTTAACAAACTATTAGGATATTTACTTACTACTACTTACTAGGATTACTAGGAAATATCATGTCGTTACAGAACTGATATTGAATAGTGGAAATCATAACAAATATTACTTTTTAAAGTGAACATTTCTTTTGACGCACCACACACATATTTTTCTGGAGCTGTGAACGAATCTCATCGTCACGCTCGTAAATGAAAGAAACCCTCGGGTGAACTTGGAACTATTAAAACCCATATAGGTATCATAAACGGTAAGTTTGACACAAGAGTTTACTGGAAACGAAAGATGCGCTATTATATTTTCTACAATAATGACCTCAATGACTTCCGCTTTCAGGGCAGTTATTTATATTGGACCGGCAATTTAGTACAAGTTTCCGTGATCTAGGATTTGCCTCAGGCTCCATCATGAAATAACATTTTAACTGATATCTCGAAAACTATGCACTTTAAGGCAAAAAATATTGAAATCATTATTATAGGAAATATAATTTTACACCTTTTGTTCCAAACAATTTATTTTCCACAACTCACCGTTTACGATTTATTGCTTATTTAATAAACCGTTTTTCTTTCACCGCCGATAACTCTTAAAATATCAGTTTAATTGGTTCGTCAGATAAAGAACAACAGATTTTTTTTTTTTTTTTTTTTTTTTTTTTTTTTTTTTAATTTAAAACTATAAGAAACAGTTCGTGCAGTTAAATGTTATAATAAAAGTGTGAACGAAGCCTAGTGAGTGAAAATGACTGTGAGAAAGAAAAATATCTTATTTTTCTCAAAATAACCGCCAACAATTTTCAAATCTTCGTGCCTAAATAGACTTAAATTACGTGTTTTTAATGAGTTTACGATTGTGGTGGCTTTACGTTATATGAAGTGAATTAACTGAAAGTGTCATTCATTTACTATTTATGCAACAATAAGTAAACAAGCTGTAGTGAAACATTCCAAAAATCTCGAGCGCATAGCACAGCATTGAATTTTAAGATTTTAGCGCCAACCACTCACTACTAGCGTCACTATTAGTTCCACTACTCCCCGCGAGAAGTCTCTATGCTTAATCTGACGAAACCATAGACTGAAATAATCTTCTTCACCGGATTGGATGCACTTTTTCACTTTTTGTCAGCTATTATTACTGTATTTTGTTGGTATATTAGAAATTTAGAATGGACTGAAAAGGAAAACAGTTACCTACATCTAAGAATTCCTGACTAAAATTAATATAGTAAAATGGATCGCTCACCATTAATAACGATCAATTTGGACTGTGGCGGGTGTCCAAATAAAATAACCGACCGTCAGTACTTAACGTGCTCTTCTTGTAATATGACGTACGACTTAATATGCGGAAATATTTCGAAGACCAGGTTCTACATGTTGGAACCAGAAAGAAAAGCAATGTGGCTATGTCAGATGTGCAAATCAAAGAAACGCCAACGAGGTGACAATTCCAATACTCCTATAGGTATTCACTACCATGGCAATGACAACGTCACTTTAAGAAAACCAAAGCCTTTAAGCTTACAAATATCAATGGATGATTCTTTACTGTGGCAAACATTAGAAAGCAGCAACAACCTCACAGATGAAACACTATTACAACCAATGAATACTTCTGAAACTAGAAAAGATGAAACACCTAAACTTAGACAGGAAGTTGAAGAGCTAACCAAACAGTTAATTCAAGCAAAGGAAGAAATCAATAAATTATACACCGAAAACTTAGCACTTAAAGAATTTCTGGACATAAGTAATAACTCTGATAGAAATACCAAGAAATCATCGGCTGATAGAAATCAAAACCATAACTGCTCTGCACTACCTACAAGTACACATCAACACATAAAAGAAAAGCCAAAACTACTAAATTTAACTAAAAACATCATACGAACATTGGTACTAGTCCTCAAAGATCTGAAGAAAATCAGTGTCTCGACAAATAAATAACTCAATTGCATCACCATTTAAGTCAAGTCAAAATGATTACAAATCTCTAAATAAATTCAATAATTCTAAATCTGTACAGTCAAAACTTTACAAAAAAATTGAAGACAATATGAGGAAAATTGTCATAGTAGGTGATCAATCTTGCAAAGATTTGGCTCGTTATCTAATTAATTTACGGGCAAAACATACGAATCCGCAAAATTACAACGTAAAAAATTTCACTCATCCCAACGCATCAGGAGAGTATATATTGAAAAACACTGATTTTAACCTGCTTAAGATAAACGAAAACGATTGGGTAGTGTTAAGTGTAGGATCAAATGATACTAATCCAATTAAACTACTACTAGAAATATCGAATAAACTGAAATCGTTAAAATGTAAAAATGTTATCGTAGCCGGGGTTTCACGAAATCCCTACTTAAATGAGGAAAAACTTAATTCTACCATTATAAGTATTGTCAATAAATTTTATCATTGTAAGTACTTACCAGCTCCGAACCACTGTCAAAATACTTCAGAGAACTCCTACTCTTTAATGAGAGCCATAAATAACTTGATAAATTCAAACGATTATACATCGGCATTTATCAATTGTAACATGACACGTGCTAATTCTCAAAAAAATGAAAAACTACACAAATCCGGAACTATACCTTTTTATTTTGATAAACTTGCATCATCTGCGATTAACAACAAATCTTCCATTGTAACTGTTGACAACGAATCGAATGTTTTTAAACCGGGGACTATTCCATTTTACTTCAAAAAACAAAGAGACCAAAACCGAAATAAGCAGTCTTCCATTGATAAAACACAGTTTTTTCGGGACAAAAAAGAAAGTCAACATGTTTAATATCATGCATATAAATATTCGAAGTATGAGACACAAAGTAGATGAAATAGAATTACTTAATCATGAACATAAACCACATGTATGTTGCTATACTGAAACACATTTACGGGATCACGAGGCAGACTTATTACAAATTGATGGTTACAAAAAAGCAGCTCACTTTTCAAGAAAAAATAAATTACAAGGAGGCGTCAGCATTTATATAAAAAAATCTATCAACTTTAAGAAACTGGATTGGGTAGATGACATGTCGATTGAGAGTCATTTTGAATGTTGTGGGATTCTATTGCCTGAACTAAATACAATCATTATCAGCAACTACAGAGCTCCAAATGGGAATATCAACCTGTACTTACAAACTCTTGAAACTCTGTTGCATAAAATTACTGTTAGAGCTAGGCATACTAAGAAAAAAATCTTCATATTGGGCGATTTTAACATAAACTTACTAGAACAAAACAAAGTAACTGATACTTTTAAAAATCTATTATCCTCATTCAAAATGCATCCCACCATCACTGAACCTACTAGAATAACGTCTCACACTAAAACTTGCATTGATAATATCTTGACAAACTCGAAACAGTACAAAACTGCAATTATTAATCTAGAAAAAGAGTTGACGGATCATACAGCACAAAAAATTGAAATAGAAACTAGTACAAGTTTTACTGAAGAGCACTGGTTTGTAGAAAAAAGGAACATTGATATTAACTTAAACAAATTTAAAAATTATATATCTGAACTTAGTTTTGTTGATGTTTATAACGAGTTGGACCCAAATAAAGCTTACAAAGAATTCATTGAACTATTCACGCTCGTCTTTGAACTATGTATACCATTAAAAAAACAAAAATAAGCCACAGAAAAAGCCAAACTGGAAATCTAAAGGTATAGCAATATCAAGTAAAAATAAAAAATCTTTACTTGAAATCATGTGCAAATCGTACTGATGAAAACATAAACAAATATAAGGCATACTCTAAATTACTCAAAAAGATAATAAAATACTCGAAAAAAGCAACCAATATAAATTACATCAATAGAAGCACAAATAAAACAAAAGCTGCTTGGGGCATTATAAAACAATATACGCAACCAGTTAACCAAATTTATACTACGATAGATAATTTACAAATAGGCCAGGATAAAGTGACTGATCCGACAATCATATCTGAAATATTGATTGATCATTTTACTTATGGTAATAGAGTTAAACAAAATTGTAGCTCAACAATAAAAGAATTAACAAAACCTAATCATAACACCATCTTTTTAACACCTGTAGATGAAAAAGAAATAAAAAATATTGTAAAACAATTAAAAAATAAGAAGTCTGTTGGGTACGACAATATACCAACGCAGCTAATCAAAAGCTGTATTGATTTCATTGCAAATCCGTTGGTCCATATCATTAACTTGTCATTCTCTACTGGATGTTTTCCAGATGACCTAAAGAAGTCTCTCATAAAACCATTGCATAAAAAGGACTCAAAATGATATTAATAACTATAGACCGATTGCTCTCCTTCCATGTTTTTCCAAAATATTTGAAAAAGCTTTATACAATAGACTATCATCATTTCTTGACAAAAATAATATATTACACACTAACCAATTTGGTTTTCAGAAAACAAGAATACATCTTTAGCAATTTTAAAATGTTAAAGCGGGTATGGGATGATATTAACGCAAAAAAAAACCAGGAGTTGCATTATTTTTAGACATGTCTAAAGCGTTTGATTGCGTTGAGCATAAAATATTACTCAACAAATTGGAGAAAGTGGGTATACGAGGCCAGGCTCACAAACTTATTGCTTCTTATCTGGAAAACCGAACCCAAGCAATATCCTTAAATGTTTACGATAAAACACTAAAACTGTGAACCAGTTTCTCTCATACTTCAAAAAAAATTACAGTAGGAGTTCCACAAGGCAGTATATTAGGTCCATTGTTATTTCTCATATATATTAATGAATTGCCTTTAGTCACAAAACATCTAACTGTTATGTTTGCGGATGATGCCACTGTCTATATTCCAAGAAACGGACTATCTGATGTTGATTTTGAAAATGAAGTTAATAAGATATTAAGTCAGATCGTGAAGTGGCTGGAAGACATAAATTTAAAACCAATATTAGTAAAACGAAATTGATTCACTTTAAAATTACAAACAAAAACCCTTACAGCTAAATATCGTAAATAATAATAATACAGTTAATACAGTCAACAATACAAATTTTCTTGGAGTGGTTATTGATACAAATCTGAACTGGAAAGAACACATTCGTAAAGTAAACTCCAAAATTTCACAATATTGCTATGCATTATCAATTATTAAAAATGCTACATCCAGAGCCATAGCTACAAATGCCTATTATGGAAATGTTTATCCTCATTTGAGTTATGGTATTATATTTTGGGGCAATTCAGTAGATGTAAATTCTACCTTCCTTCTGCAGAAGAGATGTCTTCGTGTCATCTTTAACCTTCAAAACACTGTTAGTTTAAGAAATGTATTTAAGGAAAATAATATCTTAACCGTAACTGGGATTTACATTTTAGAAATTTGTTTATTTGTGAAAAATAATGAAGGTTATTTTTTTGATGTTTCTTCGAATCGTGCAGATGTTTTACGATCAAAACATAAATTTAACATATGTATCCGCCAAGTCAATAACGCTACATTCTACAAAAGTTCATTTCACTCTGCTATCAAAATATATAATCATTTACCTACAAATTTAAAGTCTTTGAAATTACCACAATTTAAACATAAACTAAAAGCTTGGCTCGTAAATAAAACATATTATAAACTCCAAGAATATTTCAATGAAACATAATAAATTATATAGGTACAACCACAGAACAATATAATTATGTACTGTGGGTACAACAATTTCATATCTAATGTAACATATATTGTAAATCTTAAAATTACTAAAATAGTATGTACTACTTACGTAAATAGTAAATTATAATTGTAAAATTGAAAATTTAATGTCTCGATACTTAAGAACCTCAGCCTGATGATTACGTGATCTTAATACCATAATTTGTGTCGTTGGACTGATAAATAAGCTTTTTTTTTTTTTTTTTTATTATATAAGTTAATCCTAAATTCTATACCTAGGTATATTATTTGTAGACTCACTGTTGTTTATTTTGTTTAGATTCTAGACAGGGTAAAATAACTTTAATGTAATACTATAGGTACATATAATTATTATATTAATTAGATTAATTAATGCTTAATTTTTATTGTTTTTTTTTGTAACCTCATACTAAAGAGGCTTTATTTTTGCATGCCCGCAAAGGGTAAGACTGTTGTTTCTGAGTTTATCTATTTTGTATAACATCTTTGTACACAGTTTACGCAATAAAATATTCTGATTCTGATTCAGATGCAAAACGTTATTTTCTACAATAATGCTCTCAGTGACTTTCGCCTTAAAATGTATAGTTTCCAAGATATCGTCAAAATCGTTTTTTCTAAATGCCGCTTGAGAGGAATTCTGGATCTTGGAAACTAGCACTAAATTGCCGGTCCAATATTTTTTGTCAGGTTTAAGTAAATTTGCTGAGCATTAAATCACAAAATACTCACAGGTCTAGGTAGAGCCTCAGGCACCATCTTGCAAAAAACGTTTTGGCTGATATAGCATTTGTTATCATTTCCACTATTCAATATCAGTTCTGTAACTAACGACATAATATTTCGGAAACAATTAAATATTAGCTAAATTATGGTTAAATGACAATATTCGACCGTAGCAATTAACATAGTCGTATGTGAAAAGTCGCTACTTTAGAGTACAGCTGTTCAAAGATTCAAATATGTATAAATTGTGCACTAGCCAGTGTACAATAACCAAATTTGGCATGACATTTAAATATTAATTACTTGATTTAATAGAATAGATGAGTGTATCAAAAACTGAATATAAATATGTGAAAATGCACATGGAACATTATTAACTGATAAGTCACGCAACTATTTTGTCGGAAACGGCAGATACGACTTTGTTAACGGAACTTTAATTCCTGCATTTGTCGTATCTGGCACAACCCGCAGTATTCCCTGGACTTTTAATTCTCATGTATGATGGATGTGCCACTGCCTACATTATTACCAGTAAGATGAAAATATTTTGTTTCGTAGATACAACTTTGAGTAAAGATAAATATAGATTATTAATTTATTTACTTTAGGGATTTGGGTAAAATAGGTTATAATACAAGCAATCAGTTACGTAATTAATAATCATTAATGTACAATAGTGACAGAGCTACGTTCGGTTTTTCATTGCTAGAAAATAAGGATAAAATTACGTTTTATAATAATTTATATTCTCTAAACAGAAATCGACTTTAAATTAAAATTGAATTCAGGTATTCCATCAAATTCAAAAAGAAGCAGTCACTATGTCTTGAGGTATGGTTTAATTGTTTTTATTCATATTTCCAAAACCACTACACCGACTTCGATAAAATATATAAGAGACCGCCTCTAAAAACTATGATCTACCAAACAAAAAGATAACCATCAAAATTGATTCACAATTGGCGGAGCTATCGCGTAACATACATACAAAAAACCGCCGAACTGAGAACCTCCTCCTTTTTTTAAAGTCGGTTACAAATGGGACCTAGTTGCGCATTTAAAGGCATTAGTTTTTCAAGTTTATTATTATTTATCTATTTAATTATCATAATAAAGATCTAGATATAAAGTTTTGTAACAATTCTTGGTCTCTAGAAAAATGTATTATCCATTCAGTGGGTTCAGGGAAATATTTATACCAAATAAATACATTCGCAGAAAATAAGAAGTCACTGTGTAATGTAATGAAATTAAAATCCTTTATTGGAACACAAACAAAAATACGGAGTTTCTTAACGCAAATACTAATTTTAGATAATAATATTAGATAACTTATTAATATATGAATCAACGAGATAGGAACTAATAATGACAGTCTTCGCAAGTTTTATTTGAGATCAGCCGCGTTTTACATTAAACTTATTTGGCTTGTGATCTACTAACCTTAATCACAAACACTAGAATCTTAGACAACATTAATAGAATTAGGCTACAGTAGAGAGATTACAGAATCACACTTTTAGTTATAACTTTTGGTGGGAACCGTAAACAATGAATATAAAAAATTCAAAATGAATCTATAATTATAGATTATAATCTATAATTTAAAGAAATATGTAACATACGGATTACGCATATCAAGTTGTATCTTAATTTACGTATTGTTGTAGATTAGATTTAAGACTTGTTGCACTATGCTCCGAGTATTCGTACTCAGCAAACCACTATGGTGGTTTGCTAGTCTCCTAGACCTAGACTCTTTGAAAGTGTGAGTTTTCATTAGTAAAAGTCAGTAGAATGACTAACATATTCAAACTAAAGTACAATGTTTATCTAGGTATAGTTGATAACTGAATAAGCTTAAATACTCAGAGTACTGTGAAACTAGCGATAAATCTAATTCGCTATTAACCTAATCTATTTCTGAATCACTTTCTTCCAAAGCACGATCAGAAGCATTTGTATGAGGTAACTTCAAATAAAATTCATGATAACGCTCAGGAATGATCCCTCCTCTGCAGAGATCAGCAATATCCTTGCTCTTGATAGGCCTGTTTTAGTTCAATTTCATTTTCTAGCCTTTTCTTGTTTCGCGTACCGGATCGCAACACGACGATTGTTTTTGGTTCGTCATCAAAGTCATACTTGTATTCTATTCGGTCACTATGTTCAGCATTTACTCTCACCTCTTTTATGGAACTCCATGAAACTTTTTCATTTTCTGTATTTTTGCCCAATTTTGTTTGTTATCAAGGCTTTGAAGTCAAAAACCTTTTCTTGTGTTACTTCTTTTACAACGTAAGGATGGCCTTCAGATTTTGCCCAACGAACTAGGCAAAACCACTCTTCTGGCGTCCAAATCGTTTTATACTTGCTGTATCGTTCTATGGTAGCGTGCACACTATCTCCCTCATTTTGGGTATGGCCTTTTTCCAAAAAGCGGTGAGTAACAGTCACACCGAGCTTTTTGCAACATACATGTAGAGACAGAATACTATACGGTTCCTATTCTGGCCTGCGCAGTTGTCAGACCAGAAACGAAACTCCTTAATGCCTTTTGAGAGTGAAATTTGATGAAGTCAAGTAAACAACTAGATACTTCGATAGAGCCACGCCGAGCAATCGATTCATGCCACATATAGCATGTAGCTATTTTCGATACTACATCGTATACTGTGAAATCTAATGTAGCAAATCGTCTCTTATAGTAGAGTACGCTGATTTCTCCATAAGGACATACTAAACACTTTTGAAAGTCAAAAGTAGCGGTAATGAGATCGTTGTTGACTTGAGCTTCATGCTTGTCAGAGTTCTTTAGATCTCTTGCCTTTTTTGCGATTCTGGTGTATGTCATATGCAGCTTTCTCTTCGTCCGTTGTTGTTAATTTGTTTGCGAATACGTGGCAGACATCGCATTTATCTTTTTGGGTCTGTGCAATGCGATATTGAAGTTTTCATTAACTACTTTCTATACTGCCTTTTCGTAGTTGCTTTTGAAGAATATTTCCCAGCATCAAACCATTCACAGTACAACTTATACATCCGAGATACGCTGTCAACGCCTTCTAGGTATAGTTTACTTGAATTCTTACGAACGTAGTGAGCTTCAACTACTGGAAAACATCTTACGTGGTCGCAAATGCTTTTGACCATGTCATCATTATAAACACGTTTTCCATGTTTGTAAACACCTCTTTTATCTTCTTCTATCACCGTGTTCCCATCAAATTTCTTCCAGGCTGTGCTCACCACGCGTTCACTTAGTGCTATAGTATTTAGGAACATTGTCTTGCATACCTTCACTGATTTCTTTTCTGCGTCCGGTAAAAAGTACTGATAAGTATTTTGTCTATCATGCTTTGTAACTTCAGTTGTTTGACGTCGCTTCAGACTCTTCTTCGTATTTTTTATAACAAATTCCCAATGTTTTCTCTTCTCACCTAATAACCAAAAGTATTTAAAGATACGATTTCTATCTTCATCGGAGATTTTTTTGGGTACACTTCAATCGGCACTTATCGGTACAAGGATCCTTTAATTTTTTATTTTCGACCACTTTGCCCGATTTGTTCACGAATTCTTCGCCATTATTTTTTTTTAGTTTTCTTTGGACTACAAGCCACTTTTCTTTATGGGCAAGACGTTTTTTTCCTTTATCAGTCTTATAAGTTTTTTTTCTAGATTTGGTTGTAGAACATGGTGTATGAACATGACTCACAGAAGAGATCTCGGATGGCGTACCCATATTTTCATACACCTCGTGGGTGGGAAGACCGTGGTTTACAGAAGAGCTCTGAGGTGTTTCTAGGTTTACACTCTCACCTTCAACTTCGTTAGGAATCCAAGAAGTAGGACTCGGAGATGGTATTGGTGTTGGTAAAGTGTTGTCAAACTGTGTGAAAGCTTCATTATCGTTGGTGTCTAGAACTTTCGGTGAATTGAGATCTGTTGCTAAACTGTGAGAAGCTGGAACACTTGGATCTGGTGTCTTTGGCGGTGTTGCTGGGCTCTGAAAAACATAATGTAATTGCATTACCATGATGAAAAAAACTAAAACATAGATTTTTTTGTAAGAATTTCAATTTGAAAAACTCTACATCGGAATTACCATTTCAGGGACATCTTCCACGTAGCTCTTTGCACTGTCATCAAAAATGTCTCCTATCAGATCTTCCAGTTGTACAAGCTCATCTTCAAAGCCAGCAGGAAGAGGCGATGACTCTCCTAAAATAAACTTTACTGAGTAAACTATGCAAGAAACACAAATCAACAAAAAAATGTTTTGAATATGTACATCCAACACCCAGAAATCAAAACAAACAGTTGAAAAAGTTATAACTGCCTTATCCGACAGATTCCCTCAAAACACCTAACAGTTAATAATGTATTTAGTGGTACATATTACAATCTTAATTATGAAATAAGCATGCAACAAAGCTGATTGTACCATATCCGACAAAATCAGACTATCACCAAACAATGAATAATGCAGTATGTGTCAGAACCGACATAGTAAAGGAATAAGAAACCCGTAAACATTGACGGATCTGGCATATCCGACATTGTTTCCCGTTAGGCGTAGTTTACAATTTTTTTTTGGGGAAGATTAAATCAATAAGACACTAATACACAAACAATAGTTACTTATGTTTGGGATCGTTATGAAAAATCGTTAAAACACACGAAATAAGAAGGTACTTACTTTTTCTTTTTCGATGAGTTTCCAATTCAGTGTCCGTTAATTCAAAATATAGATCGTTCTGCGGCGGCACTGCTGGATTTACTAAGTCTAATATCCTTCTTGACCTCGACATAACGGTAACATTAAATTAAATTAAATGGATGGAAAATACTTATAGCTTGAACGGTAACACCGGCGCGTGCGCTCTCCCCGCTAATATTGTCGGCACTGGTAGATCCGCGCCGCGCGCTCGCGTCTCACCCTCTCCGCGCCCCGCAAATAACGTATCAACATACTATGCAACTTTATTAACCGTGCGCACGGAATACATATTACTTTATTAACTTGGTAACTTAAAATTGGTTAACTTTAGAAATTTTATAATTTGTGAGGGCATTTTTAATACTTTTCTACTACTTTTAAGCAAATAAAAAAAAAAACGCCAAAATTTAGATCCTACGATATTAATTGCTACAGTCGATTATGATGATGATATGACAATATGACGCGTGGAAAATATCGAGAAGTCGATAGTTTTTGGAATAGTCTTATCCATCTCTAGCGCAACTCCATTTTTACCTACTCACAGTGTGAAAACATCACAATGTTATGTTTGTTATTGTTTGAAAGGCAATGTTTCCGAAGTTTAAAACGGTGAACGAAAACATCGTGAGAAAACCGACATGCACCTAGAGTCTTTCGAGGTTAGGTGTCATCCACCAACCCGCACTAGGCCAGTGCAGCGTGGTGTATGTAAAGCCTTGACACTCGAGAGAAGGTTAGAGTCTCAGCAGTGGAAACATTTAGTGGGCTGCTTATGCTGCAAGGGACAGGGTCATTGGTCGAATACGACAAGTGACCCCGCAAGTGACTTTTACCCTAGTCGTGGTCTCAGTGCAACTAATGAGTTAGCACTCGTAACTCATTTTGTTGATGCGCCTCATAAAGGGTTCAAGTAAAAAAAATCAGAAACAGATAGTCCGGTAAAGATACATAAAATAAATTACAATAGTCCAATCGCATTGCATCAATTAACGGATTAGCAACATGCGTATACCGGATTATACCAGTTTATACAGCTTTATACCGGTTTTATGGTGTTTATGTAAAACGTCCATCTGAATGGGCAAATGGTCGAAATGGAAACGTTTTAAGCCATTGATTGCCTAAAGTTGGGTTAAATCTTTTTTATTGGTACTTATCAGATTAAAGGGTTATTGATTTTATGTGTAGGTAAATTGGTATTTTTTAGGTTTTATTTGAGTCGTTGTAATATTAATGTTTATCTTACTTTGGACACAAAATACAACGGATGGTTCTTGTGTGTAACGGGTTCTAGGCATACAAAATAAATTTAATATTATCTTTTTAAACCTATAATTGCACTTAATTTTAAATAAACAAACATTACTAAAAATAAAACAAATTACTTACTGTTTGACTGAAAGTCAACTTGAGTAACCGCGAGTAATCAATCACAAATTATTACTAACTACCTAATTACTCTTAAAGGTAGCGGTTCGCCCAGAAAACGCGACACGAGACCGCGACGCGAGACCGCGACTGGAGACCGCGACAGGCACTTGACACTATGGAATTGTATGGACGCCAGTTCACCAGACCGAGACACGTGTCGCGAGACATGTGTCGCGGTCTCGGCGCGAACTGGCGCCCATACAATTCTATAGAGTCAAGTGCCTGTCGCGGTCTCCGGTCGCGGTCTCCTGTCACGGTCTCAGCGCGAACTTGTACCTTTACTGAAGTTAGAATATAAAAAAATTGTTTACGTGAAAATAGGGTTCGTTATTTTATAAAAATTAAAAGAAGGATATTTATTATCTAAGGAGTTTTCGCTATTTTTAATGTAGGTAGTGCGAGAAGAAGTGCATGCGCCAGATATCAAGCAACATTTCTGCAAATATATCAGCTAGTACGAGTATTTGTACATGAAAACGCAAATCATTTTTTGCACTACACTGCGATTGTCACCCAGAACTTAAAGATGATTATCATTTGAAGATGATTATCATGAAGGGCTTTTTTTCCAAAGAAATGCTTTTTTTTCAAAGAAATACAGTATAATTTTGCGTTTTTTATTTACGAAATGTACTCGTAAGTTAACCCTTTCCTGCCATTTATCTGATGTAAAGTGACGATGCGGTCTATGGTGGATCGCAGAGATATATCTCTGAGTATGAAATGCATTGATAAGGACTCCTCTTAATCAAATAGTTTTGTGTTATTGTGTTGTTATGGACAAGAATGTCGCTTACCATCAGGGGTATTTCTTATTCGCCTCGTCACTCTACCTCTATAGGTAGTTACCAATAACAAAATTAAAAATTTTGAAAAACCCCCCTACCACCTCGTATTTGTTATTTGTATAACATTCAACTAGTCAAGCCCTTTCATTTGACACCCATATAGTCGGAATTGAGAAAAAAATAAAATATTTCGCCATTTTGTGGTTACGGCCATCTTGGATTTGAAACTTGTTATAATGTATAGTATTCTACTAGTCAAGCCCTTCCATTTGATACTTGTCCGCCATTTTGTGGAAGCGGCCATCTTAAATCGATATTTTCCAAACATAGCTAAGAACATCCGCACTGTAATTAACATTCAAATAAAAAAACTGCATTGAAATCGGCCCATCCGTTTGAGCTCTTCGGTGCCACATACAGACACACACACACACAGACAGACAGACAGACATCGACGTCAAACTTATAACACCCCTTTTTTTGGTCGGGGGTGTTAAAAAAGGCAAGATCCAAGAGATCGTAGCTCTATGCACTTTTTCCAGTTAAGTAAACTTTGACTACTTAACTAACTTTGATGGTCCTTAATTTGTTTCGTTGATCGTAGTTCAGATGTAATTTTATGATGAAATTAGTGTGGCGGCTTCTGAAATATATAATATATATATCACAACACTAAAATTTACTCTCATTTATCTGCACGACATATTTTGAGAATCTGATATTATGCGAATGAGCCATGGTTTCTTATGGTCTAAGATCCCGCTATACAACGACCTTCACCGAGCTGTTTATTGGATGAAAAGTGTTTTATATGTAATCTAATATGTCAACAAATATATTGCAAATGGGTTGCCTAAAACTTTCTTCTCCTTCTTTATTATTATAAAAAAATAATAATTTAAATTGAAGCCGGTCCCTTTTTTTTCAGAGAAAATACATTTTGATTTACCTTATACATCTACGTACTTTTTACGGCCTTTTACATCGCGAGTAAGATGACATACGGTATGCAACCAGAGAAAACATAATTTACCCAAACACCTCTGCCTCAAGACAAACACCGCTTCCAATTTTTGCATGTTCCGAAGCATAAAATCAAGCCGGTGTACAAACAGACACAGGTATTCTTGATATACGGAGTATTTACGCTGTCAGCTGCCGGAATAACAGGGCTGAGGAGTCTCGGGGACGTCAATTATTGTTGCACCTCCCTACCGCGGTGGGGCCATGAAACTGGCGAAAAATATAGTAATCCAACATCATGGTTGATGTTACAAAGACTCGAATGCAGAAGTTTGACGTTACGAAGACTCTACTTTTGTGATAAGAACGTTTAGGCTTTCGAATGCGTTGGCTGAGTGGGTTTTGTCCGTGTGATTTCTTAAGGTTAAGAAACTGCTCTAATTTGTTAATTTTTGTTGTCGTCCTACTATAAACTACTAAAGGGATTTGGATGAAATTTGGTACATAGATAGATAAAAGTCTGGAATAATACATAGGCTAGTTTTTATCCCGAAAAAATAACGAGATCGAAAATTACGCGAGTGAAACCGCGCGGTGCTGCTAGTTTCGAAATAAATACATATCCCGTATAAAAAGAAAAAAAGGCAATCATAAGTACAGACTATATTTTATATACCTACGAGTATAACCGATAGAAGTGAAAACTATTCGCGCACTTTGGAAATCGGAGGCCGTGACTATGACCATGCCCATCTAGATCATCCGAGTTAACCGAAATATTTCTTTCATTTACGAACGTGACGCTTGAGCTCTATTTACAGCCCACGGAAAACCTGTATGTGATGCGCCAATAAAATGTTTCGCTTCAAAAATTATTAAAGCTGAGCTCGTAATCTAAATAAGTCTTTATAATAACGGCACAGTGTCTTAGTCTAGTGACTCGCGCATTTGCTGGCCCCACTTGTCATCTGACACAGTAAACGTTAATTAGCAACTCTGAGCAATTTGTGGCGTTCAAATTGGTTCCTCCAGGGAGACGCTCTGTTTGTCAGAGTATCATCAATATTGGTACAGCTATTAGAATCCGGTTATTACAGGTTGGACATGGCTACGTGCCAATTTGCTCATTTCGCCTGAAGCAGATCTAAGTTCTAGTTTGAGAAGATAAATTTAGTTTCTATGTACTTACGGAATTAATTATCTGTAGGCTAGTAGTACTTGCTAGTGTTTTGACATACAAACTTCTGCCGCGTTGAATAATATGTACCTATATTGGTAGGGTAAGCTTTAGATGCTTTTTGGACGGTTGATATCTTTTGAGTCTGCGTCGCCGACATGCATAATAGCAGTATATGTAGCTACATAGTTATTGTGTTGTTTATGTCTAAAATTTGTAAGTTATACATTTTCACTTCATTCGTTCTACTTTTTTTTAATCAATGATAGGTTTACGTTTGACTGCCCTTTCTGATTCATGCCAGTCAGCGTAGGATTTGGCAACAGTATATTCTGTAAAAACATACGAGTATACATATTCTAGGTAAAACTATCTGTGTTACTGTGTTCAGTTCCTACGCCGTACTTGAGCAACAAACATCCAAACACGTTTCCAATTTTATATTAATGATTGAAGAATGTGTCCACAAAACACATACGTACATACACATTCTACAAACACATACATACCTAAGCAGCTCACTTTTCGCACTGGTATGATTCAGAGATTTCTCACACAAGAAGAGAAAGAAGACTGTAATCCACTATGATGACCAAGAGAGTGTGCAACTGATCTGCATGATCTAATACCACCTTGCCCTTTCTTCTATCGGACTTCTCGTTCCACAAAAGGGCGACATCGTTTCATGGTTGATGTTCCAAAAACGCGAACGAAGAGATTTGACTCCACGTTTGTGATAAGAACATCTAGGTTATGGAATGCGTTGCCTGAGTGGGTTTTCCCTGATGGTTACAATCTTGGTGTCTTCAAATCGAGAGTGAATCGGTTTCTTCTAGGTAAGTACGCTCCATCGTAGATCTCATCATCGCTTAACATCAGGCGAGATGGTGGTCAAGTGCGAACCTATTATAGTTAAAAAAAAAAGCGCGGCTTGGGCGGATACTTCTATTCGAAACATGTCAGATTCCTTACGACGTTTTTTTTCTGGCAAAGCCAGAATAATAAGAAACTATATCTTGAAAAAATACTCAGTAGTATTGGCGGACTCGAACCAATAACCTCTCGACAGTGAAGCGGACGTTCACATCACTAAGCCAACACGGCTTCACCTCACAAACTGAATTGTCAGTAATTACAATAATTATGAGACAAGTCCCATAGCTATATAGAGACAATTCTAAGTGAGGAATAGGTACTAAAACATTATGAGGAAAAAACGGATTTCTCACACTGCTTTTATACTCATAGTTTAACAAGTACTTAGTTACTCATAGTTTAACAAGTTAACAATAAACAATGGTAGTGATAAATGTGTTACTATGTATCTTAGCGTCAACGTTTACGAGAATCTTTTATTTATAGGCTTACACTGGACCGCCATCTCGCCTGATGTTAAGCGACGATGCGGTTTACGACGGTGCATTTCCTAGAAGAAACCGATTAACTCTTGATCGACTCTTGATGACACTAAGATTGTAACCATTCGGAAAACCACACTCAGGCAACGAATTCCACAGCCTAGACGTCCGATGACGTTATACAAAAAACGTCATTCGTTTGTGTCTTTGGAACATCAACCATGAAACGATGTCGCGACGAGTAGACCTATAGAAAAAAGGACAAGGTGGTACTAGTTTTTACTCAAAAGATCTTGCAGATTTTGCACACTCTTCAAAATGTATCCGAAAAAATACCGATATGCTAACAATGTTGCGGCTTTGTTTAGTGGGGAGAGTCCATGCGTCCTCTGCGCTAGTCCTGAGTTTGGTAGGCAGTAAAGGCCACTTGAACCTTTCATCCAAAAAAATATCCTACTATGTAAAAGCCTAAGTTTGTGAGTATGTAAGGATATTATCTTCACTTTGTCATGCAAAAATTACTGGAGAAATCTGGATGAAATTTGATACATTAAAACTATTATCACCGGATAGAAACGGAAATCTCGGAAATACGTGGATAAAACTTTGAGATGATACTAGCAATTCATACATTTAGAACTGTTTTTTATCCAGTTATATGTTTATGTGATGAATATCAATCAAAATGTATTACAAGCAGAGCCCTGCTGCTGCCCATATACTTAAAAACAAACCTGAAAACATTACATACGCATACCACAGTTACACATTTACAATAATTACCAACTTACAACATATCAATTCAAAGTCACACAGCGAGCTATGGAGAGGGTTATGCTCGGAGTCTCTTTGGGCGACAGAATCCGTAATGAGAATATTCGCAAAAGAACGAAAGTGGCCGACATAGCTCAAAGAGTAAGCAAGCTGAAGTGGCCATGGGCAGGCCACATCGCTCGCAGAACTGACAACCGATGGGGAAGAAAGGTTCTCGAGTGGCGAACGAACCGGAAGACGCAGTGTTGGACGGCCTCCCACTAGATGGACAGATGACCTCACAAAGGTGGCTGGAAACCGCTGATGATGATGATGAACATATCAAATACTGAAAATGACAGATGAAAATC
Source organism: Ectropis grisescens (assembly GCA_017562165.1). NCBI lineage: Eukaryota > Metazoa > Arthropoda > Insecta > Lepidoptera > Geometridae > Ectropis > Ectropis grisescens. The sequence goes on from CM029788.1 coordinate 26,247,690, forward strand.
TGGGTGGCTCTCGGTGTATCTTGAAAAAACATTTTAGAGCTTAAGACTAGACTGAATAGGTTCTTCAAGGGTAATCGACCTCTGTCTCAAATCACATCGTAGTATTCTACCAGACTAGTTGTGGTCAGCCGCTACCTATTTCAACATAACTACCCAGATGACACGTTAAAACTCATTCCTAAGTGCCTAAGCCTGAGTACACTGAAAGTCTCCCTTCTTCATCTCCCCTTCCCTCGCCCCTGCCTGCATTTAGGCAGAGAAAGCACACAAAAAGATCCATCAGCCGCCAGACAGTAAACATGCCATTTGTATGCGTTTTCATGCATCCACTTCCATCTAGCAACGTACAGACATTGCAAAAAGTTGTGCTTGTCAGTTACCAAAGTAAACCTTAAGTCAGAGGATGTAGATTGATTTCATTGACGGTTTAGTGTGACGTGAGGCGTGGTTGTACTTTTGAATCAGATTGAAGAAATGTTTTGTTTGGCGATTTCAGGAATTGCACAGTTAGGTGCTTTTGCGCGTTTTTTAGGTTTATTTGACCTAAAAAAGTTTCTTTAGTCAAAGTAAGTTAACTTCGGATGTGGTCTACGCTTTGACTGCAATGCTGCCCATACACGTGATTTTTGTGATATTTGGCTAATTACTGACCTGTGGCTTAGTTGGTACAATATGTCTGCAAAACCTAAGGTCGTGGATTCAAATACCACCCAGCATAAATACGAATACACATATTTGTTTTGGGTTTGGGTTACTACGATACCATTATAAACCTAGGTACAATTTAAATTTACGATTACTTACTTATATACAATTTAAATCAAATTTACATTTTGACAAATGACACAAAAACCCTTTAATTTTTGAAGACTAGTGTCGTGTGGGAACTCAAGCACAAAAATCAAAATAATCGTAAAATACAAGAACTTCAAACCTAAATCTTTTCAATCTAATCTCTAAGATACTCGTAATCCAATCAAACTAATTCTCAAAACATTACACAATTTTATTATTTCCATTTGTTTCTCACGATAATGAACTCAAAACTAAAAGGAAGTTATTTCACCTCAGTGTATATTATTCTCTCAATCGAGACTCACCTACGGAACTTTTGTATATTTCTTTACATTACAAAATAAACTAATTATCCCCCAACATGAAAACTTAATCTGAGCTTTTGTTCTGATCTCGCTTCGGCTTATGGTTTATCGCACATCATATAACTAAATTAAAACGTTTGTTTGTTCATTGGGAAATATTATTGCGACGGTTTTTTTCACTATAAAAGCCAGTAGGAAAACTTCGAACATAGATCTCACGATGTCAAATTGGACATTACCTAATATATTCACTAGGCAACCACTACTTTTAAATAATTGATATTTTTCTTATTACAATTATTGTAATTTTTAATGTGAAAAAAATTGCTGTTTGATTTTTTTTAATCATCTCGATATTTTAAAACACAAAAACGAACAATTCTAAAACTCTGTGGCGATAAGACTCTTAGCAGAGTCTATGTAGGAAAAAACCAAGCCTTCGGTAGTTATTCTATTGGTTCACCCAATCGAAAGTTATTAGGAGGCAAAACTACGGCCAAGCAGTAATGTGAAAATATCACTGTATTTCGGTTTGAAGGACAATGTTTCCAGATAAATTACAGTGCAGTGCTAGGTAAGGATTTGGACTTTTCATATTCCAATAGCTGCGTGTCATTGTGCTGTTATGGGTAAGCTTGTTGCTTACCATCAAGCACATATCTTGCTTGTCTCGTCACTCTATACTTTAATAAAAAAATACAGTGGATTGGAGAACCACCTTTTTTGGAGTCAGTAATAGTGAAAATAAGTCATATCATATCTCTAGGTAGTGAGCGCAGTGTTGCACTCCTTATTAAAAAAAAAAAATAGGGAAAATAAGTCATATCATATCTTAATCAATAATTTGATCTCTTCATGTTCGATAGCAGCCTAGCAGCAGCAAGCGGTTTGGTTACTTGTCACTTTACTTTATTCAAACGTTGTCAAATATGTTTACTAGGAAAAAAATAAGTTTAATTTCTTTGACTGACCACGTGCAACCGCAAAGCATAGCTTGTATTGTATAATCTGCCGGTGGATGGTGGCTGGTAGACGGTAGGAACGAAAATAAACACAGCGTTATTCAATATACCCCTGTAGTGTAAGCAATCACTTGATGGGGAGACGGGATGTGTGGCCACGGGAAACGCGATCATAGCTAGGACATTTTAAAGTTTTTTTTTGATAATATTTTTTTTACGTCGCCAAACGGGCAGCCGTCGCGCGCGTGCACTCACCTTGAAAAAGACCGCCGGACGCGGCCGAAACTCGAGTCGGATTGACCGACCGTATATACGTGAGTGTCCCGTTATCCAATTAAATATTATAGGACGAGCAAATCATGCACGTGATTGTAAACAACACGCCTAGCACATGGAACTATTCGCACACGAATCGTCTAAATGGCTGGCTGACTAGCTAGCACTTCGCTACAGTCTTACCTACAATTACTTAATTATCCACAAAACTGATTATATTCTACTATCCTATTAATATTATTAATGTCAATCTTTGGATGTTTGTTGCTCATGCACGTTGTAACGTATGACGTATGAACGGATCGGGCTGAAATTTGGAACACAGTTAAGTTATAGTCTGGATGTCTGGTAAAACACATTAATATTATTACTTTTTATACGGAAAAACTAGCTGATATAATATATAGTTATAGGCCAGATATCTGATATAATATATAGTTTTAAATACATACTTATTATACATAGAAACACCCAGACACAATACAAATATTTGAATTCATAACACAAACATTTGCACTGGGTGGGAACGAACCCACTAAGCCACGAAGCCAGTCGAATAGATATGTGCTATGGATGCTTGTTACGGGCAATGTCGGGAGTGTGGAAAAAAAATTCTAATGGACTGCCGATAAAAGTGAAAACTAATTACACTGAATTTGATAGCTTACTTTGGAGACTACCCGGCTGAAACCCGAGGTCGAGTACAATGTACATGACCATGGCCATCTAGAGGTAGATCTCCGAGCTTACCCGAAAATTTCTGTCATTTACAAACGTGACGCTTGAAATCAATTCACATCCCACGAATAATATGTATGTGGTGCGCCAAAAGTATTTTTCACTTCGAAAATTACGTGTACAACTCATGAACATTGAAGTACCATGTAACACGCTACCTCGATTCTTATAGCCCGCCCCTCCCTTGTCCCGCTAACTTGACAGGCTCGACTGACACATCGGAAATCTCGGCGACATTCTTCCAGCATCCAACAATGCAGCAGGGGAGCTGTGACGTCACGTCCCCAGCAAATAGACCGTAATGGCGGCTCCGTGCCATCTTGAGGGTCTGCGGAGGAAATTAGGAACTCGAGCCGTCAATTTGAATACTTTGATTTTAATTACTTTCAGATTACTAGTTGCGTAAGTTACGTCGGTGTTCGAAATGGGACAGAAAAATGCTGCATCAATTTGAATCCATAATTTAATTTGTCTTCTTTGGGGAACCGGTATTTTGTTATTAATATTATTTATTATTTCAAACTTCAATCTGCGTTGCGAACTTCAACTTGATCTATTTAGTTCCGACATGAATTTGCAACTAATATCCAAATTTTTGACCACATAAATAATATGAGTAAGTACCATTACTTGTAAAAAATCATATTAATTATAGTAGTGTATTTAACTACGTACAATTTTCAGGGATACCACAACACAGCACTAAACTAACTTTATTGTTTTCCTAGTAACCAACAAAAAGTTACATGAAAGAGATCCCTAACTGCATTCAAAAAAGGAGGTTTGAGGTCAATTCGACCGTCTTCTCTTATCTTGTTAATCTTAACTTATCGATCACTGTTTTGTACCAACAATAGATACAAAATGTTTTGTATTGTTTGGTTTTAAAGTTTTTAAGTAATAACACGTCACTTCTGTCTAAGTATATCGGTTCTAAGTAGCCTTGCATGTAGAAAATCAGAGACATTCCTCAAGTGTCCAACAATGCGTCGAGGGAGGCGTGACGTCTCGCGCCCCCGCCAACAGAACGTAATGGGTCCGTGGCTTCTTGAGGGGATTGCATTCTTGAGTCTTTAGAGGTAATTTGAAATTCAAGTGCGATCGATTTTTCCAAAACATATGCAGCTCATGGTATAAAATTTTATGTTATCACTGCTGGGATTAGGACAAGGAGAGACAAGACAAGTGCAAGACGGCAGAAGCTCCATGTTCTCGAAGGATGCTTTTCTTGAAAGATGCCAGTTTCCTCACAATAGTTTCCCGAAATGTTACGGCCGGAGGTAGTGATGACAAACTTGTATATCTGCACCTGAAATTTTTTTTTTTTTATAAAATCTACCATCAAGTCATCTAGATGCAACTTTTAGTTATTTGTTGATATTTCAAAAACCAGTACACCTATTTCTATACAATGTATATGGGACTACCGCTGAACTACGATCTATTAAAGAAAAAACAAAATCATTTACTAAGCTTTTTCTAGCGAACATGACAAAGTGTTTCTGTCTTTCTCGAAAATGACAACCTATGACCTTTTGAACCCGCCATCCCAGGAACCCCTTATCTGAGATATAAAATAATTAATCACTTACAATGGCGAAGTCAGCGCGTTTGCTTCATTATGCGTTCCAGCCGAGTAGCGCCGTCGGTCATGCCCGTGTTTGACTATTCTTCAACCCAATGCTTGTGCATACATGAATTGTGGACTTGATACAAACTTTCGCTTGTGGTGTTCGATTTTCGAACCTTATTTTTTTTCAGTTAATGTCATAGGTGGTTCCCGCGCGAAAAGGAGGTGATAGAAATTAAGGTTTTTTGTGTGAAACTAAAAACAATGTAGAGCTTAAAGTTTTGTTTGTTTGAGGCTAAAAACCTTGTAATAGAACTAAGATCCTTAAATTAAGAATGATACCTGAATGAAAAAGTATTGCTGATAAGTCTCTATTGGAACCATTTGATTGTCAAGAGTGAAAGTTTAAAGTATGGAAGCAGTTATAGCGATGATAAATATTAATTTAATAAAAGTGTTTCGCCATCGTCCAAATGCAATTTTTTCGTAAAAGATTTTTAGATTTTGTTACGCAATCGCTCAACAAGAACTGAATGGGTCTTGGTAAAATTCGGACGTGGATAGATTTTAGTCCGGAAGAACATATCTAGCCACACAGTAAAAACGCTGAGTTCTATAGTGAAGAGAGAGAGTGGTGGTCCTCTGCGAGATTCAGGTAAGTTTGGCGCGTGTTATAGATTCATTTTAACATCTATAATCAATATAACACTCTGTACGACGTTTATTACAGTAGGTATAATGTTAATATAACATGAAAATAGCAGAACCCCATTTTTTTCAGTAAGTTGCCTGTACACTTAATTTTCCAGCTATGAAAATATATATTTTTTCTGCAATTCCCAACCATCTGTGTTCAACGTTTCAACCTGAAACACAAAATTGTGTTGTCATGCATTTGGATACAAAAAAATGTACTTTGTTTCAAACAGTTCGTAGTCGCGCCTCACCTCTACCCAGCTGGGGTAAATTACCCGCAGCGGGTATTTACCCGGTACCCACCCCTTGCCCTTTTTGCACAAACGCTGGCTTGCACTTCCCGCTGTTAGCGTATTGATTGATGCCGCTCAATTTTGATGACTGCGGCTTTCCTACGCTGATTGAACGCTTTTGAGGTGTAGGTAAATCTGGTTTACATTTAGGGTATTTATCATGCGTCATCATATATCATTTGCTTTAGCAGTCCAGTTTATGTCTTCACTGCTAGAACAATTACCACTAACAACGAATATGAATACTTGAAATAATAGAGTCGCAATTTTTTTTTTTACAAAACCAATTCGAATTGGTTTTGTAAAAAAAAATTTTGATCTACGCGTTCGTTTATACTGCGAACTTTTAAAATATGTATGTAAACTCCTCGAATCCTCCTCCTCGAATCCTGTAGAATATGCCCTCCCGCAATTTTTGTACAATAGACTCATAGGGTATTTGAAAAAAAATCGACAAATATGAACCTACCTAACGAAAATGTGGCGACACTATTATTTCAAGTATTCATATTCGTTGTTAGCGGTACTAACATTACTTATCATAATCATGGATTTTATTTCAAAGTGTTTTTATCCTTTCATTTAGATCCATTTAATAGTTTTTGCCTGAAAGAGCAAACAGCAACAACAATACATAAATATGTAATACTGTACAGCCAATAAACCATTTACTTTCATATTATTAACAGTAATTTGTGACAGTAGTACATAAGCTAAAGGAAAAAAACCGTTTGTTTTATTATATGTTTTTCTATAGACTTATCTCAATCTCTCAGGCAAGAACGAAAGTCCCAATATATGTCTTGTATTTATGAGTAGGTATAATTTATGAAGCGTACCGAGTTCTAAAACATCATTAGGTTGAAACTCGCTAATTTCCAGCCTTTGATTCAAAACGGACCTAATTATTATCAATGCTCGCTGACCTCGTTATAACTTTTTATGAAAAGCTGCTAATTACGTAGTTACCTGCGTATACTCGACGAGTCCCTTTAGTGCTCTCCGCACACTCCCATCTTTTATCATTATACTACTTATGCTTAGTTTTAATAACATTATATTTTATGATTAATGTTAGAAGTACTAGTGTATATTTATTATTTATTTTGCTATATTATTATATTTCATTGCGTAAATATGTTTCAGCAGGACATATTTTAATTAATTGTTTGTTTTTATCAACTTCCTATTATGTTAGCGCACCCTGTCTTATATCTATTCTATGTTATAACTTTTTGCATTTATTTTTCCGTAAGGTTTCTTAGAAGAGAATAGTAATAAGGCCGTCATACGTCGCACTAGTTTTACGTGTGAAAATGGTTTCAACTTGTGATTTTTTTTAATACTGTTCTGTTTCAATACTTACAAAGATTCTATCGGAAATCCCTATTACCATTACGGAATGCCACTTTTTTGTTGTCTCAGTTCAACTAGTACCGAGCATGCGCAGGGCTTGTTCCATGCGACGTGTACGTCTAGTTTACAAAGAACTTTCCAAGTTTAACATAACGCACTCTTAGTAAAATAATGACCTTATCCAAAAACATAGATTTGTGGCAATCGGTAAAAAACATGTCGGCGTGGATGGAATAATTTTTTAAGTAAGTATAAATTTTTTACTTATAAATGTAGCTCAAATATGTAAAAGGAAGTATGATCTTGGATATATTGGCTACTCATATTAATTATAAAAATATTATATAGCATGCTATTAATATATAAAAAACAATAGATATTGTACACTTTAGAGTTGAGTCTTTATTCGTCAAAGAAAATAGGAAGTAAGTAAATCTATCTCAAAATGAGTCGATACTTTACGAAAATGTAATAAACAATCAGAGTCACATTTTAATTAGAGTCGCTATTTCACGAAAAATTATAAAACTTGTTAGCCATAAAACCAGTTGAGTCTGTTTAATATTGAAAGTAAAACTAATCGTGTGACTTATTTTGAGAATTATAGCATGATAGTTTTAGGACAGGAATAATTAAACAAAAGTTATGCAAAATTTAAATCACTTTCAGTATTTATTTGAACTTTCGAAATCTTTGAAATGTTTCAATAATTGTTACAGCATATACAATATGTTCTACATGTTATGTCAATCACTACTGCTTATTAATATACAAGTAACAGAATGTGGCGTCTAAATATTTAAGCCGTTAAATAGGATCATTTTTCTGGAATACTTTATTTTAGTCGCTAAACTAACTAACACGCGCTTCAAATAATGACTTAAAAACTATAAGTATTTATTATTCAACATGCTTTATTTTATAATTATTATAAAATTAGTATCGAACCATTAAGTTTTAATCAGTCTCAATAGTAGTGTCATCCATCTGTCAACACCAAATCCAATACAAATACACAGATAGGTAAAATATTTATTACCAATGAATCCAAAGTAACACTCTAAATGACAACATTGCACATACTTAAAATTGTGGAGGGTAGATCAACGAGTAACCATCCATACTTAAAATATTGTTATCATATACCTAATATAATATAAAACTACAAAATATTACTTAGGTTTCAACAGACTACAATGTTTAATCATCTTCACAGCACAGTTTCTATAATAATTATTCTTAGGACGGTCAATTGTGGGTTAAGTAACATTTACTATAAAACATTTTAAAGTAAATCATAAAAGATAAACCAAAAAGCAATCCGCAAAGTTGGAGAGACAACTGCGAAAAGCGTAAACGTAATGCAGGGGAATCGTACACCTCTATTAGAACAAAAAAATAATGTACCTGCGCGTTCAATTAAGCCGCCATGTAATGAAAACTGTCGCCTGAAATGCTCTAATAACATAACTGAAGAAGACAGAAAATTGTTGTTCCGTAAATTTTGGGATTTAAAAGATTTAGCTTTGCAAAGATCTTTCATTAAAACATGCATGGTCGAAGTGGAACCAAAATATAAATACTCTCGGACAGAAAATCCAAGAAAAGCAAATAATGCTTTCTATTTAAAGCTTGGGTCAGATAAAAAAAGAGTTTGTAAAACCTTTTTCTTGAACACATTTGATATTTCGGACAGAATGATACGCACAGTAAAAGAAAAATATGACGAAAACGATTTTATGGATCAGGACCGACGTGGTAAACACGGTAACCACCGTAAACTCAGTGATATATTTGTTGCGGTTAGTTCTTTTAATATTATATGTGGGATCTGTGTCGCTCAAATCTGGATAACTTTCTCCAGAATTCACTGGAGAAATTTCGTAAGTTCCTTTATTATTTGCTTGACGTCTATTCGAATACTGATGAAAAGTTGAATAAATATTAGTGGACGACAAATTCATATGATCTGTCATGATGTCAGGGTACAATTGTTTCTCCAGAACATTTGTAACAAAAGCTTGTGAATTAAATTCGGCTAATTGGTCCACAGGAGGTTCTGATGTCGGAGCTTTAGAATTACTTGTGGTCATTAAATTTTCGGTGTTTGCATTTACAGGCTCTCTATCATCTCTTTCCCCAGAGTATTACTGAAATTAGATATAACTGGATATGTGGCTGATTGGTTAGCTGCAGGTGGTTTATCACACTTTGAAACCATATCGGCCGAACAATCTTGGCCAATTTCATTTCCAGAGACCGTGTTCTTCAAAAGAGAAGAAGTCACAACACTGAGATCTTCATCATTTAAATGATTACACGTGGTCGCTGTTGCGTCTCCAAAGTATAATCGTCCTTTCGCTTTCGTTTCTCTCCTATAAACTTTTTCCTTTAACCTTCTTATTTGCAACATAGGTGATCTGTCAAATAAAAAAATACTTATATAAGTGTTTTTTTCATGTCTTACACATACAATCCTACTAATATCATAAATGTCAATGTTTGGTTGTGTATAGGTCAATCACGTTGTAACGTATGAACGGATCTGGTTGAAATTTGGAACACAGGTTTATAGTCTGGAAGAACACACAGCCTATTTTTTTATAGCGCGGAAACAGAAACTACGCGTGTAAAACCACGGGGCGCTGCTAGTTAAGTATATTAATAAGTACACATATAATAGTTGAAAATGATTGTGAATAATATAGTTAAGTGTATTATTTGGAAAACACTAATGGTCGATATTTAGTCTTATTACTGGTTTAAATTTAAGCCAGTAAATTACAACAATATAAATATAATCATAAATTTATTGAGATTAGTGAGAACTTACAAACCAATCTAACTGTCATTAATTAAGTAATATGACAGTATGCTTCATAATCCTACTAATATTACAAACGTGAAAGTTTGTAAGTTTGGATGGATGTTTGTAACTCTTTCACGTAAAAACTACCAAAGGAATTTGTATGAAATTTGGTACATAGATAGATAAAGGTCGGCAATAACATATAGGTTACTTTTTTGTATAAGCGTGTTTTTAACTATTCATTTATTATCCCGGAAAATGAACAGGATTGGGAACCACGCGAGTGAAACCCCGGGGCGCTGCTAGCTTCTTAATATTTTACTTACCGAAGGTGTATTAGACAGCATATTCTTCGCTTCGATGTTTTTAAAAATTATTTATAACCGTTGTTTTTCCATAATTACACTTGATACAAATTTTGAAAAGTACTTGCAAAGTCTGAAACAAAAATAATTACTTAGATTAACCACCACAATTCCCATTTTATTAACCATAATAAAGCCTATTTTTGTAATATTACGCACATTATAGATTGTATTTCAGTAAAAAGTTGGCTTATAATCAAATGTGTCATCAAAACCATATAAAATCGAATAGAACAAAGACCGTTTTGCTAATCTTTCGGATATTTTTTTTAATCTGAAAAGGTATAACGACTCAAAACTAAAATGGTCACGCAAACTGTTCTGATGTTTAATGTAATACAGACGGATTAATAAATAAGTCGGCGAAACTTCTATTGCGTTTATTAGAACAATGACTTAATTCAAAATGAGTCAATATTGTTTATAACATTTTATACGAACTTACCCAAGTCTTGGTAAAACAGCGACGCATTTCAAAATGGGGCGTTGTTGCGCAACACCCTCCCGCTCGACAGTCGACGTAGAACTGAATAGGTCTGTGTTCGGCTAAGAAAGACTGCGGGTGGCGGGGAAGGAATATAGACTCAAATGATTGTGTACCTAAACTAAACGTAATAAAGGTCCTTTTATTTTCTAGATGATGCAGCTAGACGTGTTAAGTCATTATTTTACTAAAACTCATTTTGCCAAAATTTGGAGTTGAGTCTTTATTTTATTAAGAATGCGATAAGGTTTTTAATTAAAAATTCACGGCTTCGTTGCCCTGGGATCCGGCGCTCTAATAAGTGCTATTAGAACTTACATTACTAACGACGTGTACTTAGTAAGGAAAGTTAAGACACTGCTGTTGGAGTACTTACTTGCTTAGGTTTGTTGCAGTGGTAGGACTCTTTGCAGAGTACGCTTCGGGAAATGCCATTTATTTGCCACCGCTCCTGCTTAGCTTAGCTGTGACTGGCCTAGTGGCTTAGTTGGTAGTAGCTCTGACTGCGAAGCTGAGGGTCGTGGGTTCGATCCCCACCTAGTGCAAATATTTGTGTGATGAATTCAAATGTTTGCACTGAGTCTGGGTGTTTCTATGTATAATAAGTATGTATTTAAAACTATATAAGTATTATATCAGCTATCTGGCTGCCATCACACAAGGTTTGCTTAGTTTGGGGTCAGGTGGTGTTGTGTGTGAATTGTCCACCAATATTTATTTATTTATTTAGCGGTAGAATAATTGGCAATGCGCAGACATCGCAGAGATTCGGTTTGAAGTTCCAATCAATCAATGGTGTAGCAGTGATTTTCCAGACATTAATTTATCCAAATATCATTCATTGTCTCTTCAATCAAACCACGTTTGTAATATCCCAAAGGCCAAATTGACAATGTTATTCAGCCTCATAAGCCAAGTTGTGCTATATAGAGGTAGGCTAGTAAACCAAATGAGAACGAATGTCCTGGAAATTTTTGCTCATCTTTTTCGCAATAAAACATCGGCCGGGAATTAATATCGGCGCGGAGGTAATGAGAACAGATGACTGGAGTTTATCTCACTCACTGGGAATGAGGAAAATCTGAGCGAACTGCGTTTATGGCTAATATTAACAACAACTTTTATTTTGCAATAGATATGTAGCGACGGTATTGTGATTTGAAAATCCGATGGAATGAAAAAGCGACACCAAAAAGAGACGACATATAAATTCATCAATAAGATTTAGAGAGCCTGCATAAGACTGAGGTAGCGGCTAAGTGTTTAGTGTTTCCGTTTTTGTTATGTGTTTACAGGTATATGCTATCACGTCTGTTATGTTATTTATGGGCCTAAGCTCTACAAAATCTGCAACTAAACATAATAGTTAACAAAATAGACAAAAATCTGTGAAATTTCTATATATTAATATGTGAAATAAAAACTTTGTACCCGTTTTTACAAAAAATGCAAGGATGGTTTAGTATGAATTTTTTTTATTTTTTTTTTTAATAAAGAGTGACGAGACGATCAGGACATGTGCCTGATGGTAAGGAACATGCCTGACACATAACAGCACAGTGACACGCAGCTATTGGAACATGAAGAGTCCAAATCATTACCTAGCACTGCACTGCGCTCGTCACTCAGAGATCTAAGATCTTATATCTCTAAGCCCTGTAATTTCTCTGGAAACGTTGCCCTTCAAACCGGAACACAGTAATGTTTACACATTACTGCTTGGCGGTAGAATAACTGGCAAAGGTGTGGTACTTCCCCAGGCGGACTCTGCCAAGAGTCCTACCACTACACTACTAATTTTGCACGCTTATAGTTTGTTCAGAGAAAAAGTCCAGAATACTACTATGTATTTACTAAAAAATACTTTAAATCAATACTTACTTACTTTCTCCGAAGAAATAAAAACCGGCTTTCAAACCGAATTTAATATTAAGTTCAGATACTCCACCAAATTTCATACGTCGCGTCATTTAGATAAATGAAAGAAAATTTTAGTTTTTTATTGATATTTCATAAGCCGCCCCACCGATTTCGATACACCTGTTTGTGTAACATCATACATACAAAAAAAAACATACAACCAAATTGATAATCTCCTACTTTTTGAATTCGTTTAAAAAAATGTGTGTGAAATTGGATTACCCCCTAGTCAATCGCGTCCTTTTCTAATTTAGGCGTAGAGAGGCCGGTGAGACAGACAGACAGACATTCTTTATTATGCTCACCAGTGAATTACAAACACTTAAACAATAACTTAATATCTAGTGCCATAAATGGCAGCCTAACTATACCTATACCTATGTGGGAGGTGTTTGCTCTATACCTATGAGTTATGTAACTGCGGTGCCATCAAAGGAAAGCTAGTCACCGTTATCGCGGTTTTATATATTCGACATAAATACATTTTAGCATTTGGGTTGAAGCAATAACAAAAATCCCGCGGTTTACGATCGCTTTACGTTCAATCTGCGCATGTTGTTTACAGCCGCTGCAATGGCTATTGTAAATATCTGAATACACGACTAATGCACGGCGCACACTTTATACATTATGGGCCATATCGGACTAATATTATAAATATCAATGTTTGATTCAAATTTGGTTCTGTTTCTTGTTAAAGACGTCGTAACGTCTGAATGAATATGGTTGAAATGTTGAACACAAATTATAGTCTGGAAGAACACATATGCTTGCGTTATACGTTTATTATTCTAAGAAAAAACGGAAACGAATACTACGCGGGTAAAATTACTTATTATTCGCGGGTATTCCAGCCTATCTTGTGACAGTGTACAAATTTCAGTTCGATCCATTCCAACGTGATTGAGCAACAAATATCAAAATATCAAACATCTACACTTTCGAATTTATGATATTAATAGGATTTAGTTACTTTGCGACGTTTTGGCTGTTTGCTACAATTGTGGTCACGAAAACACTAGGTGCGTCGCCTCATTGGGAATTGAGAAAATCAACCCACAGTACCCACTCCTGGGATGCGGATCTCCCGCTTTAACCAAGTATGATTAGACCATTCGAATTGGCTGGCTATGTTTTGGGTTGCCAGAGTTCACTTGTCTTTGAGGAACTGAATCTTCTCCGACGAACAAGTTTTCTCAGGCTTTCCTTAACTGTTTTTAAGCAAGTAGCATTACGTACAAACATGACTTCGAAGAGAGTGGTGCGCGTGAGATTTGAAGCAGGGACTTTGGACAGGTAAATTTCGTTTAATGTGTAAAATACTATTTATTACTTTAAAATAAGTGACATAATAAATTATGTGAAAAAATATGGTAAGTCAAATTTAAATACAAAATTAAAAATCAAATTTGGAGAATTCATTAGAAGAGAATGAAATAAAATGACATTTAACAAATGTTGTCATTTTTTGTGTCCACAACTAAAGTAGTCAAGTATGCGGCGGTAATAACAACAATAAAACGGCATCTTCGGTCGTTTGCCACTCAACAATGTATGTTAGCGATTTCCACTTCTGCTTAACGCACCTCTGCAAGGTTTTAGCACCTTCGACAAAGAAAAACCAAGGATTTTTATAGGTAAAAGCTAACATAGTAGAGATATATATTAGAAGAGGTATATTATGTAATTACAGAAAAAGATTTGAAAAAACTGTGTTTTGTTACTTTGATGACACACAAAAGCATGTTCGGAAAATATGGAAAGTATATAAGGAGATTGTTTTGTTAAAACTGCAACTTATTTTCATTTTCAACAACGTTTTCATCAGATTGCCCATACCAAAATTTTGGTTTCTACTTTAACGTGGCTCCTCTTTCAAAATTAGACCATGCCGACAGTTACGTTAATCTTATTACCAATTTAAAATGCAAATTTTGGGGATACTGTAGCGACCTATGTATACTTTCCTTGTTGTAATCACCTTGTTGCACTCCCAATTATATTACACTAGCAGCCCGCCCCGGCTTCGCACGGGTATTATGGAAAATAAGTATAAAACAAAATTATTAGACTTAGAAATTTTAGTACATACGACCAAGACAAAACAAACAATCCCAATCATCTGTTTATTATTTAAAACGCATGTTTTTTTGCCTATTTTACTTTATTAAAAAAATGCGGGAGCCAGAATCTCAAGGGAGGTCCTGAGAGGAGCGAGCCAAGCAAGGTCGCCGCCGTAGCGAGAGGTTACACTCAATGGCATAGAGCTTCTGGCTCCGGGAGCTCACCTGGAGTCGAACCTCAGTGATAGACCATAATAGGACCAATTGTTATGTTTAGGTATTGTTATGCTTCTCTCAATATGTGCCTTTAAACATTATGCTAAGTTATGTTTATGCTATATACGGTAGCAAAAATTATGCGAAAACTGTTATGCGTTAGTTGTTATGGTATATTATCATTAGTTCTAAAACGTTAGGCGTGTCTGGCGTCGTTGTTATTCCCCTTTTACTTTTACGCATCAAATCAAAAATTAAATAAGTAAATATTTAATGGTTGTAATTTAGTGTTAAAAATCTGCTAATGCCACCTACGACGTAGTTTATGGTTGTGCAATGTTTTATGTAACTACTAAAGTCTATTAGTTCTAAATACGTACTAAATAGTTACGGTATGGTCTAGTCGGGAGAACGGCGGCGGCCGATCTGGAGCCCCGGTTTTAAATCCCACATGCACCAGGCACCACTGTCTTTTCGGAGTAATATGCGTAATACCGCAATACTTAAAACGGCGAAGGAAAACATCGTGAAGAAATCGCCATGTACTTAGAATCTTTTAAGGTCATGTGTCATCCACCAACCCGCACTGGGCCAGCGTGGTGGATTATGGACTTGACTCTCTCCTTGCGAGAGAGGGCCCCGAGTCCCAGTACTAGGAATATTTAGTGGGCTGCTTATTGAATCTATTGACACAGCTAGATTTCTGATCGTCTCATCATCGTAGTCCTTAATGCTCGTTTTATTCTAATTTAGTAAGTAGGATAAAGGGGACCTTTGGGGATGACTTATATCGTATTAGGATACGATAGCTGGGGGATAGGTCCCCCAGCTCAAATTACACGCGCATCACTGTTTTTTCGTTATATCCGTAATGCCTCCAATTTAAAACGGTGAAAGAAAACATTGTGAGGAAACAGAAATGGAATCAATTTAATGTAATACTGTGTAGAAAGTGCGAGAAAACTTGAACAATAACAGTAAAGGTAGAATAAAGTAGTTCTGAAAAGAAAATTTTGATAGGAACATAAAAAAGTGTTACGAAAAAATGTTTAATATTTAATATCATTTGCGTCCACTACCTGCGTAGCGAGGCGACCACGCGAATTAGTAGACGCGCGCGCGGCTACTCGTAGTACTTACCTATTTCATAGCTGCGAACACCTCTCCCCCGTGCCTCGGTGTCCCCTCTATCGGTGTTGCGCCGCATGGCGCCGCATTTTGATAGGATTGATATTTTTAATTTCGTTAAATCTTTTGAATGGAATGTCCGACTTCAATAATTCAAAAAGTAGTCAATAGGTATTAAAAGAGTCTTGAATAAGAAATAATTCATTTGGATAAGAATTAATACAAATGTGTTGATAACATGGTCTGAATTTGATAGGCATTTTTACTTACTTTTAAAATGTAAAAAAGTAGTTGTTGCGAGGTAATTACCGAAGTTAGACATATGGTCTCGCGAGGTTTTTTGTAGATTTTAATACGCTCTATAATATTGTAGAACATTGTTTTGGTCTATCATTAGTACTTTCCGCAGCGTATGCGATGAAAGCCATTTTATGACTGTTTTTTTTATACCTTGCGTTGGTTTTAGTAAAAAAATCCGTAGATATCTCATTTTTTTTCATGATAAACATAGCCTATGTTACTCAGTGATAATGTAGCTTTCTATTGGCAAAAGAATTTTTGAAATCGGTCCAGTAGTTTTTGAGTTTATTCGTACCATACAAAAATACAAATCTTTCCTCTTTATAATATTAGTATAGATAGCTTTTATGGAAGAACGGCAATTTATGTTCTAAATTCAATTTTGTATTTCTGAACAGAGACGGAATTAAACTGAGCATTGTTTAGTCAATTATATGCTCATATGATTCCTTTGCACAATTTAACGGTACTAAATATTAACTTACCCGTGCTTTTACTAAGAGGAATTCGATAGGTTTAGCACGAATCGGCCGCTTCCGCATAGTAAATCAGTTTTACGTTCTCCTGTACGAGGAACCAACCAACGACCAATCCTATGCATCTTTATGGCTTTTGTTCCGGTCAATTTTGAATTGGTTGAAGCAGCTTTTGCTCGGATTTCAGAGAATTTGGATATTTTCCTTAGGCCAAATATTGTAATTTATGACGCCCGTTTCTTTGAGATCGAATAATTTTTATACAAACCTGTCCACCTTCTCGACGCTGTTGTTATCACTAAACCCGTTAACGTCCAGATAATTTTGGTTTAAGGCGCTGAATATCGCCAACTAGCACTTTTTAAACACACATTTAACTACATGTATATGGTTTGAGGCTTTTAGTAAAATATATGTTATTCTTGAACATATTTATTAGGTAACCTATTGTATCAAAACACGATTTGGAAAAAAAAACTCGATAAGAAAAAATCCTAAACTTACATCTAAAATAAGTTTTAGATGTAAATATCTGTGTCATTAATAAACATACATTATTCAAATTTTATAGGTAAACGTATCATTTTTACTAAGGGGATGGAAGATTTTGTATTTTGGATTATGAAGTTTAATTCGTATTAATTAATTGTCTTTTGAAAAGCTAACTCGACCGAGCCGGCCCATGTCTTGCTTCTCGCTTACTACTATGAAGTCCAGCAGAAAGCGCTGATGCGCCTTGCTAAAAGGACCTGTGTCGCTTTGTCGTCCGACGCTCGCAATTCAAAAAATAAAAATAAACAATTCTCACAAATTCATGCAGCAACATCTATAAAGTTCATGTGGTTTGAAAATTCGACACTACACACATCTGTAGATTTGGCGCAATGTTTAAAGCGGCAGATGAAGTCGTTACGATTTACGATCCTGAGTTCGTATCTCAGCACTACGAAATCTTTTTGCGTGTTTTTTGATATTGTTTTTGTTAGATATTTTCTCCGTTGTTTTCAAGGTTTTATTTCTTTAGTTCTGTCTGTTCTGAGACACAGATTAGAAAATAGTTCCTAAGTAACCAGAGGCTTTTCATCAAATCTTAAAATTAAATCTACTTCCCAGTTCCTGATTGAAGTTATAGAAGTTTTACAAACAGTAATAAAGTTCATATGATGTGAAATTTTGGACCCTACTGTAACTTGTCAGTTTGGCTCGGTGGTACAACCGCGTTCAAGTTCTCGAGTTCATATCTCATCACTGTGTAATCTTTTGCATGTTTTTTGATATCGTTGTTGTTGGATATTTTGTCCGTTGTTTTTCAAGCTTGTATTTAGTTTTCGAGACACAGATTAGAAAATAGTTCCTATAGAACCCGAGGCTTATCATCAAATAATCTACTTCCCAGATAGATTTGTAACTTCGGTCGGTATGGTCGGTAACTTCAGTTACCGACTGAAGTTATAGATACCAGTTGAAATTGTGTTCCGGTTTGAAGGGCAATGTTTCCAGATAAATTACTGCCCTTAGAGATATAACATCTTAGATCTCTGGGTAACGAGCGCAGTGCAGTGCTAGGTAATGATTTGGACTTCTAATATTCTAATAGCTGTGTGTCATTGAGCTGTTATGTGGCAGGCATGTTGCTTACCATCAGGCACATGTCCTGTTCGTCTCGTCACTTTTATTTTAAAAATAATAATTTTATAGTTGAATATTACGATATTTTAACGTGGAGCAGTAATTGAAACAGCCGAGTGACACAACGACATTTATTGGTTTACCCACAAGTATAGTATTAATCTCTAGCCTACCTACATCACACTACCTACATTGCAAGACAATGCTCAGTAACAGAATAAATATTAGTACCTACAGTAATTAAACAAACTAGCTTTGAATCACCGAGGTGTTCGGACGTAGGTGTACAAAAGAGTCCTTGCATAAAATCTTAGCTATGTTTGGTTAATATCGACTCAAGATGGCCGCCTCCACAAAATGGTGGACAAAATATTTCTTCACAACCTACCTCAATATGGGTATCAAATGAAAGGGCTTTACTAGTAGAATATTATTATACGTTGTAACAAATTTTAAATCCAAGATGGCCGCCACCACAACATGGCGAATCAAATTTTTTTTCACTACTACCCCAATATTTGTATCAAACGAAAGGGCTTGACTAGTGGAATACTATGCAATGTGACAAATTTGAAATCCAAGATGGCCGCTACCGCAAAATATCGAAATACATTTCTTTTTTCGAAACTCTCTCAATATGGGTTTCAAATGAAAGGGCTTGACCAGTAGAATGTTTTATAGAAAACAAATCCGAGGTAGTCGAACCAATGTTTTTAATTTTGTTCTTGTTCGATTGAGCGATGAATTAAAATTACCTAAATCGGTGCTTTAAAACTAAAAAGCCACAACTCAAAATCATTTTATCTTTGTTTTTCAACTATTTTTCTATTTCTGATGTTTTCTATCATTCTCTGTGTATGTTAATTAGCTACAACTTGATTATTTTAGGTATATGATTATTTCAACATTGTGTTAAATATAACCAAAATAATTCAGGACATTTTTTTTACTTTCAAAGGTTTACACTTGACCGCCATCTCGCCTGATGTTAAACAACAATGCGGTACAAATACAAAAATCTTTATTACTGTTTGCAGGTAAGATAAGGTGATACAAAACATTTTAATAATTGACCCATACAAACTGGCCTCTTCTTCTAGAGGCATGCAATATGTTTGCCTACGATATGGAGCGTGTTTACCTAGAAAAACCGACTCACTTTGGATTTGAAGACATAAAGATTGTAATTATCGGGGAAAACTCACTCAGGCAACGTATTCCACAGCGTAGACAAAAAAACAAAAAGAGTCAAATCTCTTTGTTCGTGCCTTTGGAACATCCACCATGAAACGATGTCGCTTTTTCGAGATGCGAGCAGTAGCCCTGAGTAGATAGCCAAGCCGAGACCTTTTTCTTGCACTCATAATGTTGACGTATCTATGATGTCCAACTCTTTGTCAATAGGTTGGTAAAGGTATGGTCCAGTAAAGGAAAATGCACCCTGGCCAAAACCGGTTCTTGTTTTAGGTATTGCCCAAGTGTTACGTCTCTTTTGACCTTTCCGCCAACACATTTCAAAGTTGTGATGGGAGACTTCAACGCAAAACTGAGCAAACGTAGATGAGTGAGAGTGGGGATTTCGGATATGGGCAGCGGAACCCAAGAGGGCAACGTCTAGCGGATTTCTTGGAAAGGAGAGCATCTTTATGATGAACTCCTTTTCAAGAAACAACCACAAAGAAATTGAACCTGGATTAGCCCAGACGATTCCACAAAAATGAGATCGACTTCATTATGACGACTAAACGGCAAATATTCAGCGATGTCTCTGTGATCAGCAAGGTTAAGACCGGCAGTGATCACCGTATTGTAAGAACACGCTGAATCTAAACATTAAGGTCGAAAGATCACGTCTAATGAAGTCCATGCTCCGACCAAATTATGCTCAGATCGAAGATCACTTGAATCCTTAGATGAATGCGTAACGGCGGACGAAATAAACGATAGGCTAGTGGAAACTGTTCATGCGGTTGGCAGAAAATTTTATAAGAGCCGACGCCAAACAGAACCGAAAGCTCTCCGATCAAACTCTAGATCTTATGGCGGTCAGACAAGATATGCGACGTATGCTGCTTCAATACTTGAGTATTGAAGAAGCAATCAAGCAGAACAAAGGCTCGAAAGTGTTCGCAAGAAATCAGTCTCTTGGGCAAACTCAGCTGACCAAACTGAAGACCGATAGTGGTAGCATCGTCTTATCGAAACCCGAGATTTTGGAGGAGATTGAGAGGTTCTATGGACAGTTATACACCTCTACGCAAGCACAACCTGTCGTTAGCATGGCAAAAGACCCCAGAGCCAAGCTGACCTGACACTTTAAGATGTCATATCTCCGAAACTGTTCACTGCCCCGCTGGAAGATGTTTTCAAGCTACTGGACTGGAACGGATATGGCATCAATATCAACGGCGAATGCATCACTCACCTTCGGTTTGCCGACGACATAGTCATTGTGGCGGAGTCGTTGGAGGACCTCCGTGCTATGCTCAGGGACCTCAGTAGAGTATCCCACCAGGTAGGTTTGAGGATGAATATGGACAAGACGAAAGTCATATCAAATGTTCATGTCTCACCTGTACCGGTTATTGTTGGGAATACCACACTCGAAGTTGTTGACGAATATGTCTACCTGGGTCAAAAGATCCAATTAGGTAGATCCAACTTCGACAAAGAGGTCCAGCGAAGAATCCAATTCGGATGGGCAGCGTTCGGGAAACTTCGGCACATCTTTGAGTCCAGAATACCCCATTGCCTAAAGGCGAAAGTCTTTAACTAGTGCGTGTTGCCAGTGATAGCTTATGGAACTGAGACGTGGTCCTTAACTGTGGGCCTCATAACAAAGCTCAAAGTCACACAGCGAGCTATGGAGAGGGCTATACTCGGAGTCTCTTTGCGCGACAGAATCCGTAATGAGGATAATCGCAAAAGAACGAAAGTATCCGACATAGCTCAAAGAGTAAGCAAGCTGAAGTGGCAATGGGCAGGCCACATCGCTCACAGAACTGACAACCGATGGGAAAAAAGATTCTCGAGTGGCGACCACGAACCGGAAGACGCAGTGTTGGACGGCCTCCCACTAGATGGACAGATGACCTCATAAAGGTCGCTAGAAACCGATGGTTGCAGGTTGCGCAGGACCGTTCGTTGTGGAAATCTAGGGGAGGCCTATGTTCAGCAGTTGACGTCTTGCGGCTGATGATTATGATGATGTGACATTGTTTAAAATAATAACTAAAATATTTACAAGTTTAATAACTAAAATATTTACAAGTTACGCTCATTTATACTGCTCTACGGGATTATTTATTTTTTATTTATTTAGTATTAGTAGATGAATTTGCTTTTCGTGGAGTTGTGAACGAAAGCAGGTGCGACGAAAACCATAACACAAAAAGTCTATCTCCATTGTTGCTGAAAATATAACTTAAAACCGATATTAGTTGTTTACTTCACGCATAAATGTAAAATGTGACTTTTTGTATCAATTTAAAGCTTAAATTGAAAAAATCGATATTATTTAAAGGTTATAAACTGGCAATAATATAATTGGTTGAGGGGCGGAAATAATAATTCATCATCATGATCATCTTCCTAAACGAACGAGAAGAAACACAGCGCTGCTCTAGTGTCAAGGAAAAACATAGAAATATATTATTGTATGCTGTAGGTACCCCATATAGAACAGTACTGAAAAAATGAATATCTACAAAATCAATGCATTTCATTTGTTACTAGATGTCCGCCTCGGTTTCGCCCGTGGTATATTAAATAGCATTCATCAGGATCCCGTACATATCCAACGGTGAAAGAAAAACTGAAATCGGTTCAGTCATTCTTGAGAATATCGCTTTCAAATAAAATACCTCTTCAGCTGCCTGTTACGCCACCTGTTGGAAATTGGTCGTACCAACTCGGAGATTAGCAAAGGTTTTATATTCAAGAGGTATATAATCTGTGATATTCAATGACGCAATCTTAGACACATGCTGTCATGTGTCATGTCACAGCACGAAACGTGCGAAAACTCTCAAAAAAGAATATTTTTTCCTGATTTTGTTACATTCTTGATCAATGCTCCGCTTCTATTAATAGTAGCGTTATGTTTTATGATCTATAGCCTTCCTCGATAAATGGACTACCCAATAGAAAACAATCTTTAAATTCGGACCAGCACTTCCCGAGATACTAGCGTTCAAACAAACAAACAAACTCTTCAGCTTTGTAATATTAGTATAGATTATTTTCACTTATGTCTAGACACTATATAGAACTACATATATATTTTTACTCGATTTAATTATTACGACATATTCACTTACGAAATAAAAAAGAATTAGGAAAATTTGGTTATCCATATCGAGGTAGAAGTGAAAAAATATAATTCGGGATTTTATGGTGGCACCCATCTTAAATTTTATATTGGTCATAGTGTGTAATGTTTTACTAGTCAAGTTGCCAGCTATTCCACCGCCAAGCAGTAGTGTGACAAGAACAAAATAAAAATTTTAAGTAACCCCGACTACCTCGGATTTGCTATCTGTAAAACATTCTACTAGTCAAGCCCTTTCATTTGAAACCCATATTGAGGGAGTTGCGAAAAAAGCAATGTAAGTCGCCATTTTGCGGTAGCGGCCATCTTGGATTTTAAATTTGTCATATTGCATAGTACTCTACTAGTCAAGCCCTTTCGTTTAATACCCATATTGGGGTAGTAGTGAAAAAAATGTAATTCGCCATTTTGTGGTGGCGGCCATCTTGGATTTGTTATAATGTATAAAATTTTACTAGGCAAACCCATATTGTTCTTATTGTTCATTTGATACCCATATTGAGGCAGATTGTGAACAAATATTTTGTCCGCCAGTTTGTGGAGGCGGCCATCTAGAATCGATATCAACCAACCATAGCTAAGAACAGCACAGATATTTACCTTCAACTAAAAAAACCGCATCGAAATCGGCACATCCGTTTGAGCTCTACCGTGCCACAGATGGACACACACATAGACTGACAGACAGATAGACAGACAGACATCAATGTCAAACTTATAACACCCTTTTTTGGTCGGGGTTAAAAACATCACAGTTTTCCGGTTTAAAGGAAAAAAATACAGTATGATTACAGGGCTTTGATATGAAATCCTACTAATATTTTAAATGTTCAATATATGGATAGAAATATATTGAAAATATGGATGTTTGGATACTTGGATGTTTATTGCTTAATCACGTCGTAACGTTGGGTCGGGCAGAAATTTAGAACACATGTAGATAATAGTCGTGGCGAGCGCAGTATAATGCAACGTAATGATTAGGATTCTTTATTTTCCAATACCTGCGTGTCACTGCGCTATTATAGGCATGTGACTTACCATCAGGCACATATACTTACTGCTCATCCCGTCACAACAAAAATACTTTTATCACTTGTTAATAAAAAAAAGAATGCCCTAACTAAAATGATATAAAAGTGATTTTGGTTTTGTTTTGTTTGTGGACCTTTCGTTACAAAGCAGCGAAATGGCGTCGCTGTATTATTATTAAAACTTGTTTTCCGAGTTGTAGTATGCAATAATGGTGGATTATTTACTCGTAGCCTCGTCTAATGATAATGATGATTATATTATGTACTATTAGTATCCAATCCTACTAATATTGTAAATGTCAATGTTTGGATGTTTTTGCTCAGTCACGACAAACATCAAGTCACGTATAAACGGATCGGGCTGATATTTGGAAAACACGTAAGATTATAGTCTGGAATAACACACAGGCTACTTTTATCCTGAAAAAATAACGGGAACGGGAACAGTGAAGGTAAACTCGCAGGGTGCTGCTAGTCAGCCCGGACCTTCAATATTTTTTAGGCGGGGCAAAATCTGAAAAATGCCGCCGGGCCGCCACTAATATCTAAATATATTCAGTGTTTAAACCGAGCAAAGCTCGGTCACCCAGGTACTTACACATGTACTTCACTAACAGTGAATGTTTTTCTTCAAAATTCGTACAATAATTTTAAAGAAATGGATTACTTAATATGTATAATTTATGCAATTTATTTTTTTATTTAATATACAAAATGACTTTACTTAGTCCGTTAGAAAAAATAAGAGAATCAGACGAACAAAAAATTTGTAAACAGCAAAAAGACGTGCATTTCTAATTAATAAAAATTTTGAAAAGCGCCATCTATGAGCATGAGCATGGAAGCCTTTTGTTTCCATCAATGCAAATAATTTTACTGAGTGCACGCAACTTCGTGTGGCGCTGTCTTATCGGAGTTGTAAAGGGGCGGAGCTTAATTTTGCATTCGTGAATTTCACTCAGGTCTTCCCAGCGCCTTAAATAATTCAATTTCGGATTTGGACAACTAATATTACAAGAGTTTGCCAGTCAAACTATGTTTCTATGTGTTTTTAGGGTTCCGTAGCAAAATACATTATACCCTTATAGATTTGTCATGTCTGTCTGTCTGTCTGTCCGTCCGTATGTCACAGCCACTTTTCTCTGAAACTATAAGAGCTTATACTATTGAAACTTGGTAAGTAGATGTAATATGGGAACCGCATTAAGATTTTGATATAAAATTAAAAAAAAAAAAAAAATTAGGGATGTCCCATACTTAGAACTGAAACTCAAAAATTTTTTGATCAAATCCCTATGTGTGGGGTATCTATGGATAGGTCATCAAAAATGATATTGAAGTTCCAAACATATTATTTTCTAAACTGAATAGTTTGCGCGAGGGACTCTTCCAAAGTGGTAAAAAGTGTATCCCCAACCCATTGTAACTTATAAAAGAAAAAAAAAAAAGAATACCACCACCACAATCATGTTTTCCTGGAGTATCATATGGTGATATCATATTTTGAGGTAACAAATTCTTATGACACACACACAATTTTTGTAGCCTGTGAAGCTCATCGTCACTTTCGTAAGTGAACGATTTGTTCGGATGAACTCGGGACCGCCGAGTGTGCCAGAGCGAGAAAAAGAAGATAGTCAGCTGCTGCTATCACCATCGATTTTTTTTCATATGTTTTATAAATTCAATTATTTCTATATGTAATCACATAAATAATTCAATAGTTATTTCTTGTTTTGGTTTTACACATCTGTCGTACGGGCACACATTTTTTTCTAATACCTCTAATCATTACCATTACATTATTTATACTATACAGGTAGCTCCTCGAGGTTTCAGAAGTACAGTTTCCGTTTCCAGCAATTAGATAATCTTATCTGTACCAAGTATCCATTAAGTAGTTCTTGCTAACAGATTAAAAAAACAGAACTAGATATGAACTTTCACAATTATTACACCAGTACGTCATTGCCATACTTTAACGGCGAAAGAAAACATCGTCAAGAAACCGAACTATTCCAAGAACAAAATGTTTCAAGAACATGCGTTATTCACCAATCCTCTCATAAGGAGAGAGTTAAGACACATACTAGTTATATTTTGAAATCCGTAAAATCAAATTTTAATTTATATACAAAAAAACATAGCTATAACCGAATCGAAACCTCTTTTCGAAGTCGGCTAAAAAGAGCTGCTTGTGCAAGTCCAATGTAACAACAAACCAACATTTCTCAACTTGCAAGGCGCTTCTTTCTTCTTCGTTCCTTACAAAGCTCAGAAGCAAAACTTCAAGTTGAATCCAACTGTTCCCCTAATTATGATTTACGTTCCAACTCCAGTGCATAATAAATAGTAATAAAACAAGAGAACGAGGAAACCGGCGCCCTTCAACACGCTCATAAAACAAAAGGCAAAATAAAAGTATAAATAACGAAAGTATTGTTAATAAACTTGTCACGCGAGAGGGCAGAAGTTAATTTCCTGTTTTGGCCAGTCTGTGATCACGGGGTAACAGCGTAGTGTGTGCTAAGAGATACAGCACTGGGAAAGAGCAGAAACAAGGATAGCGTAGTGACAATAAAAGATTAACTTCCAAGAATGATACCGTAAATTATCACGATCGCTATATGAATAATGGGTTTATACAGGTACAAGTAACGCGGCACTTCATATGCCGATGCGTAAACAAACGCACTTAGGTAACCTGACAGCCGTTTTCCCGCCAAAATTGTAAACGTGAGTCTCCGAAAGTAAAGCAAGCAAATATATATATATTTTTATTGCGGACTAGTTTTCATCATCACGTACTTTTACGGTAAGGAAATCAATGTCCTTTACTTTTCGACCTCTATTCAAACGGTGTACATTCTGCGTACTTTCTACTTACCAATGTAAATCTATACTAATATTATAAAGCTGAAGTTTGTTTGTTTGTTTGAACGCCAGGATCTCGGGAGCTACTGATCCGAATTGACACTGAGCTGAGACATTCATTTTCAGTTGGATAGGCAATTTATCGAGGAAGGCTATTATAGGCTATATTACACAGATATTACGCTACTACGAGTATGAATAAGAACGGAGCATGAATGAAAAAATGTAATAAAAACGGGGACTTTTTTTTGTGAGTTTTATAATGGTACATTAATAAGATAGGAGTACAAAAAACCTATATCCGTTGGTTTTACTTAATTATACGCGCCTCAAAACATCTATCTACATTTGCACCACAATAACCTTCGACTCATGTTTTACTTTCATCTCATGTTGTTATTTCGCTCTTCATAAATCATTAAAACCCATTCATATTATAATGGGCTGTCAGTCACGTACCCGGCCCAGCTCACAATCAGAATCTTGTTTAAAAGTATCTCATAAACCATCTGATGACAAGCAATTCGGGTTTTTAATCACCGTCCATCGCAAACATATATGATCGTGTCAATCAAGAAAATTTCATCTTGAGCATGCAAAATATCACAAACTCGTTTTGTTTCGTCAATTCATTATTTATACTTAACTAGCAGTGCTCACCAGTTTTACTCTCTTAAATCCCGTTTCTGTTGTTTTCCTGAAATAAAAGTAGCATATTTATGTGTGTTATTTCAGATTACAATCTAAGTGTATTTCAAATTTCAACCCGATTCGTTCAGAAGTTCCGACGTGATTGAGCAACAATAATCCAAACTTTCGCATTGGTAATATTAGTAGAATTATTTTTAGTAAAGTAGGAAAGTATTTTTGCCAAATACACTACTGTCAAGCAGCAATGTGCAAAAACACTGTTCCGGTTTGAAGGGCAATGTTTCCAAATGTACGATAGGGTCAAAAGACCATGTTTATTATGTTTCTTACTAAGAATAACTTGCAAATTTGTGGTACATACTTTCCCACAACATTTAGGTATAGACCATAAAAAAGTAAAGTTTTTTATTTACGAAAGCTTACAGCAACAATTTGGAATACAGTACGGCATTGATTGATTATAACTTTTTAACAGAGTTTGGGAAATCAAGGTTTATTATTATTTATGTTACCTCATTTTATTTAAGTCGATAACAATTACATTTTTAGCTTAATTAATTATCGACTGTATTCAATATATAGATAGAAATATAGAGCTTAAATTTAAAAGGGATCACCGAAAGTAATCTTGCATAGGCAATCTTAGGATGGAAATGGTTTTTAAAAAGAAATCAGCTGATATGTCGGATATGTCGTCAAACGCAAGTGCGTTTTAAAAATGACGTACGTGATGAAAGCAGATGTCACCTATAACATAGCTGTCATAAAAATTATAGCTTTCACTACTCCATGATCCCAGTCCGGGAAAATTAGTGTTTTATTGGCGACCGCCACTCGTTGGTGATATTTACCCTACAAGATGGGGAGAGCAGAAAATGCGCCGGGTAATTTGATTTTGGCAAGGCAACAATTCGATTTTGTATTATTAAGGCAAAAGATTGTAACCAGTGTTTCCCGACAATAATTATTGATGAAGTCCTTGATTTACAAAACGTGTGTAGTACGAACGGTAGTTACGAGTATTTACGCACGCAAAAAGCAAATACTAACTAAAAAAAAAGTGCGTTACACTGCAGGCCCGTGAACAAAACTTATGGGTCAAATGAACCACCAGGAGGCCTATGTAGGATGATAGAAGGGTATAAAATAATAAGATTCGGCACTATGCCGTCATTTGTAAGCTATCCAACTGTGTGCAGTTGAAGAGGGGGGGTTGCAACCCCAGCCAAGTCTAACAGGTAGTGGATAGATACTACTTACCTGTGCCTACGTAGTATCAATCTACTAATTTTTTGACCTGACTGGCACCGACTAATAGATGAGTGAGTAGCGCTTATAATAATGATTTTAATGTATTTTTCTCTCTTGAGTGTGGGTTTAATTTTTTGTACGAAAATAGTTTATTTTACCCTTGTTAGTGCTAAACAATGCAAAACAGTGTTTTTATTAACGCATTTACCCAATTTCGTAAGGACAGGTTCGAGTTTCATAACTTTTGCAATATCTACAATTACGTCATCCAGAAAATTATATGCCAGATTCAGTTTTTGGTTCATATTTCACAAACCACTTGACCGACTTCGATAAGATTTATATGGGACCATTTGGAAAGCATACCCATCCGAACGTAATTTTTTTTTTTAAATCGGTACCAGGTTTCTCGAGAAATCAGGTAAAATACATAAAAAAACATAGGGGTCGAATTGATAACCTTCTCCTTTTTGGAAGCCGGTTAATAAAAGAGCAGCCATTGTGTTATTGTTAATTTTAAAATAATGAATGAAGGTCTGTTAATCTTCTGGGTACAGAACTTTATAACGGAAACAAAAAATAACTGCCTCTTTTTTGTTTTAATCAAAGTTAACTACATGAGATGAGATCTGTTGCAAACTAAAGTATGAGGTAGAAGAAATACAGGTCCACAAACACAGACGTCAGCCCTTGGGAAATACTCAATCGAAAATGCATTACTTGCAGACATCTATTTTTTTAGTACAGAGCTCTGGCTATTTATACACTTAAGTAAACTTAAGTGTCTGTTTGGCATTTCAAATTAACAGCTTTTCACTTGTCTTTCACTCTTTTCACTTTTCACAGTGCATGTAAAAGTATATGTGGTACACAAACAAACCATTTTTTATTATAAGTGTTTGTTTCGGCTAATTTCTGTTATTTCTGGACTGAGATTTTCACGGACAGATAGATTTTATAATGATTTAATCATGATCTAAAACCTTAACTAACACCCGACGCCCGCCGAATCCAAAACTTTTTATGAAAAGCCACAACGAAAAAAAATACAAAATGAACTTAAAACATTTTTTGCAAAATATGTACTAGGATGCAAAATATCACAAAATAAGAACATTTTAATATACAAAGTGGTGGATTTACCCCCAAAAATGTTTGAACAGTTCATTCTAACACTGATGTAGACTTCATCACCCAAGGTCTCTTTCCCCTCAGCACGGTAGATCACGAGATAATAAGAGTCAAAGTTTAACGTAAAATTCCCACCAAATCACCAGTTTTAGCCCTAGCATATACATTATATTATGTACAGCTGACAAACGACATTGTCGCCGATGCCGCGACATCTTATAAAAATTCTTGCCGTGATCTGGCCATTAGGGGTATCTCAAACAATACCAAACAAAAAAAATTGGGGTTTTCTTGTCATTAGACAGGAAACAATGTACAATGTATTATTCAAAACTCAATGTGGATGAACTACCATAAATATCGTTGTATCTTTCTGCAACACTTATATATAGGTAACTTAAGAACTAAATAGGTTACTCAAGAACATTGTTTAAATCTCTTCTAAGACCATCTCGTTAGACATTTTAAATAGCAGCCTTATCGTTTAAAGCGATCTCTTTCTGGACAATATTTACAAAGTACAAGTGCCGTAATTTTATATATTTTATATACCTACCAAGGGATTAGGTGTATAGCCGTTTGATTAAAGCCAAGGGTTCGAAGGCAGATCTTTCATTTCGCGGGCAAGAGTAATCAGAATCGAGGGGAGACTTGAATGGGAGCTGATCAAAAGATGCGGTATTTTGTGTAAGTGCACTTTGATTGGAGCTAATTCTGTAATTGTGGGGTATTTATATGAGAGGATAATGAGTGCTAACTGGAGCGATATTATAAGACGGAGTGATTGTGATGATTAAGATAAAAAGATGCAATCTCTTGATTTCTCCTGTCATTAAAAGTTGTATTTGTTTACCTAGTGATAATAAATAAAAAAAATTGGGCATTGAAACATGAACTACAAAAAAAATTGGCAGTCATAGGAACTGCCGATAGAAGTGAAAACTTATAACTCGGAATTTCATAGCTTATTTTGGAAACCACGCGAGTGAAAGTGAAAAACATTCCTATTCAAAAATTAATACAAGAATATTTTTTTTTATAAAAAAAGTCCCGATGGAAAGTTACGACTGGTCTAATTGGAAGAACAGCGACTGCCAATCTGGAACCCCCCCCCCTGCTTTGAATTCTTCGGTTATTTGGAAGTCATGTGTGAAATGCCGGTAACATAAAAACGCGAAAGGAAAACATCGTGAGGAAACCGACAATATCCTAGAACCATTCAAAGACATGCGTCATCCACCACCTTGGCCTAGGCCAGCGTGGTGCATTATGACCCTGACTCTCTGCTTGCGAGAGAAGGCTTCATGTCCCAGCAGTGGGAATATTTAGTGGGCTGCTTATTTAGTCAGAACGGCTGAACAGATCAGGTTTAAATTTAGAACACTTATAAATAATAGTCAGAAACTATAGAAATACTCGTAGTCAACAGCTCATATATACTAATATTATAAAGCTGAAGAGTTTGTTTGTTTGTTTGAACGCTAGGATCTCGGGAAGTACTGGTCCGGATTGAAAGATTCTTTTTCTATTGGATAGTCCATTTATCGAGGAAGGCTATAGGCTATAGAAAATAACGCTACTATTAATAGAAGCGGAGCATGAATCAAGAATGTAACAAAATCGGGAAAAAATATTCCATTTTGAGAGTTTTCGTACGTTTCGTGCTTTGACATGACACATGACAGCAAGTGTCTATTATTGCGTCATTGAATATCACAGATTACGTACCTCTTGAATAGGTGTAAAACCTTTGCTAATCAATTTTTTTTCTAAATCTGTGTTGGAACAACCAATTTCCGACAGGTGGCGTAGCATAAACTTTTTTATACGATCATGTATGCAGGTAAGAAAGCCGTGATGTTTTTATGTCTTACTAGATGTCCGCCCCGGCGTTGCCCGTGGTACATTATATAGTACTCATCAGGATCCCGTACATAAACAACAGTGAAAGAATGACTGAAATCGGTTCAGTCATTCCTGAGAATATCGCTTTCAAACAAAACACCTCTTCAGCTACCGGTGTTTTGTTTTTGTTTTGTAACGCCGGGGCGGACATCTAGTAAGACATAAAAACATCACGGCTTTTCTTACCTGCATACATGGACGTATAAAAAAGTCGGACATAGTTTCACCAAAACAAAAACTGTGTCACTAGAGTCGGCCACATTTGCACGTTTGCGTTGTCAGGTTGTCACTGATAGGCTGACACGCACACATATACGCAAGTGACGCGTGTAATGACCCTCTGATGCGTGCGTGTCGGCCTGTATGTGACTGCACACATGTGCATATTATGTGGCCGACTCGATGGACACAGTTTTTGTTTAAGCGAGACTACGCCCGACTTTTTTTATACGTCCATGCCTGCATAGATGCTTTTCCTGTAAATTTACTGCGATGAAAAGAAAAAGTCGCTTGTGTTCCGACTTAATACAACAAATCAAAAATTAACAGTTATAAATGTCCTGTTACCTAGATTTCAGTGCGTTTGATGTGTACGGGCACCCAGGCGGCCATATTAAGGCCTTAAGCCCTCATAAAAGTCACCGGCCAGTACAAAGCCCATGTTTCAAGTTGATGGCGAACGGGAACGTAAATTAACGGTTTATGCGCTTTTTATGAAGTTATTTAGCGAATGCCTAGTTAATGACACGGTAATGTGAGGTCGGGTTTACGGCTGAGTGTGAAGACTGCGAACGAATGAGACGGTTTATTGTTACTAGCTGTAATTTACAAGATTTTATTTAACTTGCTTTGTTTTATTGATAATACTAATTAATATTATAACTGCTCAAGTTTGGAGATCAAACCTTTTTAGATGTTTGTAGCTGAATCACGTTGTGAAGTCTGAGGGGATCGGATTGAAATTTAGTACATAGATAATTAATTACCTGGAATAAAAGGCTATTTTTTAACCCCCGACCAAAAAAAGGGGTGTTATAAGTTTGACGTCGATGTCTGTCTGTCTATCTGTCTATCTGTCTATCTGTCTGTCTGTCTGTCTGTCTGTCTGTCTGTCTGTCTGTGTGTGTGTGTGTCTGTCTGTGGCACCGTAGAGCTGAAACGGATGGGCCGATTTCGATGCGGTTTTTATTTGAAAGCTATTACCGTGCGGGTGTTCTTAGCTATGTTTGGTTATTATCGATTCAAAATGGCCGCCTCCACAAAATGGCGGATAAAATATTTCTTCACAACCTACCTCAATATGGGTATCAAATGAAAAGGCTTAACTAGTAGAGTACTATACACTATAACAAATTTCAAATCCAAGATGGCCGCCACCACAAAATGGCGAATTATATATTTTTTTTTCACTACTACCTCAATATGGGTATCAAACGAAAGGGCTTGAATAGTAGAATACTTTTCACTATGACAAATTACAAATCCAAGATGGCCGATATAACAAAATGGAGAATTACATTTCTTTTTTCACAGCTCCCTTAATATGGGTATCAAATGAAAGGGCTTGACTAGTAGAATATTGTACAGATAACAAATCTTAGGTAGTCGGGGGTTAATCAAAATTTTAATTTTGTTCTTGTATCCCAGGAATATAATGGAATCGGCAAAAGCAGCCCACTAAACGTCCCCATACTGGGGCTCGGGGCCTTCTCTCGCAAGGAGAGAGCTCAAGGCCCTAATCCACCACGCTGATCAAGTGCGGGTTTGATGGATGACACATGACCACGAAAGGTTCTAAGTACATGTTTCCTCACGATGTTTTCCTTCGCCGTGTTTACTTCACACATGACTTCGAAAAGACAGTGGTGCGTGTGGCGGGATTCGAACCTGTGGGCATAGAATAGACCGGGGGCTCCGGCCTCCAGGCCACATGGTTCGACTGCGTAGTTCGATCAATCGGACCACGTGAACTTTTTTTTCCTGTTGGTTCGATCAGTCGAACCATGTGCTTTTGAGGGATCGGCAGTCACCATTCTCCCGACTAGACCAGCCGTAACTTTAGACCCGCCGTAACTTTAGACCAGCCGTAACTTAATGGAATCGGCAAATACACTTAATGCTAAAGCAAGATGTGAATTTCAGTAAGAAAGAAATAAAGAAGACCAGGAACATTGAATCATTGCACCTTACAGCAACGTAGTCAATAGATTCCAGGTCCGTTCGGAAGCAGCCCAGTGATTCAATCGGCCCAAGCCGCTGGGATTTCCTAAATAGATTACATCGTCGCTGTTACCGAGAGTGATTGATACCTGCTTGGAGAAATCGACTAGAGAGAGCTATTGTTGCGTTGTTGCGTCGCCACATTGTGAGCGTTCGTAAACCAACACTGGTTCCTAGTAATTTTCGGCTTTGTGTGAGATTTTGATCGTCATCAACAGCCCACTAAATATTACCACTGCTGGGACTCGGGCCTACTCTTAAAAGGAGATAATTAAGGCCATAATTCACTGCGCCGGCACAGTGCGGATGACACATGACTTCGAATGGTTCTAGGTACATGTCGGTTTCATCACGATGTTTTCCTTTACCGTTAGCGGCTTTACGCACATGACTTCGAAAAGACAGTGGTGCGGGAGGTTTTAACCCGGGGTCCAGATCGGCAGGCGCCGTTCTCCCGACTTGACCAGCCGTAACTTAGCCGCTCGCTTGCCCGTCGCTGCAAACCGCGCGACGCACTATGCCCCGCCCCCTGTAGCGTTGCTAACCAAAATGCTCGGGGAAAAATACTTGCACACCTCGCTATGCCCCGCGGATTTACGCCTGCGGCGCGCGAGTCGGGATTCACGCAATCGTTCCTTGTGAATCAATTTGTTTTGAAAGATTATAAAGTGTAATATTTTTTATGTTTAATATGAAACTAGCTATACAATGTTACCTTTGTTTCTCCGTGTACAACTCTGGTGCAGAGTTATGGTGTGTTGAAATTGAGATAGCGCGTTTTAAAGCTCGTCTTTTTAAAAGCTCATAAGTACCTCTAAAATTAAAGCTATGACATATGGGGTTCAATATTTGATTATGTTTGTTATCTGTCGTTTGTTTGTTGAAACTAAATTTAATAGTAATATCAGAAGAACTAACGTACACACCCCGCACTGATTCAACACTCAATGACAAGATTGACAAGGAACGTATTTTTTTAAATTTCTTTTCTTTTTTCTATGACTTTCATACTGTACTGGGATTAATATGACGGGAAATTTAACATAGAAACGGGATAAATAATACAAAGTAAGCCTTAGAGCGATAAACACGAGTATATTTAACTTTTTCCACCGCGGGAGCCATGTTAACCACAGGTTGACACGGGCATTTTAGCATGCCGCGCCATGTCAACTACTAGTTGACACGGGCATAATAGACTGCATCGCGATGTTAACTACTAGTTGACACGGGCATTTTAGCGTTTGGGTTTTGTTAACTACTAGTTGACACGGGCAAGCAAGCGGTTAAGAGAGATTTAATTAAATATTTGCAAATGTACGATGTTTGGTAACGCCAAATAAATAGAGCAGAATACTTCCCGGATGGTAAGCAACAACCTACCAGTAACGGCACAGTGTCACACATTTACTAAAGCATGCAGACTCCGAATCACTATCTAGCGCTGTACTGCGCTTGTCACGTCGTGATATATTTCTATGGCCTGTAATTTCACTGAAACATTGGCTTTCCAAACCGGAACTGCTGTTTTCAAATTGTTTCTAAAACGTAGAAACACAATCAAATTTAATATCATTTGTAAATTCCAGTTTTGTAACTGCTTTTTCAGTTTCACGACCTCAGCAAAATACCTATTAGTCGGTCACAACTGGCGATGCCGTAAATCCACAGCATCTGATCCACATAACCTCCTAAATCCTATATGTGATTGCTTATCTGCTCAATGGTACAATTGATTTGAACGCTAGGGATTTCTCGGCTATATTACAATCGATATTACCTGGATTGATTCCGGCGGACCCCCTGGGATCCAACTACGGGTAGTTCTGTCACTCTCACTTACCTACACGACCAAGTTTTCTCATTTAGAAGGAAAACTTATAAATTGCTTTGTATTGGATGATATAATTCTAAGAAATAAATCATGATTTGAAAGGTATCTGTTGATAGTTGGAAGGATAGCCATTTTGTTATGTTTGTAGATCTTGATGCGTAATGCTTGATTAATTATTTTATTAATGCTTTTTAATAGCCACTCATTATCTATACTTTGCCATAAAAGTTTTTTTTTAATTTAGAGATGAGTTCTATAAAGTATAATAATACATTTTTAATGTTCCTACATGATCTTTCAGAAATAATAACATAAGCTTAAGTTACGGCTGGTCTAGTAAGTTACATCTGGTCTACTCGGGAGAACGGCGCCTGCCGATCCGGAGACCCTGGGTTCAAACCCCACGTGCGTCTTTTCGAAGTCATGTACGTAATGCCGTTAATTTAAAACGGTGAAGGAAAACATCGTGAGGAAACCGATATGTACCTAGAATCTTTCGAAGTCATGTGTCATTCACCAACTCGCACTGGGCCAGCGTGGTGGATTATGGCCTTAACTCTCTCCTTGCGAGAGAAAGCCCGAGTCCCAGCAGTGGGAACATTTAGGGAGCTGTTGATGATGAAGCTTAATCTGCCCAGTTTAGATGCCTGCTGCTGAAATTCGGATCTTTTTTCTCCTCGCTGACGTCGAACTTTTGCTCAAAGAAAGTAATTTATTCAAGTAATTTCATTACTATCACTTTTAGCTAAAACGTCTTGGTCTTGAGCGTGACGATGGCAAAAGACTTGACAGCATGACTTTTGTCCCTTGGATGTTGGGTCGGCATCTAGTATGGGAGGCAACTTGCGTCGTTACTCTGGCACCATAATATCTTCCAGAGACACATAGTAGGGCCAGTGCAGCGGCTAATTCAGCTGAGCAACTCAAGCGGCGGAAATATGCAACCCTCAGAAGTGGTTCTATATTTGAGGCCTTTCGGGTCAAGACATCAGGCCCGTGGGGCCGGGATCATCTCATCTTCAAAAGCCTTTCCGTGTGCTTGGTCGGTGCGACACGTAACGCATAAACATTGGCGCTCAGCGTGGTAATGCCACCAGTATGATGAACACGCCTCCGTCTGGTAGTAGGCTTGAACATCTTGATTACTTGTAGAAGTGTAGATCTTCATTAGACCAAAAATAATTTAGATGTGTTTATTGTGTAAGTAGTAAGGTATGTAGCGTCTTGTAGTTCTCATTGTATTTTAGTCTTGTTAAAAATGGCTCTGCCCGATTGAAAAAAAAGGTAAAACCGTATTCCTTGCGTCTAAATGATAGAGGTATATCATCATCATCATCAGCCGCAAGACGTCTACTGCTAAACATAGGCTTCCCCTCTAGGTTTCCACAACGAACAGTCCTGCGCAACCTGCAACCAGCGGTTTCCCGCAATCTTTGTGAGGTCATCTGTCCATCTAGTTGGAGGCCGTCCAACACTTCGTCTTCCGGTTCATGTATAATATTGATTAATTAATTGCATTGCCTTTTATAGCAGATAGAACAGATTTTGCTATTCAAACTAAAAAAACAGGATTCGGCAGGTTTCATTATTCATACTAACACACTGCTCTGATACAACTCGGCTCAAATACCTTTTACTTCGAAATTCTGTCACGATCAATCCCAGTCAGAGAATGCGTGGATATCTCGAGCAGAGCGGCCGGCAGATAGCGAGAGAATACCGGGGCTTGCTGTAGCGTTACACCGCACATTCTGGAGTAGCACGATGCTGCCAATGTCGAGCTATTGGACGTACGAGACGGGGGGCTAAAATGATGGTTAAGACATTTTTTGACGTGATATATCTTTTGGTCCACCACACACATATTTTTCAGACACGAGTCTTACCACTACTAACACCTATTACCAAAGCTCTCCAGAACGTCGAATTTTTACTTTCTTGCACGTTCTCTAGCTGCAAACTAAGCTAAACTTATGCTCTATCAAATACCCGATTTACATAAATGCAGAAGCGGCCTGAGCCACAGAAGTGGGAACTACTGGGATTCAGGGAGAAATGAGAAATCACACAAAGAAAATCAGCTCGTAATCCATCTCAATGGCCCAGTGCGAACCAGAGGCTTCAGACCGGCTTTTGCCGTTCTTCAGGCTAGACCAGCCGTAATATAGAAAAAACAACTTTCTATTGCAAAATTAACTACTTTAACTGCTATTCACTTAAATAAGAGTGATAAATGCATGTATCATTTTAACACTTAGAAACACTTAGACACAGTTCAAATATCTACCACAAAAATGTTTGTCTTTGGTGGGTATCGAACCCTGCGATTTATTCAGCAGACTTACTATATAAACCAAGGCACAAGTCTAGTCAAAAAGATATATTATAGAAAGCAGCATATGTTTATTAGGAAATCGTAATGAAAATAGATAATAACGATAGATATATTTCAGCAGCATTTTAGTAGCCACCATTGGAAACCTCGCAGTCGAAACGCCAGCTTCACTGCAATCGAACATCTACGCTACATTCTCCTGAATAACAGGGAATCCGCCTACAAACTCTAGCATCACTATTTGTTACTTTATACCTCTTAAAATAGAAGTCAAAATTACATAGCAATAGTATTTGAGGTTCTGGAAGTTGAAACTTAAGCAAGCTCAGTTAAATACTGCTCTATGTTTTAAATTGTAAGAATTATAATTGCTTAGCAAATAATAAGTTAGTATGTATCGATGTAAAATTTGTGAATAAAACTGTCGGAGTCTTGTCAGTTATTATGTCTCCTCACTCTCATTCTCAGCAGTAGTAGTGGGATGTTTACCTGTTTACGTGTACATAATAAATTCGATGTCTGTAAAGTCGGTTGATTTACGGACGATAGTTTAACGTGACAACGTCATAACAATACATTGATAGATGCGGCGCAAGCGTACTGGTTGAGCGCCATCATTAAACTTAGTAAATTTATTTTATTTTCGCAATGTCTGAAAATTCTCTGGTGACGACATCTGTTTGATCCCATTGACATTCCGTGGAAGTTCTAAGTAACCTCACTGGATGGCGCCACACGTATTTGAAGAACACGGTAACAGTACGGATACTTCGAGAAGCTTCAACAAAAAAGTCTCGCTTGAACCATCATCGCAGCAAGTTGATGTCTTGTCGTCAACATTTTTGTAAATCGGTTTATTATTTACTCGCTCAAGAAATTTTAATTGTGATTCGTGTACCTATTGTGTGTTCGATCATATTAACTTTTGTGGAGACAAGATTGTCTGAAATATACAACATAACAAACATTTTCACCGCGCTCGTGAACTGGACTGACCAAGCTTGGACAACTCGTGGAACCTGCGCCCTTTTGGAATCCCTTGGCTGGAGCTGAACGGAACAAAGCGGTTGTCATAAGGTCAGTGCAGATTCGTTTTTATCGGAGTTTTTTTCAGACATTTTGCCATATATTTTCTCTTTTCGTAAATTTTAGTTTTAAGAAATAGTGAGCAATCACACCCTACAGAGGGGCTATTTACACGCCCCTCCACGTACAATGAGCGTAACGGGACATAACGGGACACTTTTTCGTGCATGGCCGGCGTTCATCGCATAAATATTATATAAATTTGTGTTATAATGCTTTGTGTTACATAATTTCAAAAATATACCAAAATCTAAAACTTGCATAAAATTTAGTCAATTACCCGACTTTTTTGTTTTAATTTTATAGGTTTACACTTGACCGCTATCTCGCCTGATGTTAAGCGACGATGCGGTCTACGATGGAGCGTTTTTACCTAGAAGAAACCAATTCACTCTCGATTTGAAGACACAAAAATTGTAACCGTCGGGGAAAACCCACTCAGGCAACGCATTTCACAGCCTAGACGTTCTTATCGCAAAATTAGAGTCAAATCTCTTCGCTCGTGTCTTTGGAACATCAACCATGAAAAGACGTCGCTTGTTCGAGCTACGAGCATTCCGAAAGAAAAAAAAGGGCAAGGTGGTATCAGATCATGCAAATCAGTCGCACACTCTCCAAAGTGTATCCGATAAAAAACCGATAGGCTGGCAAATTTTCGCCGATGATCTTTTTTTTTTTTTTTTTAATTTAAATTAGCCACGTCCACAGACCTGGGGTCCGTGATCTTTGTCATTACAATTATCGTTTTTACAGATATCTTGGATAAGGAGAAGAAGAGGAAAATAGGAGGAGTTGGGTACATTTAAAATCTAATTCTAGTGCTATGTCTGTAGAGCCGATCACTACCGGTTGGGATTCCGCTAGTAATCGACTCGACATCGAGTGTTTGCCTTGTCATTTGCCTAAGCTGCCTCCTCCCGGCCCAGAGCCTCCACAACGGCCGCATTTCTGTCCCTGATGGCCATCTGTAGGTTAAAATCGCGGATGGTCTTCGGTGATGCAGCCCACGCTCGCCGCACGAACCGACCGATGGCGTCGTCGGTGTCGTCAGCGTAATATGTGAAGGTCCCCGTGTGCACGTGAGATTGCCACTGGACACGCATGGGGCACGCTCTCGTGCAGCTTCATGTTTGCCTTGGTTTTGATTACGATTACCGACTCGTATGTTAGTCCTTGAGCTTCATGGATAGTAAGGATGCGTGACCCGGTGCCTGATCCATAACCCTGGTTTGTCAGGGTCTCCTTCTCCTCTTGAGTGTGAACTAAAAGAAGAGGGTATTTGGTAGGGTGTTGGGTATTTGCGCTCCCTTATATCTTCTCTGTTCTAGGGACTTTATACGGGACGCTGAAGAGTACATACCGAGTATATTTCCTCAGTGCATATGCGACGTCCATTGGGTTTCGATGTGCAGAGCAACTCCTGGCTGATCTTTGTTACCAGGTTCGGGCGATGATACCTCATTTCGAAGAGATTTTCCCTGTCGATATAAGGCAACTGATTGACGTCTCCAATGAGGACAATTTCACCAGCACCAGACAGCCTTGAAGCCATCACAATGGCTCCAAAATGGTTCATGAGAGCTTCGTCCACCATGAGGCGACTGAAACTTTCTACCGAAACCATTTACCAGAGCAGAAGCCATGGTTCGCACTCTGGTTTTGACCAGGTTTCGTCGATTCGGTGCGATAGCGTTTTTCTCTTAGATCTTTTGCTGCCTCAGTTGTTGTAGTGATGATGGCGTCCTTGTCCACGTCGAAGTGTCTAATCACCCATGTTGTTTTTCCACATCCTGGAACTCCGTTGACCCACTGTATTCTCGGTACCTCCCAATTTTCCCAATCTGCTTTGACGTTTCCGTTCCCTTCGATGGTCTTGGCCATCTCTAGGATCTTATCGTCCAGCATAATCTTGGTGCATCGGGCAGTAACTACAATTGGGTCGTTTGGTGGTGTCGCCGATGATCAAGACTTTGTAGTCTATTTCGCACAAGATTGTCGTTGCCTATGAGCCTTTTGGCACGTTTATTTTAGCTAACTGGTTCCCATAATACAAGCTGTTGCAAAATATGCAGCATTATCTATTTCAATTTATTTCGAAACCGATGTAATTAATATAAATACAATCTCACATACCAGAGCTATATTCTCATAATCACCATCCTTCTCAGTCGCAGGCTATGTTCATGAATTAACGTAATAGATTCAGCCTGGAGAGAGAACAATTATCTTAATGAATATGTGGCCAGTGTCTGTGCAAATACCTACACTACGCTGTCTGTGGAATGTCTAGGTAGTGGACAAGGGATGTAGCTAGGATTCATGTGGTCTAATTAAGAAATCTTGATTCTGATTCTACAAATTCTATGACCATTATGCGCCCTTTATGTAATTATTGAAATGGGAACTTCTTTAGCCACTTTAGGTATTTTTTGAGATACAAATAAACAATTAAATTAGCGACATTAGTACCGTTACCGACAGCGCTATTTGTAAGTATGTACATTTATTTTGTATATTTGTATCATTACTAACTTATCCTAATTATATAGTATATTATATTTTGTTTTGTTTTGTTTGGCTTCTTCTCCGTTTTCACTTTTAGGGTTCCGTAAATCGAAACCCATATGGATTTGTCATGTCTGTACGTTCATATGTCACAGTCACTTTTTCTGAAACAATAAGAACTATACTGTTGAAACTTGATAAGTAGATGTAGATAAGCCGCGTTAAGATTTTACACAAAAATATTAAAAAAAAAATACATTTCTGGGGTGCTTCGAAATGAACCTTTAATTATTTTTTTCATCAAACCCATACATACGTCTGTAGTGTCTATGGATACCTATCCAACCCTGACCTATTATGGGTCATTGAGACGTATAGGACCACAACATCCATTTTGAAGAACCCTTCAAGTTCTGGTTCGAAGGGCAATGTTTCCAGAGAAATTACAGCGCTTAGAGCTATAACACTTTAGATCTCTGGGCGACGAGCGCAGTGCAGTGCTAGATAATAATTGGGACTTTCCATGTTCCAATACCTGCGTGTCGCTGTGCTGTTATGTGGCAGGCATGTTGCTTACCATCAGGCACATGTACTGCTCGTCTCGTCCCTCTATACAATAAAAAAATTGGTAAATCCACGAATAAGAAAGGATTGCATTCGATGCGCACTGTCATTATGATACTAAGCACTACCAACACTAGCAACACCATTGTAAATTTAACTCTTACTAGATACGACCCTGTAGAATCCGTGCCTAGTGCGGTACTGCTCACAAGTAACGCCACTTTCGTGTTTTGCTTAGTTAGATGGTTCTATAAACATTTAGTTCTCTTTTTAACTCGAGTCTCGGTCGTGGTCTCTGTTGGTTCTTGTAATAGGTAATACAATAAGGGCTAAAACCGTCTAATACTGGAATTATTTAGTTAATCATTAAGCCTTTATTAAGACAGTGATATATTATTTAAAACAGTTCTAGTGAAGTTGTCGAAATTTAGGATTTTAAGTTTATCTTCTCATTATTTCATATTACATTATACATAATATTAAGAATCATATTGCGCTTCTTGACTCAGCGAAAGCTCTGATTTGAAATTGTGAAAATTTTAATTTTGATTTTAGGTGTCAATATGACATAGGTAATTTAAAATATGTAGAAATCCGTTACAAAATTATTATTTGTTTTATTTTAATTAAAGTTTTCAAAAATAATTAATCTTGAAACCTACGTGCATGAAACATAAGTATACGCGGGATGATTTGAAATTGGCTGTAAATATATAAATATGTTTTTTCCAACCCAAAATCTAGATAAAACTTTACCCTTCAGCATTTTATATATTCAAGAAACAAAGAATAACAGAACGAGAATAAATGAGATAGTAAATTTTTATGTTCGCAGGCAATTTTCTCTTAAATAACCTAGTAAGCTGAGAATCCTGAGTCACGAACCTAAATTACCTTGTTTCGGCGGAGTTACTCACTCTTCCCGGAATCCTAAATGACAGTACTGGCGGAAATAGCGCGTGGAATAGAAAATGTGAATCTGGGAGCTTTAGCTACATATAGTGTACTACTACTCATATTAGTTTGCAAAAATCTTGAACAATTAATTGGTAACTAGGATCCATCGGATATCAGATAGTACCGCCTTATTGAAACCGAGAAAACTTGTGGTAAAGGTTTAGTACGAGAAGTCTGCGTAGATTTGCTATTGTATTTTCGTGCTCCTATTTTTTTTGCTAGTATTATTTACGCACTCAACTGGGTAATTTGTATTCAATTTGTGATTTACTTTTTAAAGTCGATTAACTAAGCCTTAAAACTCTCCAAAACTTATGATATCATGTAAATAAAATTATTTGTCGCGAAATACTACTGCCAACTAATTAATCTTTATCCTAATGTCATTAATTCTCTATGTTTTGGGGGATTTCTACTATTTCTAATTATATCATTTGCAGTCACTCACTCATGAGTTTCGTGAATTTCTTTTGTTTATGATTTCAAATTTATAGATTCAAATCCCGCCTGGGCCTTAGAGTATATTTATTTTGATGTGTAAATGTATAAGTCCGTTGAAATAAGATATTCCAAATAAGACATCCCCCAATCCGCCATGCTGAGCCATCTTAGTAAATTATGTGCTTGACTTGAGTGCTAAGAGTGAGTAAATTGTAATAACACTATAAA
The DNA here is from genome assembly GCA_017562165.1 of Ectropis grisescens. Lineage (NCBI taxonomy): Eukaryota > Metazoa > Arthropoda > Insecta > Lepidoptera > Geometridae > Ectropis > Ectropis grisescens. The sequence goes on from CM029788.1 coordinate 26,291,417, forward strand.
AAAGAAAACATCACATTATTTTTTTTTGTGTTATCTACTCGTAGCAGCAAAATTCAGAGCTACGCAGCTCTATTGAGTTTTAAAACTACTCACTTATGTTTGAACATACAAAAATAACTGAGTCCATTTAATTACATCACCCTTCGATAAAAGTCCAGCAATTACCGAATCAAGCACTCTATGGCTTCATTTAACCCAATTCTTGGCACCCACGCCATGTTTATTGACGATGTTTACATGGTAACACTGTACAGTACATTATTAACAACCGTAGATACAGTATCAACTACTGGATGTCGTGTCATTCTATGATAGCGTTTCCATTTTTAAGTGAGTACTTATTGTAATATTGTAACACCCTCTAGAGGTTAAAGTAAATTTGAATTTAGAACATCGTGTGTACTGAAGTTTTGAATTCAAAACATAATTCAACCTATTTATTTCTACCTCCTTGGTGCTGAATGCATCATACATTTTTTTAAATATGTTAAAAACTCAGACTCGGAACCTCCTTGGTGTACTTACTTTTTTTAATTTGCTTAGCGCGAAAACATTTAAAATTTGCATTTAGTCATTTCAAGCTGAGGTGGAATGAAAAGTTACGTGTTGCACTCGAGTGCAAGATTTTCACCTTGTGCTCTTTTGATTCCTTGCTACGCTCAGGATTCTAATTTTGAATCACTCGCTGCGCTCGTGATTCAATTTTAAAATCCTTCGCTTACTCGGTCATCAAAATTGAGCACGCGGTAAAAATCAACTTTGCACTCTTGTATAACAAATAACTATTATTTTACCAATTTTAACAATATAATTTTATATATGATATCATCTTTAACGAACTAGAGAAGAGTAATGAAATTTGATGCTATGAAATTCTTTGGCAGCATAAATTTAACATATATAACATGTTGAAATGAAAATTGATGAGATAGTATGCCTTCTCATTTTCAATATTCTCTAAAAAATACAAATCGCTTCTATGAATAATTACGGTGTCAGAAAGCATGCTTCACAATTATGCAAAAATTGTTTTAAACAACATCATTGTTTTCTCGAACTGTTAAAAAATAGATAAAATATTTTGATTTAAAAAAATAGATAACAATAACATATTTCTGCATTGTTATTGGTTTAGTAGTCCTGAAAGGGTAAATAATTTGATCTGGACAATCAATGTCACTTATCAATATCTACCCTAAATAGTTCTAAGCACTATAGCATATATACCTGACTAGTCGGTCAAAACTAACTACACTATACACAGACCGGCAAAGCTGTAACACTCCTTCTATTGGTTACGTAATACTCCCTGTGTAAAGTATTCCTTTAAATGATTAACCCTAAATGAGTGTCAGAGTGCTACTTGCCCATGCATCACTGGCCCACCCAGAATCCTCGAGAAGAATGTAAGTGCATCGATGCTCCGGAACTCTCGGCCATCTCCATAGATAACGTCGGGCGAGACGTATCCCATTTATAACTAGGGCTTTTTTTGGAGATTGGATTCGTCTGATGGATTGGTATCGGCGTATTTAAATCTTATGGCATCTGCGTTTTGATCTTTTAGTTTACTATCTCCGTACTTATTTGAAACCGGTACATATTGAGTAGTCAAATACTAATAATAAATACTAATAATATAAATTTCAAATCCAAGATGGCCGCCACCACAAAATGACAAATTATATTGTTTTTCACTACTATCTCAATGTGGGTATCAAACGAAAAGACTTAAATAGTAGAATACTTTGCACTATGAGAAATGTCAAATCCAAGATGGCCGCTACCACATACAAAATAGCGAAATACATTTCTTTTTTCACAACTCCCTTTATATGGATATCAAATGAAAGGGCTTGACTAGGAGAATGATGTAGATAACAAATCCGAGGTAGTCCGGGGTTAAGCAAAATTTATAATTTTGTTAAATAGTACAGTAATGAATCAACGAACAGGACATGTGCCTGATGGTAAGCAATACAGGTCTGTTGCTTACCCAAAATAACAAAGTGTCACGCAGCTGTTGGAACACAAAGAGCTACTAATACCTAACGAGCGCTGGGTAACGAGCACTGTACCGCGCTCGTTACCCAGACATACACGATGATTTATTTCTTTGTCCAGTAATTGTTTCCTGGCCACAAGATTTTGTTTACAATATAGATATTATAGTCATGCAAATTTGATCCTTAAGAATCACTTATTTAGATTCATCATCATCAGCCGCAAGACGTCCACTGCTGAACATAGGCCTCCCCCATAGATTTCCACAACGAACTGTCCTGCGCAACCTGCAACCAGCGGTTTCCAGCGACCTTTATTTAGATTACGATCAACAAAATCGTGTCGTGATCGTCCCATGTAAGAAACGACTCTTAAGAAATAAATCAATGTTATATTAGAAGCATTAGTCTTGGTCGAGTAAAACGAGTTCAAAGTTGCCCAACTGGACATTTGTCAGTTTTATCCTCTAATTGGGCCTTTAGAAACATTCAAAGTTAATTCGGAGTATTCTCGAGTGGTTGATTTAAAGTTATTTACTTGCACTTAGTTTTAATTTGAATTCATAAATATAATTGAAATTAATCATCGATCATTTTATCATTATGTTATCTGCATGTAACATTTGTGTGTATTACGAGTATTTAGGTTAGGACTTTTTTTGTACGCTTATAGTACTTTTTGTAGTGGTAGGACTCTTGGCAGAGTCCGCCTGGGGAAGTACCACACCTTTGCCAGCTATTCTACCGTCAAGCAGTAATGTGGAAACATTACTGTGTTCCGGTTTGAAGGCCAATGTGTCCAGTGAAATTACAGGGCTTAGAGATATTAGATCTCTAGGTGACGAGCGCAGTGCAGTGTTAGGTAATGATTTGGACTCGTCATGTTCCAATAGCTGCGTGTCACGGTGCTATTATGTGGCAGACATGTAGCTAACCATCAGGCGCATGTCATGTTCGTTCCGTTACTCTTCTATTTAAAAGAAGGTTTTTTACAATGACAGACATTATTTAAAGGGATTATTTGTATGCCTGCAAATATATTTGGATACAGTTTTTGCAATAAAGAATACAATTCCTTATTAATACCTAACGTAATATTAATTTGTTGTTGTAGGTCTCTGCAGAGTCCGCCTGAGCAAGTACCACACCTTTTTCAGTCATTCTACCGCCAAGAAGTAGTGTGAAACTTCACTGTATTCCGGTTTAAAGGAAAATGTTTTTTCAAAATTTTCAATTTTAACTTTATACATATACCTAATGAAGCTCAAAGTCACATAGCGAGCTATGGAGAGAGCTATGCTCGGGAGTCTCTTTGCGCGACAGAATCCGTAATGAGGATTTTCGCAAAAGAACGAAAGTGGCCGACATAGCTCAAAGAGTTAGCAAGCTGAAGTGGCAATAGGCAGGCCACATCGCTCGCAGAACTGACAACCGATGAGGAAGAAAGGTTCTCAAGTGGTGACCACGAACCGGAAGACGCAGTGTTGGACGGCCTCCCACTAGATGGACAGATGACCTCACAAAGGTCGCTCGAAACCGCTGATTGCAGGTTGCGTAGGACCGTTCGTTGTGGAAATCTAGGGGGGAGGCCTATGTTCAGCAGTGGACGTCTTGCGGCTGATGATGATGATGATGACATATAATGAGAATTTGTAGGGCATACATATGGATTATCTTATATCTCTGGGTGACGAGCGCAGTGCTGTGCTAGGTAATAATTTGGATTCCTTATGCTTCAATAGCTGCGTGTCACTGTGCTGTTATGAAGGACTTGTTGCTTACCATCAGGCACTGCCTTGCTCGTCTTGTCATTATGTATCATAAAAAAACTCTGTTTTGAGATAATAGAACAACACTCCAATTTTTTGATTCAATTTCATGTAGTTCGCGAGAAACTTGACCGATAATATAACTTCTAATTTCCACACTCTTCTAATTTAGGTATCTACGTACTATTTTCTTTTCGAAGTTTGTTCTGGAAAGTTTCATGGTGGAAATTAATTTGGCCAAGAGAGCCTGAACATTGCCTTTTAAACCGGAACTTAAAATTTGTTTGCACATTACTGCTATCCGGTACAATAACTCACATAGGTGCGGTTTTTTCCCAGGCGTACTCTACAAATATACCTTCCTACTACTTTGAAATTACTACTTAGTATACTACTACTAAGTGCCACAAACATACTCATCTGGTGGGGCCTATCAGGTCCAGTAGTTGTTTTCCACGCCATTTAAGGATAAAATAGCATAGACAGTATAATACCATGTAGTGGTAGGATTCTTTGCAGATTTAACTTGAAAAAGTAGGTACCACACCTTTAACGTTTATTCTACCACCAAACAGCATTGTGCTAATATTACTGTTAGTTCTTAAGGGCAATTTTTTGAGAGAAAAAATATATTTTATTACGTTAGGGTGTCGAGTGCAGTGCAGTGCTATGTACCTAGTAATTTGGACTGTTTCGACTTCATTTTAAAACGTGGACTAACGTTAGCTCTAGTAGGTTCTAACCTTAAGTACTTAGGTGCCTTAAATTAAATTTAATTATAAAACTTACCAATAAGGCCATTTAAGTTCAAAATTGCTGGATGGCATTGTGATGTTATGGGTAGGAGTTTTTCTTACCAACTGACGCATGTATGTATATGTGCCGTTATTTTGTATTATAAAAAGACATAAAATTTAGATCAAAGTGACCCAGCTGTAAAAGGAGTAACTATGTACAGAACGATGACTTCTGGTAGGAAATTGGAAACTTTCTAAATACCATATAATCTACTATCTACCGATGCTCAATGATGCAGTTACAAGTTAAACCACTAAGCGTGACCCCACACCAAGTCACACAATAACTATACCCGAAGCTACCATAATTAACGAGGATATTCGAATAATTGAACACAATGATCGGATGCATCAGAGCTAATGAGTTAATTGATTGATTAGCCGATCAGTTTCCGGCTGTTACCGCGCGCGGTTCCTGTCACTCGTTTAAATATTAATGTGAATTGTAGGTCGGTGTCCTATCGGCTCTTGAGTAATACTCGTAGATTTACTCTTTAGTTTGCGACGGAGTCAATTATACTTATATTATTAATTTGAATTTGAAAAAAAATATTACGATTACGATTTAAAGCTGAAGAGTTTGTTTACTTGAACGCGCTTAATCTCAGGAGGGTACTGAACCGATTTAAAAAATTCTTCCACCTTTGGTTATGTTCATCATCCTTGAGTGCTATAGGCTATAATATATATTCCAGGGGCGAAGCCGGGTTGGAGCGCTAGCACGTAGATATGTAGGTATAGCTAGTAGCGTGGTAAGAACTATTACGACTTGCCTATGAAAGGTAATTAAGGAAATAGTCGCTAATACTTTTGAAAAAAAAGACTATCTGAGAAATGAGCACGAAACTGTAATAATATGCTTGTGGCTTTAGTCCATTGATTATTAGATGGTCTGATATAAGTTTATGATAAATTTAATGACAATAATAACAGAATCACATTTTTTTACTAAATACAAGCTGCGCCCTGCGGCTTAGCTACCCATGGGCTGGCCTGACACGTACTAATAATATTGACAATAAAATATATAGATATATATTGTCAATAATATTGCGTATATAGGTAGGTTGCGTACGTTTTACTACAATAAAAATAGCCAGAGCTACTCCTTATAACATTAGCTACCGGTCATTGAAAGACCCATTAAAATCGGTACAAATGTTTCAGAAATTAAACGGAACAGACAATGAAAAAGTCACTGTGCTATTATGACCAGGCATGTTGCTTACCATCAGGCACATTGCCTGCTTGTGTCGTCACTCAATTCTGTAACAAATACCTAAATAGGATTAATCCTACCATAATGAACTTACTGTTTGTTGCACTCTTTTCTAAAACACGCAAGACAAAAGTACCTACATTAAATGTATAACGAATTGGTATAAAAATTAATGCCATTTTTGACATCCAATCACTCAAGGCAGATTATGCCAAGTAATTTAACAACAGAAACAGAAGTAAGCCTGCTTAGAAAAAACATAACTTAAATAAAAGACATTTTAAAATCGTTAGTTTATTTTGAAATATCACAGATTACGATACATAATAATAATTTATCTTAAGTTAGTTTTAAAATCTACTTACATGACCTAAAATTATTTAGTTACATTATCATTTCTAGTTCACCTCAACAGAAACCATTTTCTTAACAAAATAAATGCATACAAAATTGGCAGTTTCTTTGTCACTTCAGTCTTAAGACAATACGAGTAGGCTATCTACATAAGTATAAGAATTTCAGATATAAACATTTTAATATTTTTGTGTCGTTATGGAAATCCATAAAAATACTACAATAGATGATACCAGATAGACGTATTACGTAATTTACTTAAACTTGATTTTTTTTATTGTAATCAATTAAAAAATAATGGCTTATATAATTAAAATTAAAATTATGAATTTTCGAGAAAATGAGAATTTCGGAAAAATTTATACTTAACAAAAATATTCAAACATTTTTATAAAGTTGGTAAATATTCTGATTGAAAAAAAATCTAGTATTTTTGTCACAAATACACTATTTTAAAACTATTATTTGTGACGAGTAATCATATATCATGAAATAAATACCAGTTACAATCTATTTCTGGCACAAATCAGTTAGTTTAGTATCATGACATAACCCAAAACTACATCAAAATAATAATATTAATTAATTTGCAAAATATGTCTAGTATGTAAGTGGTATTGATTCTAGTATATATTATTTTTATTAATTATTAATTCTTCCTTTCTTTATAAAGTAATTCATTTAAAAGGCCTGCGCGCATTATTAATTAACTTGTGTTTAATACAAAAATAACAAAAATTAGGACAAAACATCTATTTAACAATCGTCAAACATATCTTGTCCCGATAGCTGGTGTCGATGTGTCCGGTGGGGAGAGTGACAGCCACGTCCACTTTGGACACGGAGGGTGATGACGTCACTAGCTCGGCTAGCTGGGACGAGGAGCACTCGCTCGATCGTGACGTCATAGTCCGCGCTGTGGAGGAAAAGTTTCATTACGACTGCGGAATTCCGAATTTTCTTATCGTAACTTCTATATTAAAAAAAAAATGCCTTATTCTTATATAAATTTACAGTAAGGCGCAAAAATAACGAAAAAATATCATATGGCAGATGTAGATGGGCAAAACTACATAAATATCATTAAAATGAAACACTACTTTGCGTATAGAAGCTACAAGTATTTAGCTTCCACAGGCCTTCATGTAACAAAATATTAATTTAAAACGTTAATCAAAACAAAGATTAGAAAACCTGGTAAGTAAAATCTGTCAAAACGTGAAGGATTCTTCGGGTTATGGCCCACTAGACCCCTGGCCCCCGACCAACACCGCCTCGTCACTTGTGCACTTGACGTCGACAAAGTGACTCACAATTAAAGGTCACGTACAAAACTAGTGAATAATATCGTCAACTTATCAGCGATTTGGTGGTGTTAAATTAAGTATTGAACATTTTGGAATATATCAGTGCTAATATCGGAAACTATTAGTCAGATCTAAAAAATAGCTATGGATGTAAATTGGCTACAAGTACCCAGGTCAATAAGACCCCATTTACGAAATATAACATCGTCGGGAAGAGTTCCGATGTGTAAAGTACTTAAACATTGAAAACATTACTCAGAACTTATGTCGTGATCTAAATTATTATTTCATACACAGGTTACCCTAGTGTGGGTCACTGGACACACTAACACAATATGTACTCGATCACTGTATCTCTTATCACTAGTATGTATACCCTTTCTTGTGTTTTTAATAATGTCTTTAATTGTTGGCACAATAAACGTTTTTTCATTTTCATAAGCAACCCACTACATGTTCTACTGCTGAGACTTGGGACCTTTTGTCATAAGGAGAGAGTCAAGGTCATAATAATCCACCACGGGGGCCCAGTATGAGTTGGTAGATGATACATGACGTTGAAAGGTTTTTCGTACATTTTGGTTTGCTCGCGATGTTTTCCTTTCCCATTTTAAGTTAGCGGCATTACGCACATTACTTCGAAAAGAAAGCAGTGTACGTGGGATTTGAACCCAGGGCTCCGGGTTCGGAACTACCGTATCATTATTAAAATATTTAATTACGTTTAATGTTAGCAATTTATGTTTGAAACGCAAAAGTTAAACAACTATTTTTGTAAGTAAGTATTTAATTAGTGAGAGCATGTTTGTAGAACTACTTAAAAGTAATATCAACAGTACAAGATGTTATTATGCTGACCGGGTGCCGCATGCATAAAATGGGATATAACCTTTATCATTACACGTTTGTTACTATTCGTGTTTAAATAGGTTATGGGTGTTAGATAGATCAACTTATTATTGTACTTAATTTAAAATAAACGAAAGTTACTTATAATACATCAAAATATGGAATAGAAATGAGAGATTCCACTAGGGGTTTTTACGGGGGGAATAATCGTACGAAGTTACTCAGCTTTATTGAAGTACAAATAAGGTTATGTGGGATTGTACCCACTAAACTCCCACGGTGGCCTGCCTCTCTGGGTTACGAAGAGCACCGGAATCACCAGAGGAACGCACTAGTATCCACTTCACAGGAAACTGCTTTATTCCCTAGGATGTTGTGTCTGCTCCGATAGGAAATGTGCAAGGTGTTGTGTGTGAATAGTTATAATGTCTCACAGTTGGTGTAGCAGCTGGAGGCGGACTCTCCGGAGGGGCTGTAGGGCTTCATCTCGTAGTGCGCGCTGCCGTGAGACGACGGCTGGTGGCTCCGCGGCCCGAACGGAGACGAGTAGCTGGGGAAATTCAAATGCTAAATAATTGAAAAAATATGTGTGGCTTAAGATAGTACGGCCGTAAAAAACTAAAACAATAAACAACTATTACAACTTTCGAATAATTTTAATAATGAAAAATTAAAACTTTTGACGTGACAACGTCTTATAAATTGGTTTGCCGGGTGACACTTCAAGAAACTGCGTTACGCTCCGCTCACGCTATGCGCTCACAACGAGAGCGAGTGAGAGGCACGCGTCCCTTCCACTCGGGCATGGTTAGCCCGCCTAAGAACGAGAGAGACAGACATAAAAAGTGAAAGGCACGCGTCCCTTCCGTAAAATTATTTTACCACTCAAAGTCGTTGTCACGTAAAACTTTCGCCCGTATACCGACTTTACAGGCAACCAATTTTTTTTAAAATTAAATATAAGAAACACAGCGACACGACAGTGACAGACGCGGCTGAAGGATAAGTATCCATGGCTCAAAATATTTTTCTTAAAAGACAGTGACAGCAGCAGTTGACTATGTGACTCGCTCTGGCACATTCTTCGGTCCCGAGTTCACCCGAATATTTGTTTCATTTTCAAGCGTGACCCTGAACTTCATTCACAGCCCACGAACAATCTGCGATGCGCTGAAAGTAGTTCTCACTTCAACAATGCCCATTGATTGGACCAACAGTTGGTGGTCACAGACCGCCTTCTTCGGGTTATAAACATAATATTAAATCTTTATCCTACTACTATTTCTACCAATAGAGGTATTAAAAGCTCGGAAACTCGTAAGAACGTATGGAGGTACGCATGTTTGTTACTTTTTCACGCAATAACTACTGAAAAGAATTGGATGAAATTTGGTACAAAGATAATTTTACAGGTAGTCTGTAATAACACATAAGTTATTTTTTAGCCTGGGAAAATAATGGATCGGGAACTACACGCTACTACTGAACCCAAGGTGAATGATACTATGTCAAAATAGAATCAACATCAACAGCTCATTAAATGTTCCCACTGCTGGGACTCGGGCCTTCTCTCGCAAGGAGAGAGTTAATGCCATAATCCACCACGCTGATCCAGTGCGGGTTGGTGGATGACACATGACTTCGAAAGGTTCTAGGTACATATTTATCGGTTTCCTCACGATGTTTTCCTTCACCGTTTTAAGTTATCGGCATTACGGACAAACGGGCTTCAAAAAAGACAGTGGTGCGTGTGGGGTTTGAACCCGGGGTCTCCGGATCGGCAGGCGCCCGCCGTTCTCCCGACTAGACGAGCCGTAACAATGCAATAACAATGGACAAAATTATAAGGAGTGTTTTGAAGTGTCATCGATTAAATATGTTTGTGTTTCCACAAACTATATATTTTTTTCACAGTAGGTTTATTCTTAACCGCCATTTACTTCACTAGTCTCACCTGTCCCGTACATGCGGCATGTCGTAGTGGTTGTCGGGCTGCATCCAGTATTCGTTGCAGGTTCGAGTCAGGTCCGGCCCGTTCTTGTCGCTGCGGTTCGATTTTGGAATTCCTAAACAAATAGTTTAAAAATAATAAAAGTTTTAAATTTGGTTTAGTCAAATATTAAAAGTTTTAAATTTGGTTTAATCAAATATTAAATGTTTTAAATTTTGTTTAATCAAATATTAAGTTTTAAATTTGGTTTAATCAAATATTAAAAGTTTTAAATTTTGTTTAATCAAATATTAAAAGTTTTAAATTTGGTTCAATCCAATAAGTTAAAGTTTGGTTCAAAATATTAATAATGATAGTTTTAAGTTTCAACAACTGCAATAAGATGATGTATATCTAAATAGCTAAATACAGCTTGATTACTTTTCATTGTCTTTATCATGAATTTGCAAACATAAGTGGAGGCTTAAGGAACAAGCCAAAATGCTGTAAATTTTTTCAGTAAACACAAACCAGTGTAGAAATGGTCGATGTGTGTGATGTGAAGAAAATAAAGACGTAAAATTTCTTCACGTCAGTTTTGAAAACAGAAAGTAACATACACATTATTTAAGATTATTATTTAATCTCAGCCTGTATAATCAGCAATATTAGACGAAGGCATTGCTTCTCTCGTTCCAATACCTTAATTGGGCAAAGGGCTCCATTTTTCTCTCTGCTACTTCTAGTTATAAGTTTTTTGCTTGCTAATTAATCTGTGGGTGTCTAATTTATGATTTGAGTTGAACCAATCTAAATCTTTAGTTAGGTAACATTGAAATTAGGTTTTTTACACTAAAAACACACAGAGAGACATGTGAAAATGATCATGGCCATGACGATGACCATAACTTCAGCCACGACCATGGTCACGACTATGACCATGAACATGGCCATGACCACGGCCATGGTCATGAACGCTGAGACGAACATGAACACAAACATAAAGGAGCAAATCCGGTCCCCTGTAAGTAAAGCACTCACCAGGCCGCCCCTGCGTGTACCCCGGGCGAGCGGTCCGGTGCTTGCACCACACGTAGGCCAGCCCCGCGCCGGCCGCCAGCATGGCCGCGGTGACGCCCGCGCCCACGTACAGAGACAGGTTGCTGCTGTATAGCCCTGCAATACGGCACCTTGTTCACTTATGAATTATGGTTGAAGATTACTCGAACTGTATTTTTTTTTTTCAATAAAGATTGACGAGACGATCAGGACATGTGCCTGATGGTAAGCAACAAGCCTGACACATAACAGCACAGTGACACGCAGCTATTGGAACGTGAAGAGTCCAAATCATTATCTAGCACTGCACTGCGCTCGTCACCCAGATCCCAGATCTAAAATCTTATATCTCTAAGCCCTGTAATTTCTCTGATGATGATGATGTATCTAATGATTTTTACGAGTATGGTCATATGTATCTATACATTATTTAATTAGCAACTTACTTTGGAAACTACGGAAACAGGAACGTAAAACCGGTGGGCCTAGCCATGAGATGCGTCAGAGTGTATGATGCAGATGACCAATGGGATGACCAATGGGAAATGCTGACACATTTCTAGATGGCCAATGACCATGGTCCCGGGTTTACCCGAACATTTCTAATCATTCCCGAGCGTGACGCTAGAATTCAATTCACCGCCCACGAAAGATCTGTCTGTGCCGCGCGAAAAGAATTTTACTTTAAACCCGTAAAAATATATAAAATGTGGGTTACTGCTCAGTGAAATGGTGCGGCAAGAATAGCAGGACATCCAGCTTTACAAAGGACGAAATATAATTTCACAAGTAATTAAATACAATAATTAGAAAAACATAACACCATCAATCTACAAAATTAAAACAAATATACAAAAAACCGAAATGGGAACCCGTTGATGTCTTTCTTTGCATCCTTCTCTGTCCTTAGAAGTTTGCATAACTCTATCTCGTTTTGTCCGATCACTGGTGGAAAGTAATGCACGTCACACGGATATTCGGCTTATCACAGCGCGACTTTTTACTTCGTCCTGCGCCCCCGTTAGTGAGTTGTAAAAGTAGGCAGGGTTCATCATCGCCGATCAACATGGTATTTAATCTGTGCCCTGATAATAATCAACACGCCTTCTCATAACTCTAGTCACTTATTGACGGTTTAATAATAGACAAAAAAAAATGCGTAGTATGTACTTCCTAAGTAGGACAATGTAAGGTCTGAAAGACACTAATCGAATTATCTATGATAAATATTCGACAACCTTGCATGAGTTGTGACGATCAAGCCTCTTTATTAAAATTCATTAAAATTCCTTGATGTGATGTAAATGAAAGTGAATACATCATCGACGGAAATTATTAAGTACCTAATGTTTGTCATGAATAAAATGCATTCCCTACTGCATAATCGCTAAAGCATCCACGACCCACGTTATTCATAGAAGCTCTCAACACAGGAAAAACCTCATCCATTATAATCGAGTCTTGGAAGTCAGCGCAGCTGGATTTATGGGATATCATCCCATCGCAAATTGTGAAATGTGGAACGAGCGATGTAACAAGTTCTTGTAGCGGGATACTGCGGTTTAAGTAACTGCTGCTTTACACGGAAAATTATTGGTTACAGTTTTATTATTAACTAGATGCCCGCCCCGGCTTCGCCCGTGGTATATTATATAGCACTCATCGGGATCCCGTACATATCCAACGGTGAAAGAATGACTGAAATCGGTTCAGTCATTCCTGAGAATATCGCTTTCAAACAAAACACCTCTTCAGCTACCTGCTACGCCACCTGTCGGAAATTGGTTGTACCAACACAGATTTAGAAAAAAAAATTGATTAGCAAATTGCGCAAGTAACAAACAAAAGTTAGTTGACATTTAATTTTATAATATTCGTAGGCTATAAAATGCCACCGTACAATTAATTGTAATTATGAGAATTATTATCAAAAATATTTATGTCAAAAATCTAACTAATATTTGTGTGATGAAAACAAATATTTGTACTGTGCTTGGGTTTTTTCTATGTTTAAAAATATACAAGTATTATATCAGCTATCTGGCTTCTATAGTACAAGCTTTGCTTAGTTTGGGGTCAGATGGTGTTCTGTGTGAAATGTCCACCAATATTTATTTATTTATTTAAAGCCAGTTGAGACAAGACAAATCTTGGCCCGGTGATTCCAGTACCTTAGGAGTGGTAAACTAAATTTAGAATCTCGGTGGTCAGACATCTACGTACGTGATATTACACGGTACGATGGTCAACCATACGGCTAAACGTCATAAAAAGGCATTGCAATGGAAAAGGAGATCATTGCAAAAGGCAAGGAATTAAAAGTAAAGCAGAAAATTGTACTTTAAAATAAGTACCTATTACGGAGTTGTATGCCAGACATGCTGATGTCCATACAGCCATCAAACCATGGTAAGACTTGCGGAATCCGACCGCTCGGAAACGTATGTGATTCTCAACCAAGAAAAGAAAACTATTTAAAATAATATTCATAAAATGTATATAATAATAAAATATCAAACTCATGTCTGCCAGCGACTGCAACAAGGTATAATTTAGAAAAGTACTTATTGTACGCAAGGGTTTTTTTTATAAAAAAAAAAAGTAGTTCACACTGTGACTCCAGTCCAGGTAAGAATGTGTGTGAAACTCGTATAAGCTGTTTTTGGTGATTCCAAATTGAACTTTTGGATATTTTGGAAGAACTTTAAACTTTTTAGCGGTATGAAAGTTAGTTCCGTTGTGGAATGAAATAGCTTATTTTGCGTGTGTTCGGTTAATTGTTTGGTTAATTCCATTTTTGTATAGAATTTCAGGACAAGTTACATTTTTTGTGTAGAATAGCAATAACTTTCGCGTTTTCAGATTAACTTTCATTCTGTTTCATGGAATAGCAAATGTGTTTGCGATGTCAGTGGAACGCCTATTTTTGTACAACATATTCTTTTTTCACGATTTCAGGGTAAATTCCTTTTTGTAAGGAATAACAAAAGCTTTCGTGATTTCAGGGTAACCTTAATTTTAATGTGAAACAGTAATTTTGTGAATTTTGGGTAATTTCCATAGTAGCAGTTTCTCATACTGCTGAGTAAAACGCGACCCTGTCAATTTATTACAATATGCATTCTTCGTCGCCCTGTAATATAGAGCAGAAAATAACGTTGCCGTTCAATGGAAGTGCGGTTATCTACCACTCACTAGATTGATGGGCCGGGTGTCTGCTACCTATTTATATCCCAGTAGCGTCTGGTTTACATCTTATTTAAACAGTTATTTAGTAAGTGGCCTGACGAATAAATTGGCTTAATTAACCTATTTCTGAGACCTTGCAGACGAATAAATATTTGGGGTTTAAATATTGCGTGAGACAGGATGGACGTAAATTTTGCAACAGCATGCCGGTTACTTGAAGCAGATACAACATCTAAAGATCTTATACGAGTATTTCTGGGTCACCCAGTACAGTGCTGGGCAGAGATGTGGACTTTTGTTGTATAAAGCTGGGTTTTCTGTGTTTTCAAGGATAAGCGTGTTGCTTACCATCAGGTGCACGTCATGCTTGGCTCGTGCCGTCTTACATATAAAAACACTAGTATTACTGCTGGGGGAGTCCGTAGCAAACAAACTAGAAATATGAAGGAAAAATCGTGAGGAAATCGACATGAACTTAGAATTTTTCAAGATCATGTGTCTTCTACCAACTCGCACTGAGACTGCATGCGTGGTGGACTATGGCCTAGACTTTGTCCATGCCAGAGAAGGCCCCGAGTTTTAGCAGGGGAACATTTAGCTGCGTATGCTGTAAAGAGAGGTAGCGAACGTACTGATCCCGGCGGCGCAGAGCCCGTCCGCGCAGGCCGCGTGCTGCAGTGCGGCGCCGGCGCAGGCGCCCGCGCACTGCCGGCGGCGCGCGCGCACGCACTCCGCCGAGCACGCCGACCAGCCGCCCCACGCCGACCACGCGCCCGCTGCACCACGCAAACAGGCATAATATTAAACTTTCAACATCTCAAGACTTAGAACTAAAAGACTATCGCTAGACGGTTGGATCAAGGGAGCAAACAGAAGGCCGTCATCCTCGATACAGAACGCATCAAACGTACGCCATGCAGGGATAAGGTGGGGTATGTCAGACCATGCCATGGTGACCGGCCTTACGCGTCCGCCTCGCATCAGGCGGAGGACGCCCTCCCACGCTCGCCGTACGGACTGATCGATGGAATCATAGGTTTCATCAGCAGTAGCAAGGTAGCATGGTGGCCACTGACCGGTGTGGCACTGGACGCAGTCGTCGTCCGCCTGTGCGGCCAGCCCGCGGCACGGCGCGCCGCCGTTGGCGGGCGGCGGGCGCGCGCAGCCGCGCGTGCGCCGCCGGCCGCGCGCCGCGCCCGCGCAGCGGCACGCCGCCCAGCCCGACCACTCCGACCAGCCGCCGTTCACTGAACACACAACCTTATAGCTAGGGATGGCAATCGCGCACTATTTCTGGTAATTGTAGGACTCTTTGCTGAGTCCACCTGGGAAAGTACCACAGCTTTGCTAGTTTTTCTACCGCCAAGCAGTACTGTGAACATATCACTACTGTTAATGACGCGAGCAAGACATGTGCCTGGTGGAAAGCAACATACCTGTCTATAAAAACACATTGACATACTGCTATTGGAACATGAAGAGTCCAAATGCTTACCTAACACTGCACTGGTAGAATGACTGGTAAAGATGAGGTACTTCTTCTGGCAGACTCTGCAATGAGCCCTGCCACTACTCATCATGGACAAAATCTTTTTTTTTAACTTTATAGCCTCCGGAAAACAACGATTAAGGTAAATAATGAACTTTATTTGAGGGCTTGACAACCCTGGATCTCACACTATGGGAAAATCCGGTGCCTTCCTTGGTGGTGATTACATATGTTTACCGATATTATTAAAACAAATACAAATTTGAGTCATGTTATAGAAGATGCCTACATGCAAAAATAACATATCATACTCGTAACATAAGCAGCCACTTCATTTTCCCATTGCTAGAATTTTGCCCACATAGACAGATTTAAGTTCATGATGATGATATACTGATAATATAACGGTATGATGATATAATTAAAGTAGTTTTGCAAGCCCAAACTTTAAAGTGATAAAGCACATTCAAAAACTTGGAAAAATATTGCAGTAATGAATTGATTCTTCTATACCAGTCACAGGAAAAAATAGTAACAAAGTAATTCTATGAAAACCGTGTTTTAATTATGACGGTATACAATGTTCCACCTAGAACCGTTGTATAATCCATTCATTGTTTCAAATTCCTGTCTAGTGACCAACCATTGTTCATTGATCTAAGAATCAAGTTTACCTATGAACCTAAAACAATACTGTTTTTGCTTTGAAATAATTTATCAAAATCTAAGTTACGGCTGATCTAGTTGGAAGAAGGGCAACTACCGATACGGCGCCACTGGTTCGCCACTGTCTTCTCCAAATCATGTGCGTACTGCCACTGACTTAAACACGGTGAGGAAAAACATCCTGAGGAAATCGACATGTTCCTAGAATCTTTCGATGTCAGGCGTTATTTGCCAACCCGTACTAGGCCAGTGTGATAGAGATTATAGCCTGGCCTCTTCTAACGTGAGAAGGCCTCGCAATGCCAACAGTGGGATTATTTAGTAGGCTGCTTCTAAGGTACCAAATGAGCAACGCACCGTAGACAGATAGCACTGCAACATCTGACTCCCGGCGGCCGGCTATGTTCTCCGCCAAGCATGTGTAGTTCGCCATATCCTACGATATAAATAAGTACATATTACTGGACACACATATTAGATTGAATTCGGCTTACAGCTCAGCGATTTTGAAAGTAGATTGTTCTCGACACAAAATAAAATCCACAGACTAAGTATAGAGAATAAAATCCTTGTCTTATTCGTTTAAAATGACAGAGACAAAGATTGTCATTCCGAATTTGAGACGTTTGGTAAAATATCATTACGCAATTCAACCCCTAAGGGTGTAAAAAACGGGATGGAAGTTTGTATGAAACATTTTATTCCTTTAACGTATTCGCATAAAATTTCGCACAAATTGAGCATGATCAAAATAATGAACTATGTATTCCAGTATTTTTCAAAACTCAACCTCCAAAGGGGTGAAATTAGGGATGAAAGTTTGTTTGAAACTTTTTATTGTTTGAAAATATTTGCATGAGATTTCGTAAGCACTGAGTAAAGCCAAAATAAATAAGTTATGTTATATAGTTTTTTCTAAAATTCAATCAATTTAAGTGAAATATTTAAAAAAAAATAAAATTTTATTGTTAATTAATCATATTCTGGACTGAAATATTTTAGGCAACCCATTTGCAATATATTTGTTGACATATTAAATAACATATAAAACACTTTTCATCCAATTAGCAGCTCGGTGAAGGTCGTTGTATAGCGGGATCTTAGACTAATAAGACGAGACTTGAATGGTTCTTTTAAACATAGTAATACAAAACGCACGTATGCATAAAAAGTGAGTGTATTTTTTAACATAGAATGAAGAGACGATCAACTCATGCGTCTGATGGTAAGCAGTAGTTTTAGGCAGCGATTTTGACTCTTCAAGTTCAAATAGCCGTGTGATACTGCGCTGCTGTGTGCAGGCATGTTGTTTACCACTGGGCGCATATCTTGCTCGCCTTGTCACTATTAATAGTAAAATATTAGTAGGATACATCCTACTAATATTTTACACGCTAAAGTTTGGATATTTGTAACGCAATCACGTCGGAACGGCTGTACAGATCATGCTGAAATTCAGAACACAGAATATAGCCTTGAATTTCAAGTAATCAATTCTGTATCTATTGGATTTCTATCTCGAGAATAGCTGGTAATACTCGGGAGAAAGCGCACGCCGCTGCTATCACAGATATAATCACTGATCGCTTGGAACACAGTAAGTTACATTATATTCTGGAGTTATTCGTAGGTTAGATACTTTTTATTCTAGGAAAATAACGGGACCGGATACTACGTAAGTTTAAATTATAAAATAAAACAATGAACGTGTAGCAAATGGGTCTATATGTGGTAGCATAACATTTTTTGTACTAATAAAGTAGGCATAACTTATGATAATTTACCTTAACAACTAAACGCATAACTGTTTTCGCATAATTTTTACTAGCATAACCATACATAGCATAGTTTAAACACATAACCATAAAGATAACTTAGTATAAAGTTTAAAGGCACACCCTGAGAAAAGGGGATGATACGGTAAGAAATATGATGCAGCTCCCGCTTCTCCATACTCGGCCTGCGCTCCTTTACGCTTGACCTCGCATGGCTTGCTCTACTCAGGACCTCCCTTGAGCATCTGGCACCCGCATTTGTATCTACACTCTAGGGGTAGTAGTGAGAAGACTAAGTGGGAGTCGGGGTGCTCCGATTCGGATCTGAGTCCTATGTAACCTGGTCTATACTTAGTGGCACAACAAATAAATAAAAATGCCTAGAGACTATTATGCGTCTCATTAATATGCCTAAAGACTATTATGCGTCTCATCAATAGTCGAATTGAATGTATTACAATAGATTGTTATGCTTAAAACACATTATGCCAAAAAACGATTTTGCAAAAGTTACATTACGCTACTATTTATTATGCTACATTCATTATGGCAAAGTAATATGCGTTTTAAATGGCACCCGTAGCAAACAGGCGCGGTCGCAGCCTTAAACTTTGGTGTTGGCACCAATAATAATTAAATATGTCGAATAAGAGTAATTAAGAGATTTAACTAGTAGTGCCCCGTGATTTAACCGGGTAGTTTCCGTGTTGCTTTCCTGCGGTAAAAATAGCCTTTGTGAATGTTTAGTTTTTAAATTTAAAATAGATATACATACGATTTTGGGGGGTCATATCCGCTGTATCCCTTTACTTCGGAGTGCACCTGGTAGGAAATATCGACCTGTTTTTTAAATTATAACCTGTAATTCAACTTTGGGTAGCACCAGCATTTCGTCCCCAGCTTCCAGCGTGACTCCATTCCTGGTCCACTTGAGCACGGGCGGAGGCACCGCGGGCGGCGGCCGGCAGCGGAAGGTGGCTCCCTTGCCGGCCTCGATGGTCACCGACTGGGGCTGTTGTACGAACTGCTTCTTTATATCTGGGGGAAAGAAGAATGTGTTATAGCTAAGAAGACGTTTGAGAAAATTACTATGCGTAGCTGCGAGTAGTTAGGTACCTACATATTGTTATGGAATTCTAAAGCCATAAAATAAATTAACTAGAGACGCAGAGATAATACATTTACTAAATGTCAATGTCTGGATTTTTTTAATTTTTTTAATGTTTGTTGCTCAATCACGCCGTAACGTATGAAGGGATTGGCTGAAATGAGATACTTACGATAGTTAATATTTATTTATGTGTTGTTAGTTGTTATTTGATCCAACGCGAGAGTTGGGTTTAGTTAATAGTTTAATTTCGGTCTCATTTTTTTATTGCAAATTATACAATGACATTACTCGAACGAAGCCTCAACGGGCCACTAGTTATCTTATAATAATGAGTGACGAGCAAACTACAGTGCTAAACACTGATTTGGACTCTTCGTGTTCAAATAGATGCGTAGCACTGTGTTGCTAAGGTAGGCGTGTTGCTTGTTTTTAGGCGAATATTTAGTTTGTTTCTTCTCGTTATACAAAAAAATATGGAGTGGTACAAATTGTTACCACATCTAAAATTTGCCTTTTTAACCGACTTCAAAAAAGGAGGTTTTTCAATTCGACCGTACTTATATAATTTTTTTGCTAAAGTTGAAAAATAATATTTATTTAATGTATTTAGTCAGCCAAAAAGATTTAGGTATTTAAACGAAAAGTATAGGTAGATACACAATTATTTCGGAAAATTATTGTTACAAATACGAGTTTAACATAATAAACTCAGAGACACTTAGATAATAGAAAACTATGTAATTTTAAAATTTTCGTTTTACATTCGGTTTAACCGAACTTCGGCAGCTTGAACCGAACTTCGTCATTCGGCCGAATTTCGGTTAAAATGCCGAACATTCTGCACTAAATATACTTGCACTATCATAATAGAAATTAATGAAAAAACATAATATCTGTAGTAACAGTGAAATAAAATAAGTCTGATATAGTCATTTATTTGAATTAGAAAAAGTAATCATACGTTACAAACAAAAAACTTAAATTGGTCTTTTTAACTACCAACTTTTTAAAGACCAACAAAAATCACGTAAAATCAATTAATTTAATTTGCATAATGTAAACAATAGTAAGTGACAAGCTGGTGACGTCTTTACAAATGACTAGCTGACTAACGGCCCCGCGGGGAAGCGCGGAGTGCGGGCGGGGGGCATCTAGCAATATTTGCAGCAAGTGCGTAAACAAGTCAAAACACGAAAAAGCGCGGCGAAATTAAACCGAAGTTCGGCCGAACTTCGTATTCGGTTCAAACCACATTCGCCCCATCCCTAGTAATAATCTCAAAACTTGTGGTGGGATAGTGGCTAGAACATCCACTTACATAATCTCGAGGTTGTAGGTTTGAATCACACCTGCACCTGTTATTATTTTTCCCAAATGTACGAGTTTGTTACCACCACTATACCTTTTAATGATTAACGGCGATGATGAGGAATGGCGCGTTCGTTTCAAAACACCTTTCTAGGACCGCTGCCAATCCGTACTCGAACGACGTGGTGGATTATGGTCTTTCTCTCCTTGTGAAAGTAAGTTCCGAGTCCCAGCAGTGGGAACATTAGAGGGTTGCTTATATTTAAAAGCCGGCTTTAATACGAATAAAAATATTTTTCAACACATAAAGTGGCTATGATTTCATCGCAATCAGGCATATAATGACATCTATAAATAATCAAGCTGTGACTTTTTCATTTCTATTACTCACTATTAAGTTATGGAGTATTTTTTTATTGGTTGAGTTGCTTTGTTCTTAAAAAAGTTTCGATACAAAAAATATCGTGTTCATTAGAACAAATGAATTAATGTAGCTATATCTAGTACTTGGTCACTTCATGCAACTTCGTATTTAAATATATAAATTCAATTTGGACGTATTTAAAAATAAAACTTACTCAAATATAAAATTGTAAAATTTTCTTTGTAATAAAGAATACATTAAATTCCTCTTTTTGTGCGTGGATAAAACGCTATCCGCAGATAGAAAAAAAAAGGAATATATTAAATTTGAAAGAATAAAATAAGAAACCTATTTTTTTTGTCTGTGGGCTGGTCGCCATTGTTGCTTGCGCGTGAATTTTGTGAGAACTGATTTTTTTCCTGCAATAACGAAATATTTTTAACAAATCGTTTTCATTGTTGAAATATTTTTTTTTATCATTATTTTATTCACAAGTATATTGAAAAACGTCGTATGATACACTTGTGTATTGATGATTACCGTCCTCGTGTATTTTAAGACGCCTCAATAGCGCCTCAAGGGTAATCACCAACTTTACCCATTTGTGTCATAATTTACTATTCTTTAAGTTTATTTATTACATGTTACTTTAAAGAATTTTATGAATATTGTTTTATTAATTTTATAAAAATAAATATTTTCTTGTAAGCTTTGTTTTTACAGTGGGATAGAGAAGCCTGTGGATGATGATGATGATGAAGCCTTCACTATTTAGTAATGGATGTTTCCCGCGGAAGCTTAATTAAATTAAGTTTTTATAGCATGTGAAATGGAACCGCTGCACAATGATGAGACGAGCGTGGTAATTAAACGTGTTCCCATAGTTACCCTGTTAGCACCTTACTTTGTACTCAAACAAGTTTCTTTATATTAATTAGAATAGTTCGCTGTGAATAAAACTGAAGCCCAACGCACAAGCCTCGCTACCGTATTACAAAACTTGAGTGAAGCTCAACCTTTTCTCTTTAGAGTTTGTTTGAGAATAATAACAAAAATATACCTAATACGTAGTATGTTTGTACATGTAGAATTAAAAAAATTGGTGAACAATGAACATTCCTCATGCAGCACTAACTAGCCCCTAACTAAGAAAAGCTAACCAGATAACTGATATAATACATACGGAATTGTAAATTGTAAGTATATTTATAGGTTATTTTATTTTATTCTACCGCCAAGCAGTAATGTGCAAACATTATTGTGTTCCGGTTTGAAGGGCAATGTTTCCAGAGAAATTACAGGGCTTAGATATATAAGATCTTAGATCTCTGGGTGACGAGCGCAGTGCAGTGCTAGGTAATGATTTGTACTCTTCATGTTCCAATAGCTGCGTGTCACTGTGCTGTTATGTGTCAGGTATGTTGCTTACTATCAGGCACATGTCCTGACCGTCCCGTCACTCTTTATTTAAAAAAAAAAGGTACGTATGATATTTATGCAGAAACACCAAGGCGCAGAATAGATTAAAAAAGTTTATTGTGCTAATAATAAAACACAATAAAAAACAAAAAATACACGACAAAAAGTCCAGTAAAATATTTCCTAGTTTGTAACCGGGTTACGAGAAAGGAAAAAAATCTTCGTTTGTAACTGGTTACAAAACACAGTTACAAAGGCGACCGAAAGGGAAATATAAGGGTCAAATAAATAACGTGTAACCCAACATCTCAGCACTGTACCTCTCCCCACTCTCACTAGGACGACCTGTGTCGTGAGATCAAACTGACTTGCCAAACTGATTTGATTTAGCACAAAATTTTAACAGATTAACCGTTTAAAGTAAGTGTTCGGTAAATAGTGATCAATTTTATCAAGTTCCTTGGTACAAGCTCAGTATTAATATTGTTACAACGGTCTATGGCATATTCAGTTACAAATTTAATTTAAATTCTATTACAATGGCAATGCTTACGCCCTGCGGTTTCACCCGTTAACATCCAGTACCTATACCGGTTATCTCGATTCAACGTGCAAGCCACCCCTATATCAAATTTCATTAAAATCCGTTGAGTCTTTAGAGACACAAAGGAAAAGCATGCAAATATCGCATTTAATTTTCATGCCATTTTAAAACACGTTACACTCTTACTTGATTCTATGGTTTTCTGTGTAGACGATACCTTAGAACTCAAACGCATGGGCAATAAATTGCCAGACAAACATTAATTAATTATCATTTATATATGTAAAACCCAAAATCAAAATCAAGACATTACGATCTTAAAACAGGTAGGTACAAGTACAATGACGTACAACTGTTTTGTTAAACTAATAAGTAGATGAAAAAATACAAATAAGTAACTTTTTTTTATATCTATCGGTAACTATTTGGTATAATAAACCAGATTAAAGTTTTATTTGCAATTTTAGTTTCATCTAAATTAATCAATCGCATAGGTATTGCGTAGTTATATAGTGCTTATGCAATAAAAACATTAAACGAATGTTCCAACATTTAATTCTATAACTATTTGTGGACCACAGTGAGAGCTACTTAGCGTCAACGAGGCAGATGACACTTAAGCAACCTCATAGTCACTTAACCCACTCGCTTCAGCCACATCGCACACCCCAAACATCTCAAAACGCTAGTAAGCATTTATCAAAGTGCAAAGTACTCGAGTTAACGAGCGGAAACGTTTCCTCTGCGTAATGGTTCCTGGAGACTCATTTTTGAAGTCACACGGCTGAAATCAGTAATATTGCTGTCGAGCAAAGCTTAAAACACGAACGTGTTTGTATAAAACAGACCGGTTGAGTAGTTTGTATGGAATTTATCATTTTTTACGAGTTGGACCTTTATTAACAAAACTAAAATATACCTAATGAGTACTACGTACTGACGTAGTAACTACTTACACTAAGTACATTTGAATTTTTATCCAATTAGACCAAGGAAGGACTAAAGATGTAATTGTATCTTTTATTCGATTCTAGACATGTTTTTTATGTTCTCTAATATACTATTAATTATTTAATTCAACAGTAATCTATAATTTACTTAAATAATAAATTTACAATACAAACTTATAAATGTGTTCTCAAAGCAAACTGATCAGGAAACTACTGACAGGGCGCCCAAGATACAGGCTCTGCCTAGTTAGGGGCTCGCCGGAAACTGTTATGCAATAAACCTAAAGGACAAAATATCGTGCATATTGTTAAAATTCTTGTTGTATAGTGATATTGTAAATCTTTTTTGTTAATAAAAATTTATTTTATTTTATTTTTATTTTTTAATTAGATTAATTATATTGCAATAGGAACAAATAACCGAAGATTTATGTAAATTAAGCAACATTGTTCGTGAATCATCGCTTATAATTAAAAAGAAGACTAACGGTAAAACACGTGGGGTATAGATAGTAGAAATTGTATAACCTCACATGTCAATTTTGAAATGTACCGAAGGAAACACCACGTTACAATATATTTAAAACGAACATTTATAATATACATATATTATAACGTTATACAAAACGAATGCCCAAAATCATTTTTGCGATCGATATTTTACGAGTGATTTCATCATTTTTGTCACCTCACTAGTCAGATCAGCGAGTGAAAGGAAATAGTCGAACAGTGCGTGTTTAAAAATAGGATCCGCTTCACCCTCCCAAATCGAGGGATGAAAATAAAAACACTCGTTAAAAATTATGATTTTTTTCTTCCCTAACTAAAGCTATCAATAGAAAGTGAGGATGTCTAATGGTAGGAAGTCTGATTTTTCAACTTCGCAATTTTACTCAATTTTGTAGAGCTTCAGTGGGGTCGCAAGGGTGGGAACGATTATTGAATGCAGAAGGTTTATTACAAAGGCTTTATAATGGAAAAAAATCGAGACATTTCTATGACCTGTTCTGTGACAAGGGTTCTTTTGTCCAAAACAATGACAGGGTTTTAAAAAAAGTTTAATTTTGTGAAGAGTTGCTTAAAATTAGAATTTTGTAGCGTTTTGTGTTTCAAAGATACATACGTAATGGTGAAAGATCTCAAGACCCAAACGGCCACTGCTTCCGATAAAAATCCAGTTGGAGCGAATTTACGCGAATTTCAAATTTCTGTCCCAACCCAAGAAACAGCTCAAGACAGAAAACACAGAGTCTTATAGTGGCATTGCCTCAGTTTAGGTCGCTAAGTCAAGCTTACTTGTTAGTTACATCAGTATCAACTATAAAAAATCTATTGATAGTAATTTTCTAATTAAACTAATTTCCTGTAGTATTTTTTTTTTTAACTTTTATAGGTTTACACTTGACCGCCATCTCGCCTGATGTTAAACGATGATGCGGCCTACGATGAAGCGTGTTTACCTAGAAGAAACCGATTCACTCTCGATTTGAAGACACAAAGATTGTAACTATCGGGAAAACCCTCTCAGGCAACGTATTCCACAGCCTAGACGTTCTTATCACAAAAGTTGAGTCAAATCTCTTCGTTCGTGTCTTTGGAACATCAACCATGAAACGATGTCGCTTTTTCGAGCTACTAGCATTCCGATAGAAAAAAATGTGGTATTAGATCGTACAAATCAGTCCCACACTCTCCGAAGTGTATCCGATAAAAAACCGATAAGCTAGCAATTTTCCGGCGATGTTCTAGACTTTGCAGTCTTTTTCGCACGAGAATGTCATTGCCTATGAGCCTTTTGGCACGTCTCTCGATCGATTCCAGAGCTTCCAGCTGATACTTAGCCGATCCATCCCAAAGGTGCGAGCAGTACTCCATACAGGAGCGAATCTGTGCTTGGTATAAAGTGAGCAACTGTTCAGACTTGAAATACCTTCGCACCTTTGAGAGGACACCTAGTTTTTGGCAGCTAATTTAGCCTTAGATTCGATATACGAGCCAAAGTTGAGAGTCGATGACAAAGTAACGCCCAACAGCTCGAGATGGTCTGATACCGGCACGTAACATTACAAAAAATGTTTTTTTTTATGTAATGGTGTTAAATTTCTGCTAACAAATGGTATTTTTTTACATAATAAATTTTACAGTTATTAAATATATTCAGTTATCTGATAGACGCATTAAGTACCAAGCTCGTAATTGTTGCCCAGCCTCAATCCTGTGTCAAATCATAAAGTGCATTAAAATGTCAAAACAATTACGTTTGTCATCATGATCATAGGTTAGTGTACAGTAAGACAACTACAAAATTAACTACCTGGGTGGCGAACCGCCATTACTGGGCTGTTAGACATGAAGAGAAAACTTATCTACATTGCGTCGGCATTATTGGGATGGGATTAAATTAATTAAGTCGTGGTGCCTACTGTTACCGACGCCTCTGTTAATTAATTACATACCAATGTATATAAATATATTGTGTTTTCATCCCGTCAACATGCCCAAAGTCCCATTGTTTTTTATGCAGGACATAAACAATATATACATAGTAAGCTACGTAAGGGCACGCATAACCTCTACTGTTTACCGAAGGGGTACTGAATAGCGTTCCAACTTTATTAAATTTGCGACGCACCTACGTAACGTAGCCGTAAGAAGCCAGATTACAATCTGTGTTCCAAATTTCCACCTGATCCGTTTAAACGTTACTACGTGATTGAGCAATAAACATCTCATCACCTAAATTTTCGCATTTATATAGGAGTAGGAAAATTGCCAAACCCCTTCGTACTTGCATTTGGCAAATGCAGCAGTAGCGACACTTTTCAGTGGACCAGAAAACTTTGTACTAGTTTAGTTCCCGAGGCTATTTCTGGATAATGCACGCAAACGTTTTAATTGTTTGCAGGTTCGGTGCGCCGCCGCCGTACGTCGCGGGGGCGGTTATTTTTGTTTTTCATGACAATTATTTGTTCGTTTTATTTTTAGCATTGTCTTGTTATTTTGTTTTGTTTTTAATTTACTGGGTATTTCCCCTTGAATTTGTTGAAAGGAAAATACCTGGCTGTCTACTTTCATCAAGATCTTAATTGGTTCAACTTTTTATTAAAATTTTTACAATAAGATGAATATTTTAATTTTGAATTTAGGTGCTTCCTATAAAATACACTATTTTTGTTTTTATTTTTCTATTTTTTATATTTATAAATATTGCGTTTAGGAAACTGGTTTCATAACAAAAGTCACTTTAAATTTAATGGGTTTTCCAATTGTAAATACATTTTCTAATAATTTCGTACTTTTAAAATGGACTTGCCAATCCAGCTTTGATCATAAAGTAAATTAACAAAAAGAAACCAAAATGATAGTTGGTTTTTATTCTACTTAAATAAATGCCGTCATAATATCAAATAGTTTAACACAATTGCAGGATCAGTCGTCATGCCAAGATATTCAGTTCAATTTATTTATTCGAACCATTATTTCAAAAGAACACTTGGTAACGTCACTTACAATAAAATTATATAGTACATAAATAATCTGTGTACATAATAAAATAATACTAAAGAATAATGTCAATTAAAAAATAATCAGCTGTAAAGGCTGTATTAGGACTGTAACTCATCAAATTATTTTAGTGATACTAAAAGGTTGACTTAGTCATATAATTATGACTCAGAACACTACTCTTTAGCAATTAAAATATATAAAAATCTAATGGAAAGTTAAGATATAATAAAGATGATCAAATTAATTACCACTGGGAAGCATACCCACCGTATTTATCATTCGTAAAAACAATTCGAATTTCTCGTAAACTATTCACTCTCCACGTTGGTCTATCATATAATCAAACTATTTACATGTTAATCTACCTTTTGTAGTCGCCGCTATTTCTCAACTAAAACTGAATGTTTTAATGAACCCGAGTCGTAAATTATGAGTACTGTAACCGGGGCCTGTTATTAACAGACAGTTTAATTATTGTTTCTAGTACTGCATCTCAATTAACATCTGTAATTATCATTTATATTGATTTACTAGCTACGCCTCTCAGTATCCACATATACAGAGTTACTGGTAATAAGCCTGTGTCCATTTAATGACATGTTCTGTATATTTAAACAAACAATACTTGTTCTAGAACTTTTGTTAAAACTCAATACATATCCCAAAAAACTGTTTAGGTTTTGTCATCGATATAATTAAAGAAACGAAGATGAGGTATGCTATAATCTAAAGACAACATAACGTGGCGAAAATTTGTTTGAAAAATTTGAAAATTGAATTGTCAGCGAACGTACACAATTGTTAGCGAACGTGCACAACTCCTTGTTGCGACTGAGACTAAATCAGGAGACGTTACCTGATTTTGCATCGCCATAGTAGAAGCGCGTTTGCCGCTTCTGCCGTTTTTAAGAGTTCGATGGGTTTTGTTATTTTTTTAGCTCTGTTTAGCTCTATGCGCGTCGGCATTTCTTTTATCGAGCGTTAAGGAGTGCGCTCTTGTTACAAACAGTGCGATGTTTTTAGACTGGGCAAATACTCATACTTTTTTTCATTTAGTGTTGGGAAAAACATACGAATTTTTAAAATACTGTCGAACAAAAGTGGACAAATTGAATGTACTTTGACATGCCCTTTAAAAGATGCAGGCTGAATACCAATAACCCTGTATACGTACAATAGGAGAGCTTTCGTTATG
Organism: Ectropis grisescens; assembly: GCA_017562165.1. NCBI lineage: Eukaryota > Metazoa > Arthropoda > Insecta > Lepidoptera > Geometridae > Ectropis > Ectropis grisescens. The sequence continues at coordinate 26,320,221 of CM029788.1, forward strand.
AAAACGATCTGCGTGTCTTAAAATCGAACGTGAATCGGTTGTGTCTTGGCTTGCATTCTCTATTTTCCACCCCTTTCATCACTCTATATTATACGAGATGGGGATCAGACTATCTATATATGTATATGTTATCGGAAAATAACAAGAATCGTTAGTTGATCAATTCACTAGGTAGTTGATCAATTTTCGGGAAAATAACAAATGGCGGTTGAAATATACTATTTAACGCAATAAATTTACGTGAATTGATCAACTAACGGTGCCTGGCCGTCATTTAATAAAGTACATTTGAAAGTAATATATTTCAGACAGTTAGCTAAACGACACTGTAGTAAAGAGGCTAAACCAAGGGTCAGCAACAGGCGGACCGCGGTCCGTATCCGGACCGCGAAGGGTCGAACTTCGGACCGCCAATAAAAAATATTGTAATGTATTGTAAGCCAAGTATACATTTTAAAATGTAGATACCTGTGTACCTTACACTATACCTTTATTAATTTAGATAATATTTTTTTTCCACATAGAATCTACCTTAGTAAATAAATTATTTTTCTATTAAATATTTTTCACGAAGCGACTAAGAGAAACTCCACACTTTCAAATACACGCTCATCTTCCTTCCTTCCACTCGACACCACCAAAACGACACCATCGGTGGTGTCGTATGGAATCACTAGTCCATACGACACCGCCGACTAAATAGTGAGGTTACCTACATACAAAGTTGTTGATATGAAAACTCCAATTAAGGGCGTGTGGGCCGTAATTTTGAATTTGTAAAACAACTTTAAGACCTTTAAAATAGTGTATTAAACTCTGAAAAAAATATATGTATTAGTTAAGGATCTCGCAGTCAATAATCTCGCAGTTAAGAAATTCGCAGTCAATAACACGATTTAATGAATTTTACTTGATAGAAAAAAATCCCAAAGTTACCCCTTTTCAAAAGTTTTTCAAGTTTATGACTAAACTAATGATTTTTTTTTTACTAAATTTTTGTACTCAACGAAAGCCACTAAAAGTTATAGATGCATTCGCAGAGTTTGACTTGATAAAAAGTATCAGTTATTCACTATGTTTTAATATCTATCATATATATAGCGCGCCGTTCGGCAGGCGGCAGGCCTGATCAGTCGCGGTAGTATTTACATTCTCTTTGCAGTCGCGTTTCGGCGCTCACGGACGAAGGGTCTGTGCTTGATTTTGCAATTTTGACAACCAATAAATTTTAAATATTACGATCATAGTGCCACAGTACAACAATATCAGTAGGTATTACTAGTGAAGCGCGCTATGATCTTGATTTTTGATACCGTTTTCATTGGAATTGCAAATAGACGCTGATACTAATTAGTACGCTGTTTACTTTATGTTGTAGACCAATAGGGAGTCTCAAAAACTGACGTCGATAACACATCAGTAAAAATTCAATGCGGATGCAATGGAAAATAGATAAGTATCGGTAAAATATTCGTACGTCAAATTAGAGATCGGGATAAGGAAATAATGAGAGGGGAGAAATATCCTGCGTAAATCCCCCTAATATAAATGCAAGTTAGGTATCACTTTGCATTTATATGCCATTTAGGTAAATTCTTTGGTAGTAAGTTACTTAGTCCTTGGAAGAAAAGTCCTCATATACAGATTTTACCACTTTGGAAGAGACTCTTGCGCAAACTATTCAGTTTAGAAAAAAAATGTTAGGAACTTCAATACAATTTTTGAACATCTATCCATAGATACACGTATGATTTTGATAGATTTTTTATTTTATTTCTTTTCCAAGTTTGTGACACCACCAAAATTTATTGTTTTTTCTTTTTTTGTATGAAAATGTTAATATTGTTCATAGAATACATGTACTTAACAAGTTTTAATAGTATACTTCTTATAGTTTCGGAGAAAAATGGCTGTCACATACGGATGGACAGACATAACGTATATTTTAACATTTGTCTACGAATCCCTAAAACCCAACTTCGTTCATTTAAAACTCATTTAAAATGAAATTTAGACACTCGACCAAATTTGATAAGAAGCCTTTTAGGCGGTAAAATTACTCGTAAAATTTAACTCTGTACTAAATTTCCGATTTGTATTTTTTTATATAAGGCTTAGAATCATTTCCTGAGCATAAAATTACAAAATAATAACAAATACAGGTGGAGCTTCAAGCGCCAGCTCGAAAACACGTTTTTGGCCGATATTCCGAAAAAGTTATAAAGCCTATTTTTATTGTAGAAAATAAAATTTCGCATCTTTTGTTGCCAGTAAACTTTTTTTTCGAACTTACCGATTACGGTTTATTATGTCCAATTTAATGATAATGTGATTTCTGTTCCCAGTAGCATAAACATGTCTCTTTTTACCGGAATGGAAGGATGGATGGATTTTGGTAACTAAGATATTCTAAGACTAGTCTCATTCGCCAAAGTGTCCTTAGATAGTAGGTAATATTTTTTTACGTGTAGTTTTTTTTGTAGTCGGGGTTTTAAATTAAAGTTATTCTATCATATCGTTGCTCGAATAAACAGCACCGTTCATCATCATGATTGAAGAGTTGAACAAAGAGTTTGGTCTCCACTTTTGTAATAAAAACAACTAAGCTGTGAAACGCATTGCCAGAGTGGGTTTTTGTCGAAGGTTCGAACCTTGGGGTTACGAGGTACACTGTGTTTGTTTCTATTAGAGAAGCAAAGTTCCATCGTAGACCACATCATTTTCATCCACTATTATCGGCATCATCGCAACCGTATCATTAAATGGGTTATAAATCGTAAACGGTAAGTTTTACAAAAAAAGTTTACTAGCAACAAAAGATGCAAAATTTTATTTTCTACAATTATTGTCAAAATATATAGTTTCCAAAATATCGGCTAAAACAGCTTTTTTTTTCAATTAGCGTTTGAAGCTCTACCTGGATCTGTGAGCATTTTGTAATTTTATGCTCAGTAAGTGATCTTTACCTCATAGAAAAAAAATGTTAGGAACTTATGAATTATTGGGAAACATTTTAAAAAGATGCATGAAATTGGAAAAGCCGTTCTCAACTTATAGTGTGACCAAAAAAGAAAAGGTTGAGTTTTGTATACCTACCGAGTATAGATAAATTTAATATTTCTTCGTTTATATAGCAACAAAACTCTAATCATAAACAAACAAACATAAACAAATCTTGAACAAAAAATGAGTTTAAATTACATAGTCCAATATTTTAATGTTATTTCTGCACTGTGGCACCGATTCCGCGGTCGGTGACGGTCGCGAGAACAAGACAGCGTTAAATGCCTACTTTGACAGAATTACCTGGCCTTAAGTTCAAGCAGTTTCATTAATGAGGTATGTCATTTGATAAAGTTTATATTTATCTGTCACTCAAATGGCCATCTTGACATTGTTCATTGCAATTTGCATATTATTGTCTTTCCGTCTGAATATATTATTTTTTCACAATGGACATGGATACTAATACTGACGACATAAAATACATAAAAACTAATGGCGGAACAGCACATCGCTAGGGTGGTGTCGTATGGACTAGTGATTCCATACGACACCACGGATGGTGTCGAGTGGAAGGAAGGCTCATCTTCTCCACCACACGCTGGCTCACTGTCCGTGGACACGAACATGGAATGCGGTCCCAGCCCAAGATAACTCCTCGAAGAGCATTTCCGTCCAGTAACTACTAGAGACCGCAGACCGAAGAGAGGCAGCAACAAAGAAAGATTGGGAATAAGCTTTTACGTCGCCTGGGAACGGAAACGAGCACGTTTGTCGCCTGGATTGTCTTGCCTGCTCGATGGGAGTACCGCAAAAGTCACAATGAAGAAGGAAACCTACGACGTGATGTGTGCGTGGTAGACTGCCACCGATTTCGGTGCGAAGGTGCGATCGACATAACAACAAACAAAACGATTGCATTAATAGAGTACTCGAAAAGTCAAACGCCTTGCTCTTACGCAAGAGCGCTGCTCGGACATCTGAGCAGAAGTGCTGGTAAACATCATGATGTTGTCATATACGAAGACAGGGGAAAAATCTGAGCTTCCTCAGACCCCTTTGCACGATCAAACAAATGCAACTGACATAATTATGGGGGCACCTGTTCCTAGTTCGACCATCCAAACCGGCTCCGAAAGAGCCCTGCAGAGGACAGCCGCGGCCAACCAACGACGGAGCCACGGAGTCACGCACTTTATGCCTTCTTCGAATTTACAGCCCCACTGACAGCGACAAGACGAAGCAGTCCTTTACAATAATGTCACTTCTCGGGTCATCAAGGGAAAAGGGAAGAATGCAGAAAATGGCTTTGTGACACTGAGCAAAAAAGAGATGGAGCGCATGAGAAGACCTGTTTATGCGACACCTTGAAACGACCCAATTGTAGTTACTGCCCGATGCACCAAGATTATGCTGGACGATAAAATCCTAGAGATGGCCAAGACTATCGAAGAGAACTCAAACGTCAAATCTGATTAGGAAAACTGGGAGATACCGAGAATACAATCGGTCAACGGAGTACCAGGATGTGGAAAGACAACATGGGTGATTATAAACTTCGACGTGGATAAGGACACCATCATCACCATAACAACTGAGGCACCAAAAGATCTAAGAGAAGCTATCGCACCGTATCGGAAACCTGATCAAAACCAGAGTGCGAACCATGGCTTCTGCTCTGGTAAATAGCTTCGGAACCCTTTCAGTTTTAGTTGCTTTATGGTGGACGAAGCTCTCATGAACCATTTCAGAGCCATTGTAGCTGAAAGACTGCTGAATTGTTCAATTTATCAAAGGCTTCAAATGGAAATATTTGATATTCAAGATATATCTTTGCAAATGTATGAAACTGTATCCATTGAAGAATTTTGGGCCAAACACATCTCAGAAAAATATGGTAATCGCAAAAAACTAGCTATCAATTTGGCTACTATGTTTGATTCGACTTACGTATGTGGGTCATGTTTCTCAATTTTTTTTAAAGAAATAATTTTTGAGTTTAATCGACTCCCAATTACTCGTAGGAGACACACACACGTCGAATTGGCTATTCTTCTCGAGGACCAAACTATAAAAAGCTGGCTCAAGAGGATGGGTGTAATTTGTCGCATTGATTTTTGGTCTTGTGTTTTTAACAATTAAAAATGAGTTTGATACCGTACAATAAATAAGTACCACTTAATTATTACCAAGTTACGGTTGGTCTAATCGGGACAACGGCGACTGCCAATCCGAAGACTCTGGGTTCAAAACCATGCACACCACTGTCTTTTCGAAGTCATGTTCATAATGCCACTGACTTAAAACTGTGAAGGAAAACATCGTGAGGAAAACGACATGTACCTAGAATCTTTTGAAGTCATGTGTCATCCACCAATCCGCACTGGGCCAGCGTGGTGGATTATGGTCTTGACTCTCTCATTTCGAGGGAAGGCCCCGACCCCGAGGTTTAGCAGCAGGAACATTTAGTGGGCTGTTTAAGCAATTAGTACCACTAGTTTTTTTTCTGGACCTCGTTAAAATTTCTGCACTTCATCCGGACCCCGCCTAAAACTACTTGCCGACCCCTGGGCTAGACTATCGATTAAACGGTTAATTAAGCTAGTTGACTACGACAAATACTTATGCTTCATTTTGTATGGATATCATGTTTCTCGGAGCATTTCCGAGAGGTCACTTCTATTGTTAAATTCATGCATAACTTAGGTTCTTAGAACTCTATTATTCTCGGAAACAAACAGCTAAGTACATTTTTCAACTGTGACATCACGACCGTAAAAGTTCTAGAGGTGTTGTAAAAGTTCAACGGTTTATCTTGGCGCTACTTCATTAACTTACTTTGGATCTAGTTAAAATTCTACATTTATTACTATGCATTTTAAATTACTGTTTAACTCTTTTTAACTGAGTTTGGAAAAGTTCTTACCCGACTATGAGCAGTGTTGGTAAGTCATGTGGTACATATATATGTATATTATGTGTTTGAATAGAAGTTGTAAGGAGGTCCAGTAATAATAAATAATACTTAGTTCTCGAAAATGCTCGTGCGTTGCTCTACTGGGACCGCTCTATCATCACGGACAGGACTATTGTCGCCAATAAGCCTGATATCGTGCTGGTAGACCGGTCTCAGCGTCGGGCTGTGATCGTCGATATCACCATACCACATGACGAGAGCCTCGTGAAAGCTGAGAAGGACAAGCTTAGCAAGTACCTTGACTTGGCTCACGAGGTTACCGCCATGTGGAATGTTGATTCCACGATCATAGTCTCCATAGTCGTGTCGGCAAACGGCCTTATAGCGAAAAGTCTCGACCAACATCTCAAGAGACTTTCGCTAGATGGTTGGATCAAGGGGCAGAAGGCGGTCATCCTTGACACAGCGCGCATCGTCAGGAGGTTCCTCACTCTGCAGCCCTAACCACCGGTAGCTTGGGCCCTGCCCCGCTGCTGGCGGCAAACTAGGTTTAAGTTTTTATGTTTTTATGTTGTTTTATAAATCAATATTGTAAAAACTTAGGCTTAATAAAAGAAATAAATACGTGAATAATAATACTTAATACTAATAATACTAATACCATCTAGGTAAGAACTTTTGTCGGTTTTTTTTAACTATTATAGGCTCGCACTTGACCACCATCCCGTCTAATGTTAAGCGACGATGCAATCTACGATGGAGCGTGCTTGCCTAGAAAAAACCAATTCACTATCAATTTGAAGACACCAAGATTGTAACTGTCGGGGAAAACCTCAGGCAACGCATTCCACAACCTAGACGTTCTTATCACAAACGTGGCGTCAAATCTCTTTATTCGTGTTTTTGGATTATATTATATTTTGAAGCAGTAACGTGCAAGCACTCCTGTGTTCCGATTTGAAGGGCAATGTTTCCAAAGTTATTACATGGAATAGAGATAAATCACTTTTTAACTCTGGTGACGAGTAGTAGTTAATAATTCAGACATTTTGCTGAAGGGGCAGGCGTGCTGCCAAGCATAATGAGTCCTTCTTGTCCCGTCATCTTTTACTATGGATACAAAAAAACAGTGTCTAAATCTTAAAAAAAAACATCAATCCCTCGATGTTTCGATACAATAATTTTCCAGTGTTTTTTTTTTATTTCGTTGATGAAAAAAATCGGGAAAATTGTCCGTTTCATGGAAACAGAACTATTCCTGTATAATGTTTTTTTCAAGATGTCACATTCATTGTTTATCTAGGTTTTAAGGTAAACTGGAGCCTGACCAAACTCTTCCACCTGTTTACTGAGCGCTAACTAATATTTTCGAGTATAAAGTGTTTGTTCGCCACTTTTTATTCTTCTTCCGGGAATGGTCAAGTTGTTTGATCAACATTAGTTATTTAAATACGTCTCAAATTACACGCCCTTTCTTTTCAAACGAGAATTTTTTGGTTTCTTATGTAAGTGTTGCGTCATTGCCGAACCGAACCGAACAAGCTGTAAAGTTTTTATTGAATTGTTCAAGATTTTTTTGATGATCCCTCCTGCCCCTGCTAGTATTATAACCTAGAAAATTTACGATTAAAATCTATATTAAGAAAAATGAAAATATTATGTTTTTGATATTTATTCTGATAAACTCATCGCTACCATAAAAACAGTTGAAATAAAGGGCCACATCATTTTTAATCAACTGCAAGGAAAGTTTCTCAAAACATCGGAATCTTTTTATCTATGATCTCTTGATCACATGTTATTCGAAAACGTCTAAACTAATTTGTAAAACATATTGTTATAACTGAAATATTCTGCTTCGCGGACTAATTTTATATTTCACTCAACTCGGTGATTTGGTTTTGTAGTGAATAAATAACATTATTTCAATTAATTCATGGGTATGATATGTTATGGCCGTTCCAGCCCGACTTAAGATTTCAGCCGCATCGAAAACGAGCAACAGCCACGCGCGTGCAATCTCCTTGGAGAACACCGACGGCTGCGACTAAAACTTAAGTCGGGCTGTATCGGCCATTTCACGCGTGAGTATCCTTGAAGTAATTAAAAATGTTTTACAACCACTGTAGCTCTCACGCTAAAATACTAGTTATGATGACAATACCATAGAATAGATAATATAGACAATACTTACATGCATATTCAATATACACCGCCTGACTTCGTATTTTCCCTTTGCTATTCCACGCGTAGCACTCACAGCTGTACTTGCCAGCAAAATACTCGTCGATTTCGTTCCTGGTCACATTCAACTCAGCTTCCACCACCCTGACTCCATTCTGAGGATCCACATGCTCCAACTGCACAGCTTTATCTGTCCTCACATCATTACACTTAAAAAAACACTTGGAGAGCATTGGCTGCACGGCAAACTAACGTAGCTGGTTTAGTCCTTAACACATAGGAGTCTTTGGGTTCTAATTGGAATATTGGTAAACCGTCTATTGTTTCGTCATTCTCTGGTAGAGGGATGTAATCATCTTCGTCCTGTTCTGGTTTGATGTCCGAAAGGTAGGGGTCGAAGTTTAAGAGTCCGTCTGGGTGAATGTATTCGGGACGCGTCTCTTTGGCTGTTGTTTGCTCTGTATCTGAAACAAAGAAATTGAATACTAAGTATGTATTAAAAATAACTTCAGTATTTTTATGACAGCGACGAGACGAGGTTGGGTGTCGGTTCGTAAGAAAAACAATGTTGAAGAATCAACGCTACATAGTACTCCGAAAGTGAAGATATAACATACTTATCTCTGGAAGCGTTGCATTTAGAATTTAAACACCTTTTTCACAATACTACTTTTTGACAAAAAAATAAAAACAGATCAAAGATTTTTCACAACCTCCCCATTATAGGTATCAAACGAAAGGGCTTAACTAGTAGCATACTATAACAAATTTTAAATACAAGGCAGCGGTGGTAATCAAAATGTTTAACTATATTGTATTTGCTACGTATTACATTTAATATAAATTAGAAGACGGCTGCAGTACAAAATATGTTCTCGGCTCCTATAATAATTAATTTCTCACAAATAAATCTGCAAAATCTTTATTTTATTAAATTATAACACATTTTTTCATATTCGAATAATGTTAATAGGCATTTTAGTAGAAGTAATTCCAAATTAAGAGTAATTTATGTGTATTTCCTTCCAAGTACACAACTGGCACCTGTAATACGATACTTAGGACCGTGCTGATATATTTTACAATCCGTTCTTGCAATTTAGCCAGTGTTATAATAATATAACATTAATACAACGTTGTGCGAAGACGGGCTTCTGTTAATAAAATAAAATATCATATTACAGTAAACTTCGATTGTAGAGAAACATTAAACCTGGAGTATTCTGGGAAAACTTAAATTATATTGGGATTACTTTGTATCGATAATGTTCTATTAAATTGTATACGGTATGTAGCTTGGTAAAAAAGTAAGAAAGGTAAAATTTTAACACACATCAAAGTCGTCCTTTCATTTGTTACTAGCTGTACCCTGCCACGCTTCGCTGTGGCACATTGTGATGCAAAAATTAGATAAAACAATCCTTGGTGCGGATTACATATCATTCTAAAATTTCAGCTCGATCGGTGCAGAACTTTTTGAGTTTTTGAAGCGTACACAAACCAACAAAACATTTTTATAAATAGAGATATAACTAGTTCTAGATTTTTGCTAGAATATTTGGGCTCAGCTCAAAAACAGCCTTATGGCTTAGTGGTGAAAACGTTTCTATAGCGGTAGGCCTCTTCGCGAAATCCGCCTGGGGAAGTACCATATATTTGCCGGTTATTCTACCGCCAAGCAGTAATGTGAAAACCCCCGGTTTTAAGAGCAATATTTCCCAGTGTAATAACAAGTCATAGATATAAAACATCTTATATCTCTACATAACGAGTGCAGTGCAATGCTAAGTAATGATTTAGACTATTTATGCTCCAACAGCTGTTATGGGCTGGCATGTCTCTTACCATCTAGTACATTTCCTGCTCTGCTCTTCACTCTTTAACGGTGCAGGAAAACATTGAGAGGAAACCGACATATCCAAGAAATGTATATTTCGAGAACATAGATCAATTTTAAATATTTTTTTTACATTGGTGGACAATTCACACACATCTGACCCCAAACTAAGCAAAGCTTGTACTATGGTGGCCAGATAGCTGATATAATACTTATTATATAGTTTTAATTACATACTTATTATAAATAGAAACACCCAGACATAGTGCAAAAATTTGAATTCATCGCACAAATGTTTGCACTGGGTGGGAATCGCACCCCTCGACCCTCGGCTTCGCAGGCAGATTTACTACCCACTAGGCCACGAGGCCAGTCGAAATTCATGACTTTTGCAGCACTCTGCATAGAAGCTCTGCTTAAATATTGTAATTTCGTTGTAGTCTTTGCAGATTCCAAAATAGCTGAATCTTTTATTTATTTATTTATTTATAAAGAATTGCCGACATGTGCTAACAGCGTAGCCAACACGCACAAACGGCCATAATACACATTAATCACAAAAAATGAAACACGAAATAAGATAAACAAATTAAAAACAGATAACAGATAACATTAAATACATTAATTACATTCATTTATATAAGTAAAAAAAATGACACATATATCTATTACATACTTAAATTTATCCGAAAATAAGTCTAGTTCCGGGCTTTGAGCGAGCAGAGCGTTGAGCAATTTAAGTTTTAAATTTTACATATGGAATAAGGTGAGATTAAGTAGGTAACGGCTGGTTTAGTCCGGAGAACGGCGACTGCCTATCCGGAGCCCCTGGAACGAATTACACGCATACCACTGTTTTTTCGAAGTCTGTGTGTACTGTCTATACTGTACTGTAGTGTACTGCCGCTAACTTAAAAAACGGTCAAGGAAAATATCGTGAGAAAACCGACAAGCACCTACGTAGAATCTTTCGAGGTAATGCGTCATCGACCAACCCGCACTGGGTCAGCATGGATGCCTTGACTCTCTACTTGCTAGAGAAGGCCCCGAATCCCAGCAGTGGGAACATTTAGTGGGCTACTTGTGCTATGTTATGTTATTAGCTTTAGGGTTTTAGATTCCAGTATTACAGCGTTTCAAATCATACCATAAGTATTTTGGCTTACATAAAAATATGCCTGTGTGTATTTGTGTGCAAAATCCAGTAAGCAAACTAAGTCAATACCATCTCAGTGCGTCGGCATGTGGTTAAACTTTACAACGAGCCCGGCGCGCGCGCATCGCGTGTGCTATCAATTTAGGGCTGCCATCCATCTGTTTGAAACTCGTAAAGGCATTCGTTTTGATGGACCTTCCTACAACCCGAAAAACGAGGATGCTACTTTATTTGCCCGAACAGTTATGGTATGCGTTGCCTGAGTGGGGTTTTCCAGTAAGAAACAATTTTTGAGTTTTCGAGTTGAGAGTGAATTGGGTTCTTCCAGAGAGATAATATGCTGTTTTATAGATCATATCGTCATTTAACATAAGACGAGATGACAGTCAAGCATACGATCAATACGTTTACATTACATGGCGCGCCGTTTTTTGTTTGATGTTACGCGACAATACGCTTTACGATAGAGCGTACTTACCTAGAAGAAACCGATTCATTACCGACTTGAAGACACCAAGACACTCTCTATCGCCTAATTAAATCGGCCTTGGCTTTGATAGCCGCCAGCAAGGCCCAAGCTACCGGTGGTTAGGGCTGCAGACTGAGGAATCTCCTGACGATGCGCGCTGTGTCAAGGATGACTGCTTTCTGCATCTGGCTCTTAACCCAACTATCTAGCGAAAGTCTCTTGAGATGTTGGTCGAGAATTTTCGTTATTAGGTCGTTTGCCGACTAAAAAATTATCTGTATAATTTCAAGCGAAAAGAGAGAGCAGTATCAAATCTAAGACAGGTTTAGTTAGGTAGACCCGCGGGAAACCCCACTCAAGTTCTATAGATTAATACAGAATTGAAATCTTTCTTCACGGCCATCTTTTACAGTTCATTTCAGTCTACTACAACGCATAAACTTTCTTGCATGACGGACATGCGTAAATGCGTTTCCGTTATAAAAGGGCATAAGCTTCATATATCTCTCGCTTATCTTTCTCAATCGTTTTTCCAATATCGCAAGTCATACGTGGCAGCCCTACGTCAGCTACTGGCGATCGATAAAAATTAAAGTTTATCGATTATGCTCCTGTGTCCTGTTACCGGTTTCGGAAACGCAATAAAAAGAAAACGACGCTAATGTTACACGTTCCGAACCCTTAACACGATACTTTATTACAGACTTATGTTAGCTTTGTCTTTGTTTGTAATTTTGTTTGCTGGTTGCCTGGAAGAGATTGCTCTAAGCAATAAAGCCGCCATTTGTGGTGCTAGTTCATAAGTGTTCTACTGTAATATTTCTGTTTTTGTATCACAATAAAGAGTTATCTATCTTTAGTTAGGTACTTAGATTAATACAAGTGATGATTTCCCTGGTCATACAGTGTGGGAATGCTGCCAGTCTGATAGGCACTTTTTGGCTCTGTGGCACTTTAGTAAAGAGATTTGACTCATACGGAGGCTGAAGCTTGATTTTTAGCTTGTGTTTTTATTATAATGACTTTTTAAATTGCATATTGTAAATTGAACTTTCACTCTTCATATTGAATTTGTAATTTTTAAATATGTAGAAGTTGCATAATTTGTATTATTTATCAATAAAGACTATTCAACTATTATAAAATTAAGTACGAAGAGTTGCTAAAATGAAGTGGTTATCGGTTGGCCACATCTATCACGATCACCTAGACAACTGCAGGTGCAGGACATAAAATATTATGTCTACAATAGTACACCACTTGGTCCTATCGCTTTTTTTTGCTCTAGTCACAGACCGCTGCCTTATCATTTATCCACATCCACACTACATTTGGCGATTTGCGTTCTCTAATATAACGACCTACGGTTACGGTACGGTACGTACCTACGAACCAACAGTTATCGGTCCTACGATAGATATACATCCGTATTTAAAGAAGAACCAATAACGGCAATAACCGCTGAAGTGGATGGGTTCTAGAGACAAGACCACGTACAATAATTGTAGAGTGAGTAAGACACCCCATCTGTCCAGACCTGCAAAAGCTGATAGTACAAGCGAAATGTAAAAGATTTTATCGTGTAGCGCTCGTTATAAGAAGCCAAGTGAAGGAATATCAAATAGGCTGATGATAATGATGATGACTTAGATTTCGAGGCGGTGAACTATCACAATAATCGATAATTTGTCATTTTAATGTTATAGTTTGAGGCAATCTCTGAAAATTATAAACGTTACAAAAAATTATAGCATATGAAAGTTAATCAAATCATTGCAATAATAGTAATCAAAATACTTATAAAGTTTTAATTACCGTGGAATTATATAATATGTTATAAAATGGAAGGTAACTTTTTACTACTCTTCGCATGAAATTTGGCAGTCAAGCGAACTACACGGGCTTAGTATACTGCTAGGATTCATTGTAGAGTTCGCCAGGGGAACCACCACACCGTTTCTATTCTTTAGCCAATGTACATATAATATATTACCTACAAATATTTACTTGTACCTTGTGACTGTAACTTCGCTTTGATGGCAACGCATCCAGAGAAATTACAGGACAGATAGATAAATCCTCTCATATCACGGATTTTGACTCTTTGTGTTCAAATACCTGTTTACCACGGTGCTGTTATTAACAGGCGTGTTGCCTGTTGCTTAGAAGAAAAAACTAAGAACTCCATTAGTACGCTAGCAAGTATATTATGGAGACTTGATCTAAGCTTATGGGAACAAATTCTAAAACATTTAATTGCTTTTCAGTGCCGGTACTTGCTACCTACTCTACGGGTCAGGCTTTATTCGATACGGCCACGAATATTGTATAATTGTTGTTGAGCTATCTCAGTTTATTATATAATTTTATGACCTTTACAGGTCAATGAAACGATCACATTAATTTGAATTTATTCTGTAGCCAAATTATTGTCATTCGTAAATAAATCTTATAAACGAAGAATAAACATATCTGAAGAAATAAGCGTAAATAAATTGCCTTACCGCCATTTCTCACTAATCCAATAAGCGTTGAAACCACAATCACTTCAAATAGATATTTCACGCACATCTCTGAAACTGTTATTTTTATTGTTACAAAGTCTAATTAACTAATTATGTATTCATAGTTCTTTTAATTTGCATCACAATCCTTCTCAACGAGTTAAATTACAAAAATAAGTGAAGAATGTTTGTTTCTAAATTCAAATAGGTACTACATTAGTAATAATAGGCCGCTAAGAAAAAAGGCGCGCTGTCAAAAATTGTATCAAAGAGTTCGAAATCCAAAAAGGCGCGAATTATTTTTCCGCACACGTGCCGAGTTGGGCTAGGGACGCGATACGTACGCCCAACATGGGGTCCCGCGGATCACTGAATGGCTACCCTTTATTTTTATGGTTTCACCATGGGCTCGTGATTTTTGATTCTCGTGTAACGTTTTAGGAATTGTTAGTGGGCAGGTGTTGATTTTTAGGAACTTACACAATTTACAGGTTTTTATTTCGGTGAGGATACTCAAAAGGTATTAGTAGAGCGTTTTACAATTTCTAAACGTATTTTAATATTCATACTTCTTTTTACTTCTATTAATAGATATTTTATTCGGACGACAAAACTGGGTGTGTAAGCCGTTCTAATTACATTCAGGCTGGACTGTAAAAACAACTGTAAGAATATAAATTAATTATAATTATTTGTTATGGAAATTTAGAACATGCGCTGTCTTCAATTAAAACCATTTAAACATTTATTTGTGCAAATAGATAACGTCGTGAATTTTAGAATGATTCAATGTTATGAATTTCCATTCTTATTAATATCAGCAAAAAGCTTCATGAAGCTTTGATTCGCATACTTGTGTCGCCATCTATCACAAAGCGTATTTAACTTTAAGGTGCACATTAGCTTTTAAAACTCTACTAAACTCCACTTTACTAATCTTTGTGGCATCACATTAGTTTAAGCAATAATAAATAGATGGCGCTTTACTAATCATTTCAGCGAAACGTGAAACTATGTACATATTTTTGAAAGCGCCATCTGCCGTATTATGCCACAACTAAGTGATCCCAGTTGACTGAAACGACTACACGGTATACACTATCTGTCATTTAATCCGAATGTCTTACATTTTACTAACTAGATGGCAGTGTAACATACAATTGAACCAATCTTTGGAGTTCTTGATTTGATGGACAGAAAACTGTCCAAGTAACGAACCTAGTAGTTTCATATAAAATTGAAAGATGGCAGTAGTCGTTTCAAATATTTTATTTGAATCGAACTCCGTCTACGCCGCTATCTCTATTATTCCGAGAGCTGACACCAATTTTTGCATTTGAGACAAACTGAAAACTTGTCATATACACATACTTGTCACATACACATACTTATCACATACACATACTTGTCAAATACGCATACTTATCACATATACATACTTGTCACATACACATACTTATCACATACACATACTTGTCACATACACATACTTGTCACATACATATACCTGTCCTATTATACCTCCACGGAGGTGCTAGAGAGTAGCGGGGCAAAATGAATCCTCTTAAGGCCAGGTAATTCTGTCAAAGTAGGCATTTCACGCTGTCTTGTTCTCGCGACCGTCACCGACCGCGGCATCGGTGCCACAGTGCAGAAATAACATTAAAATATTGGACTATGTAATTTAAACTCATTTTTTGTTCAAGATTTGTTTATGTTTGTTTGTTTATGATTAGAGTTTTGTTGCTATATAAACGAAGAAATATTAAATTTATCTATACTATTACTATACGGTAGGTATACAAAACTCAACCTTTTCTTTTTTGGTCACACTATAAGTTGAGAACGGCTTTTCCAATTTCATGCATCTTTTTAAAATGTTTCCTAATAATTCACAAGTTCCTAACAATTTTTTTCTATGAGGTAAAGATCACTTACTGAGCATAAAATTACAAAATGCTCACAGATCTAGAGCTTCAAACGCTAATTGAAAAAATAAACTGTTTTAGCCGATATTTTGGAAACTACATATTTTGACAATAATTGTAGAAAATAAAATTTTGCATCTTTTGTTGCTAGTAAACTTTTTTTGTAAAACTTACCGTTTACGATTTATAACCCATTTAATGATACGGTTGCGATGATGCCGATAATAGTGGATGAAAATGATGTGGTCTACGATGGAACTTGCTTCTCTAATAGAAACAAACACAGTGTACCTCGTAACCCCAAGGTTCGAACCTTCGACCAAAACCCACTCTGGCAATGCGTTTCACAGCTTAGTTGTTCTTATTACAAAAGTGGAGACCAAACTCTTCGTTCAACTCTTCAATCATGATGATGAACGGTGCTGTTTATTCGAGCAACGAGCAATATGATAGAATAACTTTAATTTAAAAACCCCGACTACAAAAAAAAACTACACGTAAAAAAATATTACCTACTATCTAAGGACACTTTAGCGAATGAGACTAGTCTTAGAATATCTTGGTTACCAAAATCCATCCAGCCGTTTGGAAGATAT
The DNA here is from genome assembly GCA_017562165.1 of Ectropis grisescens. Taxonomy (NCBI): domain Eukaryota; kingdom Metazoa; phylum Arthropoda; class Insecta; order Lepidoptera; family Geometridae; genus Ectropis; species Ectropis grisescens. The sequence goes on from CM029788.1 coordinate 26,336,815, forward strand.
GTGGAAATAAAAGTTTAACAAACATAAAGATACGCGCGAAACGCGAAACGCGAAACTCTTCTTCCATTCCGGTAAAAAGAGACATGTTTATGCTACTGGGAACAGAATTCACATTATCATTAAATTGGACATAACAAATCGTAATCGGTAAGTTCGAAAAAAAAGTTTACTGGCAACAAAAGCTGGGAAATTTTATTTTCTACAATAATAATAGGCTTTATTACTTTTTCGGAATATCGGCCAAAAACGTTTTTTCGAGCTGGCGCTTGTAGCTCCACCTGGATTTGTTATTATTTTGTAATTTTATGTTCAGGAAATGATTAAATACGAATCGGAAATTTAGTACAGAGTTCAATTCTATGAGTAATTTTACTGCCTAAAAGGCTTCCTATCAAATTTGGTCGAGTGTCTAAATTTCCATTTAAATGAGTTTTAAATGAACGAAGTTGGGTTTTTAGGGATTCGTAAACGAATTTTAAAATATACGTTATGTCTGTCCATCCGTATGTGAAAGCCATTTTTCTCCGAAACTATAAGAAGTATACTATTAAAACTTGGTTAGTACATGTATTCTATGAACAATATTAACATTTTCATACAAAAAAAGAAAAAACAACAAATTTTGGTGGTGTCACAAACTTGGAAAAGAAATAAAAAAAAACTATCAAAATCATACGTGTATCTATGGATAGATGTTCAAAATTGTATTGAAGTTCCTAACATTTTTTTATAACTGAATAGTTTGCGCAAGAGTCTCTTTTAAAGTGGTAAAATCTGTATACGAGGACTTTTCTTCCAAGTACTAAGTACCTTACTACCAAAGAATTTACCTAAATGGCATATAATGCAAGTTAGGTATCATTTATGATACCTAACATAGGATTTATATTGGGGATTTACGCAGGGATTTCTCCCTCTCATTATTTCCTTATCTCTGATTTGCCGCACGAATATTTTACCGATACTTATCTATTTTCATTGCATCTGCATTGAATTTTTACTGATGTGTTATTGAGGTCAGTTTTTGAGATTCCCTATTGGTCTACAACATAAAGTAAACAGCGTACTAATTAGTATCAGCGTCTATTTGCAATTCCAATGAAAACGGTATCAAAAATCAAGATCATAGCGTGCTTCACTAGTAATACCTACTGATATTGTTATACTGTGGCACTATGATCGTAATATTTAAAATTTATTGGTTGTCAAAATTGCAAAATCAAGCACAGGCCCGTCGTCCGTGAGCGCCGAAACGCGACTGATCAGGCCTGCCGAACGGCGCGCGCTATATATATGGTAGATATTAAAACATAGTGAATAACTGATACTTTTATCAAGTCAAACTCTGCGAATGCATCTATAACTTTTTAGTGGCTTTCGTTGAGTACAAAAATTTAGTAAAAAAATTCATTAGTTTAGTCATAAACTTGAAATAACTTTTTGAAAAGGGGTAACTTTGGGATTTTTTTCTATGTAGTAAAATTTATTAAATCGTGTTATTGACTGCGAATTGCACTAGAAAAGATCCTTAACTAATACATATATTTTTTTCAGAGTTTAATACACTATTTTAAAGGTCTTAAAGTTGTTTTAAAAATTCAAAATTACGGCCCACACTCCCTTAATTTTTTATTTTAATTTAATTTTACATCACCTAGTAGTTAGAAAGTCTGAGTAGAATCTCTATTTATCATTGAACTTCTAAAAACGTCTATATCATTGCTATTAGTTTATAGTCATAACTAAAAAACACCCAATTTAAAATTCGAATTGCCTCAAACTTATGGATACATAACTAGCGGCCTCTCCCGGCTTCGCTCGGATAGTAACCAAAATATCAGGTGCGGTGCCATCAACCGGGCTGATTTGTGAATCTAAACCTTCCAGGGCCCTGCAAAACCCAAGCGTATACAAAAAAAAATCTTTCAAATCGGTCGAGCGGTTTAGAAGGAGTTCACTTACAACGAAAAGTGGCATTGATTTTTATATAATTATATAGATTAAAAAATAGGGGTTGGTGATAAAAGGGTAAAAATTTAGGGATGTATGTATTTTTTAATGCCACATTATAAAAAAATAAAAACAATAAAAATTTTAAAAATATTTTTAGGGGTGAACAACCCTTATCACTTAGGGGTGTGAAAAATAGATGTTGGCCGATTCTCAGACCTACTCAATATGCTCACAAAATTTCATGAGAATCGGTCGAGCCGTTTCGGAGGAGTTCGATTACGCACCCCGTGACAGAAGAATTTTATAAATTAGATAATCAATGCCACTTTGTAAGTGTAAGTGAATTTCTCCTAAACGGCTCGACCGATTTGAATGATTTTGTTGTATATGTTTGGGTAGGGCCCTGGATGCTTTAGATTCACAAATCAGCCCGGCAGATGGCGCTGCAGGTGGTATCTGAGTTATTATCCGAGCAAAGCCGGAACGGGCCGCAAGTTTATTGTATTTTTTAAGTAAACGCTTCTTTTGGTGTGCGCCAACATACAGATTTTCCGTGGTCTGAGAATTGAATTCAAGCGCCATGTTCGTAAACGGTTCTTATCTTCGGGTAAACTCGGATGATCTCGTTGGCCATGGTCATGACCACGCCCCGGTCACACCCGCATGTAAAAGTGACCTATCAAATTTTGAGTGTTTAGTTTTCCTTCTGCCGTATATTTTTTATTTTCACACGTTCACACTAGCGCACTGGCCGACTCTATAGCCAGAGTTTGTTTTTTTTAGCCCGACTTTGTCCGACTTTTATACACGTTCATGGCTACAACATATAAAAATTGCATAGTGCCTCAAACTTACTTATTGTTTTTTTTTATTAAAATAAATATAGGTAATCATTGTTTGATTTTGCGCCGTCACTCACGTCGTTAGAATTAGGCCGCTAAAGACGGTATTCCGACATATCCATGAATGAAATATATATATGCATCTATGGATGTTTGTTGCTCTCTCTTGCAAAAGCTACTGCATGGATCAGGATAAAATTTGGTTAACAGAGAAATTATAGTCTGTAACAACAAACATATCTACTAAACATTTTGGCGCAAAAAAATAGAATACCTACAGGTAAAACTAAACTAACGGTTGGGACGCAACTAATTTAATACCCAAAGTAGTCTATTTCCCCTGCAGTTTAACAAAAGAATTGTAAGTAGATACTTCATGATCATCCTTACCCGCATGACGTATAGTAAGCAAGCTGAAGTGGCAATGGGTAGGTATGGCCTGCCGCAGAACTGACAACCGATGGGGAAGAAAGGTTCTCGAGTGGCGACCACGAACCGGAAGACGCAGTGACCGATGACCTCACAAAGTAGACATTTAATATGTCGTTATTTTATTGCAAGGAATAAAATATATAACAGGTTGATTTTATGTTTTCATATGAAATTAGTAATTTAATAACGATCGTTTGGATTGGACGATTGGAAACCTCCCATGGACGATTGGAGGTTCGTTTGATCATTTTGTATTTTCATTCAAATAGTTTAACAAAATTGAGTAGAAACTTAGATATAGGTATATAACTACTTACATTACCTTGTATGATTATTGCTCAAAGGAAAGGAATTCACCTCTTCGGCTTTGAATTTTCCCCCACATTTTGCCTGGAATTTGCACTTCGAACGTCTTCAAAATTTGAAATTCCAAATGATTGATTCCAAATTCAAACGTGGCTAGCAGTGTTGCCAACATTGAATATTGATTGCACAAAAGGAGCTTGGCGCCAAAGCGTATTCTCAATTCAAAATTATTCTTCAAACATCGACTCCTTTTGATGGAGCCAAAATATTGTAAATAGCTCGTAGCTCAGTCACATTTCTACATTCGAAAAATTTGGAATAACATTTACTGTCGCTTTCCCCGTCCAGGTTTCGTGTGGTTCTGTCTCTATCACAAATTGCGGTACGGAAATTGAGATTTTGCGGGTCGCTCGCCTTTCCGTTGGAGATTTTGAAGTCTAATGAAGTGTTAAAGGTTGAGCAATCAATGAATATATCAAAAAGGTGAGGTTTGCAAAAAGCTTTGACAGTGTTTTGTGTCCATTTTAGAGTAGAGATTTACTACGATAACATGACCCGCCCCTCCAGAATTCAAAACGTTTGAAAGTATTTGTGAAAGAATATACAACGCATCACCACGTATGTGTGCGTACTGCTACTGAAGACGATTAATTACAACTACATACAAACTCTTTCGTAAGGATGTGACTACACACATTAAAACAGTAATTTGGAAGGGCGGGACATGTTATCGTAGTAAATCTCTAGTTGGTATTTTGTCACGCGGTAATCTGTAGGTATGAAGAATTAGGTAAAATAAGAACAATGCACAGATTTGGTTAGGATAATAACTGGGTAGGTACATAAATCGTAGAACTCAAGATTAGCCTCCCAAACTTCATGGCGCACGGAATCATGTTAACGTTGGGAAGAGCGAGCTCACTCTTTCCGTCCTAGTCGGTTGTAGGAAGAAGGGGATGCCGATCGTTTTTACCTATCACTGATTTTGATCATTTTGAACACAAATATAAAAGATTATGCCATCCTGTGCATTCAAAATGTGTTCTAATAATTCTAGGAACTCAATCAGTGTGACAGAGAGAGTATAATACGAGTACCAATTACTCGTATAACCAGGGAGAGCGAGATAGATGTCTTAGACAGAGACAGAGATGTCTTAGATAGAGACAGAGCCACAGACACAGTTTGTTACCAATGTCAAGATGTTCAGGGCTAATCTTGAGTTCTACAATCTTTGGGTAGGTACCCTACTAATTCTGAAATCAATCCGTACAATTAAAACTACGAATGATAATTGTTGTCTCTGTCATTCTAAACGACCATGACAAAGACCGAGATATTGTTTGATACCGTGTCGTAATCAATCCGCCTGGGTTCGGAATCGCTAAACTGGAAACCTTCGATGAGATTTGTTCAGGCGAGACAAAAAAATCTAAAAACAAAACTTAGCAGTCATAGGGACTGCCGATATAAGTGAAAACTCAGAATTTGATAGCTCACTTTGGAAAGCAAACGGTGAAACCGGAGGGCGCTATCTTGTATGGAATAAATCTTCAAAGCATTGTCGTCTAAAGAAATCATCTAAATATGGCAATCTAGACTAGACGGCTATGGTCCCGACTTCACCCGAAGATTTCTTTCATTTACGAACGTGACGCTTGAGCTATATTATCTATTCTATAGCTTGAGTTCAATTCACAGCCCAACGAAAATCAAAAAAGAAGTTTTTACTTCAAAAATCATGATACCCTTAAACCTAATCACAGTCATGTTTGCACGTTACTGCTTGGCATCAAAATAACTAGCCTTTGCTAGTTGCCTAGGGGAGTGCCACGTCTTTACTTGGCTCTCCCCAGGGTGGACTCTGCAAAGAGTCTACAAAGAGTCCTACAACTACCCAATAATAGATATCGCAATTCTTACAGCACTTCTACGTAAATCCATTTCTAAGATTCTCCACAAATCCTCTACAGATAAAGCCTTTCGAACTACAATAAACAAAGACGAGAACAAAGTATCCCGAGTAGAATTAGTCTGACCAACACACCACACGCCCGGCTAAATCTCGCACTAAAATGTTTCCATTACTCGTAAGAAATGTGTTCAAAAAATCGATAGTAACTCCATCCGTTATTTTGCTGGTATGTTGGTATCGATATAAGTAAATCCGTATTTAGGAACGGTGCGGATTGTGGACACTTGAGGAAGGTTTGTACGCTGCATGAGACTCGGCTTGAAGTGGAGACTTTTACACAGGACGATTTCTCTGATGGTCTCTTTAGTGAGGTTGTTTTCTGGCATCTATCTGCAAAGTGTAGGTTAGGTAGTGTAGGTTCGTATTTTTCGAAAAAGATAGCCTCTTCATTATAGAGCCAAAAGTCGAAGTCAAAGTTCTTTATTGATAAATGTACAATTTACAAGTCAATTTTAGAAAAAAACAAAAGAGAGCATACAAAGAGTTAGTATACATTTTTAAAGTTTAAATTGAACATTAAAAATTCGAATTACACGATAATAAGTATCATACAAATAAGTGTCAAACATTAAAATATATGTATGTATTTATTACAATTGTAATAAAAATGTAAATTTATTAAAAAAAATTGTGAGTTTGCCATCTTTAAAAACTCGCTGTAACTTAAAAAAGTTTGATCGATAAGCCAGCTTTTTAATCGGTTTTTGAAGCTACCCGAACTCGGTGCTGATTTAACCATTTTGGGAAGAGTGTTATAAACTTCCGGTCCCATAATGTGAGTTAGTTTTTCTGATCTCGCGAGAGAGTGAGGTATACTGCCCAGCTTGTCAGCGTCGTGCATATTGCGCGGATGTCTCTCTCCTCCTGTCAGGATCTCATGATTCGTAATTTAGTCGAATTTTATTATTATACATTTAAAACACTCATTATTAAATATTTTACTCTTGTGTTGAATTCCGGTAGTGCCAACCTACCAACTATTTGTCTCTTATTTACTACCCTACAAGCAGTTATTTTACAGTGTACCAACTTACGAAATTCGATAACATTAAAATAAGTAGTCTGGTAGTTGACACATAAGATTCAATTCTCATTTTCTCATCAGCGCTGAAAGATGGTCGGCAGCAATCATTTATAGCATTGTTAAATCATGTTGTATCCATGTACCTGCGTGGGAATAATGATAATACAAGTACAAACGAATAACGGAGTTTCTTTACACTCCCTCCTGTGGAAGACGGTACTATAGCTGTGAAAGGAAAAGATGTCCACCTTGACGTATTCTTCAATTGTGAAACTGGCTAATTTCTATTGTAAGCTCTTATGGCTTGCAAAATAGTAAATTTAGTTTTGAAAGTTCTGCAATATGGCGCACAGCTCAATAGACTTTCAGTATTCTTATGTGTACGTGCAAGAAGGTTTCAGGACAGCTTTTCTAATAAGGTGTTTTGCGTCGAGGATTTGCTGTCATTTAGTATCTATAGTGCCGACAACCGCACCAACCTCCAAGCAGTAATAATCAAGCAATTGTATTCCGGTTGGAAGAGTAGTGTTAACAGAAAGATACAAGATAAAGAGATTCATCGCAAATCTCCGAGTGAGGAGAGCAGAGCAGTGCTAGGAAGTGATTCGAACTTGTCATGTTCAATTAACTCAGTGACATTTTTTACAATAAAGTGAAGAGACGAGCTGGACATGTTCATGATGGTAAGAAACATGCCTGCCCGTCACAGCACAGTGACACGCAGCTATTGGAACATGAAGACTCCAAATCATTACCTAACACTACACTGCGCTCGTCACCCAGAAACATAAGATATTTTATTTCTATGCCCCGTCATTTCGTTGGATACAACGCCCTTCAAACCGGAAAACAGTGATGTTTTCACATTAGTGCTTGGCGGTAGAATAATTGGCAAAGGTGTGTTACTTCCTCTGGCGGATTTTGCAAGGAGTCCTACCAATACTAAAATTAAAACGATTAATTAATTATTAAAATTATAATGTGACAAAGTTTTCTTTTCAGGGCGTCCTAGTTAAAGAATGGAATGGTCTCCCGGGTCTCCGTGTTTACTCATATACTACCTGGAAATACTAAGAATACTAAATTCCAAAATACTCTATGAAAGAAAGAGAAAGAAGATGTTATTTCATGCCTTAAATTTTTTTAGGAATTTACGCGAAAAATAAAACACCTAATTGTTTTATTGAAACCGCTATATTCACTTGAAGTCTGTCCGTAGCATGTAAGCACCCCTATTCTATGATCGCTCGCTAACCCCAGTCACGTGTGTCCACGATTGCGAACCCGTCCCAATTGTTCGAATCTTGGGAGCTTAACTCGATCACGGCTAAACCGCTTACAGAATACGCCCCTTCGCGGGTGATTAGCGGAGGATTTACTACGAAACAGTTTATATTAGCTTTTGTTAATAGAAAAAGTTAGGTAATTATTTAGACTTTTTTGAAAACAGTAATAGAGTTGCAGTTTAACGCCATCTTAGCAGAAGCAGCCCACCAAATTTCCCTACTGCTGGAACTCGTGGTCTTTTCTCGCGAAGAAAGGGCATAGGCCATGATCCACTACGCTCGCGCTGGCTCAGTACAAGTTTGTGGATGATTTATGACCTCAAAAGATTCTAGAAACATATCGGTCTCCTTGCCATGTTTTTTACCGTTTTTACGTTAGCGGCATTACGCATATGATATCGAAAAGGTTGTGGAGTGCGTGGGATTCCAACCAGTGGCTCCGGATCGGCAGCCGCCGTCTAGTCTAGTCCATTGACTAGACCAGCACACCACCTTGCTGATGTTAAGTAATTTTTTTTCTGCCTGATTTTGATTTTTGTATGCAAATGTTACCATGTGCATTAGGCAGAAATATAGGTAGGAGAACGTTTTAGAACGAACGGTTACGACTATCAATGCTAATGTGGTCTCAAGTTCACCCAAAGATTTCTGTTAATCACGAGCGTGACGAAGCGGTGAGAACTATAAATGATAATTTGCGTCGCATCGAGGCCTGGTGTCAGTCGTTTGGGCTTGCTATCAACCCTTCGAAGACGCAAGCCATTATTATTGGTAGTACTGGGTTGATTTCAAAGGTTGATTGGACTACACTAACCCCGCTAATGTTTGGTGGTGTTATCATACCTTACAGTGCGCAGGTTAAAAATCTCGGGGTTATATTGGACAGGTGCTTGTCATGGGAACCTCAACTGCAGGCTGTTAAGCGTAATTTATTTGGTTCTGCAGCTTCTCTAAGGAGAATCAGAAATTTTTTACCAACGGCTACTAAAGTTGCGCTAGCAAATTCTCTCCTTCTTCCAATTTTGGACTATGCTGATGCCAGCTATCTAGATTTAACCCAGGAGCAATTTGAAAAGCTTGAACGTTTTCAAAATTTTATCATACGGTTTATTTTCGGTCTTAGGAAATACGACCATGTCTCAGTGTTTCGTAAAAGCTCAACTGGTTCCCATTAGGCTTCGCCGGGATACACACATACTTTCTCTGCTTTATAATTTACTATTCAATCCTACATACCCTACTTATCTTAGCTCCCGTTTCACATTTCTTTGCGACACTCACCATAGTAACCTTAGGTCATCTAGTAATCTCCTTCTGTCTACTCCTTCTCACTCTACTTCCTTCTGTGGGTCTTCGTTCTGCGTAGTGGCTGTTGCTCTTTGGAACGCCCTTCCGGTGGGCATCAGACGTGCGCAGAGCTTAGAATCTTTCAAGGCTCAGATTAAGAAACACTATCTTTCTAAATTGGTATCTTAATTTCTTTTTGTTTTTCTTTTCTTCCCTTCCTTGATGTTGTTGCTTTTCCTTTGTCTTGTTTTACTAGTTTCTGTGTTGTTCATTGTTATTGATCATGTGCATTGTACATTATTTTTGTTATTATTTTGTATGGTTATAATAGTATTTGTGTATTTATTGTATTGAATGTTTATGTATTTTTGCAAATATGTGTGTATAGTATTAGTACGTAGTTTATGTATATTCTAGTAACCTAAGGGACGACTTTTAATTTGTCATTTTGTTTTTATCTCACACCCTATCTTTATTATATTTACTTTTGTGTTTTTCCTGCCTCTAATGGTTGTCTGGAAGAAATCGCTATTAGCGATAAGGCCGCCATTTATGGCACTAGTAATAAGTATTTTCTGTTTTGTACTTTTTAATTTTACTGGTGTACATAATAAAGTGTTTCTGTCTGTCTGTCTGTCTGTGACGCTTGAGCCCACGAAAAATCTATATGTCGTGCGACCAACGAAGTTTAATAACAATCAATGAAAACTAAGAAAACGCAGAACGCAACAAGTTCTAAATAAGTAGAGGGCATTTCTTTCAACTTATTAGGTACTAGATGTCCGCGCCGGTTTCGCCCGTGGTACATTATATAGCACTCATCGGGATCCCGTACATATCCAACGCCGAAAAAATGACTGAAATCGGTTCAGTCATTCCTGATAAGATCGCTTTCAAACAAAAAACCTCCTCAGCTACTTGCTACCCCACCTGTCGGAAATCGGTCGTACCAACTCAGATTTAGAAACAAATTTGATTAGCAAAGGTTTATATTCAATGATGCAATCTTGGACATTGGCGAAATTACGGTGACATTACCAAATGGAAGCCAAAAAAAACTGAAGTTAAAGTTGACGTAATCTTAGACACATGCTGTCATGTCAAAGCACGCTACGAAAACTCTCAAAAGAATATTTTTCCCCGTTTTTGTTACATTCTTGATTCATGCTACCTTCCTCGATAAATGGACTATCTAATAGAAAAATAATCTCTCAATTCGGACCTGTACTTCCCCAGATCCTAGCGTTCAAACAAACAAACAAACTCTTCAGCTTTATAATATTAGTATAGATAACTGTTAGCCATAACCTTGCAAGCAAAGAGTAAACATATACTACGTATAGAGTTGGCAAAAACGCTTTACACCGAAAGCACGGGTAGCCTTATTATTGCCTTGTCGCTTTTGTGGAAGTGTCATACTTTTGTCGCGGAACATCACTCTGTTGCCATAGAAAGTATGCACGTCATCTGCTTACGATTGACACAAAAGAACCGTGCGGAAAATCTAACTCTATACGTAGTAATTATGTAAACTCTTTGCTTGCAAGTATAAGTACATAGGTATGGTATCTATTCAAAACAAGTTTGTAATCCTTTGTCCAGGCCCGTCCCGGCATCTGCGGTGTCCCGGGATCTCATCAAACTTATTTCACGGGGACCGGGAACAAGTGTCCGCTCTCCCACCGCGCTTTGTCATATTTTTTTATTGAATAACTAGCAACGGGCCGCGGATATACGCGAACTACGTTTATTTTATTAACTTTTATAGGTTTACTCTTGACCGCCATCTCACCTAACTTTAAGCTACGATGCGGTTTACGGCCTAGCGTGCTTACTTTTTTTTTTAATAAGAATTGACGAGGCGAGTAATACATGTGCTTGATGGTATGCAACATGCCTGCCACATAACAGCACAGTGATACGTATTGGAACATGAAGAGTCCAAATCATTACTTGAAGAAACTTACTTAGAAGAAACCACATATTAAATACCCTGTTGATCGGCGTTGAAACGATTCTCGATGAAATTCACAACTCACTAGTGGGGGGCGCAGGACGAGGTAAGAAGCCGCGCTGTGATAAGCCGAATAACCGTGTGACGTGGCACTACATTCCCAATGATCGGACAAAACGAGATACGAGTTATGTAAACTTCTAAGGACAGAGCAGGATGCAAAGAATGACATCAACGGGTTCCAACGGGTAAACCAATTCACTCTCGATTTGAAGACACCTAGATTGGAATCATCGGGAGAAAACCCACTCGGGCAACGTATACGTAGGTACGGGTATTCTTATTACAAAATTCGAGTAAAATCCACGGATATTTGATATCTATGGTCAAATTTCTTCGTTCTAGTCACAGACTAAGTAGTGGTTCTAATCTTTTGTAAATTAAAAAAAAACCTTCATTCTTAAATGTTTGTAGTGGTAGAACTCTATGCAGAGTCTGACTGTGGAAGTACCACACCTTTGCCAGTTGTTCTACTTGTAAGCAGTAATGTGCAAAAATCACTGTGTACCGGTTTGAACGGAAACGTCTGAAGAGAAATTACTGGACATAGAGATTAATCATCTTATGTATTTGGTTTACTAGCGCAGTGCTAGACAGTGAAATGGATTCTTCATGTTCCGATAGCTCTTTGACACTGTGTTGTAATGTCATTGGCATGCATGTTGCTATCAGGCACATGTCCTGCTCGTCCCGTCACTCTTTTCAAAAAAAAGACAATGTTTTTCTTAAATTAATAAAAATAAAATATATAAAAAGAGAAAAAGACTGACAAACCACATCTCGAATTACTTTTTTATAGAAGTCGTTACCAAAATTAAAACCCTTATCTGATTAAATATCTGCTATAGTTTTGATACGTAATTTCATTATTTTTGGCGCCGGTAAGCTGATGTGTTTTTACGCGACGCTGCGTTCGAATAAAGATTCGTTTGTTGTGTTTTTTATTCGATTATATTATTGTGGTGTTATGATGATGCTATAATTGATTTTTGTAGTTAGCGCACGTGGCGAGATGAGACATTATGATTAATAAAAACGACATCGTGTCATTGTTGACGTTCAGTTGCCTTATCGGTTTTTTTATTGGAAACGTTTCGGAGAGTCTGGAACTGATCTGCATGATCTTATCTTATAAAACCATCTTATCCTACTGTTTGGGCCTTGAATAAGGAATATCCTTTCATGGTTGATGTTCGAAATACTCAAACGAAGATGTTTTTTTTTCTACTTAAGTGATATAACTGTCTAGGCTGTGCAGAACGTTGCCAGAGCGGGTTATTCCCGATTCTGGTAACCAGTATCTTCGAGTTTATTGGTTTATTTTTCTTTTAGGTAAGCACGCTCCACTGTAGACTGCATCATTGCTTAACATCAGGCGAAATGCCGGTCAAATGGAAACCTATATAAGTTAATCCTACTAATGTTATTATAAATATCGATGTTTCGATGTTTATTGCTCAATCACGTTGTAACGGATGAAGAGTCCAAGATCCCCGAGCCGCCAGACGTCACGTATTTTCTGATGGATGAAATGTGGACGATTGAGTAGAGTTAGTACGGACTAAGAACACATGCTTACGCGCTAACTTGCTTAGATGGCCAATATTGAGATAAAGGGTCCAGTAGATACATTACTTACTTCACTTATTTTCTGATAACTGATTTTCACGTATGTTATATGCAATATCTTTAACATAAGGCCCCAATACTCCCAGAAACTTTACGTCGGCCGTCAGACTCTATTATTTTGGGAGTTTTAAAGCGTCTGTTGGTTGGCCTGCTGGTTTAGTTGGTAGTAAGTCTGCCTGCGAAGCCGTGGGTCGTGGGTTCGATCCCCACCCACGGCAAATATTTGTACTGTGGCTGGGTGTTTTCTATGTATAATAATCAAAAAACCAAAAAAAGACTGTACGGTACACACCGTCAGTTTCTGTCCCTCGATTTATGGACTGTAAGAATTAAATTTATGAAAAGAAAAGAGGTGAGAGATAATTATTCTTTCAACAAACGGCAATGAGAGATAGAAGATTTTCCACCAACTTTTTAACCGCTCCCGCCTAGGGCACCACAATAACGCCTCAGGAGATCTCCTTGCCGAAAGTATGATGAAGTATGTGTTTAAACATATATAAGTATTATATCAACTATCTGGCTTCCATAGTACAAGCTTTGCTTAGTTTAGGGTCAGGTGGTGTTGTGTGTGAAATGCCCATCCATATTTATTTATCTTCTACGTTGAGAAATACATTTTCCTGCGTAGTACTGCTACAGCCGAGCTACGGGCTGAGTGCTACGAGATGCGATCTACCGCTTATAATCTGTGAACATTCGCCTACCCTTTAACCAATACGTGACCACTGGTACAACTAGAATGACGGTATTCACGGATGGATATGGCATTCCAAAAATTGGCTATAGGTGGCCTTCATCGTACTCAATAATCATTAATAGTGGCGTCATCGTATTCAATAACTTAAGTAATAAGTAACTTGTTTTGTGTACATGATACATAATTTACTTTTAAATTGCTCAATTTGATCTGGAAATCATAATTTTATAGAACACTCGTTCACTGAATGTTATTGAAAATAAAAACTAATATTATTAATCAAATGTTGAAATCGCATAGATTATGATCTGATATAACACATATGTTTGTTACACATAACATATGTTTTGTAGTGGTAGGACTCTTGGCAGAGTCCGCCTGGGGAAGTACCACACCTTTGCCAGTTATTCTACCGCCAAGCAGTAATGTGCAAACATTACTGTGGTCCGGTTTGAAGGGCAATGTTGCCAGAGAAATTACAGGGCTTAGAGATATGAGATCTTAGATCTCTGGGTGACGAGCGCAGTGCAGTGCTAGGTAATGATTTGGACTCTTCATGTTCCAATAGCTGCGTGTCACTGTGCTGTTATGTTTCAGGCATGTTGCTTACCATCAGGCACATGTCCTGATCATCTCGTCACTCTTTATATAAAAAAATATATATATGTATGTCATCATCATCATCAGCCGCAAGACGTCCACTGCTGAAAATAGGCCTCCCCCCTAGATTTCCACAACGAACGGTCTTGCGTAACCTGCAACCAGTGGTTTCCAGCGACCTTTGTGAGATCATCTGTCCATCTAGTGGGAGGCCGTCCAACACTGCGTCTTCATCATATATGTATGTAACTCATATATATGTAACTCATATGTATGTAACTCAATGAAATTGTAGGAATAGAATATAATCTATTAGAGAAAAGCAAGTTATTGAAAACTTTGTTCAGTAAGGAGTAGAGCCAAACTAAGCAAACAAATAGTTTTAAAACAATTGAAAACATACCTGTGGCATGGAAATTAATTTGATGCTTTATTCAAAGTTTAGTGATGCGTAACATTGGCAAAAATTAAGAATTTCATATCATAATACTGAACAGATTCTTGGAAAACGCTGTTTGAAAACTGCTTTAATCATTTTTCACACATTCAAACAATCTAACTATTCGAGATTTCGTATGTGTATCTGTCTAAACTACAAAGGGCAGTGACAAACTAAAATGCGTACAGCGTAAAGCAGTCATAACTATTTTTCGATCACTATCCGAGTGTCGAATATCACATCCAAATATTACCACATCATGGTTCGCAGTGGTGCAGGCTTGTCTCCTGTCCCACACAATCGGCTCAGACTCCAGTCCAGCGTAAAATTGTGTTTGACGCGGTCGCGGGGAGCGGGGAGGTGAGACGGGCGGTGCGGGGGGAAGGCACAGGCCACAGAAGGGGTGGTGCGGGGAAATTAACGCAGCTTAGGACAAAATCTCCGTGTTATTTATGATTTCGCGGTGTCGCGCGCGCGATCATCGCTTTAAGTATGTCGCTGGATTCATTTTGTTGGGGACAGGTGCTTTTTTGTTTTGGAAATTGTAACAGAGATTAACCACCTTGTTGCGGAACAATTTAAGCTCAATTTCTTCTTATTGAGTACGTTTGACGTCACAAATGTTGAAAATGTTTAGTCCCATTTACCTTTGCTCCTAATTTTGACGGTGTTATGTGATATGGCTCGCGATAACTTTTTAATAAATGGTTAAGGATTTACGCAAACACATCAATCTGTTTTACGTTCTTTTATTAATTTATAGTAATTTTAATATTTTATTGGTATTTTTTTATTATTTTTGAGTATATCTAATTTTCCTCTAAAGTTTTCCCCCGACTAAAAGCCTCCGCCACCGCCGCGTCGCGATTTTAATCCCATCTCGAGTTGTATTTCATTGGTATTAAATATTTTAGATTTTTTTCGAAAATAGGATTGCAATTGACCACCACTAACTTTGCTAGATGTATTTTACCATGTAATAATAATTTGTTTTTGAATTGTTTTAAACGACGTAGGTGCTAACCGATATTTTGGTTTACCAATCAAGGGCACTCTACCGTGGTCACGTGATCGAGTGATGGTTATTGGCGTGACAATGATACGCAGAAACAATTAACCTTACAAAAATAAGGTTCTATTTAAGGTAAATAAAAATAAAATAAATTAGAACTATTATTTCAAAGTAACGCTGTGTCTTATGGACCTGAACCCGATAGTTAATTCCCACACGTAAAGAACTCACATACAGAAACGAAATAGATAAAAGTATACGGTCACACCGAGAAACAGCCCATGCTTGTAGAAGTGAACTCTGATACGTAAAAAAACTCACCAATTTCAAATGTATAAAACAATTGTACTTCATAATATCAAAGTTTATTAACTTTGACGGACTAGTTGCTAGAACGCCCGATTTCACAATTTTGGGTCCATAGGTCTCCCCTACATTTTTTTAATGCAGATGTCTGAGTTCGTCATCACCACTGACTTTGAAGGTGAAGGAAAGCATCATGAAGAAACTGAAGTATTCTAAGAAAAATACATCGTCCGGAAACAATAATTTATTTTTCTTCCGCCAACCCGGGCCTATATGACGAATTTTTGTTTGTGAGAAGATCCTGAGTCCCAACAATGTGGAGATAGAACGGGTTACTTTTGCTTTGGTATAAAATTCAATTTATTTAATTTCCTGTGTCCAAAAATATACCTAGGTGCTATTCCAGATTATACTCCATATATGTGTATCCAACTTTAATGTGTATATATGTTCCAAAAGCTGGATGTCACTGTGCTGTTATGTGTCTGCCATGTTGCTTATCATCAGGCTAGCTTGTCTTGTCACATTTTATTTAAAAATAAATTACTCTGTGTTCCAAATTTCAATCTTATCCGTTCAGACGTTATGACGTGATTGCGACTCCGTGTTCCAAATTTCAATCTTATCCGTTCAGACGTGATTGCGCAACAAACATCCCAACATATAAATACCTTTGCATTTATACTTGTAGCTAATATTAGGTAGATTACTTATTATTGTACGGCGCTTTCAAAATCACACCTCACGTAAGTGTTTTACAAAAGGCAATTCCCCACTCAGCCCAGATAATTGGGCCCGAACCCTTCCTCCATATTCCGAGTACAGTCTTGCAACACAAGTCCGTGGGGAAATATAAAAAAGCGTCGCTAAAACGTCTCTCGTCGGGGAATCATATTCTGTTAAACTCGTTATGTCCACGACTTGTCGCGCTGACCTGGCACTGGGTGTAATAATGTGGATACGAATATGTTTTTGAAGTGATATTTTTATTGAGAAATGATAAATCTCGCCACAATTTTTTTTTTTTGGTCACGTGGTCAAACTTCTCATTTAATAACTACTAGCGACCCTCCCCGGCTTCGCACGTCTGCAATGTTGATACTAAATATACATACTAATAAAAATGTTTATTTTGGATTATTCCTAAGAGATAGACATATACTTTATCACAGCTTTTTTGTAGACCTTTTAAAGGGGTACAATATCGATGATCAAGGTCGATTATTTTGATCTAGCTCATACGGTTCAGCCAGCGTTTGCGGTGTAAGGGCAAAAAAATGTGTTTATTTATGACATTACATTTGAAACTTTTAAAATTATCCGTGTTTCTATGCTATTGTATGCACGTAATATATTTATATAAACCTTTCTCTTGAAACTACTAACAAAACCGTATCAAAATTTGTTTGGTACTTTTAATGGTCTATAATATAATATAGGAACTGACAGACGCGGGAAGTGACTTTGTTTTGTACACTGCAGTGAAGTGAATTTTTTATTTGCCGAATCTATATTGTTTTTAAGCTTTCGCGATTTGAACACATAATGTTTATAATGTACAGGACTTAATCACGATTTACGATTGCGATTGTCGAATCTAGTACCTAATTTTTGGTACAATTTTTGACATGGTAATCTTTTGTAGTGGTAAGACTCTTGGCAGAGTCCGCTTGCGGAAGTACCACACCTTTGCCAGTAATTCTACCGCCAAGCAGTAATGTGGGTACATTACTGTGTTCCGGTTTGAAGGGCAATGTTTCCAGAGATTAGATTAGATTAGATAATATCTAAGCCCTGCAGTTTCTCTGTAAATGTAATATGTATTAATTATTAATTATTGAGATCTAATATGTATTTATAACATATTAGATATATAGGTGACGAGCGCAATGTAAAAGTTAATGATTTGGGCTGTTCATGTTCCACTAGCTGCGTGTTATGTGGCAGGCATGTTACTTACCATTAGGCACATGTCCTGCTCGTCTCGTCGCTCTTTGCTAAAATTGAAATCGTTAATTTTCCAGGTAGTACTACTTAGTAAATTTATTTGAAAATAATTAAGAACAAAAAATTAAAAATCTATCTCTAATTGTTTACATGATATTTATTTCACTTCAAAATCTTGTTTACTTATCTCACACATATTACTTGGTTCCACAAATTGAATTTGAAATTTTTTGAGTATATTTAAATTGTTGTCTATCTAGAAGTATCCTACGGTTTCAATCCTTGTGTCAAGTTTCATCCAGATCATTTGCGTAGATTTTGCTTGAAAGAATAATAAATATTTATACATATCTACATTCGAGTTTTTGGAACACACCCAGACACAGAACATATTATGTTTGTATTCATTACACAACTATTTGTCGTGTGTGGGAATCGAACCCACAACCTTCAGTTCATAGGGCGGTCGGCTTCCTACCAACTAAGCCACGTGGTCAAATATTATATTATTTTCTCAATGTATTTTCTTCTACAAATTAAATGAGACTTCTGCTGCACACTTATGTCATCTTCAGCTAGTCATGTTTAAAAGACACTTTCATCCCACCAGCTCGGAAAGAGTACTGTTGCTCCTCGATATCAGGGCGCAAAAGTCGTTTTTACCCGCTAGAGGTTAAAGTAAATTTGAATTTAGAACATCGTGTGTACCAAGGTTTTGAATTCAAAACATAATTCAACCTATTTATTTCTACCTCCTTGGTGCCGAATGCATCATCATTTTTTTTTTAATATGTTAAAAACTCAGACTCGGAACCTCCTTGGTGTACTTACTTTTTTAAATTTGCTTAGCGCGAAAACATTTAAAAATTTGCATTTAGTCATTTCCTCGCTGAGGTGGAATGAAAAGTTACGTGTTGCACTCGAGTGCAAAGATTTTTCACCTTGTGCTATTTTGATTCCCTTGCTACGCTCAGGATTCTAATTTTGAATTTTAGAATCCTTCGCTTGCTCGGTCATCAAAATTGTGCAGGCGGTTAAAAATCAACTTTGAACTCTTGTTTAACAAATAACTATTTTGTAAACCACAGACAGTGGACGCCCAAGATACCCGCCGGTTTTGCCTAGTTTGGGGCCCACCGATATCTCGAAGCGATCTAACAAAGTAGCATAGCAATTATAGTTGTAAGTGAACTGTATAGTTATATCTTTATGGACATAAATATTAATTATTCATTACTCGTAGTAGGATATTTCGTTTTTCACAGTAAAGTTATTAGGCATTTTAAATAAATAAACGGATAACTCACGTTTGATATAGTCATATTTATATAGGCTGCCCGCAGGGCTAAACGAGCTGCAAAGGCGCGCGCGCGCACACTCCTTGAAAAGATTGCCGGACACGATCGAAACTTGAGTCGGACTGGACTGACTATATTACACGTGAGTAACCCGTATATTTATTTAAATATGTAATAACCACGTTAGTTTTCATACTAAAATAGTTATGCTTATATTTATTTTGAAGAGTTATGTCCACACTGTTTTCGTCGCCAGTATTTGGCTGTGAAAGCAATACTGTATTGGGTTTTTAGCGGCCGCAGGAGCCGAGAGTCGATAACGTAAAATATTGGATCGGGAGTCGGGAGTCGGGAGAGGCCGGCCGCGTAAATGTGGCGCTGATTGATTTTAGACACGACTGAACCTATCATGGGTAATTTAGTTTTTGGAACTGTTCTTGAGGGTGAAATAGAATTGACATCTAAGTTTACTAAGAGGTAAGATGATAAAATAAACAAAAAATGTATGTGCTTATGACTGCACGGCAGAAGTGAAAACTAACTACTGAAACTATTGAACAAAAAAAGGAAGATTACATTTAAATTGAATGAACCATTTTGTTAGTTTCAGTTTCTTACTTGCAAACGCATAAGTTTGACAACTAAGATATAAAACAATTGCGGGTTTTGTTAAATTATTATGAATATAATGTTGTTGTCAATATCATTCATTTTTATTTATTTTTTATCGGACCTGTAGATGGCGGTTGGTGCCTCTACTCGACTATATAACGGACAAATGCAGGACCTGTGTTTTATTTCATTAACTACTAGCATCTTTAATTGGCACTCAATATTGGGCAAGCTGTGTTCCAACGGCTACTACCCCACATTCTCCGATTTCAAGTTAAAAATGCTTCTAAATTCTCACAGGAAAGCCACCGCAGCGGTGACCACACGGCACTTCAAAACAAAAACAGCGAGGAACTGTGAAAAACAATGCCATCTCCAAGAACCACCGAACCGATATCTCTTACAATTATAGTATTTTCTATTTTAAAGCTTACCACTTCATACGTCAAGTGGCTATCACATTGCTGGGTTCACAAATCACCACAACCTTTCTTGCCGTTACAGAACTATGATACAAACCTTATAGTCTTGTGCCAAAGGTTCAAAATCTGTGAGGGAGGTGTATTGTTTATTTTGTAGAGGGGTGTAAGAGGGTATCGTGGAAATGATTTCATACAAAACGGCTTATGAAGAGCTCTCTAAATATTGGTGGAAAGTGGTCGGCAAGACAGCATTGCTCCGATTTAGCTTTGTGAAGTATTGTTTTGTGGGAATTATTGTTAAGACAAAAATAAAAACTTTGACTTAATACCAACGTCGTCTTGATTAGGTTTTAATACATGAACCTATTTACAATATTTCATTCGTTTGTTTCATCGTTTTATTAAAAAAACGTTTGATTGCTCTTTAATTTACAGAGAAGATTGACACATAAACGGAGTATTGGGAAAAACCGGAGGCGAGGGAAGAAAGTTCATCCGAATTGTTTTACTGGTTTAAGGTACACGTGGTTATACATAATTACTATTATGTACCGTTTATCTTTATATGTAAAACAATGTAAACACACTCAGGGAAGTATATAAACACTGTATATTCCGATTATTGAAACAAAAGACCTAGTATATAAGTACTATTTTAATTTTATTGCAATGGGAATTTTCCTGATGAAATTATTTGGCAAAAATATGTATTATCTTATATATTTGGGTTTAACAGAGCGATAAGCAGTTATTTATATCTTTAATGTTCTAATAGATGCGTGGCACTGAGCTATAGACAAACATATTGCTCACTGTCAAACACACGTCGTCACTTTATGTACCTAATTAAAAACAAAAACTATATAGGAAATGAAAGTATAAATATAAAAAAACCTTGGTAAGTACATTCTAATCAAAACCAGCTTTTAAATCACCATCTTCCAAATATGAACCTCCTCACATTCCGTGGTAAGCAGCTTACAGTCCGCCATTTCGCGGAACGGTCGACGACAAAATGGCGGCGGGCGTCGCCTTGCGCCGTTCAATTTGAATATAGAACAGCATACGTCGCGGGAAGCCGCGACGACAACTCATCGGATCCAAGACGACACTGTCACATTTGGAAAAGTATATTCGTTTTAGAACAGGAAATATGTAGAGAAGTCGACGCAGTTCCATTTCACTGTACTTTATACGGTGGAGTAGGGTTGTGACCAAGTGGTATCCGAGGAAAAGAAAGCGGATTGTAGGACGATATTTGACTGCCCTAGTGGCTTAGTTGGTAGTAGCTCTGCCTGCGAAGCCGAGGGTCGTGGGTTCGATCCCCACCCAGTTCAAATATTTGTGTGATGAATTCAAATGTTTGCACTGTGTCTGGGTGTTTCTATGTATAATAAGTATGTATTTAAAACTATATAAGTATTATATCAGCTATCTGGCTGCCATCACACAAGCTTTGCTTAGTTTGGGGTCAGATGGTGTTGTGTGTGAATTGTCCACCAATATTTTATTAGTGGTAGGAATCTCGGCAGAGCCACACTTTTGCCAGTTATTCTACCGCCAAGCAGTAATGTGCAAACATTACTGTGTTCCGGTTTGAAGGACAATGTTTCCAGTGTAATTACAGGGCTTAGAGATTTAACATCTTAGATATCTGGGTGACGAGCGCAGTGCAGTACTAGGTAATGATTTGGACTCTTCATGTTCCAATAGCTGCATGTTACTGTGCTGTTATGTGTCAAGCATGTTGCTTACTATTAGACACATGTCAAGTTTCCGGCGTGGGTAGTCATAAGTAACACAACTTTTATATGTGCTCTAATTTGAATTTAATTTTAAAAATATAAATATACATTTTTTTAAGTTATATTCTGATGTACAATTGATCAACAGTGTTAGAATACCTGCCGGGGTGTGAATTTAATCCTTGAAGTGCACAATTAACACAATTTTTAAAAACACTTTTCATAGCCACATCTACACTTTCACTGCCACTAAATGGAGGCTATTTTAGAGTCGCAAGAGAGGCTGCAGGCCTTGTTCCTGCAGCGAATGGACACCTTCCAAGGACAGTTGCAGTGCTCACCCTCCACAACAAAGGCATCACCATCATTGGCAGATGAATTTTCTACATTCCGGGGATTCATTCTGCAAGCCCTGAAGTCGTTACAGGATCAAATTTCCCTCCTCGCAAGTGAGTCTGACAAGCATGAGATGCGTGCTAGACGTAAAATTCTCCTCTTTCACGGGATCCCTGAGGTCAAAGGCGAGGATACAGCGGCCACTCTTGTGAAGGTGATCTCAGAGCGGCTCAAGATTTCCGAGTTCACCACTGCAGATGTCAGCAGGTGTAATCGCATGGGACGTTCATCTGCCCCCGAGAAAACCAGACCTATTCTCTTGAAGGTTTGTAACTTGGCAATGCGTCAGCGCCTATGGTACGCAAAAACAGCCTTAAAGAAATCTGGTATAACCATTTCCGAGTTTCTAACGAAGCCTCGGCATGACGCTTTTATGTCAGCCCGCGAGCGCTTCGGCATCGGGAGATGTTGGACACGAGATGGTCTCATTATCGTGCTTGATTCAGATGGCAAGCGTCACTACATCAGCAATCTATCGGAATTGGACAAATTAGTGGCGCCGGCCCCGTTACAGCTGAAAAAACTCGAGGTAGAACCGGTGAAGAAAGCGCTAAAGTCAGCAAGAAGAGTACCAAAGTAGTGCCGGCCTTCTTGTCGGTAGATTAGTGTTTTGTTGTTTATTTCGTTTATTGTAAAAGTTATGTGCCGGTTAACATCCATAGTTTTCACGTCACTTCTTCCTTACTATTGTTATTTTGACTATGCTGATTGAACTACAAACTCTTAAACTCTTCATTAATAACTTAAGTCCTGGTTTAGCATTGTAATTCGGTCAATATCACTTAATATTTTTATTATTTTATTTGATTTCTTCCCAATAGCAGGTAGGTACTTTGTTTTGTAGTCGGCATAGACAACCTCCAATTGTCACTAACATTTATTACTGTCAATGTCACAGACTTTTTTCTCCTTTTCTGCCTTGCGTAATTTATATTCTGCCAAATTACTGAAGTGTTTTTGTCTGTGGTTTTTGTAAAATAATTTATCATGTTCCCGTTACGTATTGTGCAATTAATAGTTTATTAGTGAGTGGTTATCTTTTGTTTGCCAGTGATGTGAAAGACGCAATTTCTTCCCGCACAACCCGATAGGTGTTTATTATAACAACTAAACTTTTTATAATAGGTATAATCTTTTATTTATTGTACTATTTATTGTACATACATACATACAGCCAATATATATATATATATATATATATATATATTTTAATTGTTATTTATTTATTTTATTTATTATTATATAGTATCATGATTAATATATTTAGCGACGATGAATGTAACAGTGATAACGAATTTTTATCAGGTTCTTCTGGTTCCCCAAGCAGCAATGAGAGCCTTAATAAAACTCAGCCTTTGTCTGGCTTTTTAGAGTGCACTTTTTCAGGTATGCCTAAAAATTTTAATGTCATCCATATTAATGCGCAGAGCATTCCGTCTTCCTATCCTGAAATGTTGACGTCCCTTGATAATAATAACATCCATGCTATTTTAGTCTCCGAAACCTGGCTTCGTCCGTGTCTTCCTTCTACCTCCTATTCTCTACCCGGGTTTGTATTAATAAGAAATGATCGCGACGGCCGTGTTGGTGGAGGTGTGGCAATTTACCTTAAGGCCAACATTCCTTTCTCCATTCTGAGCAAATCGCCACAACCACCCCCAGCATGTGCGGGTGAACATCTTCTTATTGAAGTAATTCTTTCACACACTAAAGTTCTTCTCGGAGTCTATTATAGCCCTTCCAAAAACGTCAATTATTTTTCTTCATTTGAGGCTCTCCTAAACGAATTTATACCTTCTTACAATCACACCATTATCATGGGTGATTTCAACACTTGTCTTCTAAGAAATGATATTCGCTCTTCTTCACTTCAATCACTTGTTAATTCCTATAACTTAAACATTCTTCCTCTAAATTCTACTCACCATTTTCCTAACAGTGCTCCGTCTCTGTTAGATCTGATGATTATCTCTTCTCCTAACAATGTTTCTATCCATGGTCAGTACTCTGCTGATGAATTTTCTTACCACGATCTAATATTTCTGTCATATAAAATTAAGCCTCCTAAATCTAAACCTAAAATCATTCTGCAACGCAACTTTGGTAGTATGGATCATCAATCTCTTCTCGATGACGCTAAGAAGATTAACTTTGAACCCGTCATTAACGCCAACTCGGTGGATGATCAAGTTTCTATGTTTAATGCCCTCATCACACAGCTATACGATGTTCATGCTCCTCTACGGAAAATCAAGATTAAACATCTCCCAGCCCCGTGGCTCACCGATGATATTAAGACACTGATCCACAAAAAAGCAGCAGCCAAATCACGCTATAAATCGCGTCCCACAGATTTTAACAGAGATAAATACGTTCAGGCCCGTAATCGCTGCAATAAGGTGTGTAGAGATGCAATGCGCCGACATGTTCACAAAGCTGTCAATAATGAAAATCCAAGTAAAGTCTGGAAGTTTCTCAAGTCTATGGAGTTGGCAAATCACCTCAAAATTTAACTTCAAATAAAATAGACTTAAATGCTCTTAACCTACATTTTCCTCTCCATTCACTATGACGAATGCAGTAAAAAATACTACAATAAATTATCTTTCTGCCATTCCAACTCATAATTATTCTCCTTTTACGTTCAATCGATTCACTGAAAGTGATGTTAAGAAGAGTGTAATGTCGATTTCTTCCAACGCTGTTGGCGGTGATAATATCAGTCGCAACATGCTACTGCCCATCCTTGACGCCATCCTTCCCGTCTTATGTTCCATCTTTAATAACTCAATCGCTTGTGGTGTTTTTCCAGCTACCTGGAAAGATGCACAGCTCATTCCTTTGCCAAAGAAACCTAATCCTACCTCCTTCTCCGAATATCGTCCTATATCTATTCTTCCTTTTCTGTCCAAAGTCCTTGAGCGTCTTGTCCACTCTCAAGTTAACCAATTCCTTAACAGACAAGACCTTCTTAATCCCTTCAATCCGGATTCCGTCCGGGCATAGCACTGTATCTGCTCTTGTTAAGATCACCGACGACATTCGCAAAGGTATGGACGACGGCAGGCTTACTGTTCTAGCTCTGTTAGACTTCAGTAATGCCTTTAATGTCGTCGATTTCGATATCTTGCTGGCGACATTGCGTTCTATTAACATATCTCCATCGGTGATCAATTGGTTTCACAGTTACTTGTATGGACGCCGACAACGTATTCGCCTCGACGAGAATTTTTCGTCTTGGTGTAATACAAATGTTGGAGTCCCTCAAGGCGGCGTGCTATCACCACTTCTATTTGCCATCTTTATCAATTCTATTACTCACTTTTTAACTTCTTCCTACCACCTTTATGCAGACGATCTCCAAATTTACTCGCAAGCTCGACTCTCTGACCTAAGTGTGGCTATCGACATCGTAAATGCTGATCTTAAACAAATTGTACACTGGAGTAACTCCTTCGGCTTAGATGTAAGCCCCAACAAAACCCAAGTTATTATACTCGGCAGTGCTTACATGATAGCTAGAGTCGATTGGCCCGCAATCCCTGAGATTGTTTTTAACGGGGTCGTTATACCGTACAGCGAATCAGTTAAGAATCTTGGCGTTATTTTTGATCGCACTTTAAGCTGGGAATCCCACCTGAAATCGATCAGCTGTAAGCTGTTTGCATCGGGCGGGTCATTGAGACGATTACGTAATTTTTTTACCCACTGCTACCAAAATTGCGCTTGCACAATCTCTTCTTCTTCCCATCTTGGACTACGCAGACGTCTGCTTTCTTGACCTCAAAGAAGATCAGCTAGATAAACTTGAGCGTCTCCAAAATTATTGTATAAGATTCATATTTGGTTTACGCAAGTATGATCATGTGTCTCAATTTCGTATACAGCTCAAGTGGCTCCCCATTCGCTTTCGTCGGAATGCTCATATTTTGTCCCTTCTCTATAGCGTATTATTTAATCCCTCTTTTCCGCGGTATTTGAAAAAACTTTTTACTTATTGGAGCAATGCACATGGTCTACCTCTCAGGTCAAAATATAACTTGTTCCTTCAAACACCGCCGGCCCGCAGCGAAACTTTTTATGGCAAATCATTTGCTTTCCAAGCTGTCCAGTTGTGGAACGCCTTGCCCGTCACCATTAGGCAAGCTCCTTCTCTTGCTGTTTTTAAGAAACAAGTCAAAGAATTCTATTTGTTACAGTCATCACATACATAGATGTTGAAGTCATTATTCTCCTTGAAATCATAATAAAATTGTATTCTATATCTTCAATTATTTTCATTCATTGAACATGTTATTATTAATTATGTATTAGTCTATTATTATAAAATATTTGTGTATTAGGACGTAAAATTGATTTATGTATTTATATTGTTGTATTTGAAATTAATTGTTAGTTAGTATTATCAAATTATCATTCGGAAGTATCTGTACTCCAAATTGCACTCCCCGTCTTCCATAATTAATTTCTTTTTTTACCATCCTACGGTTGCCTGGAAGAAATCGCTCTTAGCGATAAGGTCGCCAATTGCTACTTTTTTCTATGTTTTTGTTCTGTGTTATTGTTATTTTTTCTTTATAATTTAAGTGCAATAAAGAGTTTATCTATCTATCTATCTATGTCGTGCACGTCTCGTCACTCTTTATTAAAAAAATATAACATCTTAGATATCTGGGCGACAAGCATAGTTCAGAGCTAATGATTTGGACACTTCATGTTCTAATAGCTGCGTGTCACTGTGGTTTTATGTGGCAGGCATGTTGCTTGCCATCAGGTATATATCCGGCTCGTCTTGTCCCTCTTTATTTAAAAAAAATGTCTTTATCGCAGGTCGAACCTGGATGTCCACTCTCTTTCTGCGAAAAACGTTATTTCGTAATAATCTCGCGACTTTCCTACTCCGGTTGTACTCGTACACTCCGCGAGGCATAAGCTGAGCTTTGCATTTGTGTGAGTGTACATGGATAGTGTAGGTGTGACAACCGGCCTTAGGCGCGGCGCCATTCTGTCTCGCCGCGCTCCTGCCTGATTGATGATCACTCACACTAATGCAAAGCTCAGCCTATACCTCGCGGACAAAATTTCAAGCTCCTGCCTGATTGGTGATCACTCACACTAATGCAAAGCTCAGCCTATACCTCGCGGAGTGTACTTCGTTCCGTCCGATCGAACATTGTTTAATGTTTAAATTTTCTAAGCCTACTCCAATTGAGAAAATAGGCTTAGAACATTTAAACGGTCGAATCGACGGATCGAATCCTCTACATCTATGCGTCTCATAACTCATAACATACCGACCGCATTGTAAAATGTCCGCAAAAAAAAAATCGATAGTACGCGAAAGGTTGTTTTCAATGTTTGTTGCCCAATCACGCAGGAACGGATCTTGGTTGAAATTTGGAATCCCGTTAGGCTACTTTTTATCACGGGAAATAATGAGAATTGGAACTACGCTAGTAGACCGCTGCTAGTCTTCTAACAAAGAAGGATATAAATAAAAATTCCTTGATGAATAAGATTAAACAAATCATGTCAATGATAAAAAAAAGTTTTAAAATCTAAGAAAACTTAACGAACGTAGGTTTTTCTGCCTCTCCACGTATTCTCTGTCCGGGACAAGTAATATCGTAAGGCAGTGCTAAGAATATGTCGGTCAGAGCACGGCGCGGCGAGATAGCGACCGCGAGGAAACTCGTAAAAAATGCTCCTTATTAATACTGGGATCTTGGACAGGAGGTCGAATGTGTTCCAAGAAACGGAACGGAAGATTAGACTTTTGAAAATAACAGAATCTTTGTTAGTACATTTATATCACATTTAAGTTTTTCAAACATACGATAGATTTTTTTTTATTAAAGAGAGCAGGACATGTGCCTGATGGTAAGCAACATGCTAGCCACATAACAGCAGAGTGACACGCAACTATTGGAGCATGATAAGTCCAAATCATTACCTAGCACTGCACTGCGCTCGTCACCCAGAGATCTATGATGTTATATCTCTAAGCCCTGTAATTTTTTAGCCCTTTTAAAGGCGAAACTCGAGGAGGCCGAAGCAGCCATTTACAATAATGTCACTTCCCGGGTCATCAAGGGAACCATGACAGGACAGTATATGGCAGCTTACAGTGCAGAAAATGGCTTCGTGACACTGAACGAGAGAGAGACACAGAGCGCGGGAGTGCCTGTTTATGCGAACCACCAAACGACCCAATTGTAGTTACTGCCCGATGCACCAAGATTATGCTGGACGATAAGATCCTAGAGATGGCCAAGACCATCGAAGGAACGGAAACGTCAAAGCAGGTTGGGAAAATTGGGAGGTACCGAGAATACAGTGGGTCAACGGAGTTCCAGGATGTGGAAAAACAACATGGGTGATTAGACACTTCGACGTGGACAAGGACGCCATCATCACTACAACAACTGAGGCAGCAAAGATCTAAGAGAAAAGCTATCGCACCGAATCGGAAACCTGGTCAAAACCAGAGTGCGAACCATGGCTTCTGCTCTGGTAAATGGTTTCGGTAGAGAAAGTTTCAGTCGCCTCATGGTGGACGAAGCTCTCATGAACCACTTTGGAGCCATTGTGATGGCTTCAAGGCTGTCTGGTGTTGGTGAAATTGTCCTCATTGGAGACGTCAATCAGTTGCCTTATATCGACAGGAAAATCTCTTCGAAATGAGGTATCATCGCCCGAACCTGGTAACAAAGATCAGCCAGGAGTTGCTCTGCACACATCGAAACCCAATGGACGTCGCATATGCGCTGAGGGAAATATACTCCGGTATGTACTCCTCAGCGCCCCGTATAAAGTCCCTAGAGCAGAGAAGATATAAGGGAGCGCAAATACCCAACAACCTACCAAACACCCTCTTCTTAGTTCACACTCAAGAGGAGAAGGAGACCCTGACAAACCAGGGTTATGGGTCAGGCACCGGGTCACGCATCCTTACCATCCATGAAGCTCAGGGACTAACATACGAGTCGGTAATCGCAATCAAAACCAAGCCAAACATGAAGCTGCACGAGAGCGTACCCCATGCGGTTGTTGCAATCTCACGGCACACACGGGGACCTTCACATACTACGCTGACGACACCGACGACGCCATCGGTCGTTTCGTGCGGCGAGCGTGGGCTGCATCACCAAAGACCATCCGAGATTTCAACCTACAGATGGCCATCAGGGACAGAAATGCGGCCGTTGTGGAGGCTCTGGGCCGGGAGGAGGCAGCTTAGGCAAAGGGCAAAAGGCAATTAGGCAAACACTCGATGTCGAGTCGATTACTAGCGGAATCCCAGCCGGTAGTGATCGGCTCTAGAGACGAGCACTAGAATTAGATTTTAAATGTACCCAACTCCCTCCTATTTTCCTCTTCTTCTCCTTATCCAAAATATGTGTAAAAAAATAATAATATATAATTGTAATGACAAAGATCACGGACCCCGGAGTCTGTGGAGTGGCTAATTTAAATAAAAAAAAAAAAAAAAGCCCTGTAATTTCTCTGGAAACATAGATGGAGTGTTTAAAAGTTACCTATAATATGTACCTATATGCCTATATATTTATGTAAGTACATAATATAAAAACATATACTTACATAAATACAATAACTTCTAAAAAAACTCGGTTTTATAATCAAACCACCAAACTGATTAGTCAGTAAGTAATCATTTTCGTTTTTTTTTTATTATGGCCTTGTCTATTGCCTTGCAAGAGAAGACTCCGAGTTCCAGCGATGTGCAACATTTAGTGGATGGCTTATGATTTATGAGTAAAAATAGGTACATGTCCAAGTAAGTACGTAAGTTGCAAAACAATTTAAAATATCATTTGTCTCTTTCATAGCAGTTAGTTTATCAGAAATCAGCCGAAAGTAATATAATTACTATTCAGTGAACCAAGAACGATTTTATGGAGCCATAAAGTAAAACTAACACCATAACCACACTACCGCCATAATCGTTTCAAAACCCCATTGATATCGAGTCAAAAGTCTGCTCAAGTGGCGAGCAAATGTCATATCGGTATGAAATCGAATTAAAATTGATATCGAATCGAATCGATTGAGAGTTTGGTGGGCACTGGACCGTGCGGTAATGTGTGTATTATACGAGTACCAAATGTGAACGACAACTGTTTGGATGTTTAAGTGCCAAAAAGGAGTTTTCGCTTTTCTATAGTAGTTTTTGTCTAAACCTACTTAATGTAAAATAGTTATTTGTTATACAAGAGTGCAAAGTTGATTTTTAACCGCGTGCTCAATTTTGATGACCGAGCAAGCGAAGGATTCTAAAATTGAATCACGAGCGCAGCGAGTGATTTAAAATTAGAATCCTGAGCGTAGCAAGGGAATCAAAAGAGCACAAGGTGAAAAATCTTTGCACTCGAGTGCAACACGTAACTTTTCATTCCACCTCAGCGAGGAAATGACTAATTGCAAATTTTTAAATGTTTTCGCGCTAAGCAAATTAAAAAAAAGTAAGTCCACCAAGGAGGTTCCGAGTCTGAGTTTTTAACATATAAAAAAATGTATGATGCATTCGGCACCAAGGAGGTAGAAATAAATAGGTTGAATTATGTTTTGAATTCAAAACCTCAGTACACACGATGTTCTAAATTCAAATTTACTTTAACCTCTAGAGGGTAAAAACGACTTTTGCGCCCTGATATCGAGGTGCAAAAGTACTCTTTCCGAGCTGGTGGGATGAAAAAAAAATTACTACTTTATTTATTCTTTGCTTATCAGAATCTAAAATTCTGGGGATCATAATCGCTGGAACTCGGTGTTTTCTCTTGCAAGGAGAGAGGCCAGCCCACAATCCACCACGCTGTCGCTGGTCCACTGCGGGTTGACAGATGACGTTTGACCTCTGATTCTGCTGGTCTTCTCACAATCTTGAATTCAATCGGGGTCTCCACTTACCTGTTCACCTTCACCAAACCATACATCAACCTGTTATTTTTAACCGACTTCAAAAAAGGAGGTTTCTCAATTCGACCGTATGTATGTTCCTTTTTTTTTTTTTTTTTTTTTTATGTGTGTTCGCGGATAACTTCGTCGTTTATGAACCGATTTTGATGATTCTTTTTTTTTGTTGTAAAGGAGATATTCCAAGGGTGGTACCATGATAAGGAAACCAGGATCTGATGATGGTATCCTAGAGAAATCGAGGATAACTTTCGAAAATTGTAAAGATGACTAGTGCGTTAGTTAAGTTTTTGCTTGAGCATTTTAAAGCAGTATAGTTTAAAGATTTTTATAGGTCTGGAGTCGATCTGATGAGGGAGCGGGAAGACGGCCGAGGAACTCCTCGACGGTACACAGTAGTTACCTTGTGTTTGGGCTCGATGAATTTGTATTGATGAGAACTTTTACATAGATGGGTTGTGACTGTCATTAGTGGTCTGATGATGAAGATAAAGGACAGTCAAGGGAATTTCTTAACGGCTTACAGGAACTACCCAGTGTTTGGGTTTAATTCATGTATTGAGATCTCAACACGAAATCGTGTAAATGCATTAGTGAAAACTTGTTTAGCACTAAAAGGGTAAAATAAACTATTTTTTACAAAAATTAAACCGACTTCAACACCACAAATAGGCACTCAAAAGCGAAAAATAATTTAATATAGGTAATTATTATAACCGCTACTCACTCATCTATATGAAGTCGGTTCCAGCCAAATCTAACAGGTAGTAGATAGATACTACTTACCTATGCCTACTTACTTACTACCTCGTACATAGTATATCTACTAAATTTTTAACTAGCCTGGCACCGACTTCATATGGATGAGTGAGTAGAGGTTATAATAATTACCTATATTAAATTATTTTTCGCTTTTGAGTGCCTATTTGTGGTGTTGAAGTCGGTTTAATTTTTTGTAAAAAATAGTTTATCAAAATACATCATTTTAGTCAAACGTTATTTTAGTTGTTACAAATTATCTTTCGTTTTATACGGCAAAACTTCGTTATTTATATAAAACTAGCTTACACCCGCGACTTCGTCCGCGCCACATATTTATTAAAGTAATTGAGGCAGTACCTACTCGTATGTCTACTACCATACAAATTCACGTTTCCTAATCAAAATCGGTCTAAGTCAAAGTTTTATATTTATTAATAAATGTACAATTTACACGACAAATTACAAAAAAAAACTATGTTCTCAAAAAAATAATCAAAAACAGACTTTAATTTAAAATCATATTGGGACCCACCAAATTTTATTAGAGTCTTAGTAGATATTAGTAGATATATCGTCTGATTATATGAACGCAAATTTTAGTTTGTTGTTCATATTTCAAAAACCGCCCCACTGATTTCGATAAAATTTATATGACCACCTCTGAACTATAATCTACCAACCAAAAAAATAACCATCTAAATTGATTCACAATTGGAAATACAACTGGATTGATAACCTCCTCCTTTTTTGAAGTCGGTTAAAAATAGCATACAAAGAGTGCAAAGATCCTTCCATACACACATTTACTCCTCATTTCCACTCTTTTCAACTCTTTTTCTGTGATAAAAAGTCGCCGTTGTCCTTTCCTAAGTCTAGTGTAGGTATCTGTGCACCAAATTGTAACAAACTCTTTAAGTGGCTTAGGCGTTAGACGGCAACGGACAGAGAGAGCTACTTTCATATATATAATTTCGTATTAGAATTGAAAACAGGTGTTCCTGATCATTTTATAGGAGGCAGTTGTAAAAGATTACCGAAAAGTAATACGTTTACTCCTCCAAAAAACTCATTTTCGCAGTTCTGAATTTGCCTTAATCGAGCGTCCATCATGCATAACATTTGATAAGACACCATGGAAATCTCGTCGACTATCAAAAATTCTGTCTGATACGCCATTTAGTGGCTGCGCCCATCTAAAATATTGAGGTTGTATAGTGCACTGTATTCTTCTTGTCAAGCCCTTTTATTTGATACCCATGTTGATGGGATTGATAAAACCTAAGTTATCCGCCATTGTGCAGAGGCCGCCATCTTGGATTTTAATTTTATATAGTACGTTGTATTCTACTGGTTGATCACTTTAAT
The DNA here is from genome assembly GCA_017562165.1 of Ectropis grisescens. NCBI lineage: Eukaryota > Metazoa > Arthropoda > Insecta > Lepidoptera > Geometridae > Ectropis > Ectropis grisescens. Next base: position 26,370,101 of record CM029788.1, read on the forward strand.
TTGATACCCATATTGATGGGATTGATAAAACCTACGTTATCCGCCATTTTGTAGCGGCCGCCATCTTGGATTTCAATTTTTTATAGTATATTGTATTCTGCTTGTTGAGCCCTTTCATTTGATACCTATGTTGATGGGCTTGATAAAACCTACGTTATCCGCCATTTTGTAGCGGCCGCCATCTTGGATTTATTTAAGTACATTAATTATAAATAAATGATACCGCTAGAAGCGTCTTGAAACGCTCTTGAGAGTAAATGGCTCAAACGGGTAAAAGTAAGGTGGCACTTCATATGCCGAAACATAAACACCGCACTTATGTAACCTGACACCCGTTTTCCCGCCAAATTTGTAAAACGCGAAAAGCGGCCAGTGCATCAAGCGGTTATATAAGTATCCCCGTAGTTAGAATTTATAAAATTGCTGGAACAAACGTTTATCGACTCCATTTCAAGTGTCTAGATACAAAGTTTCATGGTAGTCATATTGAACTTCCAGACTTTCACCCCCGATTCCACCCCCGTAGGTACAGTTCGAAACTACAAAACTGCTTTAATATACATTTTATGGTTTCGTGTTAAATATCTAGACGTAAAGTTTCATAGTTCTTCAACAATGACGAAGTTTTCCATATAAACTTTCATCCCTTATTTTAACCCTTTTAACCCTTTTTTCGGAACAAAAAGTAGCCTATGTCCTTTCTCGGGATCTATTCTATCTATGTATCAAATTTCATCAAAATCTGTTGGTTGGTTTAGGCGGTAAAGACGGACAGACAGACAGACAGACAGACAGACAGAGTTACTTTCGCATTTATAATATTAGTATGGATAAAATTACGATTTGACATAAATAACGAATACCATGTCTAAATTAAAAAGAATATCAAAACAATTTCACAAACATGTAAAACTAATCAAATAGCACACAAACTCGGGTTCTCTTGTCCCCACGTAGAATGTTGTTGTGCACAACTGCTTCATCAGGGAATGGGTTATAAAAATATTTTAACTTTTTTACCTATTTAATAAAAACATCGATCATTTGATCGACACAGTGACACGCAGCTATTGGAACATGAAAGGTCAAAATCATTACCTAGCACTGCACTGCGCTCGTCACCCAGATATCTAAGATGTTAAATCTCAAAGCACTGTATTTTTTCTGGAAACATAGCCCTTTCAACCAGAACACAGTAATGTTCTCACATTATTGCTTGGCGGTTGAATAACTGGCAAAGGTGTGGTACTTCCCCAAGCGGACTCTGCCAAGAGTCCTACCACTACTAAAAATACTGTAAACTGTAAAACTGTAGATAAAATGTACCCGTATTTTTCATGCATGGCAAGAAATTGCCCACCTTCCACAAACTCATCTGCCTAGGACCTAATTTATATGAACCATGTCCCGGTCTCCTGAACTCAGCTCAAAATAGGTTAAGCTCCAAATCCTGGCGCTATATACAGTATGTAGCGAGATTTAATTAGCATTCGTGTGTTGCTGAGGATTATACAGGGTGGTCGAGACAGGTGCGGTGGGACATGTGGCTCCCACCGTCTTATAGTTTACATAATCGGGTGGACTGTCTTTGATGCGTATACAGGCTGATTTTATTTAGATAACGGACGGTGACGGTGTAAATGAACAACCTCAAAATGACGAGTTGTTACACAATTGGCGCAAACTTAATATGCCACACACAATAGCATGTGTAAATTCGCCACAATTCAGATTTTCTGCTAAATTTTCGTTAGTTAATTTTGAATGCTTGTAAGTTATATTGTTTTTCTGCTTAAAGAAAGTAAATAGTGGAAAAATCGTGTTTATTTTATGAAATTCAAGATGATTATTCATAATCATAACAATAAATCTGTTATAGAATAGATAATTTACATGTTGACGCAGAAATAGATTTTAGTTTATAATAATAACAAGGCAAACAGGTAGGTACTACTAGGGTAAAACCGAAAAAGTGTAGCCATCTTTTAACACTATTTTTTCCTGTAAACTGTGGGTGTGTCAATTTATGTACGTGTTTGTCTTTTGATATATTTTTATCTTACTCTAATAATATGTTAAGTGTATGTACTACGTTAGGACAAAACGCATTTAAATTTCGTTTTAACAACTGTCATCAAAAGTGATACTTTTAATCCAAACACTAACTAGCTTAAGAGCGACTAAAACTTGTAATAGACATAATATGAGCCTGTATACAGTAATACATATGCGATACATCCAAAGACTAAGCCCCCAGATACACGGAACCGTGAACTCAATCTTAGATTAACATGTTGAATAACCAAGAGAAGTGGGCTTGATGAACTTCAGGGAGAACTGAGGGTACTAAATTATACTGTGCTTCGATAGTTGAGTTCTGTTGGATTCAAAGTAGTACTTTTCGGTTGTAAAGCAATGGCACATGAGATCAAAAACCTGATTCGTGTTTAACTTTTGGTATATAAATAATCTGAGTGTATTAAAATCAAGAGTGAATCATTTCTTTTGGGTCAAAGTCAAAGTCAAAGTACTTTATTCATAAAATGTACAATTTACACGTCAATGAGAGGGTTAGCGCACTCTGTATTTACTGTGTTGTTTGTGAATTGTTCACCAATATTTATTTATTTATTGTAATTTTATAACAATGAACATCGTCATTTAACACCAGATGGCAGTCAAATGTAAAGTATTATTGATAAAAACTTACCAAGAGAATAACATAAAGTTTATAAAAATAAGTTATTCCACGGCTCTGATTTTTTTCTTATGGGCCAGGTGGTAAAAATCATACAGATTTTCTAAATGTCGGTCAGTGATGGGTTCTATCCCGACCAGGATAAATATAGGATTTGAGTGGCGAATGCGTAATATGTTTTTTTTTGCCTCTATGACCATTTTTATTTTCAGGATACCGCATTGGTATGTCTTCAGCACCACATCTTTCTGCTAAAATATATTTTTCATGCGGCCAGCAGATGGTTGTAGATCGATCTTACTTAGGATCCTGTACTACGTTGAGATTGTTTTCTACCAATTGAAAAATGAGTCAGAAAAAATAAAGTAATTAAACAATTTAGTGTCGAAATTCATCAAAACATCAAATTTATTCCAGCAAAAAATTGTCAACATATCTCTATTAAATTAAAAAAATTCATTTATTTGAAGTTACAAAGACTCATACACTAAATACTTAATCATTCATAAAATTAATTTCGTCACATTACATTATAATTAGAAATCATTAAATTTATACATTTTATCATTAAATTTAACATAATTCTCAAATTCTTATAATATTATTATTATTCTGTTTGGATTTGTTTACTAAATTTTTGTAAACATTATTGTCAATGCCATTATTGTAAATCTTTATAAATCATTTCAGAGAGTGTGCATGTGCGCGTTGGAACCCCGACGGCTTCCACCACTTTACTTTCCCTTCCCCTTTCCACTACAGTATAAGTTGTAAGTTGGCGAACTACCATGTTTCTATTCATCCATGTATTTAAATAAATATTTCCAAAATTCGTACCAAAAGATTTGCGTCCACTGTCCTCATACGTACAGCCTTAGATCGGAATAAATTGCCAGTATCACATTTTCACGTGATACAATTTAGAACTTTCCAAAGTATTTTCTATGTCACTGTGCGGCATTTTCAACCACACCGTCGCGTCCCGTCTGGTGATGCTCAAAGACCTTGCGCGATAAAAATATATAGGTATTTAGTGCAATATCCTTTGCGAAGGCTTAAGCCACAAATTACTGGAGCGAAGTGAAAAGTAAACCTTTAAAAAGCAGTAAATCAAAGTGTTCAGTAATCCTCTATCTGTTGAGCGCAGCGGCAGCGGCCTTCCGCGCCTCGCCGCGAATACGCTCGCCGCGCGGCGCCGCGCCCGCAGTACCGTCCGCAGACAACTCTCTCGTTAATTAGTATTGAGGAAATGTATGTTATGTATAATCGACTTAAAACAGAAGTTATCAATTGTATGTTTTTTTTCTCTTGAATATTGGTTACGCGATAGCCCCGATAGTAATTGTTCACCGATATTAATGATTCGTTTTTTTTATAGATAATAATCAGAATTCTTATATTATACAGAATCCTTCTGAGGTCAAATATAGATTTTATCAAAAATCTGTGTAGTTGGTGGTTTTTGATAAATCAATAAAATTACCTTATTATATCAATAATTTGCTTTCCTGGATGAAAATATTCGTAAATTTCAGCAAAATAATGAAATTTAGTCGATTGTAATCTTAATTTGAAATCGGTTTTTGTTATTTCGTAGAAAAAAAATCCAAGTAGAGTAAAACCAGAAAAAACAGATTTCAAGCGGTAACGATATTTTTTTTATGATATTAGTTTGTAGAATCGGCTATGAAAAGCGCCCCGTAGTTTCATCCATCGTTGCGGACGGTACCGTCCGTCGGGCGGCCATTAATCACGGGTTATCGAGTGCTAATCCAGGTTTAAATAGATAACTATTCGAGTCGGGCCATTGTCGCCTAGAGGACAGCAGTAGGGCTGCCCCGCACTCAGCATCATCTACCTGCCCTAGTTCATAGCTGGACTTGAACGAAGAAGTTTGAAATGCATACTTTTAAATGCAATTATATGCAAATTTTTGAAGAAAGATGTACCTGTTTGTAATTTAAAATTTACAACTTTTTACTAAATGCACGAGAAACAGTTTGTCGCGGGAAGCTAGTAAAAAATAAGATACCTTCAATATTAAAACATGCATGTATTTTTCTGCAGATTAACATAATTTATTGAAATATCCGTCAAACACATTCTAAGATTCTCTATCCTACTAATATTATAAATGTAAATGTTTGGTTGTTTGTTATTCAATCACGTTATAACGTCTGAACGGGTCGGGTTGAAATTCGGAGCACACATAGATTATAGTCTGGAAGAACATATAAGCATTTTTATCCCGGGAAAACCACTGGAACGAGAACTACGCGGGTAAAACCGCGGGGCACTGCTAGCGCAGTTATAATACAGTGTTCAGTGTGTGGTGACCTAACGGACAGCCCTAATGGTAAATAGGGTGATGTGGGTGCCTTAACAAAACGACAATTGGTTTGCAAACATGTATTCTCGGTAATGTTACTATATTTTCTACTATAGCAACAGCATATTGATTTATTTTGAAAATTTGAATATTTTAGAGATTCTTACCTCACAGTTGCATTGAGTAGGTACACAGCTTTAATATATGGATATTTATACATATATGTATTATATCAACTATCTGGCTCCCATAGTATTTATTTAGTTTGGGGTTAAATTGTATCGCGTGAGACTTGTCCACTCATATTTATTCATACAATATACCTATAATAATATTTATATACCGGCAAATCAAAAAACTGCATACAATATAATAACAAACAAGAATATTTTACACATCAAAGACACGTGATAAAAATATTAAGTATAGTATAATTTTTATTTTATTAATTTTTATGATAAGACGATGACAATTACAAGTTATACACATAAGACGAATACGCTACCCTCACCGCGAGTCCCCGCCGGGGTCACCTCGTCGCCCGCGTTTGTTCGTCTAATGACGGCCACTCGTATTGTCCCGGACAGCCCTAATGTTTCGCTTTGTGTGTGACACCTGCCTTTTTGTTGTTCTATGTCGCTTTGTTACGTGATAATCACTTGCCATTTTATTGATATTTTGCAGGAGGAGACTTTGGGATATCTAATACGATGAAATAGTCTAGTTGACCTTTTACTTCTAATTTTCGGAATATTCACAGTAAGATTATATTGAAGTTATACTTGTATTGGCGCGTTATAGAGTAAGATCCAAGGGCCGCCTGACGTCACGTATTTTCTGTTGAACGAAATGTGTACCATGGTACTAAGAACACAAGCTTACCCGCTAACTTGCTTAGACGGCCAATTTTGAGATATGGTAAGCAACATACCTGCCACATAACAGAACAGAACAGTGATTCGCAGCCATTGGAACATGGAAATTCCAAATCCATTACATACACGCAGTGCGCGTTGCGTTCGTAGCCCAGAAATATCAGATAAATATGTATTTTTTTAAGCTTTTATTAACAAAACTAAAAAATACAATGACACTACGCTACATACTTTATTAACTACTTACACTAAGCTTATCTATTCTATGACTAAGCACTCCTGAATTATCCATAGACCAATGAAGACACAGATACTACTAAAGATATTCAAGATGTTCAAGCCCACTACCAATCGGAAGTGTACCCAGCATGCTGGCGGCATTACCACGCTGAATAGCAATGCTTATGCGTTGGATAAACGCCAGCATTTTGGTCACGCGTCGCGTCGACCAATCGCTCGGAAAGGCTTTTGAAGGTAAGGTGATATGGCCTCTATTTTCATTAACATTTCCCTTCAAACCGGAATACAGTGACGTTTGCACAACACCTACATAGGTAAATGTCGAATAACTGGCAAAGGTGTATTACCTCCTCAGGTGGACTCTGCAAAGGGACCTTTCACTACTAAGTGCAGTAATTAAAAATATATTTACTCTTCTTCGTCAATTGATATGTTGTCGGTGCTGTTTCGTATGAAGTATGTACATGTTGTCACCCGTTCACCTCCCGTCTTGTAGCTGGTATGTAGAGCTAATACTCTACTTTTCATTATTATCTGATTAGAAAAGCGATACTTTATTGCGATGTTCAAGACTTTAAAGTCTTGAATAATAATTATTCCTCTGCAGTAATTCCCAAATAAAAGCTTGCTACTCATCATCGACTAGTTGGAGAGAGAGATACTCTCAACTCATTACCAAAACCACTTAGACACAACCCGTACCTATATCTATTTGTTCCGAATCAAATTGAAACATTAAAAATACACTCAGAAATAAATCATATTTAAAAAAAGTCTATCGCTCCATTCGGAACGGCGCATGCCGGTAAGCGCGATCAAATCTAACAAAACATAAATTTTAAATTTAGAATCGCACACCCTTTCGCGTTCACCCTTTCTGTTTCGAAAATCATTGAGTAGAGATGGGCGGTGTGGCCGTCAGTCTTGATTTTAAAACTTGCACAATAAACGGACTTGTTTTTGTTACCTAGCATAACCAGCTCACTAATTGTTCCCACTACTGGCACTCAATAGCTCAATACCTTGCTTGTTGCAATGCTTATTTTTGTAGTGGTAGGACTCTTGGCAGAGTCCGCCTGGGGAAGTACCACACCTTTGCCAGTTATTCTACCGCCAAGCAGTAATGTGCAAACATTACTGTGTTCCGGTTTGAAGGGCAATGTTTCCAGAGAAATTACAGGGCTTAGAGATATAAGATCTTAGACCTCTGGGTGACGAGCGCAGTGCAGTGCTAGGTAATGATTTGGACTCTTCGTGTTCCAATAGCTGCGTGTCACTGTGCTGTTATGTGTCAGGCATGTTGCTTACCATCAGGCACATGTCCTGGTCGTCGCGTCACTCTTTATTTAAAAAAAAAAACCTTCTCTCGCATGAAGAGAACCGAGGATATAGTCCACCGCGTTGGCTAAGTGCGAATGTCACTTGCCTTTGGTTGTTTCGATATACATTTCAACAATTGGATTTTAATAGGTTTAAGTAGATTAAGAAATTTTTTATGGAAGTCTTGTCATTTTCTAACCTAGAAATTTAGTGTTTAGGCGTAGTATAATGATTAACAAATATGACATGCAAAGTTAGTAAAAATATTATTGAACTTGTTTTTAGCGAAAATAATTTATTGTGAAGTATTCATAACTGCAAGTCAGAAAGAGCCACCGCTAGTTTGAAAAGTTTCCACCGAAAAGTTAGCACCCATACTTATCTGTCATTATGAAAACGGCTTTTGAATTTGACCTCCAAGATTCAAATTATTGTACAGTTAAGATCTATGTTATTGAAATAAATTTTATTATTTATTTATTATTACTGTATTAAATAATAAATAAGTGAAGAGCTAATGAAAGTGAATCCAAACAGCATTCGCTACTCTATCACGTTGGAACGGCCCAACGGATCAAATTTTAATTTGCAACATTGTTGTTTATGTCTGGGATAACGCATAGACTACTTTTAGCCTGCGAAAATTACGGGAAAGCGAATGACGCGGGTAAAACCGAGAGGCGATGCTAGTCTAAAACACTGATCAGCATAATCAGCGATTCAAGATTTTCACTAATTTTTTCAAGCTTCCTATCAATTTCCAGCACAACACTAAATAAAGCCGTATTAAAATTACTTATTGAAGACCTTATTTCTCCGCGAAATAGAGTAAATTTTCCCTTGCATTCCAGAAAAGCTGGCTCAACCGTTGTTTCAAAAAGAGTTTAATAGAATTCGGCGTATCTTACTAATGGAACGGCGTAATGAAATAAGGTGTTCCGCCGTAATGGCGAATGTTCCCGACGATTTATTAAAAATTGCTCGTTTTTCAATATGCAGCCGGTTTGAAACTGATTTTTGAATTTCATACTCATTTGTTAGGTTTGATTTAATTTTTGTGGAATAAAAGCAGTGGCTGGCTGTTATGGCCGTATAGTTTCCATTCCTGTAATTTTCTCGCGTTAAAAAGTAGCCCATGTGTTATTACAGGTGTAGCCAATTTTAATTAAATTCCTTGGATGCCGATATTTTGAACTCTATTTTAATGGCAACATTTTTAATTTGACTATACTGCCTGAATATTAAAATTTGTTATTGACTGCGACTTCGAGCCAGAAAACGTAGTGTAGGAACCCCGAGAATAGATGGAGTGACGATAGACGGAACACAGCAGGCAGTGGATGGGGACGTAAAGCTTAGGATATGGCTGCGTGGCGAGCCATGGTAGAGGCCTATGTCCACCATTGGGCTAAGATACGCTGACGATGAAGTATTTTTTGTCCATTGTGATTGCTCCGTCAAACAACAGATAAACTAAGTTCTAAAGTAACATTTATCATAAATACTACACATAATCTTACAATCAACCCTTTGTTGCCACATTCCGTCTATCTAAGCGCGAAGCAAACAAATTGCCTGCTGCTCGGTACTAATTAAAGGAAATGGTCTAGAAACAAGATTGCGTTATTGTTCTCTCTCTAAAACGCTCTAAATCTTTAACCATCCCTTTCCAACTAACAGTTTAACGCGAATCGCTGTCTCTTTCTGGCTAAACGTTTCGGCGATGTCACTCATTATGCTAAATATCCGGTCCCCTTTGTTCGCTGTGGATCGTGATAAGGGCAGGATTTTTTATACAATACGCCCAAATTATGTGTAGACCTCCACGATGTCGCCACTGTTGGGTTTACAAAAATGAATGAATGGTAAATTTTAGTGTGGTTGTTTGGTTAGTTGTAGCATTAAGTTGGTAATTTTGTACTTTTTCTTTTCCCTGACAGTTGGTATATGGAAGTGGATTAAGATAATTCGCTCGAGGTGTTTTTATAAGACGCTTAATTATATCTGTGGTCGGATTTTTTTTTTTTATGAGAAAATGTGCTTCCTTTTTGAATTATGAGTACTGTCCAGTGGGAACGTTTTTGTTCGTTTTGGCCAGAGTTTTGAAAAAAGTTTCTTTTCTTTACATAGAAATTGCTTATTTTACTAAAGATTTTTGTCAATATATTATTATATTTTCCAGTCTTATAAGCTGTTAGTGTCCCCGAATTTTGTTAGCGTAGAATTTATTCCTATTCAACTCTAAGAAAATCTGAATTGTTACGACATATAAATAATCCTAATTGATACCGGTGATATTTAATAAATCTAGTACCTGGTTGACCGAGCTTTGCTCGGTTTAAATGCGTTTATAAAGGGCTCTAAGTAAAAGATTTTCTCAGAAAAAAACAACAATTAGAAAACACCCGAGTGTAACCATCAAGATTCGAACAGGGGCCTGTTGACTCCGAGGGCGAGCATATTCCGTCCGAGCCATTTAGACTTAAAAAACAGTGACGAAGTAAGTTATCTTATTCTAATGACATTGTAGGAGATTTTCATTGTATAAAATCGCGCATAAAATGATGCTTTAAAAAAATAAAACCTAGCTAGATCGATTTATCGTCCCCGAAACGCCCTGTATACATAATTTCATGAAAGTCGTTCGAGCCGTTTCCGAGATTCAGATTATATATAGGTATATATATACCTACAAGAATTGCTCGTTTACAAGTATAAGATAAGATGATGTTGGTGGACATTTAGAAGATGCACGCGGGATTTTTTTTATTAATTCCCATCGTAATACCGGGCTCGTGGACTATCCCTGACGAACAAGATTGTCTGGGGTTTTCAACAAGTGTAATAACAATTTATGCTGCTTAGGTATCATATTACGCCTTAATCTACCTATGTACATTATCTTAACTATTAACTATGCTGATGCATGCGGGATTTGAACCCATGACTTCAAATGTGACAACGCCGCAAAATTGGTAGCTTATCGTTTTTATGTTGGATACACAATGGAGAGTGGGCGACTGATCTGCATGATCTAATACTTACGACTTTGTCCGTTTTTTTGTCAAAATGCTGTTTGAATTGGTTGAAGTTGAAGAGGTTTGACTCTACGTGTATGACAAGGATGTCTAAGTTGTAGAATGCGTAGCCTGAGTGAGTTTTCCCAATAGTTACAATTTTAGTGTCTTCAAATCGACAGTAAATCGGTTTCATTGGGGTTGTCCATCGTAGGCCGCATCGTCGCTTAACATCAGGCGAGATGGCGGTCAAGTCTACATTATAAGTTTAAAAAAATTGAAGTTCTAGCCACGACCATAGCTTACTAAGCCACCAGTAGCATAAGAATAAGCAGCCCACTAAAGTTCCCACTGCTAGGATACAGTGGCTTTCTCTCGTAAGGCCACCACAACATTGAATATAATAAATAGCACGACAACACAAACGATTCCAAGTTGAAACACAAAACCATTAACCAAAGACATTACAAGCCAGCTAATATTGTAGGGTTAAAACCGCGGACGAATCTTTCCATCGAATTAACCCTTCGACACTTAGTGCGGTTACCGTACACGAGAGTCGACAGTATGGACACTTGGACACCTCTACAGATGTTTTTGAAGTGAATACTTTTTGCATTCAACACATTTTGAGCAAACAAAAATTGTAAGTGCTAAATTGAAATAAACTGGCGTCATCATGACCAAACGCTTTCCATAAGCTACGTGGTTACTGCGCGTTATATGTAGGTACTTTATGGGTGAAAACACAGATTTCTAAACAGATGAAACCTTTGTGTACGACACTGTGAGGCCAGTAATTAGTTATGTATGCGTGACAGCTCTCACCGACGTTTTCAAATTACTCATGTTGGTGTGCGTGTAATGTTCCCAGTCTTAAGAAAAAAATCCCACTATTGTTGTCTTCGCGTATAATAAACACATTATTATAATGCTAAAATAATTTATTATGACACCGATTATATATTATGCATGGATTTCTTGTTATTACTATTTCCATCCTATGAAGTTATAAGAATTTTGATTTTGCAAGCAACTAAAAATTCGAATATTCGTACAGAAAATTCGGAATAAAAAGACAACGCCGAATAATGGTAAAATAGAAATTTTAAATATTATGCTTGACAAAAGGTGGCAACTACTCATTTAATATCGGTGAACACAGGAGGTGCAGATAATTTTTGTCAACTGATTTGATGTTGGGGGGCCAGATCATTCAATTTGTTTAGTATCCAATCTTTGTCTGGACGCGTGTCGCAAACAAAAAGTTCACCTTTTCAAAAATGTTGATACAAACCAACGAAAACCGTCTAAGAGGTTTTGTAAATCAGTTGAACATCGCTCACATCGCTACCCAAAGTACCGTCGGCCAAGTACCAAACGTTTAAATTAGACTGGAGACGTTAAATGATAGAGCGAATGGCCAGGGCGAAGGTCGCATGACCGAAGGTTCACCAAGTTGATAGTCAACGGAAGATAGCATAGGATTGTTTTGATAATTTTGTGGGTCCGCCATAACATTGCCAAAGAAAAGGCGTTTTTGACGTCCACCTTTAACCTCCCTATCCCCAATTTTGGACAAAGAAAGTCAGGACAGAATGAATCACATGGAGCCTCACGTCCACTCAGAGAACCAAAATCAAATTTGTTGGGACAGGGAGCTCGAAAGAACAACGTTTTATACCTACAACCCACCTCGACAGCAAGGCCAGTATATGTGGTGCCAACAGCGATTGGCCTGATCCCAACATCTTTTTTGGGTAAGTATGTACGCACAAATTAGCACCGTATAAAACTTCGACAATATCACTACTGACTCGACCAGATAACATGAGGTTAATTAAAAAGATTAGATCTCTCAAAAGAACTCGCCTACTTTTTTAATCTCTACTATACCTACTTACAAGTATTAAAAACTTGCTTCATAATTATAGTTTTCATCAACACTATTAGTATTTTTATAAACACTAGTAATGACGTGTATTTGTGCTAGGCTCAAATGGTGTATTGACATTAAATTTAAAAAATACGATTATAAAATAGGGTTTAAATAGAATAATACAGTCTACATAAATAATTTGGTCTACGATTATCTTCAAAAAAATTATAATCTATATTTTACCTTAACTTTAGGGAAAATAATTTCAATTTAGTATAGCAACATTAACCAATTTTCGTTGAGGTGTTGTGTTTCTATTCATCAATCGAAATAAAATCGCCTAAATTATATAAATATCAGTAAAAATATTCAAACTTTCCTATGAAAATATATTCCTCTTTCCTCTTCTTATTTTTGGGAACAATGTTTGCAATGTTTGAAGACACAAGACGGCATAATCTTAAATAAAGCTTAAAATCACACGGGACTCCCGTACGAGACGGAAGTCCGTTTCGTACTGACTGGAGTTTGTATTTGCTTTGGTGTTTGATATTTACTTTCTGGACCTAGGATCTGTGTTCCGCACGTTCCATCTGCCTTTTGTTTTAGAAATCTGTGGGTGAAAAAAATATACGAGAAACTAGCGTCATTGTGACCTAACGCTTCCCATGAGCCATATGTCTTTTATTTATATATTTTAAACATCTTATTTACGAGTATATTGACATTTTAATGAAAATGATATCTTATAATTAAAGAAACGTTTAAGGACATACATATTTAATAAAAACGCCTATTATTCTTGGAAAGAGTTTTTGGTGACAAATACCAGAAGCAATTGTTCTAGACATTAGTATTGTAATTCCTTTTTTAGTTTTATTGAATAATTAATGTATTACATATGTGACTTGTAAATGCTTTTTACCAATAAATTATCTGTATCTGTATTTATTTTCATAGATATTCCAACGTTTAAATTAGATTTTTAAAAATAGTATTGTTTTATGAGACTATCATGTACGTTAAATAGCTCAGCAAATAAAGGATTTTTATATTATTATTATTAGTTGTAGGGTACCATACTGTAATGGACAGGCCTGTTGCTTACCATTAGGCACTCGTTGCTGCCGCTACGGTTCAAAACAGGCGACATAATATTATAAAGAAATGAGAACTTTTTTTTGGACCATCTCAAACTGAACTTGAAACATAAAAACACCTAAAAGTGTGTTATTATAACACAAATGTTTTATTACTTACAGATACAAATATGTACTAGACATGCAATACAACAATAATATTTAACGATTAAAAAAATAATATTGTGTATTTATTTAATGCTGCCGCCTTGCAGTACTCGTAGCATGTCGGTGACGCAATCTCACAAAATTTTCCATTACCAAAAAAAATATTATCTGTGTTCCATCCGAAGTTTACACTTAAAAAAGACTATCCATACTCGTAGTATACCCGTATAATTTCCATTTGTGATCGTAAAGCGCTCAGCAGAGGGCGACACGGTCGTAACGTTGAATTGAGACATTTAGCATTGAACGCTTTGTGTTAACGCTCGCTCTGACACCCAGGGTAATGCGGATTCAATGCGGAAGCCACGGATTTGAGATGCGTTTCATATGATAGATGGTATCACGACTTTATATCCTACTAGCAGTGCTTAGCGGTTGTACTAGCGTAGATCCCGATACCGTTATTTTTTTTGCAATATAAAGTAGCCTGTGTCTTCTTCCAGACTATTGTTTTTTTGAAGTGAACATTTCTTTGGGCGCGCCTAGGACTGAATTTTCGTGGGCTGTGAATTGAAATGAACCGTCACGTTCGGGTATGATAATAGCTTTTCCGGGTAAACTCGGGATGCTAGAGCGAGAAACAAAATATAGTGAACAAGCGCGTCAGAGTGAGAAAGATTGTATAGTCCCTGTGTACCTGTGTTTATTATATTTATATCTTTTATACCGACATTAACTTTTTGGTACTTACCACATTAATGTCATTAATTGAACTTGTCACGAAATATGAAATTTGCGTTTCACATCCGTTGCAAAAAAGTTTTTTTGTAATATACTCGTCTTACTGTTTTATCATAGCACTTACCCTACGTAAACACACAAAATGATACTTACCTATTTTCATCACTGCACTTACACATACACTTTAAACACAACATATATAAGTATTCATTTTTAACGAAATACCTATAAAATAAATAAATAACAAATACTACAAAATTTGCTAGTCAAACCATAGATTTCGAATTTTTTTTGGGTCGGGTCTTGAATCGAGCCGCCTGAATTTGAGGATTCTGCTACTGTAGAATGGTCAAAGGGTCAAATGGTCTTGACCCGCCCAATTCGATTTTAGCTGCCGGAGTTACGAGAAAATATTTTAAATTAATATTTAATGTTTCTGTAAATTCGCACGAAAAACATGCAAATGCGTGAAATGGAACGCAATATCAGGAAATATTGCAATAAAGTTTGAACGTCTTCGATGTCTATATTCGTGAAACGAAACGTTTTAATAATGTTTTATTGGTGGAGGTGGTGGAGGTGGAGGTGGTGGAGGTGAAGCCTTTAAGCCAAAAAAAGATATTTTTTTAGAAATGATTAAAACGATAAATTATGTCTATAAATTATATAAATCATTTTGTGAACGAAATATAGCAATCACAACATTTTCTTGCCTATTTAATAAAATAGCCATACCTAGAGACCAACTCAGACCGGTTAGGTCGAAATTGGTCACAAATCCGACACAGAGCACCTCGACTCCACCTAGTCTTGTAGCCCCTACCCCTAGAGTGTTTATACAAATGCGAATCGAAGGCTGAGTGTGGCGAAGCAAAGTTCAGGGGCGACCGCTAGAGCTTCTGGCGGGAGCCCACCCGGAGTCCAACTCAGACCGGTGAGGTCGAAATTAGTTACAGATACGACTAGCCCCAATCCCTACCCCCTCCCCCTCCCTAAATTTAGGTATAAAAATGATTTAGTAGAGTAGCAAAAATGATCTTTGATATTTAATTTTAAAAAAACTATGCGGTTCCGGCAGGATAAAATGGTAGGGAGTAGTTCCCCTCACCCTTCCCTCCCCCCTCCACCAACTCCCCTTCCTAAATTCAGGCGGCTCGATTCAAGACCTTACCCTTTTTTTTTTGAGTTAAACCCTATTTTCATTTCCGAACCGCGTTTTTTTTTTTAAAGTATTCTTGGCCATAGATACTAATCATTTCGCCACATGCTATTCTCGTGTTGCTATGCTTACTAGGTATATACTAATTTTCAGTTTCTAAATCATTTTTACTTTTTATTATTAAAATTATTTAGTGGTCTTTAAATATAAGTATTTCTTATTTTAGTTTTCACTTCTGCCGTACTTAAAGCCTCAGATCTTACTGCCGCGTGTCTAGAATGTCTAGATAATCCGTGAAGTGGCCACACAAAAACGACCACATTAAGAACAAATATAGTTTTATTCGTATTTTCTCCATATTTTCAATGGCTTTTGTTGATTTTTTGCCCAAGATCCGACTACTAGCCAAGATCTTCGAAGATGGTTGCCAAAACTTCTGTACGGTTGAGCATATTGATAGAAACGGGCTAATTATATCATGTTTTTGGCTGAACTTGGTACTTACGGAGTGTTCATTACGACGCGACGTCTGGAGAAACATATCGCAATTCTCGTTCTGCTACTACTACCATTGTTCTCAATTACCTATAAAATAGAGTTTTTTTTCGTGGTAATGTTAGCTTTTTTAAAAATAAAGAGTGAAGAGACGAGCAGGACATGTGCCTGATGGCAAGCAACATGCCTGCCACATAGCATCACAGTGACACACAGTTATTGGACCAAATCCAATTCAATACTGTGTTCCGGTTTGAAGGGCAATGTTTCCGGAGAAATTACAGGGCTTAAATATATAATATCATAGATCTCTGGGTGACGAGCGCAGTGCAGTGCTAGGTAGTGATTTGGACTCTTTAATGTTCCAATAGCTGCGCGTGTCACTGTGCGTGTTTGTTATATGGCAAGCATGTTTTCTCGTAGCTTTATATTTTTAACCCCCGACCAAAAAAAAGGGTGTTATAAGTTTGACGTTGATGTCTGTCAGTCTGTCTGTCAGTCTGTCTGTCTGTCTGTCTGTGTGTGTGTCTATGTGACGGATGGGCCGATTCCGATGCGGTTTTTTTATTTGAATGTTAATTGCCGTGCGGATGTTCTTAGCTATGTTTGGTAAATATTGATTCAAGATGGCCGCCTACACAAAATGGCGGATAAAATATTTCTTCACAACCTACCCCAATATGGGTATCAAATAAAAGGGCTTGACTAGTTAATATATTTTGTTAAGTTAAGAGAAAACAATAAATTTTAAGTGCTTAAAAATATTATATGGTGTTTTAATCAATTGCATGACTGATCATTGGACTTGGAACCCATTTACATCTCACTTCGTTTGTTGTTGACGTCAACAATCCAGCCATGTATCATAGTATTGAACTTGGCTCTCGTTTGACATTCATGTTTTTGATGGGATTTCTTTAAAAACTCTAGCAGTGGCCCGCTGTTTCGTCCGCGTAGTACCCGATGCTGTTATTTTCCCGTATAAAAAGTAGCATAAGGGTAGTACTTCTAATATCTCCAAAAATATGTATACAAAGTTTCATGGTAATCGGTTGAGTAGTTTTCGTGGGAAAACTTAGCAAACGTTTAATAATATTAGTAGCATGCAAAGACGTAATATTTGGATCCAAATATATAATATGGACATTATAAGCCAAATTTTAAATCCAAATATTATATCATCAAATAAATATTTATAATCAAATTGCTAATCTTAAATTTATTATACTAAATTCATTCTATAAATCTTGTAGTCCAAGATCTCAGAGCCTCCAGACGTCACGTATTTTCTGACGAACGAAATGTGGACAATTGAGTGGAGTTAGTACGTACTAAGAACACATGCATACTCGCTACCTTGCTTATACGGGCAATTTTGAGAGTGGTAAAGGTACCTAAATAAAAAATTGCTTGAGTAATTCACGTAATTTCTTCTACCTATGTAGGTACCTATATTATAATAAACAATATCTTTAAAAAAATGTCGCCAACACTCCCAAACACATTTTGTGTGCAGTTTTGCTTTGCAGACGCTTTTAAACCCCCGAAAATAATGAGTTACTTCAATATCACAAAATATCAGGCCGCTGCTAGTATTTATATATTTTCAAGTGTAATTATACTGTTGTCTGTTCTGTTTGTTCACATATTTTTATCATTAAAAGATTGTGAGTGAGTCCACAAAACGTTGCTAGCTAGTCATAAATCACGTCGAGCCAGACGGACCGACCCACTGAATCCGGAATATGTAATGAACCCATTCATTCGAGGGTTACTTCGCTTTTTTAGCGTTTCGTACGAAATTCGTTTACGTTTCGTTCGCTTACGTAATATTGCAATAAATAGGTATTAATCAGAATGAAGTAACGGCTGGTCTAGTCAGGAGAGCAGCGATCCGAAGCTTCGTGTTCGAATTCCATGTGCACCGCTGTCTTTTTCCAAATCGTGTGAGTAACGTCGCTTACTTACAAACATAATTATGTCTTTTTATCGTTAATTCAAGAACCACTCCACCGATTTCGATAAAATTCTAATGGGACCACTTCTGAAACATATCCTACCAATTAAAAAGAACTTGCAGATTGCTTTACAATTGAATAACATACAATTAAAAAAAACACCGTCGATTTGATAACCTCTGCGTTTTTAAAGTCAGCTACAATTTATAACAATCGCACACAAAGTGATAATAAATCAATGATGTAGCACCCCATTCTTTACGTAGTCAAAAACATCGCCAAAGATAAATATAATAAATGAAAGGGACAATAAGACATCAAACCGAAACTTTCTGCTTACCTAATAACTTACCAACAACCTTATTATAAAAAGAAAATACTGTCTTATTTCCAAACGCCATAAACAAAACAAAAACCTATTCACTTTGAACCCGAGAACGTAAACCACTTCAATAAATATCTTCATAATCGCCATTTCTAACCAAACTTATATTATTAAAATTCCCGCCAACAATAATAAAATAAAGAAAAATACAGTCGTTTCCTTTCAACAAAGGATACCTACTTATTCACGCGGCGTTTCCTGCCCTGTGTTCTGTTACAATGTACTTTTGTGAACTTTTTCTGTTCATTTGTTTTTCGCTTTTCCTTTTTTTTTGTTCACCTTTGCTCAGGATTTCTCGAACCCATATTTCATGTTCATATTGTAAGGGATTTGCATCCAGAGTTCGTTCTCTAGACGTTTATTACGTTTTGTTGCGAGCTGTGAGGATCTTTAGTTTTATTCAATTTGTTTTCTGTTCAGTTGTTATGGAATCTTGTGTAAGCTGTTGATAGTTCATTTGTCTTTTATTGATACCCAATAAATAAACATGTCAATTATAGGTATATAATAGAGTAGAGAAATTAGTTCTCATTCATGCATAGGTAACGATCAGTACATGTGCCTTGTGGTAAGCAACATGCCTGCCACTTAACAATGACATGCAGCTATTAGAAGATGAAGAGTCCAAATCATTAGCATTTCACTGCGCTTGTCATCCAGAGATCTAAGATGTTGTACCTCGAAGCCCTGTAATTTCTCTGGAAACGTTGCCCTTCAAACCGGAATACAGCAATGTTTGTACTTTACTGCTTGGCGGTTGAATAACTGGCAAACTTGCGCAGTTTCAAAGATAGTGATATTCTTTAACGTTTAAGAATATTGAGTAATATGTATTTTGTTACGTTTTGTAACAAAATACATATTAGGGAACAAATTACTACAATATATATTTTATTCGGTAGTTTACGTTTAAAAAATAAAATTTCCCATACATATACGATTTTCATATCCTTGTTCATTGTTGTAATCGCGTTACAGTTAGTGATTAGATTATTACTAACACAGATTTCGAAAACAAAACAGAAATCTGTGATTACTAACTGCAAACTCGCAAATTATACTACAAGATGCAGTTAGCTGACAAAAATTACTGTAGTTGAAAAATTACAGATGAAGTTCCTTACACAAACTAATTAATCTGAGGAACTTCAAGAGCATTTTCTGTTGTTAATTTATCTAGACTCAACTAATAAAATAGCAAACTAATAGTTGCCCAGATAAATCGATTAGATTTTAAGGCAACTTATGTTTTTATAAATATTTGTACTCTTATTAAATAAAAAAATACATCGGTGTCGCTTAGGGTGCAGAATTTAAATCCACACTTAATGAACTCTTTTACATTTATCCGAATTATATAAGTAGTAAAATGTTATAAGATATTAATCTTAATAACACCTACTCGTGCCTATCGTTCTGGTTGGGTGACGACTGATGCCATTCACTCGCAACCTTGCGTTCTGCAAAGTTGGGAATGCAACGTCGCTAATATGTCACTACAAGTACTTTCAAATCGTCAGTCAATCAAAAACTACCAAAACCACCTCAAAGCAACAGACGCCGCGTCAAAAAACCGCACTCCCTTGACTCAAACTCGCCATATGTCGTGAAAAATTCTGCAAGACCCCAACACAAGCTGAAAAGTGTCAAAAGCGTCAGTACAATCTCATCGGCAGTGACATTTCATATTAACATTATTAGTTCTAATTTTTGCCGTAAAGCGCGATAAGTTTGCGGGCCAGTAATTGCATTACGTTACCCCAAGCCACCCTAAGTGCCCCTACTTTTAATTACGACAACGCACTTACACATATGTGCTGCAAATGGACCTGCAGATGAATATTGTATTACTGGTCGTGCACTTGTCGTAAACATACATTTTTATACTAAACAGTACGCAGAAAACTTCTGAGATTCATCCTACTTATTATAAATATCAATGTTTGGATGTTTAGATGTTTATTGATCAATCACATGGTAACGTATGAACGAATCGGGCTAAACTTTTAAACACATGTAGATTTTAGTCTGGAAAAAGTAAGGGAACGAGAATTACGCGGGTAAAACCGCGGGTCTATTTTTAGCCCCCGACCAAAAAAAGGGGTGTTATAAGTTTGACGTCGATGTCTGTCTGTCTGTCTGTCTGTCTGTGTGTGTGTCTGTCTGTGGCACCGTAGAGCTCAAACGGATGGGCCGATTTCGGTGCGGTTTTTTAATTTGAAGGTTAATATCTGAGCGGATGTTCTTAGCTATGCTTGGTTAATATCGATTCAAGATGGCCGCCTCCACAAAATGGCGGACAAAATATTTCTTCACAACCTACCTCAATATGGGTATCAAATAAAAGGGCTTGACTACTAGAATACTATACATTATAAAAAAGTCAAATCCAAGATGGCCACCACCACAAAACGGCGAATTATATTATTTTTTGACGTGACAACGTCTTATAAATTGGTTTGCCGGGTTACACTTCAAGAAACTGCGTTACGCTCCGCTCACGTTATGCGCTCACAACGAGAGCGAGTGAGAGGCACGCGTCCCTTCCACTCGGGCATGGTTAGCCCGCCTAAGAGCGAGAGAGACAGACATAAAAAGTGAAAGGCACGCGTCCCTTCCGTAGAATTATTTTACCACTCAAAGTCGTCGTCACGTAAAACTTTCGCCCGTATACCGACTTTACAGGCAACCAATTTTTTTTTCACTAACACCTCAATATGGGTATCAAACGAAAGGGCTTGACTAGTAGAATACATTGCAATATAAAAAATTTCAAATCCAAGATGGCCGCTTCAACAAAATGGCGAAATACATTTCTTTTTTCACAACTCCCTTAATATGGGTATCAAATGAAAGGGCTTGACTAGTAGAATGTAGTACAGATAACAAATCCGAGGTAGTCGGGGGTTAATCAAAAATTTTAATTTTGTTCTTGTATACTAAACAGTACGCAGAAAACTTCTGAGATTCATCCTACTTATTATAAATATCAATGTTTGGATATTTAGATGTTTATTGATCAATCACATGGTAACGTATGAACGAATCGGGCTAAAATTTTAAACACATGTAGATTTTAGTCTGGAAAAAGTAAGGGAACGAGAATTACGCGGGTAAAACCGCGGGTCTATTTTTATTGCTACCAAAAAACAGACAAGTCTACAGGTTATAAAAATTAAATAGACTACAATGTTTGTGTGATGAATTCAAATATTTGCACTGTTTCTGGGTGTTTCTATGTATAATAAGTATGTATTTAAAACTATATAAGTATTATATCAGCTATCTGGCCGCCATATTACAAGATTTGCTTAGTTTGGGGTCAGATGGTGTTGTGTGTGAATTGTCCACCAACAATTCATTAAGTCATTGCAATTGTCAAAGAGGTTTACTTTATTATTTTGGTTTAGGTTATTGATGAATACAATATTGTTAATTAAATTACAGCAGTTGATTTAACAATATTAATATTAAAATCCACTACTTATTGTTTCATGATTGAAGTTCGATAAGTTTCAAAACATTTTTTTTTGCGGAAATGACATTTCCTCAGAAGTTTCTTAAGCGCTCTACAGACGATGCCCTGAAATCGGAGGAAATGACGTAGATGTAGTGGAGCACTAAAATAGGGTATTCTCTACACACGTACAAATCAGTCAGTACGATACTGGCTGTACAACGGACTGGTCGTCGATCAGAGCAAAGAGTATGTAATTACTACGTAGGAGTCGGCACTCAGTACAAACCAATAACAGCAGTTAACATGTCTGTTCAATACCAACCTAACAAATTATTTAGTTTTCATAATATATGTAATATTAGATTTAAATAAAGTTTCTAGTGGAAATGAAAAACTTTTTGGTAAACTACGTTTTATATTTACAATACAATAGAAAAATAAATTTACAGCTAATAAAGAACAAAAACGCGGAAATAAATCAAAGAACAATTATGATCAACACGCAAATGCCACAATGACTAAACAATGTCAAATTGACAAATCGCCTAAATTGGTAAAGAGATGCCCGATGATATGATATTATATTATATATCGTAAAATGCTATTGCCTATTATAAAATTTGAAATCGGATCGGTTGACATTGCGAATACAGTTGGATTATAGTCTGGAATAACTTAGACTTTATCAGCTGACTATTATTATCATTGTATAAATTCAGACCAGTAAAAACTGTGTTGCCAGACATATTGCATGCTTCTAGAAGAAGAGGCCAGTTTGTACAGGTCAACTTTTAAAATGTTTTGAAAATGTTTTGTATCACCTTATCTTACCTTTTAGTTTAGTTAGTTTATGAATAATATTTCTAGGATTATGATGGGCAACAAATTTGTGTGTTTCTAATGGATAATACTGTTGGGGCTATTAAAAATTTATCATTTTTACTATGTACAATGTAAAAATGTCATCATCATCAGTCTGTATTCGTCCACTTCTGGACATAGGCGTCTCCAATAATATGCTTTTCAACCCAATCTTTGGTCTTACGTCTGCTACCGCCATCAATTGCTTTTCATGTATAGTCATTCCATCTAGTATCTCGAAATCCTATACTACGTTAACTGATTCGCGGTTTGGCCAACAGCTTGATGTCTTGCTTGAAGTCAATCTGACCAAAAATTGACTGCGGGTTTAAAGGTACTGAAACAATTAAATTTTAAATTACAAAAATTTCGTTAAATAATGAGTCATAATGGATATAATTATTATTTTAAATAGTACCTACTTCTTTACACACGTTTGTACTCTGTACTTACTATAAACACTAGTTGTGGAAGTGTCATACTTTTGTCGCGGCACATCCCTATGTTGTCGTAGTTGACATAAACCTTATCCGCTTACGATTGGCACAAAAGAACCGTGCCGAAAACTCCTATCTATTCTATCTATTGACTTACATTTTATCTGGTTTCCGCAAATTTCAAATTTATTATAGACCATCTTTTCGGCGGCATTGTAGTAAAACGTATTCACTGCTTAATGCTAACATAATATTATTATGCAATATCTTCTATTTAACTTCTATTTCTTCTTCTTTTTTCTATTAAGCTCCTCGATTAAAATACACGAAACACAATACAAGCAATGTGACGGACATGACCACAAACTTAAGTAGATACTTTGATATAACAGTGAAAGAAAGAGAAGCTATACATACTGTGCTCTTGACATGGACCGTGTAAATTTCATACATTTATAATTGTTCCAAGTTATGATACACTTACAACTTACAAAACTAGGGCGTGTATTCCGCAATTCCGAAATCTTGGAGATTTTTTTTGATACTTAAATTCCGAAATTGAAACACTTTAATATCGTTACTACAATATCGGTATTTTGACTACCAACTTCTTTTCTAACGATACACACACGCGATAAGTTATTAAAATAAACCTGAGCGGCTCCAAAATTATTGAACTGGATTTGTTTAACCCCACCATTCTCCTACTTCAAAGAACTTTTAAATCTTTACATAATTACCATAAGCTTCCTTTTAGGTCAAAAATCAGTCTTTCCCTAAAGGCCCCTTCTGCTTTAACTAAAATGTTGGATGGCATATCGTTTACTTGCAGGGCGGGCGACTCAGTTATGGAATAAATTGCCCGTGCACATCAGGCATTCTCCTTCACTGAACAATTTGAAAAAATATGTTTAACAATTATATTTGTTAAAATTGTAGACTTGTTGTTGGAAAATTTACTACTTATGCAATTACAGGCGTTTTTTATTTATGTTGTAATCGCATTACATTTATTTATAATCGTATTAATTAGTATTGGTATTATACATCAATAATTAAGTACCTACTAGTATTGTTGTATAAGATTAACTAACTACAATATCATTATATTGTGTTTTTATTATTATTGTGTCTTTCATTCCGTTTTTTTTTGTTCTTGTTTGCGCACCCCATATTCTGACTATTTTACAAATTCTTTTCCGTCCTAAAGTTGGCTGGAATAGATCGCTTTCAGCGGAAAGGCCGCCCACTGTCGCAGTACTTTACAATGTTTTGTTGAGTTTTGCTGTGCCCTTTTTAATGTGTCAATAAAGAGTAAGCATAAATATTAATACATTTTGTAGGTAAATCCAAATACATTTTCCAGTTTTGAAGCTGTTCCGGAATTCCGATATTGGGTATTTACTATCATGATTCAGTGCAGGAATTGAAAACTTTCCGATATTACATTCCCTACTTAAAACAAAAAACATAGGTGTTGCCATGGCACTTACTACTGAGAAAAGAGAGACTTAGGTTAAAAACTGGTTGTAAAAACATCATGAATTATAGACAAAAACATTAGGGATGTTTTTTGAAAACTTGTAGCGCACACACAGATTTTTCGTGGGCTGTGAATGAAATGAAAGAAATGTTCAGATGAACTCAGTATCGCCCAGAGGAGATGATCGATATTCATTGATGGTGATATCAATTTAATTTTGCAGATAAAAGTAGTACTGCGTAGTGGTACTAGGCGCAATCCGAACGGCTCAAATTCAAAATGACAATCCTTGCTTCTGTAATTCTAAACAGATAAAACAAAGACCGAGATGTGAGATTCCGTGTCGGATCAATCCGACTGGGTTTAGAATTGCTACGCTGGTTTCATTTAATTTCTACAATAAAATAGTCGTAACATATATCAACTAAAAATAAAACATACCTACACTTTTTATTGAAAAGAGTGCTTGTCACTGTTTTCTATAAAAAAGAGCAGGACATGTGCTTGATAGTAACCAACATGTCTGCCACATAACATCACATTTTTGGTAGTGGTAGGACTCTTAGCAGAGTTCGGCTGGGGAAGTACCACACCTTTGCCAGTTATTCTACCGCCAAGCAGTAATGTGCAGACATATTGAAGGGCAATGTTTCCAGAGAAATTACAGGGCTTAGAGATATAGCATCTCAGATATCTGGGTGACGAGCGCAGTGCAGTGCTAGGTAATGATTTGGACTCTTCATGTTCCAAGAGCTGCGTGTCACTGTGCCGTTATGTGGCACCTGCCACATGCCTGCCATGCCTGATGATAAGCAACATACCTATGTTGCTTACCATCAGGCATATGTCCAGCTCGTCTCGTCACTATTTACAAAAAAAAAACACAGTGATACGCAGGTATTGGAACATCAAGAGTCTAAATTATTACCTAGCACTGCACTGCACTCGTCACCCAGAGATGTTTTATCTCTATGCCCGGTAATTTCACTGGAAGCATTGCCATTTGAACCGGCACGTAGTAATGTTTCCACATCACTGCTTCGGGGTAGAATAACTGGTTATTTATTTCAAGATAAGTTAAGAAAATATTTTGTGTACGATTTCGATTACTCGATCGTATATCGTACTATAGCCAAAAAGTCGTATAAATACGATTTAAATCGTATGGTTGACAACACTGGCTGAAATCGGACCCGATTTTTTGATAAGTGATTTATCACGCCCCCTCCGCCCCTTTTTCGTCATTTCCTCCGATTTCAGGGCATCGTCTGTAGAGCGCTTTAGACCGATGAAATATTTATGTCTGACAATCCGCACTTGGCCATCATGGCCTGACTCTCTTCTTGTGAGAGAAGACTCAGAGTCAACAGTGGGAGAGCACTGTTTCAAATTCTGTTCAGGGTACACAATTATAATGATAATTATCTTTAAAGACCATTATCACTATCATAAAGTTTCCTGGAAGCAATAGCAACACGGCGTACGCTGGCGGTTGGAACACTGGCACTGACACTTTATTGTTTTTAGGGTTCCGTAGCCAAATGGCAAAATATGGGACCCTTATAGATTCGTCATGTCTGTCTGTAGGTAGATGTAATCTGTGAACCACATTAAGATTTTGATACAAAAAATATAAAAATACAAAAAAAATTGTGTGTCCCATACATAGAACTGAAACTCAAAATTTTGTTTTTTGATCAATACCATACGTTTGGGGTATCTATGGATAGGATAAATGCAAAAATGTTGATACTAAACTTTTATAGCACCATCAATGTACACGGTTTTAAGCAATAAAATGTATTTCTATTTCTATTTAAATGATATTGAGGTTCCTAACATTTTTTTTTTCTAAACTGAGTCGTTTGCACGAGGGACTCTTCCAAAGTGGTAAAAAGTGTCCCCCTGTAACTTATAAAATAAGATAATGACAAAAACAAAAAAGTGTATGATGTACGTTACCATGTAAACTATCAACGAAAATTGGTTTGAATGATATCTAGTAAGTCGTTTTATTTTAATACGTCATAAATTGACTATTGTTAAAAAACTCATTAAGTAACAACGAAGTACAAGAATTTTTGTTTTATGTTACTTTCTGCTACGGAAGCCTTCATGGACGAGCCCGACTCGCACTTGACCACTTTTATTTTCAGTCTCCTGACTTTCTCCTTTATATATTTTTAGTGTGTAAGTCATCGTAAAATTGTAAAACCATTCGTTTTTTTTTATCGCGTATAGGTCCGCGTTTGACCACCAACTCGCCTGATGGTAATCGACGGTGTGGTCGAAGATGACGCACGTTGACGTAGAAAGTACCTATTCACTCTAACCTTGAAAATTTCTAGATTGTATCTCTCAGGGAGCAAGGAGGCCGGTAACTTATTCCACTCGAAAGCTCGAACGAGAAAAGTGAATTCAAACCGTTTTGTACAAATTTTGGGAATATCCACAGTGTATGGGTGTTATGTGGTCTATCTAACGTTGTCAAATTATAAACTAACCTAATCTTACGTATTTTGGTTTTGTAATCTCACGCGTTCGGTTGTAATCTGACAGTGATTCCAATTTTACTGTGACATGTACTAAGTGTAGGTACTTATTTGTCTATTTTGTCTCGTCTTAATGATTTGTAAATGAAAGAAATAAACAGTATTATTGTCATCAAATGAGAAAGTGAATCATATATCGCTCCTAGGTCGAATTCCCCGAGTGCTCGATATCAAAGGGCGTATTCCCCAGGGCGAGTCGTAAGCCCTACGGTACATATGGCGTATAAATGTTCATCGTATTGCACCAGCCCTTGACGCTTTAAAACGTCGATGCGGTCTGCGATGGTTAACATGTGGTTAGACGTTCACCGAGATATTAAATATGATGTAATTACAGCTTTTGATGGGAAAATTCTGTGTTTTTAGGAAAATGCCAAAAAAAGATTTGAATGGCAACTTTTACGATGTGCTCGTCATGAAGACAATATTTTGGTAGACATTGTAACTTCAGATGAATACTTCTTGTGTTGAAGATAATAATATCTGTTACATGGCTGCAGTGAGACTCCTTAGCATGATTAACAAAGCAAAGTTAATCATGCTAAGTAGTCTCAGTGTGTTCCGGTTTGAAGGACAATATTTCCAGAGACATTACGGATCATAGAGATTAATTACCTAAATTAAATCTCAAGCCAACTAATGGACTCGTTAGCCGTAGATTTAAGCTTAGATCAGAGCTAGGTAATGATTAGGACTCTTCGTGTGCCAACACTGTGCTGTTATGGACAGACAAATCACAGGTCAAAATTGCACGGAATCATGTGTAGTATACGGAGTAACCTATGTAAAGTAAAGTAGTGGTATGACTCTTGCCAGAGTCCGCCTGGGGAAGTACCACACCTTTGCCAGTTATTCTACCGCCAAGCAGTAATGTGCAAACATT
The DNA here is from genome assembly GCA_017562165.1 of Ectropis grisescens. NCBI lineage: Eukaryota > Metazoa > Arthropoda > Insecta > Lepidoptera > Geometridae > Ectropis > Ectropis grisescens. The sequence goes on from CM029788.1 coordinate 26,398,120, forward strand.
ACTGTGTTCCGGTTTGAAGGGCAATGTTTCCAGAGAAATTACAGGGCTTAGAGATATAAGATCTTAGATCTCTGGGTGACGAGCGCAGTGCAGTGCTAGGTAATGATTTGGACTTTTCGTGTTCCAAAAGCTGCGTGTCACTGTGCTGTTAAGTGTCAGGCATGTTGCTTACCATCAGGCACATGTCCTGATCGTCTCGTCACTCCTTATTTAAAAAAAAAAAAAAAAGTGAGTGCGCGCGGCAGGAACGTGTCGAATGACGTCACGCGGCCGGGGCTCATACTCGCGGGCGTTTTTTGAAATAAAATAATTTAAAATCGGTGTATTTTCGTCATTTCATTCAGATATTTTTTTCGCAGTGTGCTATGGTTTTCTTTTTGTTATCAATCTACATACTTATTAAAAACATGACTGATCCTCATTGCTTATCACATTTTTAGATATACAAAAAATATATAACTCGCTGTTTATAGTTAAACCAGCCAAAATATATTTGAAATCGGCACAAATGCGCATTATTACACATCTTGCACATGAGCCAATACCCGTGATTGTGAGTTCAAAGCAAACGTTCTGATTACTCAGATAGGGGTTGGCCTGCGACCATTATGCGAGATCAGATGGTGGTGTGCGCCCATATGTTGGGTGATCGAGACATACTGCGGAAAGCTGTTTTGAGACTTGATCCAGTTTCCATGTATTTTACTACTTTAAGGTAAAACTACAGACAATTATAACATTACTAGGTTGTCATTAGCATGTTTAGTGTTTAATTCCATTACTTGTGTATGGAACACATAAGTGAGAACTTCTTTTGGCGTTCCTCATAATTTCGAAAAGATTTTTCGTGTGTGAATTGAATTCTAGCGTCACACTCGGGAATGATAAGAAATATTTCGTGTAAACTCCGGACCATGGCCATTGACCAGCTAAAAATGCGTAAGCATTTCCCACTGGCTATCTACCTCACCATACTCATGGCCATAGCCATGCCCTCGTGTTTCAGCCGTGTAGTTTCCAAAATAAGCTATCAAATTCTGAGTTATAATTTTTCACTTCTACGGCAGTTCCAATGACTGCCATTTTGTTAAAAAATGTAATGATAATGTTGAAGTAAATAGCAGGATTTTACACTTTCTCCGCTACAATATATAGATCACATAGTGGTCTTCGAAATAAGGTTTTAATTTTTTTATTAATTAAATTGAGAATGAATCGGTTACCGCACACCATCGTAGACCGCATTGTCCGCCTACGTCAGGCAAGATGGTGGAAACTGTAAGCGAAGCGACTTTTCATTAAAAAATTCTATTGCATCCATCGAACTCTTAAAAACGCAGAAGCGGCAAACGCGCTTCTACTATGGCGATGCAAAATCAGGTGACGTCTCCTGATTTAGTCTCAGTCGCAACAACGAGTTGTGTACGTTCGCAGACAATTCAATTTTCAAATTTTTGCCACGTTATGTTGTCTTTAGATTATGGCATACCTCATCTTCGTTTCTTTAATTATATCGATGATTGCATCAGCAAAATGAACCAAGTGTCAAGACTGTTCTACAGTCCCATTAATCCACTATTGTCCTGTCATACAATGCGCGTAGTTGGATGGTGTTGTGCAAAACGTATACATGCGCATGCGCCGAACGAAAACATTACAACAACGACAAGTGGATTGCATTTATGATGGATTACTCTGTATTTATCGCGGTGTATAACATGATAGCTTCAGATAAATAGAAACAAAAATGTGCTTTATCATATAATTCAAACTTTTTACGCTTTGAATGTATCTGTCACTATTTTTCTATATGTTCGATAACAAAAGTTAGTTATTTAAATATTCTAGGTCACCGCGCATTACTTGCGAACACACCGTGGCTTACTATCGGTAAGTTGGTGGTCAAATGTGGGCTTAAGGAAATAACAGTATATTATTTTCGTTCATGAATTCATTCAATTGTATAGAAAAAAACTTTGCATAATATTACCACTTAAGTCTATACCACCATCACGACTACATGACTGTTAATTTAAGTTCAAAAAAGTTGAAATCTCTCCTTAACTCCGAAATTGTATCGATTAAATGTACGAGGTCACCAAACCCAATACGATTCTCTTAAAAACGTATTTAACGCGTCGCATATGGTAATAGGGCTATGGGGGTGCATTGTCCACGGCGGCTTTTACACCATATGTCCAGAAGTTCATAAACAAGTGCTCGCTGAATCCCACTTTAATGCTAAACGATAATTCTTTTGAATTAGCTACGAAATTACAATGACTGAATTTAAACCAAGACTTAAGCAACATAGGGTTCAAAATTAGTTTTAACGCTATGCGTTTATAGATCAGGCATACTTTAATCATAAAATGAATCTTATTCGAAAGGAAATACGATACAAAATCAACAATTTCCATAAAACCACGAACACCAAAGTACCAGGACAAGTTAAAAACGATGAAACTTCTACGAACGAGCTTGTGAATTACACAAATATTACAGTTAATATTGAACTTAAACCGTGGAAGCTAAAGTTGGAATTTAATGGGCAGCTATTGCTAAAGAAATTTTGACAATTAATAGGGTGAGCGATCCAGAAGCGAAGAGTATTGAATGCGTAAGGGATGATTGCAGTGCCAGCCGGGTAGTGTGCGCTATTGTTAGGAATCAGCACACCATATGGCCCGCTGGTATTAGTACTCGATCCATAATGGTGGATTATCGTAAACATATTTTAATAACGGGTTCAGGTGGCATTGTTAAGCTGTCCGGTGACTTTTTAATAATATCTACACAAATTCTGTGGTCTAGGCTTATGTTTTTATCTTTCGTTCGTCAAAAAATTCGTATGTCATTCATATTCATCATACGAAAAAAAAAAAAATCAAGCCTTTGTTATTTGGTAGTAAAAATAAGAATTGAAACCATCTAGGCTATCTTTCAGTTCTCTTATCAGACTCTAGTTAGCATCTAAGAACAAAATATTCGTCAAGACGAATCAAACGAGGCAAAGCTAATTTTTTTTTTTTTTTTTTTTTAATTAACCTATGGCAGCTGGCCGCTAGTCGCCTTTACTACCGATCTGACTATTCGGGTTAGCGCCGAGGGCGCAGGACCCAAAAGGAACCTAACCTATATAAAAACCTACTGGTATGCTAGCACTGTAGCATGGGATGATACCTGGGACGCGTTACGGCTGCTAGCTACGAGGGCGCCTCAGACGGCTCGACCACGGCTCGGGCTAGTGCCGGGGGGGCATAGTGTTTGGCACCTCTTGGTGCCCTAGCGGAGTGGGGGGTGAGACACCCACCGACTTGCGTCGGTATCGAGTTCGCTTCTAAACGCGTGAATCTATGTCGGCTGACTTATTATTGGGGGGTGTACCAGCAAAAGCAAGGGGGGGCTTTGTCGGCTGACTGATTTGAGTGGTAGAGCAGATGTCATCTGACTGATAGGCAAAGCTCAATGAGGATGAGACGTTTAACAACCGAGTTCCTATGGCTACCTACGGGTTTCATCATCAGACCATGAGAGCAGAGTCCGCACACCTTTGCCAGTTATTCTACCGCCAAGCAGTAGTGTCCAATAGATGCGTGCCACTGTACAGTTATGGGCAAGCACATTGCTTACCATGAGGCACAAGCCGTACTCGTTCTGTCACTTTATACAAAAAAAATACAAAATAATTTTGCATTGTCATCCGATTTACACATGTCAAATTTATCTTGTAACATTTCATCACAGACAGCTTGAAGTAAATAAAATCTCGTAATATTAACTATAGAACTTTAGTTTTTATAGAATTCGGCAACAAACAAGATAATTGTTTCCCATTTTCACATGATACATCATTGTCAGTTTGATTGCAATCAGAACCCGTTTCTTCTTGACTTCCCGGAGGAATATCGTTCGTCGTCGGATATCGACTGCTGAGATAATCTGTTAGCCTGTGTCGCTGTGAGTCCTCGGGGTGGGAGCAATCTAACTTACAGATGGGACTTTTGTAGAGTCCGCCATGTAAGATTAAAAATAAACTAGCGACCCGCCCCGGTTTCGCACGGGTGCAATGCTGATACTATATTTAACCTACTAATAAAATTCCGGTTCGGAGGCAAGACGTTTCGTTTTACGTAGTCACATAAGGCACAGTTTTTTGTGATGGATACTTTTTTGGCGCGACGGACGCACGCAATGTGTTGATTGATGGAACGAAACGTGCTTCACACCAAAGATGGCTACAACGCTTTGTTTGTCAGTGCCATGCCATCAGAATTTAACGAAATTCTTCATAATCCGAATTGTCATGGACATAAATTATGTTATCGACTCAAAATCAATATTTTTTTATGTTTTGTTATTCATACGAGTATAAGGTTTCGATCAAGTCTACCGTACCCCTTGACGAAATTATTAATATAGATAAATAGGTATTTGTGGTGTCTCGTGGATAATTCTCAAACAACACCATCTAGCCCCAAACCATACAAAGCTTGCTTGAGCTAGATAGCTGATATAAAATACTTAAACAGTTGTAACAGTTGTAAATACACATAACATCCAGACGCAGAACTCAGAAATTTGTAATAGGTAGGTGGGAATCGAACCCGTGACCTACAGTTTCGCAAACAAACTTAGTACCAACTATATCACAAAGCAGATTGTTTTTGGTTGGGTAACCAACGTGATTACAAAGCAGCGTAAGCTGAACAGATAACTAGTACTTTTTATCATTAACAGGTTCAAAATTCTACAAACATTATTTATTCCAAAAATTGTTAACAAATCAGTAAATGATTTATTTAATCCCTAGAGAATCACCACACATCTTTGCAATTATTCTTCCGGTAAAGAGTAATTGCATATTACTCTTTTATGTTTCCAAATAAATTACAGAGCAAAGAGAGATATCAGGATAAGCGAGGAGGTGATGAGCGCAGTGCATTGCTAGGTAGCGATTAGGACTCTTCATATTCCAATAGCTGCGTGACACAGTGTTGTAATAGGCAGGCGTATTGCTTACCATCAGGTACAATGCTCTACATGTCTCGTCACTCTATTCTATAAACAATATACCAATATTTTGGGGTGATAAAATTAACCCATAAAATATGAGATCAGTGAAATCTTTTCCAACACCCGAGCAGTCGGCACGTGTGTTGGGGGCCCGTCCACGTGGCTTCGATTACTTATCACAGGATTTGGCGACTAATCGATTGATGGGCCATCATTATACGGCATTTTTTTTATTAAGAGTGACGAGACAATCAGGACATGTGCCTGATGGTAAACAACATGCCTGACAGATAACAGCACAGTGACACGCAGTTATTGGAACATGAAGAGTCCAAATCATTACCTAGCACTGCACTGCGCTCGTCACCCAGAGATCTAAGATCTTATATCTCTAAGCCCTGTAATTTCTCTGGCTATATATCGATATAAAATTACGTACGTACGTACCTTAATTGTAGAAAAAAAAATAACAATTTTGTGTCAAAGAACGATATAAGTATAGGTAACGTAACGTATAACGGCAAGTTTATTATATTGTTTATAATTAAGGTCAGGTGGTGTTGTGTGTCCACCAATATTAATTTTATTTTATTACTAGATGTCCGCCCCGGCGTTGCCCGTGGTACATTATATAGTACTCATCAGGATCCCGTACATATACAACGGTAAAAGAATGACCGAAATCGGTTCAGTCATTCCTGAGGATATCGCTTTCAAACAAAACACCTTTTCAGCTACCTGCTACGCCATCTGACGGAAATAGGTCGTACCAACTCAGGTTTAGAAACAATTTTGATTAGCAAAGGTTTACATTCAATGACCCAATCTTAGACACATGCTGTCATGTGTCATGTCAAAGCACGAAACGTACGAAAACTCTCAAAAAGGAATATTTTTTCCCGATTTTGTTACATTCTTGATTCATGCTCCGCGTCTATTAATAGTAGCGTTATGTTATATAGCTTATAGCCTTCCTCGATAAATGGACTATACAATAAACAAAGAATCTTTTAATTCGGACCAGTACTTCCCGGAATCCTAGCGTTCAAACAAACAAACACACTCTTCAGCTTAGATTTATTCAAGTTTGAGCATAAGCATCTAGTTTTCAGTGATGAATTCGAAACGTCACATTTCACAATCGTAGGTTTGAATCCTGCCGGCACCTCTGAGTAATTTATAAACATAGACCAGTTTGCCGTTACAACTAGCCTTAACATTGAAATTGCGAAGAAAAATATTGCGAAAAAACGCGCGTATTCCCAAAAAACAACGTTTTTAGACGGCATGTGTCATTTGGCAATCCACACTTGGCCACCGTGGTTACAAAATTACATAAACACGGTAAAAATATATGTGAAATTGTTAACAAAACCTCTTATATTTTCGTAAGTATGTGTATAAGTCGATTCCATAAATAAGCACAGTGTATGAAAAGGTCACGCCCGGGAAATAGAACGCCAATAATCGTCAAATATTCTCCTCAGGTTAGTTGGCTATTCAATGACCACGTTTTATGGGTGTATGAAACTTTTTGAAGAACTGTTTCATTTGACACATAAATCGAAGGACACTCTGATACTATAAGAGTAGTGAGTGTGTAATAATAGTAATATTATAAGTTAGGGGGTTGAATATTTATTGCTGGATTATCAGCGCCCCGCAGTTTCGCCTATAAAGTTCCCGATACTTTCCTGTGATCAAAAGTAGTGCTTTTCCTACTCACTGGACTGCCCTCGTCACCCAGATATCTAAGATGTAACATCTCTAAGCCCTGTAATTTCTCTGGAAACATTGCCCTTCAAACCGGAACACAGTGATGTTTCCACATTACTGCTTGGCAGTAGAATAACTGGCAAAGGTGTGTTACTTCCCCAGGCGGACTCTGCCAAGAGTCCTACCAGTACTAAATTAACGCTTTTATAGATTGTACCGTTCAGGCACAGATTACTGAAACATTTAGCAATCTGTGCGTTCAGGGAATAACGACACAATGAGATAGATACACATTCAGTCCAAATAGACCGCTACCAACTGTGTTACATTCAATAAACTAATCTATCTAAATCTCAGGCGTCTTGACGTCGATTGCAACAAATACATGTCATTTATCAGTCGTAGAACATGTCCAGTTGTCGGGCCGCGTCCGATCGCTGGATCCCATTATTGGGCGTCAGGCGGCCCGGTGAGTGATGGATGACCGCCGGAGGCCAGCCAATTTGTTCCTCAGACGTGGGGCTGAGGATTTTTGGTGAAAATCAAAAAAGAAATTTGCTTGACTGTCGCCAAACTTACTCAAAATGTCAAATTTTTCAGTAAATCCAATCGGTCGTCTTTCGAAAGCATAACGTCTTTTCCATCCTACGGTTGGCTGGTAGAGATCACGTTTAGCGATAAAATTGACATCTGCTACTATATTTTGAAATGGACAGTGCTAAACGGTTTTACCCGCGTAGTTTGCACTCCCGTTGTATTCCCCGGATCAAAACTGCCTATGTGTTTTTCCTGTGTTCTGAAATTCAGACCGTTTCGTTCATACGTTACGACGTAATTGAGCAACAAACATCAAAATATTGACTTTTATAATATTAATAGGATTAGTAGAATTGTGTTTTTGTAAGTTTGTTTTATTAAGTGCATAAAGAGATCTCTATCTCTATCATTATATCATTACCTCTCCTAATCCATTATTTCGCAACGCCGTACAAAAACCACAAGACAAGGAGAAATGATCGAGATTTGTAACCCCCTATTTTCACCTGCACTCAGTTGGACAGCTTTCAAGTGACTGTGTCTTATTACTTTATGCCATTCTATCATCCTACATAGGTCTCCTGGTGGTTCATTTGACCCATATTCGTTCGACTGCCCTAGTGGCTTAGTTGGTAGTAGCCCTGCCTGCGAAGCCGAGGGTCGTGGGTTCGATCCCCACCCAGTGCAAATATTTGTGTGATGAATTCAAATGTTTGCACTGTGTCTGGGTGTTTCTATGTATAATAAGTATGTATTTACAACTATTTAAGTATTATACCAGCTATCTGGCTGCCATCACACAAGCTTTGCTTAGTGTGGGGTCAGATGGTGTTGTGTGTGAATTGTCCACCAATATTTATTTATTTATTTATACATTTTGTTCACGGGCCTGCAGTCTGTGAAGGTTTATCAACAAAAGAATTTTCGCGACAGCAGAAAAATAACTATAAACTAGTGCAATATATGAATAAAATTTCTAATTTAAAGTCTTAAGATTTATAAAGTAATTTGAATTAAAAAAAGTAATTTTGTTAAATATGTACGTAAATTGCCCAAACAAGGGTTGTCAATCGTATACTAATACGAGTTGAGTTCCTAATTTCAACCCGGTCGGTTCTGGCTTTCCGACATGATAGAGCAACAAACATCCAAACTCTGAGTGATATCCTACTAATACTATTACTTAGAATGCCAGTGACGTAGAATTATAATATTTTCCCGAACCAAAAATTTATCAGTGGGAGCTAAAAACATTTCACTTCAATAAGAATATGAATAAGTAATTGATATGTAAGCATGTTTGTCCTGGAGCCCTGGAAAATTATCACATATCACATCTGTATCAGTTATATTACTGTCAAACAGTTAAAATCAGTTACGTTACTGTTTTCCGTTTTGAAGGAAATATTTCCAGACAAATTACCTATAGGACTAAGAAATCTTATATGTTCGGGTGACAAGCGCAGTGTAGTGCTAGACAGTGATTTGGACTTCGTGTTCTAATTGTAACTCTATTTTTAAATAATTTAATTTGCGCCGAAGAAAAAACAAAAAGCGTCATCAATTTAAAATTAAACTAAGATAAATATCATACTTATTTAAATTACCGTAACGTCATCAAGATGAAGGTAGCACATTTTAATTTTTGTTGATATTCCAAAAACCACCACATCAATTTCGATTAAATTCAAAATATGCGACCAATTCTGCAGTATGATATACTTACCAAACAAAAAGGAACCATCAAAATCGATACACAAGTCGCAAATCTATTCCGTAACATACGTACAAAAAACCTCCAATGTAAAATTTATTTGTGTGTGTACAATTCATACTTTTTTTTATAGTAGGTATAGAGTGAACAAGGGCCTGATAGTAAGCAATAAACCTGCCCATAAGTAACAAACAGCTATTGGAACAAGAAGAGTTGAAAAGTCCAAATCATTACCTAGCACTGGACTGCAGTCGTCACCCTGATATGTAAAAGATTTCTCTCCATATCCTGTAATTTTACTGAAAACATTGCCCTCCAAACTGGAATACAGTGATGTTTTCACATTAGTGCTTAGCGGTATAATAACTGGAAAAGGAATGGTACTTTCCCAGGCGGACCCTGCAAAGAGCCCTACCACTACTAAGCTTCATACTTTACACACCCTTTGATGCTAGAAACAGTAAAAAAAATAATCTAAGTAATTGAACGTATTCTAATCTAAAACCAAATATTCTCCAAGCCTTCGCTATCGGAAAATCTAAAGCTCTCGAAAAAATATTTCTCTAAAAATCTCATTAACGCCTCCGCAAAATAAATGGAACAGATTTTCATTGAGAGCGAACGAATGGCGAAAAAAATGGCTAAAATCTGACAAATGGCTTTCCTTTAACGTCTGCGCCCATCTTATTATCGTTACCCACTACCGAACAGAACTCATTTGGGTCTACTCTTAGGTTCTCTATATCTCCGTCTCCAAACAACTCTACCCTTTCTACCGTTAAAACTAAAGATCATTTTCCTCCAACAACGTTTCTAGTATTAGCTTCATCAGCCAACGTTGAGGTATCAGCTTTATGTTTTGAATCATAAGGTCCAATTCTAAGTGAAAAGATTCTGAGTAGGATATCAATTTGAGGAGAAGCGTCTGTGTTAATAGCATTATACGCAATCTCATCCATACACTCGAGGGTTAGGCCTTCTATGGACGAAGTATCATTTTTTATGTGACATATAAAACATATTTATTGCAATCATAATCGTTTGAGTTTCTCGAGCGCCATGTTTGGACGAGATAAATAGAATATAACTGCGGGAAACTTTTTTATCGATTAACTTATTTTTATTTTATTGGATAGTATCAGTTTTATATCTCATTGTTTGGTTATAGTATAAACTCATAAAACAATTATTAAGTATGGTGCTGATTTTTATAAAAATAAATATTTATGAAATAAATAAACAATTATGCTGTTTTTTTATGTATGAAAACTATCAAGAAAGTTCTAAAAGGAGAATATTTTTTTGTTGTGTACTTGTTTATTACATGTAGATTAAATTGCATTGAATACCCAAACATGACCTAGGTACATCAAAATTAGCTATTTTTATGTTTTGCAAACTGTACTCAATTCATCGAAGTACGAGTTTCAATACCTCAACGCGATTGCCGCGCTGACCCTACCAAACTCAATGCGCTCTCAATTCACGGCAGTTATTATTATCTTGACCTGGTGATTGAGCTCTCCTGCTCTCCATCGCTGAGAGCCCGCTCATTGGTCGACCGGTTCCTCACACGCCTCTCGCTCCGTACTCATTGGGCGATCCCGCCACGCCTTCCTAACTTCGAAGCCTCTGCTACCAGTACTTTATACCCCACTTATATATTTTCACCCTTATGTTTCCCTCGCATTTGTACGACAGCCGGCGGGTAGTACGCACGCGTCTATTCCACAACGTATCGCGATATAAGTGTAAAAAGTTTCGTAGTCAGTGCGAAAAAGTAAATGCTTAAACAATGACAATGGACGTTCATAATAATTACCAGAGTTATAAAGAAGCCTCTCCAGATTCGAAGGAGACTAATTTAAGTATTGAAAGTGCGAGAACATCAATTAGCAAAGCTGATATGCAGTCGACAGTTTTGAACCCGAAAGCTTCGAAGAGATCTTTTGACGTTGCGTTTTTGATGATGCCGGATGATAAAAGCCGTCAAAAGCCACCTGAAAGGCAACTGAGAGTTTCCAAGCAATTATTTCAAAATGATGAATGGGACCATGCCCCCAAGCGAATCCCGGAGATTTACAAACACCATGAGTACTCCAATGATACCAGTTCTGAACCCAAGGAGCAGGAAGAAGAGAGACTCCGCGGCAACAACAACACATCACCCAGCTTCAGCTCCGATATCAACATCGACGTCGGCACGGACGAGTATCCAGGCAAGTCCATGTACTGTAGTGACTCAGAAAATTCAGACCGTTCCCGGAGTCGCCCCAATTCTAACGAGAGTGCTGCGAGGACTCCAAAATTTCTGCCAGAATATAAGAACAAAATTTTTGATGATCCGACTTTGATCACTATGCAGTCGCGTGCTAGATTTGAAGGGAGATTTATGGATAAATCTGATATGTCTCCAAAAAGTGCGTTTACAAAAGTGTCCAATTATAATCTGAGATCGCCGAATCCATCAGTTAGTCCGGATAATCTTTTGTATCAAAATTCTGTAAGCCCTCCATTGTCCGCTGGGAGTCCGCCAACCAGTTCTTACAATAAATCACCTGGATTTAATAACCTGCTTTCTCCGGCTCATCTTCTGAACGGGGAAATTTCTTCAAAGCGCATAACATCCCATCGACGTCGCCTAACTACACGGATCCAAGTGTTCAAAGATCTACGACTTTCAATAAAAATATAGATTACCCGGCAAAGTCGGACGCGAAGACCCCTCAAATGTCGACGAATAAATTGAATTTTCTACCGTTTCGTCCTGACATTCCATACCTTCAGGCGGGGTCGTCATATCCTTTCGGAGTGCAAAACTTTCAGCAACCCACTTCCGATTTTATGAAGTTCCCGGGTCCGCCGAGAGAGCCAGTTAGTCCGTTGATTGCAAATCCTGCCGCTGCTATATTAAGCACTTTGCTGCCTCCAACGCTGGCCGCGTTCTCACTGCCAGCTCAAAACGTTTGCGCAAAATGCAGTATCAGTTTCCGAATGACATCGGACTTGGTGTATCACATGCGAACTCACCACAAGAGTGAGACGACAACTGACCCAAATAGAAGGAAGAGGGGAGGAGAAATTGAAGTGCCCGGTATGCAACGAAAGTTTTAGGGAAAGGCACCATTTAACTAGACACATGACGGCCCATCAGGACAAAGAGGGAGATATGGATGACGTGTCACCCTCGCAAGGTTATAAAAAAGGGCAAGCAATTCTTCCCTCACAACGCTAGCTCCCTCGTCCATAAATAGAATATTTGTGTAAATGTGCACAGCATATTAAATGTAAGTGTTTAATTGGTCAATGTTAACTTTAGGCACTTCACCGATAGATTTAAAAGCTCCACTTATCACTATTGTTTTTTGATTGTTAAGTCGTTATTGTTATTTAATTATATCCTCTATGTGCAATATTAGCTTAGTATTTATTTTGTAAATAATGTAATATCATTCTAGTAGAAGAAAATTAAAATATTAAGAATCTTAATTGGATTGTTTGATTTTGTAGCCCGTAGGTACTTATTAAAACACTTAACCAAAAAAAATCCATGTTTTTGTACCGTATTGCTTTAAAATTCTATCAATTAAAACTTATACTATAGGTACTTTAAATTTACGGATTTAGAAAAAAAGCTCGTTAGATCTTGTTGTCTTTTCAATAAATTGCTAACTTTATTCCTGAGTGTCTTTTTGGGTTCTTGATTTTATTGTCATGAACTGTACCTATGAACAAGCATATCTACATTTGGGCAGCTAAATGGTTACGATGCACTAAAAATATCTCAGTACAGTTTTTTAAATTAATGTAGGTCTTTGAGGATTTAACCTCTGAGATTTAGGTGAGCGAGAAAACAAATGCATAGCCCAAATATTCAGTTAATTAATATTTGAACCTATCTCGTTAAATTAACATTTCCCTCACTAAATATTTATAGAACAAAGTACTCTCCGTCACATACTTATTTTACACAGAGTTAAAAAAAGACGAGATTACTTTGGTTAGTATTTTTTTTATTTATATCAGTGTCCATATAAAATACAACTCTCGGTATCTTCATATTAATAGTCAATCGTTTTCTTCTAGGTAAGCGCGCTCCATCGTAGACCGCATCACCGGTTAAAAAAGTGTTGATAAAAATAGGTCAAGTAATAACTCACATTTACGTGTTCTTATCAAATGTCTTTAACAAAATGAAATGTTTAACTGTTCTGTGACGCAATGTTTGTGCAATCACTAACTGTATAAAAATGTTGGATTCTCGCTCCACCACACAATCACAGTAACTACCCCGTATTTTTTAACTATTAGAGATTTACACTTGACCGCCACCTCGTATCATATTAAGCGTCAATGCGGAATACGATGGAGCATTACATACATAGAAGAAACCGATTCACTCTCGATTTGATAACACTAATACTGAATTTAGTAATAAAATTAACGTAGTTGTTACCCGTAGTTATTGGTTAAACGGGTAACTCACATGGCGCGTCAAAGACAAACGGGCAGCCATCGCGCGAGTGTACTCTCCTTGAGAAAGACCGTCGGTTGCGACCGAAACTGGAGTCGGATTTACCGACCACAAAACGCGAACCCATTTAGCCAATAAATATACCAAGATTCTAACTATCGGTAAACCCCACTCAGACAACAAGTAATATAATGAACAACTGCAATAGTTTAAAACTAAACTCTAACAACCAAACAATACAAAGTTCCGGTTGGTCTAGTCGGGAAAGCCGATCCGAGTACAAATCCTACCACGCGCAATAGTTTGAAAGCAATTCGCGAAGTAATTAAAGCACAAAGACCAACACTTTACAAAATATTGAAATGGTAGCCGAAGCCGTATTCCCGTACAATATCGCTAATAGGTTCCCGAGTCTTTTCTAACAAGCCGTAGCGCAGCGAATCATTTACAAGGGTGGAGATAAAGCCGTCATGACCCCTCGGATGCTCTTACTAACCAGAACGGTGACGCATTTATTTGTGAAAAAAGATAATCAGAATAATTCAAAAGTTTTATTTTCAAACGTACTTACTAATTCTAATGGAGACGGATTTATATGTCAGAAAAGAAAATCAGAGATCAAGAAAATCATCATAATTTTAACTTTTTTTTTTCAAACGTACCTACGTACACTTAATGCATCTTCGTACTGTGTAAAAAAAGAAAACTAAAATAATTCTAAGCTTTAATTTTAGGTACTCACTAACCCCTATGGTGATGCATAAAATATAATGTCAAAAAAGATAATCAGTAAATAACTCTTCACTTTTACTTTCACACGTCCTTACTAACTACAAGGTGACGCATAATACAATGTCAAAAAAGAAAATATCGGAAAAATTCTAACTTTTATTATCAAACGTCCTTATTAACCATATTATATTATATTCTAACCTAAAAATCATTTATTATGCCAAAAAATAATAAATGTATACCTCGTTATGTTCCCGCGAACCTGCATAAGTTGCTGACCTAGCGTTTGCGCCTACGCAGGATCAGGCGACATCACGCCATGCCACCCAGAAATGCATAGTTGCGTCTGGGTTAGATTATAAGTTTTCTTTAAGGCTAATTGTAATAAACAAAGGCAGTCTGAATAAACTCTTCGGCTCATCTAGACGTATTTAGTTTTAATTTAACTTTAAATTTAGTTTTTAAAAACAGTTTCTCGCGCTCCCGAAAGTTAACTGGCGCAGCCGGTAGGATTACCAGCCGCTGCTATCGCGACCACGTAAAATCCGTGACTAGTGCTTGAAAAGTGTTAGTACCTTCGTGATTGGCAGTGACAGCGGTTTTCCCTAAAATCGGAAGAAGGCCGCAGTGGTAATCCTCGAACCAAAGAAATTTGTTAACCGGAGCCGGACGGAGATGGGCAAGTAAGTCATAGCGAACAGAGTACTCACTGAGTAAAATCCTTCGTTTCCTCCCATCCTATCCATGAAATACTGTTTAGTTTTAAGCTGTAGAACCAGGTGACTAAAACTGCACAGGTCTCTACATAGGTTAAACTGTGACTAAAACTGCACAATTATTTTATATTTCTATATTTAAACTGTGACTAGAACTGCACAATTAGATAAGTATTTTAGATGTATACTGTGATTACAAATGCTCAGATACGCTAAGTTAGGTAAACGTACTAGCGCGATTACAAATGCACAAAAGTACTCTAGGTTATAACATAATTTAAACGGTGACTAGAATTGCATCATTAATTAAGTAAGGAAGTATATAAGTAGTATAACTAGAAACTGTTTAACAGCAAAATGACTGAGCTTAACGAAATAGCGCCGCCCTGTTGCGCGACATGCTTAAGCTCATTCCCGAATTTGACGGAAACACTAAAATGCTCGCACTTTTCCTCAGAAAATGCGAGTATGTTATCGAACAATTTCAAGGCGTTGCTCAACGCAACGAATATATAATGCAGTCAATAACTAGTAGAGTCATAGGTAGAGCCGCCGCCCTTATCAGTGAAAGGGGTGATTTTGAAAGTTATGACGATTTCAAAACACTACTAATTCAGCATTTCGGAGATCATAGAAGCGAAGAGTGTGTAGCCATAGAGTTGGAGTCATTAAAAATTAAATCGAATGAGCCATACCTTGATTTTTGTAGCCGCATTCAGGATGTAAGAGCCATTTTTAATTTCCAAAATTAACACTAATGTCACTAATTCCAACGAAGTTAAACATGCAAAGGCCATCATCCATAATAATACAGCTCTCAATGTTTTCCTATATAATTTGCCGGAACACCTAGTGAGAATAGTAAGACTAAAGAGCCCTACCAGTTTAGAAGAGGCCCTCAAAACTGTGATGGATGAAGTTAATTTTCACGAACAGTACCTAATGAGGTCCAGGTTGCTTCACAACCAGGCAACCAAACCACCCATGCTGGATCCGAAGCCTCAAGCCTTTCAGGCAATAATGCAACCCCCAAATAGTAACTTTCAACCCCCGTCTTTTGGAGTCAGACCGAATTCTATACAACCTATGCTAGCTAGGCCATTAGTGCCACAAAATCAATCCGGGTACAAACCTCCTGCACCCCAACAGCAGTTTGGGTATAGGCCTCCGACCCAACAACCCTTAGGTTTTAGACCACAGCCCGGTCAATTTGGCTATAAGCCAGCGGTTCAGCAGCAATTTGGCTATAAGCATCCTGTCCAACAACAGATGGGCTACAGACCCCCAGTACAACATCAGTTCGGATTTAGACCACAGCCGGGACAATTCGGTTATAAAGCTCCACAGCCCCAAGGCTATCGTCACCCTCAAGCTTACCCCAGCGATGTTACAATGAGAACTGCCCCCGTAGCACCAAGGGTGCCATTAAACGAAATGGTGACAGAGGAACGCCAACTATCAGACCGCCCGTATGAGTTCAATGAGAGCAACTACCAAGAAAATCAAAATTATTATTACGAAGACCCTACCCCCGAGTATCAACAAGAAATTACAGAGACTCAGGATTACGACAACGTAGGAAGTTTTCTAATTGAAGTAACCCAGGAAACTCCAGAGAGTGTAGAGTTAAATTACAACGCGACTCGTAAATTACCATACATTAAAATTCCAGAAATTAACAGCAAATTCATAATAGACTCTGGCAGTAACAAGTGCATCATCAGCCCAGCTAAAGCAGATATTTACTACCCCCCAGTACAAGAGGTGTGAACCCTTCCAAATAAAAAGTACGCATGGGTCTAGTTCGCACACAGAAGTAGCCCAAATACCACTTTTCAAGACCTTCAACCAAGACATGCGTCACAAATTCTACATCTACGACGTCGACCCAGAGTATGACGGAGTCATTGGTTGGGATTTGTTAGTAAAATTGAAAGCTATAATAGACTCAAGTAACAAAACATTAGAAACACAATACACTAAAATCCCGATTTGGAACAACCAAGAAAACTCATTTAAGCCTGTAGCACCCCGTAGAGACACCGTTGTAAATTCACCCGAAGACATTGAAAAAGGTGACGCAATCCTTAACTTTCGAGAACTCGACTCAAAAATCCAAACGCCTACAACCCTAGTTACTGAAGTGTACCCCGAGAACCTTCACGAGATAGGACCACAGTTGCAAGAGGGTCAAACTCTATACGCAAATGCGGTTAACAAACGACAATCTAAAGATAAGCCAAAATATCAAAAAGCAATAGTATGTGGTGAGGTGGAACGTAATATACTACCTATAAAAGTCCGAAATAGAGAAACTAAAACCCCAGTAAAAAATATAAAACGCCCTCCGCAGGTGGCGCTCCCTCCTGGCGGTGGCGATATGGATGATGCAAACCCGAGGGTTCCTGAGCCAGGGCCTACAACTGCAAGAAGTAAATGAAAACCCAGGTCTCCTCCCAGTTAAACAAGGCCGTGCTTTTGTACAGGTCGACAGCTGGTCTATAATAAAAACCATAGATCTGAAAGGCATAGCATCCGATCTACAGTTCAATTCGCAACAGTACTCTAAATTTTGTGCCAAACTATCGTCTTCTAAAAATGCTTCTTCTCTTGTCAGTAACTTAAAAGACTTCCAGTACCAAATAAACTGCATCCGCGACGAGGCTGTAGAGAAATTAGGGCAACTAATGCCAACTAAGCGGGTAAAACGTGGCCTTATTAACCCTCTAGGTTCCTTAATTAAAGTGGTAACAGGAAATCTAGACAATGACGACGCCATCCATTTTGAACAACTGATAACGGACACGAAAACCCGTGAACAAGCCATTTCTAGTAAAATTACTATTATTTCTGAAATGCTGGATCACATAGTAAACTCATCTAAAATTGTAAACGAAAATACAAAAATATTGAATGACAGAGTTAACAAAATAGAACAGTTTGTAAAATCTAGAGATAATGATGACTTTGTAATTTTCCACATTATAAATGTATTCAATCTTTTTATAAGTAACTTCCGCTCTATTTCGACAAAACTCAGCGATGTACAGACGGCTTTAGCCCTCAGCAAGGTTTCAGTACTACATAAAACTGTAATAGACTCTGTAGAAATTCTAAAGTTGTTGAAAGATATAAGTACATACGGCAACCTCATGTATCCAGTAAATGACCAGAATTTAATTAATTTAGAGGAAACATTTTCTGTCAAAACTTACCTTAAGGATAGTAGCATAAGATTTATTATAGATGTACCACTTGTAGAACAGGAATGCTATGTATATTATAAATTGTACCCATTACCCATGCTCAACCACTCTACTACCGATACCTTCACCATTATTCCCCAATATCCTTATTTACTCCAGGATGAGAAAAGATAAATATCGTCCAATTGCCCAAAAATGCAAAGAGATAACTGCCAAGGAATATTTGTGCTCCGAGAACGACATTGCCCCTACTCCAGAGAAACCTGCGTTGAACAATTGATGCAGTACCAACAACACCCCTCAAAATGTGTTGCACACCGAGTTACTACAGAAGATTTAAAGGTCCAGAGAATTTCAGATAACAGCTGGATTATATTCTCCAAATATACAAAAGTACTTACCCAAAAATGTGACGATGACGTCACCCAAGAGCCATTGAGAGGGACATACCTCATTACAATCCAAAAACCATGTGATGTTATAATTGATGCTCTTCGTTTACGAGCGAACCATTTCCGTGAATTGGGAAATTCGTACAGCCATTTACCTATTGTAAACTTACCTGCCTTACCAGATAATACCACAGAAGAAGCCGAACCTATAGACCTGCAAGATGTCAACCTAGACGAAGTGCAGCATCTCAACTACCTTTAAAAAAGAGTGTGAAAAGTGTTCCAAATTTAAGTGAAGTGAAAAGCCTTGGCATAGCCACAAGTGTTCTCTATTTAGTGTTATCGTCATGCTTGGCGTACCTCATTTGGAAAAAGTTTATACCACTTGTTCGAAAATTATGTAAAATCAATTCTAATGTAAACGACCCTGAAAATGTGAACGCAAATCCAATTTTACTACATACTTAAATTAAATATAAGCTCGTTGCCTCTACTCACCCTTTTCAAGTATTGGAATTGCGTATTGTAGAGACAACATTAGTATTAAGTTAGAGTATAGTACATATAATAACATAAATAGGATAAGGAAAATGTAGAAGCGAAGTTATATGGAAAATCCTTTTCCAATAACTTCGGGTCTGAGGGGGGAAGGCGTTATGTTCCCGCGAACCTGCATAAGTTGCTGACCTAGCGTTTGCGCCTACGCAGGATCAGGCGACATCACGCCATGCCACCCAGAAATGCATAGTTGCGTCTGGGTTAGATTATAAGTTTTCTTTAAGGCTAATTGTAATAAGCAAAGGCAGTCTGAATAAACTCTTCGGCTCATCTAGATGTATTTAGTTTTAATTTAACTTTAAATTTAGTTTTTAAAAACAGTTTCTCGCGCTCCCGAAAGTTAACTACCTTGTATTCCAACATTTTAATTCTCATAATATTTTGAATTCATTGAAATCACAGGGGATAGAGATAAAACATCTTATATCTAGGTGACGAGTGCAGTACAAAGCTAGGTAAAGATTTGGACTCTTCATGTTCCAATAGTTGCGTGTCACTGTGTTGTTATGGGCAGGCATGTTCTTTACCATCAGGTACATGTCCTGCTCGTCTCATTACTCTATAGTTTATACAATACTATACTATATTGCCATTTTTATCGACGTACAAAAAGGAGGAGATTGTCAATTTAGTTGAATGTTTTTTTTTTGAATGGTGGTAATGGTAATCTTTGTGAAATAGCTTCGCTAATTGTAAATCGATTTTGATGATTCATTAGATTATATAGATTAGATAGATTTTGGGTTCCGGTAGAACATCCGCTACACGTCGCAGAACGAAGCATGCTCTTTCTTTCTTCGTCCATCTTTGCGCCACCTCCTTCAAAGAGATCCGTTCATGTCAGCGCACTAAAAAAATTCCTTCCAGAAATCGAGTTGAGCCAACGTAATCAATTTTTTACATCACTAGTTCCTATTGTCAGATGATTGCATTTGCGGGCGGCCTGGTTAAAATCTAGTAGCATCAATACGTTGACTCTAAACCAGTAATCAAGATAAGCCGATACTTTTTAGACTTCAGCTGAAACCCGTCAATATGCATGCATATTGCATATTTGCAGGCATATTGCATACCTATATGCATGCATACGCATGCTTGAGCAAATACCCATCAGGATCGTATAGTTTGAAAGCACACAGCCTAGGCTTTTTATTTCGAGAAAGGTACAGGAGTACAGGATCTTCCTGGTTTAAAATATTTTTAATCCAAAACAGAATGATATCACGACCTAGAAAATAAAAACAGATTAATTCGTACCCCAGTCGATAATATCATTAGTCCAGTGAACTGAGCGTGACTAAACGCCTGCGAACGCCGGCGGCCCCAGCGTTCCCATGTTCGCGCGATCAGCACGCAGCGTGGACGCGACCAGCGCTGCAGATTGGCGATGCTGTAGCGAATTGGATGGGAATGTACAGATTGTTTTTCTTTTCAACATTTAGGTCAATCGTAGATATAATCTTTGCTAGTATCTGCTCGCCGCTTTGCTCGGTATATTTATAAAATGGCTATAATCTAAGGACCTTTACATTTTTTTGGGATGAAACGTAGTAAGTAGCTGATGTGTTCTAATATAGACTGTAATTTATTTCATGTGATAGATCCATTTGAGTTTCACATTTCACCTTGATTTCTTCAGTTCTTAGGGCGGTTTCGTATTACCGTAATTTCCTGTGCGTAGGTATATTTACTTGATGAAGCTAACTTAATAACGGTGAAGGTAAACATCGCGAGGAAACCAACATGTTCCCAGAATCTTTCGAAGTCTTGTGTCATCCATAAACCCGCGCTAGGCCAGCGCCCAACATTTAGTGGGCTGCTTGTATTTATTTATATCAATTAAAACGACTAGTCGCCAATTACAATAATTGACACAATATAACAAATATGTGAGAAATCTCTAATTTTCTAAATTTATACCAAAAAATACTTTAAAATAGTGTCAAAAATGTTAAAAATAATAATGATTCATGAATGAATTGTTGGTAAATGTTCTGTTTATACGTGAGATTCACAATATGACAAAGAAGTTGACATTACATGGGGCCATGTGTCGTCAAAAATGTCACATTCCAGATTCGCCTTCAAGAGAGCGTTGAGCGCGGTGAGAGTTTGTGGAGAGGGATGGGTGACACAATACACAGATGTGCCCTCCCAAACTTCAGGGCGCACGGAATCATGTTATTGTTGAGAAGAGTGACCTCACTCATTCCTATCCAGTCAGTTGCAGGAAGCGGTGAACGCCGGACGCTTTTACTTATCACTATTCGTTGTCAACAACCAAAATAAGTAGAACCACAGCATATCGCGCTGCTAGTGATTCTAGGGGTCAAGTAGATTGGTTATGTGTAAACTACTTACGACACACATAGAGATGCAGTTTATTACCAATTTCAAGTTACTCAGGGCACCTGTCTCTACCGCCTAACGAAATCGGCTATGGCTTTGCTATTGCTGTCTCTATCATTTCAAGAAACAAGAACAAAATTAAAAATTTTGATTAACCCCCGACTACCTTAGATTTATTATTTGTACAACATTCTACTGGTCAAGCCCTTTCATTTGATACCCATATTAAGGAAGTTGTGAAAAAAGAAATGTAATTCGCCATTTTGTGGTAGCGGCCATCTTGGATTTGAAATTTGTCATAGTGCAAAGTATTCTACTAGTCAAGCCCTTTTATTTGATACCCATATTGAGGTAGGTTGTGAAGAAATATTTTGTCCGCCATTTTGTAGAGGCGGCCATTTTGAATCGATATTAACCAAACATAGCTAAGAACACCCGCACGGATATTAACTTTTTAATAAAAAAAACCGCATCGAAATCGGCCCATCCGTTTGAGCTCTACGGTGCCACAGACAGACACACACACAGACAGACAGACATCGACGTCAAACTTATAACACCCTTTTTTTGGTCGGGGGTTAAAAAGAAAAGAGAGAGAAATACCAAAGCTAAGACAGGTATAGTTAGGCGGTAAATTCTCTGGAGTGGGCCGTGGTACGATAGCGGGGCACAGCGAACAGATTGTGATGGTACTTACCGCGACAATCGTTGTCGGGAACGTAGATCCTACATTACTCTTCGTACGGTTCAGGAACGTCAATGTTCGAAATATTCCACGTAAAATTTTCAGATGCAGATTTTCACTGCGAACTTTTTTCATGTTCCAAAAATTTTCGATTTTTTCGAAATTCCGAAAGATTTTCCAAAGAATTATAACTCAGGCAACCGAGCAAGAAATTCGTAGGATACATAAAAGGATAGTAAGTATCTATAGACACGTTTATACAAATATCTAAGGAATGCCCTTTTTCGATTTGAAATACATACTTTTTCTGAAAGAAATACCAAATAGACGAAGAGCTTTCTAGCTTACAACGGATCACGGTTCCGAAGATCACTAATGATCGCTACATTACTCGCTTCAAATACTAATACAAAAACCTTTATTGTTGTTTGCAGGTAAGATAAGGCGATACAAAACATTTTAAAAGTTCCCCATACAATCTGACCTCTTCTTCAAGAGGCATGCAATGTACTCAAAAACCCAAACTCTTGTAACCGGATACATTTCAGCGTGTTTGCTTGAACCGGCAGTGGTGTCGTGTCGGAACTACATCGGCTCGCGATTATACGAGCTTAAAGGCTTGTTCGCATTAGGCTAGTATATTAGTCTAGTAGCGAGTTTTTTTATGGCTAAACGTGTCTGAACACTGAAACTTTAGTCGAGTAGTTTAGTAAGTGATTTAGTCGAGTCAATCCATTTTGTTCTATTTTCAACGGGCAAGTAGCACCCCCCACCACGCGTTCGTTGCGAGCGGTGCGCTCATTGGCTCGCCGATTAAACAGGTTCGAACTTGTCGAATTAGTCTGGAGAGAAAAATAACTTCAAACAATTTTCTAAATACGAAATTGTCTGTGGAATAACTTATTTTATTGATCACACAAATTTCCTCATTCACCTCTTCTAAAATAGCCATTACGATTCGATAAGATTAAGGCGCGTTGGGGTAATTCCGGACAGATTTTTGACTAGTTAGCATAGTCTTGCTATTTATTTAATGTCTGGAGATCAATGTATGTCAGATCTATAAAATAAATCTACAACTCTTCACGGATAGACAGAGTGTAAGTGTGAATTTTGTCTGCCTTACAGGTTTAATAGTTTTTGTTGTAGACCGTGTAGACGTTTGCCAAAACAAACTTTATCTCTCATGATCACGATGACATATTTACCACCGAAGGGCAAGTTCGGACTGCAATTAATAGTAGCATTTATTGCTTTTAAGACAGATTCCATAAGGAGAATACATCCGATCTTTCACTTGCTGAACTAAATATTTTGCATAATTTACTAATTCACACACAGCACATTTCTGATTTGCCGGAGCGATAAACAGAAACTATAGGTCGCGGAACGTTAAAATGGCGTCCTATTTAATCTTACGAGAGTTTTAAAATTATTCGAAATTAGAGAAAAATTTAATTCATATGGTCTTACCCCATATCCGATCTTACCCGAACGCACCTTAGCTTATTCATTCATTTATTTTATTGCGTTGTAGGATCTTCATGTTGCGAAACGCTAATCACTTGTGAACTGTACTAAAGCACGGTGCGAACGATTTTTGAATAGTAGCGAGTACTTTAGCTACTAAATTACTCTCTACTAGACTAATTTGCTAGCCTAATGCGAACAAGCCTTTAAGGCTTGTTCGCTTTAGTACAGTTCACAAGTGAGTAGCGTTTCGCAACATGAAGATCTTTTGCTAATGCGAACAAGCCTTTAAGGCTTGTTCGCATTAGGCTAGCAAATTAGTCTAGTAGAGAGTAATTTAGTAGCTAAAATACTCGCTACTATTCAAAAATCGTTCGCACCGTGCTTTAGTACAGTTCACAAGTGAGTAGCGTTTCGCAACATGAAGATCCTACAACGCAATAAAATAAATGAATTAATAAGCTAATCTTATCGAATCGTAATGGCTATTTTAGAAGAGGTGAATGAGGAAATTTGTGTGATCAATAAAAACAAACAATTTCGTATTTGGAAAATTGTTTGAAGTTATTTTTCTCTCCAGACTAATTCGACAAGTTCGAACCTGTTTAATCGGCGAGCCAATGAGCGCACCGCTCGCAACGAACGCGTGGTGGGGGGGTGCTACTCGCCCGTTGAAAATAGAACAAAATGGATTGACTCGACTAAATCACTTCCTAAACTACTCGACTAAATTTTCACTGTTCATACACGTTTAGTTGCTGAATTACTCGCCACTAGGCTAAATTACTAGCCTAGTGCGAACAAGCCTTTAAGGCTTGTTCGCATTAGCAAAAGATCTTCATGTTGCGAAACGCTACTCACTTGTGAACTGTACTAAAGCACGGTGCGAACGATTTTTGAATAGTAGCGAGTATTTTAGCTACTAAATTACTCTCTACTAGACTAATTTGCTAGCCTAATGCGAACAAGCCTTTAAAGACGCGTCAAGCTCGTACGAGTTGCGCGTGTGGCAAAAGGCGCGCTCACATCATCATCATCATCATCTTCAGCCGCAAGACGTCCACTGCGTAGATTTCCACAACGAACGGTCCTGCGCAACCTGCAACCAGCGGTTTCCAGCGATCTTTGTGAGGTCGTCTGTCCATCTAAAAATGAATTTAGGTATAGACGCGTATCAAACGCTAGTCTGTAACCACTCTTTCGACGGGATTGAGCAAAGTTAGGATATTTTTTGCTCAATCACGTTGTCAAGGGGGTGACCCCCATGACCCCCGGATTAGCGCTTTATACAGCTATTGGAACAATAAGAGCCCAAATCATTACTACTATGTCTCGAAATCATCTTATCTATATAAGGTCGAGTCTTGTAATTGCAACTAAAAATATTAGAGTCCTTACGTTACCGCTTGATAAATCTATATTCATAAGTAAAATTATTTATTACAAAGATTCATTATTAAGTAAATTTAATGTAGATTTATATCATCGTCATAAATATAGGAAAGCTGTAAAGAATAAAAACCTATTTTATAAATTTCTGACTCAGGCACAAATAGTTGCAATTACCCGTCCTGGCGGGTAATTGCAACTAATTGCTTTTTTACTTTTTTTCTGTGGGTACTGTTACCGTTAAATTGAAAACGAAACTTAACATACTCACTTCTAAGGTATAATGAAAGTAGGTAATATTGTTGAACCAATATCTGTCTTTCTGGATAACACCTTTTCAAGTGTGCCTAAAAACTTTAACCTTGTTCATATTAACGCGCAGAGCATTCCGGCTTCATATCCTGAAATGTTGGCGTCTCTTGATCAACATAATGTCCATGCTATTTTAGTCTCCGAAACCTGGCTTCGACCTTGTCTTCCTTCGACCTCATATTCTCTCCCGGATTTACACTTATAAGAAATGATCGCGTCGGCCGTATCGGTGGGGGTGTGGCTATTTACCTAAGGGATAACATTCCTTTTTTGGTTTTGAGCAAATCGCCACAACCACCACCAGCTTGTGCAGGCGAGCATCTTCTTATTGAAGTTCTTCTTTCACATACTAAAGTTCTTCTCGGAGTCTACTATAGCCCTCCAAAATGTCAACTATTTCTCTTCATTTGAAAATCTCTTACATAACCTTATTCCTTCTTACAATCACACCATTATAATGGGTGACTTCAATACTTGCCTCCTTAAAAACGATCTTCGCTCCTCTTCACTACAATCTATTGTTAAATCATACAACTTGCATATTCTTCCTCTCAGCTCTACTCATCATTTCCTAATAGTACCCCATCTTTATTAGATTTGATGTTAGTGTCTTCCCTAATAATATTGCCTCACATGGTCAGCACTCTGCTGATGAGTTTTCATACCATGATTTAATATTTCTCTCTTATAAAATCCGTCCCCCTATATCAAAACCTAAAATCGTCATGCATCGCAATTTTAGTAGTATGGATCATGAATCACTTCTCAAAGACGCCAAAAAAATGAATTGGAGCCCCGTTGTTGACGCCGTTTCAGTGGATGAACAAGTTGCCATTTTTAATAAGCTCGTTACAGAACTATACGATATTCATGCACCTCTACGTAGGATTAAAATCAAACATCTTCCTGCCCCTTGGCTCACCGACGAAATCAAGATCCTCATGCACAAAAAGGCGGCAGCAAAATCGCGTTATAAGTCACGTCCTACAGAGGTTAACAAAGATAAATACATTCAGGCCCGAAATCGTTGCAACAAGGTGTGTAGAGATGCAATGCGCCGACATGTCCACAAATCTGTCCAAAATGAGAATCCAGGCAAAGTCTGAAATTTCTGAAGTCTATGGGAGTCGGCAAATCACGTCCAAATTCTACCCCTAATAAATTAGACTTAGATGCCCTCAATCGTCATTTTTCCTGCTTCCTCTATAACGGAAGCGGTAAAAAATTCTACTATAAATCATCTATCTGCCACCCCATCTCCTGACTACTCTCAATTTACATTCAATCGATTCACTGAAGGTGATGTTAAGAAGAGTGTTGTGTCGATCTCCTCCAACGCTGTTGGCGGTGATAGTATCAGTAGGAACATGTTATTGCCCATCCTTGACGTCATCCTTCCTGTCCTATGTGCAATCTTCAATAAATCCATCACCTGTGGTGTTTTTCCGACAATCTGGAAAGATGCACATTTAATTCCTTTGCCGAAGAAACCTAATCCTACCTCCTTTTCCGAATACCGCCCTATATCTATTCTTCCTTTTCTATCCAAAGTCCTTGAGCGTCTTGTCCACTCACAACTTAACCAATTCCTAAACAGGCAAGACCTCTTAAACCCTTTACAATCCGGTTTCCGTCCAGGGCATAGCACTGTATCCGCTCTTGTTAAGATCACCGATGACATTCGCAAAGGTATGGACGACGGCAGGCTTACTGTTCTAGCTCTGCTAGACTTCAGTAATGCCTTTAACGCCGTCGATTTCGATATCTTGCTGGCGACGCTGCGCTCTATTAACATAATTATCTCCGTCAGTAATCAATTGGTTTCATAGTTACTTGTATGGACGCCGACAACGTATTCACCTCGACGATGTACTATCGTCTTGGTGCAGTACAAATGCTGGTGTCCCTCAAGGCGGCGTGCTATCACCACTTCTTTTTGCTATTTTCATAAATTCGATTTCTAAAAACCTTAATTCTTCCTACCACCTTTATGCAGACGATCTTCAAATTTATTCTCAAGCACGGCTCTCTGATCTTAATGTTGCCATTGAACTGGTGAACGCTGATTTACGACAAATTGTCCACTGGAGCAACTCTTTTGGCTTGAATGTTAACCCCTCTAAAACTCAAGTTATAGTAATTGGGAGTCCTTACATGATCTCTAGAGTCGACTGGATTTCCGTTCCAAAAGTTTTTTAACGGGATAGTTATACCATTCAGCGAATCAGTCAAAAACTTGGGTGTGATTTTCGATCGTACATTAAGCTGGGAACCTCACCTGAAAGCTATCAGTTGCAAATTATTTGCTTCTGGTGGATCGTTGAGACGATTACGTAATTTTTTACCTACTACTACTAAAGTTGCGCTTGCACAATCTCTTCTTCTTCCCATCTTGGACTACGCAGATATCTGCTATCTCGACCTCAATGAAGATCAGCTAAATAAACTTGAGCGTCTCCAAAATTATTGCATAAGATTTATATTTGGCTTGCGCAAATATGATCACGTATCTCAGTTTCGTATGCAGCTCAAGTGGCTCCCCATTCGCCTTCGTCGGAATGCTCATACTTTGTCTCTACTCTATAATGTATTATTTAACCCCTCATCACCTCGTTATCTGAAAGATGTTTTTACTTTCTGGAGCGATGCACACTCTTTGCCTCTCCGATCCAAGAACAATTTGGTGCTCCAAATGCCTTCAGCACGCAGTGAAAATTTCTACGGCAAATCTTTTGCTTTTCGGGCTACTGAACTATGGAACGCTTTGCCAGTATCAACCAGACAAGCTCCATCGCTAGCCACCTTTAAGAAACTGGTGAATGAACTATATTTGTCTACGTGATCAATTACTTGAAATCGTTACTCTTATTTAATCTTATATAATTTAAATCTATTTCATAAATCTCCATCGGTAAAACATGATATTTATGTATCTATTAGTGTATGTTATATTCGTATTTATGTATTAGAGTGTACAGTTATTAATATGTAAGTATATGTAGCATGTTTTAGTGGAATTGGTATTGTAGTTTAATTATATATTATAAGTAGTATAGTTAATTTTCCAAATTGTAGAATTATAAGTATCCTCCACTCATTATTTGTACTTCCCCGTCTTCTTATTTTTCTTATCTCCTTTTCCATACTGCGGTTGCCTGGAAGAGATCGCTCTTAGCGATAAGGTCGCCAATTGCTACTTTGTTTTTTTTAAGTTTTGAATATTTTTGTTATTTTGTTTTCTAAATAAGTGCAATAAAGAGTTTATCTATCTATCTATCTATCTATCTATTCACACAACCATTTTACTTATCTTTGCAGTCTTATAGTTACATCGGTATTCCGTTCTATTTTACGGCGGCTTCGTAAATATTGTTTTTTTTTGTCGTACATTTTCGACAGCTTCTATTAGATCATCTAAAGAATACTTCGTCTCTTTTTTTCGTTTATATTTTGGCATCTACGAAACAAATTAAAAAGATACTTATTTAAAACTAGAAAACAGGTCATAAATAGCTCATAGAGGTAAAACAATATTTAAAAAAACAGTAGTACATTGAATAAACTAAGGTGACCTAAGTGCCCATGATTCATGAAAATAATTCATTTATTATTCACTTCTACATAAGTGGCTCCGAATTTTTATATGCCTGCGGTACTTGTTTGAAATATATAAACGAACTATTTAGTTACTGTTAGTATGGTTAGTATCCCTTTCGATAAAATATTTTTATCGTAGTGGTCATTTTCACTGTCCCATCACTAGCATTATCATACTTCATACAAAAGCGGTCAGATAATTGCAACA
This sequence comes from Ectropis grisescens, assembly GCA_017562165.1. Lineage (NCBI taxonomy): Eukaryota > Metazoa > Arthropoda > Insecta > Lepidoptera > Geometridae > Ectropis > Ectropis grisescens. Next base: position 26,427,191 of record CM029788.1, read on the forward strand.
ACCCTAAAAAAATTAAAATAGTTGCAATAACCTGACTTTTGATTTTTAGTCTGGTAAATGTAACTGAGCCCATAACTTGCGCTAGATTTGTCGTGGAATAAAACAAATACGTAAAATACAACTTACCGTGTTAGTTAATCACTCTCTTTACGAAGAAACCTTCCAAAAACCCTTAAAAACAGAATTAAATAGCAATTACGTTCCGCGTGTAAGCCACGCCACTCCAAACAAAAAGGCGGTATTACAAACAGCCATGTGATTCACACAGTTGAATAGCTATCATCTTTATTTTTTCATTGGCCCTTAGGATAGAAGAACAATATAACGCCTGTCGTTGTTCGAAACAGTGATGATAAATTGAGTTATTTAAATTAGTTGCAATAACCAGATAGTTGCAATTACAAGACTCGACCTTATATAAAAATGGTATGTTGGTTTGTGTACGCTTCAAAACCTCAAAAAGTTCTGCACTGATCGAGCTGAACTTTTACAATGACATACATATAATCCGCATCAAGGATTGTTTTTATCTAATTTTTGCATCACAATATACCACCGCGAAGCGTGGCAGGGCACAGCTAGTATCTCTATATAAAATTAATTATCTCTATGCCTTATAATTTTTATGGAAACATTGCCCTTAAAACTGGAACAGAGTAATATTACAGTTATTTAATAAAACACAAACTGATTCTGATAGATTAATCTAACAAAGCTACGGTCCACATTGTATCCACACATACAATAAATTAACCACCACAGGCAAGATGGCGAGCGTGGAAACTTCACAGGGTGCTCTCAAAGTGCGAGGAGAACAATATTTTTGCTGGCTCGCCGAACCGTAAGTAATTCAATAGAAAATATTCATATTGGGGACAGAGCTCGGCGCCCTTGTCGCCGTTATACAGGGTGATTATTGTGTTGAGAGTTAATGTTTTGGTTTTAAAACGTTTAAGATCAAGTCGTTTTTAAAAGCAATTATTTCGTTTGAAGCGTTACTTTTTTGGCGCGTTTGGAAATAATTATGAGTAATTTTTTAAAGATGCGCGCGTAGACTGACACCCACATTTGACAAACCTAAGTTAAGTTAAGTTAGTTGAGTGTTTTTCGGAGGGAGTAGGTAGCCCTCTTTAAAATATAAAACTTAATACATAAAATGTTTCAATTTTAAATTTTGATTGAAATTATTTCACACGTGAGTAGCCCATAAATTATTGAAAAATTATAACAACTATCATTACTTCTCATTACTTGTACCTGTAATATTAGGCCCATAGTTATTAAACTGGTGTTTGGTCGTACTGGCCACTTTGATCTCAAATATCTCCTCTTTGGTTAGCAATTCCAATTTCAAATTTATACAGTTTTTTACTCATACTTTTGTGTTTTGAAAACCGTAATTTATTTGTTTTTTCCTCCGTTGGTTATTGCTTCCGGTGACACAGTTTACAAAATGAAAAATGATGTGTATGGCGGTGGTGTCACCAAAACATAGTGTGGTTTCAACGTTTTCGTTCTGTAAATTTCGACCTGCAGAACAAGCCACGTAGAGGGTTGGAGACTAAAATTGATAACAAAGAATTGAATGCTGTTGTGGAAGTGGATCCATTGCAAGTCACGTCCGAGCTGCAGGCTCCGATGTTACTGATAAAATTGTTTTAATCCACTTCAAGCAAATTGGGAAGGTAAAAAAACTTGAAAGGTGTGTATCTCATGAATTGAAAGCTGTAAACCGACATACGCGCGTCGACTACTGTGTTGATTTTACTCAATTTTACTTGACTTTACTATTGAAGGGATTTTAAATGGAATCATTACATGTGATGAAAATGGATCCTGTACAACAATCGGAAACACTCACCGCAATGAATGAACCCTCTCGAACCAGCCGAATCCTATCCCAAGCGAAAATTTAAGTTCAAGTTTTTCATTTTGTAAACTGAGTGACCGAAAGAAAAAGACCAATAGAGGAAAAAACAAATGAATTATAGTTTTCAAAACACGAAAACGTGACTAAAATAGCTGTATACATTTGAAATTGGAATTCTTAACCAGAGAGGAGATATTTGAGATCAAAGTGGCCAGTACGAAAAAAACAATTTCGTAAATGTAAGGAAGGAGCTTATAATAAATTTCATAGAATATTTTTTTTTTATAAAAAGCATTAGCATGCTATAAAAATTACACAGAGTATGTACAATTGATTTGCAAGCATCCTGTGTAAAGACACTATGCACAGAGTCTCCATGATAAATGTAGACAGTAATACGGCGCAAGCTACATTTGAATACTACAGCTCGGCGACTTGAAATACGTTGCTTATACATACCCCCTTCTCGGCCAAAGAATACGCAGACAACTCCTTGTAGGTACTCCTACTTGTAATAGGGACGTTAACTTTTCTTTAGTCATTGTAATTTATCGATATACTTGTTACGATTCTGATAAAATCTTGATTGAAAACGATCATCAAGTAAATTAAAGTGTTTACGATTTATTTAACAATAAATAATGTTATTAGACATTCCTCAAACAAAACAATCTAGATCTAAACTATACGCAATTTGTTTGCCTACTATGGGAGTCAAATATCTGATACAATACTTGTAAAAAAATGGTAGGTAAATACATGCGTAAGTATGACACCTATGCACAGAACCAATATTTGTACTCATCACCAAAAAAAATGTCCTTGATGGGAACCGAATCCATGGCCTTCGGATCCATAGGCATACCTACTACCAACTAAGCCAGTCAAAAATATAACCGCGTGGATCAAATTATCTGGAAATCTTGTCTAATGATGAATCTCATTCATCTCTCTCGGCTCTCATTGATTCGTTAAAAACGTTTAGTACTTTCAGAGTTGTAAAATGTTGAACTTCAAGGAACTGAATGACATATTTTTGTGTGCAGAAGTAATCCACTTACTATTTAAGTTAAAAGTTAATAAATATTACGAAAAAGGAAAATTTGACGAAAACAAATGACGTGGAATTTTAGATATGACAAAAAGACGCGACCTTTTCTAGTTTTCGTCTATTTCTCTTATCCAATTCGGACGGAACATATGAATACAGAAAAAATATAATCAGATTATTCAAATCATGATCAGACGCTGACAAAGCGTCGGCCCAAATGGAATAAACAGAACCTCTCAAAATCGTTCGACAGTCGCGCACAATCAATACCAAAAGCACAATATTTTCCACTCAAATAGCTCCACATAATGCGAAATGCAATAAATATGTATTTTACGGAACGCATTTACAAGATTACAATATTAGCGAGCGCACGTCCTCCTTCCGCCGAGGCGTCATTACAAATGATAAATAGTCGACACACTTCGATAATCAAATTCAAATTTGGAATCTGTTCTACCCTCGTATTTTTTTCCGTGATCGCTCAGTCATAGTGGCACGCGGTAGTATTGTGAGAAGCTTGTGACTTTATTAAGCGTGAACGAATGGTCTCTTTAACCGATTCTCTTCGCTAACACGTGATCCGGAACCGATTTGGGTTCCGTACCCGATTTGTATGTATTTGTATGTAAATTGCGGCGTGGGGTGAAGAGATAACCGGGCGTGGTTGATAGGGATCTCTGTTATTGAATTAAGTGACGTTTAGTGACTATTTAGCGACACTGTTGTGTTTCCGAGATAAGTTTTGAATTGGAATTGCTTCTGGGGAGGAATGAATGAATGAAAAGTATATTGGCTGCGATAAACAAATAAAATATAGTTTTTATCTTGTCCAGAAGCATTCCAGTAAATGTTCCGATTTACTGGAATGCTTCTGGATGGTTGACTTGGTGACAAGTTCAAAGGAACCAATATCACACCACTGCATTTTTTTTAATAATAGAGTGAAGAGGCGATCCGGATATGTGCCTGATGGCGAGCAACATGCCTGCCACATAACAGCTGCGTATAATATTAAGACTAGCAACGCCCAGCGGTTTTGCCCGCGCAGGTTCCCGGTATTTCTACGAAAAAAATAGCCTATGTGCTACTTCAGACTGTAATCTTAACGGGGTTCCAAATTTCAGTCCGATCCGTTTCGTCGTCCCGACGTGATTGAGCAACAAACATCCAAACTTATCATCATCATCAGCCGTAAGACTTTCACTGCTGAACATAAGTCTCCCCCCCCAGACGGTCCTGCAACCAACGGTTTCCAGCGACCTTTGTGAGGTCATCTGTCCATCTAGTTCCCACTAGATGGACAGATTGCAGTGTTGGCAAACTTCTAAACATCCAATTTCTTTATAATATGAGTAGGATTTAACTAGATCGTAGTCGTCACGCAGCAGTGTGTAGGAACAAAGCAGCCGTGGCAGCGGGTCGCGCTTCCTCTCGAGACATAAGGAGTGAGCAACAGACGGAAGCCGTTGGTCACGGCCTCAGCCCACCGCCGCAGACTCAACAAACATTTAAACAAACCTAGCACAAATATTACGTACGTACTTTCTATGTTTTACGGTTTTAATTGGTTATTTGGCCAGTATTGAGCAGTTTAGCGCAGAAGAATTTTTTCCAATCGGGCACGTGGTTTCCGAGACTGGCACGTTCTAAAAACAATTGGGAGTCATAAGAACTGCCAATACCAAGTACCTCAGATTTGTTATCTGTACGACATTCTATTAGTCAAGCCCTTTCATTTGATACCCATAAAGGAAGTTGTGAAAAAAGAAATGTAATTTGCCATTTTGTGGTAGCGGCCATCTTGGATTTGAAATTTGTCATAGTGCAAAGTATTCTACTAGTCAAGCCCTTTCGTTTGATACCCATATTGCGGTAGTAGTGAAAAAAAATTATATAATTCGCCATTTTGTGGTGGCGGCCATCTTGGATTTCAAATTTGTTATAGGGTATAGTACTCTGCTAGTCAAGCCCTTTCATTTGATACCCATATTGAGGTAGGTTGTGAAGAAATATTTTGTCCGCCATTTTGTGGAGGCGGCCATTTTGAATCGATATTAACCAGACATAGCTAAGAACACCCGCACAGATATTAACTTTCAAATAAAAAAAACCGCATCGAAATCGGCATCGACAGACAGACAGACAGACAGACATCGACGTCAGACTTATAACACCCCTTTTTTTGGTCGGGGGTTAAAAAAACAGCGTTGATACGTGATCCCCAAGTGCTTTAGGATTAGGATATTTCAAACTTATTTATTAAGTACCACGTACCCGAGGACGAGGTTTACCGCTAGTACCATCGGGGTACTTAAATAAATAAGTTTGAATTATCCTAATCCTAAAGCACTTGGGGATCACGTATCAACGTATAGCTGTATAGTACGTACTAGTAGTACGTACTATACAGCTAAACACAAATAGATCCCCTGAAATTAGCGGACTATTTGCATAATACAAAAACTGTTTAATACCCAACTTGGAAGAAGTCGTGATGCTCTGAAATCCGCAATCTTCGAAGTTTATAAATTCAACTCCACTCTAAATGGTAACGAACGCATCACCGCCGGCTATTTCTAGTACTAGCGACATCTAGTTAACGTAGAAGGAACTACGGTTAACCGTTATTCGAAACGCTTCATTGAAAAACCAAAATCACAACATAGTATATAACAGTCACTCCCGAGGGTATACCCGCCTAACTAAAATAGTCTTAGCTTTGTTATTGGTCTCTTTCTTTTCACTTGAAATAGAGATAGCAATAGCATGGCAATAGCAAATCCATAACCGATTTAGTTACGCGCTTACGCGGTAGGAGGGCCGCTGTCAGTCTGTCCCTACGTTTGCTTAGATCTTTAAAACCACCAAACAGATTTTAATGCGGTTTTTTTTAATAGATAGAATGGCTTAAAACGACGGTTTATTATGTATAATACCGTAATACGTGCATAAAATAGTAGACGAACACAGATAATTTTAAAAGTTTCTAATGTCATGTTATAAATATACACATGTTTTGCGCTTACATTGCAAACGCTGGCTGAATCCTACAAGATAATGAACAGCGGTATTGTATCCCTTAAAAAGAGCTACAAAAAGTCCACAATGGTATATATCTATCTGTTAGAGATAAACCACAATAACTATTTTTATTAGTATTTAAATTTTTATCATCAGCAGCTAGGCATCCGTGCGATTCTGGAGCGGGTCGTTAGTTCATCATCATCATCATCATCAGCCGCAAGACGTCCACTGCTGAACAGTGAATCGGTTTCTTCTAAGAAAACACGCTCCATCGTAGACCGCATCGTCGCTTAACATCAGGCGAGATGGCGGTCAAGTGTAAACCTATTAAAGTTAAAAAAAAAACATAGGCCTCCCCCCTAGAGTTCCACAACGAACGGTCCTGCGCAACAGCGCAACCTGCAACCAGCGGTTTCCAGCGACCTTTATGAGATCATCTGTCCATCGCGTTAGTTAAATAATATAAATCGAAATCTTAGTAAATTGTAATTTTCACAGACTATGACTGTGTTGACACGTTGACAGAGTTAATTAACATCTCTAATAAAAGAATACAAAAACTTTAAAAAATATAAATAAAAACAGCATATTTAAAAATAAAATTAAGTCCAAACTCATCGAAAAGGATACAAGAATTTATGGAAGATAGATGGTAGGTCCCATTAATTTATAAAAGTGTAAATAGTATTTTCTTTATTCTACATTTTCTTAAATCTATACTAATATTATAAAGCTGAAGAATTTGTTTGTTTGTTTGTTTGAACGCTAGGATCTCGGGAAGTACTGGTCCGAATTGAAAGATTCTTTTTCTATTGGATAGTCCATTTATTGAGGAAGGCTTTAGGCTATAGAAAATAACTCTACTTTTAATTGAAGCGGAGCATGAAACAAGAATGTAACAAAATCGGGAAAAAATATTCCCCTTTTGAGAGTTTTCGTACGTTTCGTGCTTTGACATGACACATGACAGCATGTGTTAAAGATTGCGTCATTGAATTTTAGTAATCTGTGCATTGAATATAAACCTTTGCTAATTTTTTTTTTCTAAATCTGAGTTAGTACGACCAATTTCCGACAGGTGGCGTAGCAGGTAGCTGAAGAGGTTTTTTGTTTGAAATCAATATTCTCAGGAATGAGTGAACCGATTTCAGTCATTCTTTCACCGTTGGATTTGTAGGTACGGGATCCCGATGAGTGCTATATAATATACCACGGGCGAAGCCGGGGCGAGCATCTAGTCTCATATAAATGTCAAGTTTAATTTCATATAAATGTGTAATACATTTTATAATTACATCTCTCGGACGAAACTGTGTTGTCGTCCTGTTTTGCAACACCCTAACAGGGTCTTTGTAGACATACCTAGTTATAGATTTTAGCTATAAGATCTATCTAATAAATGTATGTACACTGTGCAAATAAATAAATAAATGCATCCTCATTCAAATAGGTACGATATTATTTTGTTTAGTTATTCTTTGCAAGTTAATCTTTCCGGTTTCAAGGGTAATATTTCCAGTTACATTACAGGGGATAGAGATAAAGCGTCTTATATCTCTGGGTGATGAGCATAGTGCAGTGTTTTTTTTTAAATAAAGAGTGACGAGACGAGCAGGACAGGTGGCTGATGGTAAGCAACATGCGTGCCACATAACAGCACTGTGACTATTTTATTCATTATTTGGTAATTATTTGGACTCATTATATTCCAATATTCTGCACATTACTATGTCTTCATATTTTTAACCCCCGACCAAAAAAGGGGTGTTATAAGTTTGACGGCGATGTCATCGCCGCCCCCCCCCCAAAATCGTATAAGTTAAACAAAAAATCTAAGAAAATGAAAAATATCTAATAGTACCTACATAGACTATTTTTTAACGCGGGAAAACAACTATAACGGGAACTACGCGGGTAAAACCTTGGGGGGTTGCTAGTAAAGTAGTTTTTGCTCGGTTTATTGTATTTCTACTTGTGACCCCCCCAAAACCTGAGGCTGCGTACTGGTGACCCCCTCCAAAATTCGAGGCTGGGACCGCGCCTGGTCACAGCCTTTTTTCTCCGAAACTATAAGAGCTATACTATTGAAACTTGTTAAGTAGATGTAATCTGTAAGCCGCATTAAGATTTTGATACAAAATATAGGAAAAAAAAAAAAAAATTAGGGGTGTCCCATACTTAGAACTGAAACTCAAAAAAAAAAATCCATCAAAATCATACGTGTGGGTTATCTATGGATAGGTCTTCAAAAATGATATTGAGTTTCTTAATATTTTTCGTTTCTAAACTGAATAGTTTGCGCGAGAGGCTCTTTGGATGAAAACTGATAACGCTTCTCTAAATCTTTGTTTCATTGTTCTCAAACTTTCCAATAAGCGAAGATTAATATCATTATACACATGCCTAGTAGACGGCATCAATAGGTACCTTGCTTGGTATACTTCTACTCAATAAAACAGCTACTTGGTATTCAGAAGCTCATTAAGGAGTCCTTAAATACTCTTTCTTAAAGTTTCTCCCATATAAGATGTTTTCTCGTGAAGTTGTGAATAATGATTCTCGAGTACGTAAGGTAAGGAGGGGGGTGAAAGGGGGTGGACGAGAAGAAGTGTAATGTATTCAGGGAATATTGCGGAGGCCGCTTATTATTTTCGACTTGGAGAGCGCGTTTCACTTGGCCCTAACACAAACACGTTTTTAATATTATGTTTTGCTGCAGTTATTCGCTGCACTGTGATTTAATAATATCTTATTTTAACGTCAAACAGTAATGTGAAAACGTCACTGTGTTCCGGTTTGAAGGGCAATGTTTCTAGTGAAATTACGGGGTGTAAAGATAACATTATATCTCTGGATTATGAGCGCAACACCAACTGGAACACAGTAATGTTTGTAAATTACTGCTTGGCGGTAGAATAACTGGCAAAGGTGTGGTGGTGTGGTGGTGTGGTAAGCGCGGGCCGCGGGCGGCCTTGCGAAGAGTCCTACCACTACTCAATTTATGAATAATAATTTAATTTAGTAGTTTTTTTTAACTATTTACGTTTACAATTGACCGCGAACTTACACTCCGCGAGGTATAAGCTGAGCTTTGCATTAGTGTGAGTGATCACCAATCAGGCAGGAGCTTGAAATTTTGTCCGCGAGGTATAGGCTGAGCTTTGCATTAGTGTGAGTGATCACCAATCAGGCAGGAGCGCGGCGAGACAGAATGGCGCCGCGCCTAAGGCCGGTTGTCACACCTACACTATCCATGTACACTCACACAAATGCAAAGCTCAGCTTATGCCTCGCGGAGTGTACCTGGTGTTTAACGGCGATGCGGTCTACGATGAAACGTGCTTACCTAGACGAAACCGATTCATTCTCTATTTGAAGGCACCAAGATTCCATCGGCCATCATCGCCATCGGGAAAAACTTACTTAGACAACGCATTCTACAGCCAAGACATTCCTTTCACTAAAATAGAGTCAAACCAACGATATTATATATATTATGTATACTACGTATAGAGTGAAAATTCCCGCACGGTTCCTTTGAATCAAACGTAAGCGGATGACGTGCATGTTTTCTATGGCAACAGAGCGATGTGCCGCGACAAAAGTATGACACTTCCACAAGAGCGACAAGGCAAGAAAGATGTCCGTGTTTTCGGTGTAAAGCGTATGTGCCAACTCTATATATAGAATAGTAAGGTGCGTTCGGGTAAGATCGGATATGGGGTAAGACCATATGAATTAAATATTTATCCAATTTCGAAAAATTTTCAGACACTCGTAAGATTAAACAGGATGCCATTTTATCGTCCCGCGACCCATAGTTTCTGTTTATCGCTACGGCAAATCAGAAATGTGCTGTGTATGAATTAGTAAATTATGCAGAATATTTCGTTTAGAAAGTGAAATATCGGATATATTCTTCTTATAAAATCTGTCTTCTAAGCAATGCAAAGCAATAGACTACTATTAATTGCAGTCCGAACTTGTCCTTCGGTGGTAAATATGTTATCGTGATCATAAAAGATAAAGTTTGTTTTGGCAAACGTCTACAACAAAAACTATTAAACCTGTAGGACAGACAAAATTCGCACTTATACTCTGTCTATCCGTTAAAAATTGTAGATTTATTTTAAAGATACATCGATCTCCAGAAATTAAATAAATCGCAAGACTATGCTAACTAGTCAAAAATCCGTCCGGAATTACCCAAACGCACCTTAGTATATGTAAACTCTTTGAGTCAAACCTTTTTGTTCGAGTCTTTGACACAATTATGACACCATGTCCTTTTTTTAGAGTTACGACCTGACACGTGAAGAAATGTGTTCATCTGGTATAGAATATCCGTGGGTATAGATCACTGTTAGCGATAAGGCTGTTGTTCACTTCTCTAGCTTTATCTATTTATTTTTGCGCTGTATACAATAATAATTGCTATCAATCTATGAAAATGTAAACAAAGTAAGTAATTTGACAATTGCACATAGGCACTGTGTTTTCAGTAAGTAGTTATCAAAAACCAATTGAAACAGGCTCTGTGGTGTGCTCGGTAGCATACATCCATATTAATTTTAACCATATTTCACCGCATTTAATTCATATGCTAAATAGAGGAGCGGCTTTGTCAACCAGCTATTTGAGAGGAACTTTGTTATATTCATTGGAATTAGTTGTTAGTTTTGATAACTACGCTATGTGGCGTAGGAGACAAACGAGCAATTAATTATATAAACTGGCCAGTGGCCACATTACACTCATTTTAGAAAAGGAGGTACAACAAATAAGCCCTATCGAGTAATTAAATTGTTTCAAATTTTAAATAGCACTTATGCTTGCCAGTACATACATTCCTACCATAGCTATCAAAAAAGGAGGTTCTCGATTCAGTAGAATGTTTTGTTTTGTATGTTTGTATGTATGTTGTATGTTGTATGTTGTATGTATGTATGTATGTATGTATGTATGTATGTATGTATGTATGTATGTATGTATGTATGTATGTATGTATGTATGTATGTATGTATGTATGTATGTATGTATGTATGTATGTATGTTGTATGTATGTATGTTGCGCAATAGCTCCGGAAACTGTGAATCAAATTTGACGGTTATTTTTTTGTTTGTTAGATCATAGTTCAGAGGTGGTCCCATATAGGTACATTTTATTGAAAACAGTGTGGCGGTTATTGAAATATGAACAAAAAAGCTAAAATTGTTTAGTTATTTAGTTTACCGTGATGACTTAGTGATGGATTCTAATTAAATTTGGTCGAGTATCTCAATTTAATTTTATATTGAAATCGATTTTTGTTTTTTATCAAGTTAATAGATGTTCTGCCCATTATAAAATAATTCAAAGTAAAAAAATACGTAAACTAAAAGAAATAATTACATATTTACTTATTTATAGAACGAGAACTCTGTTTCCCTGAATTAGCAGATGGCCACCCGAAGCCGAGAGCCGTCGTAACTAAGATAGATTTATGGTATTCATTTAAATAAGGAAATATAGCCAAGAATCGTAAGGGAAAAGCTTGAAATATAATTTAATATTCCGACTAGATTTACGTGATTTAACAGGATTTCTTCTCTAATTTGTAAGTGGGTTATAGCTATGGCTATACTTACGTGTCACGTAGGTAGTGAAATCACTTTTATGTAAAAATGTAATGGGGTGCCTGGCACATTAAACTTACGCCTATTTTAACTGTTATAGGTTTACACTTGACCGCCATCTCGTCTGATGCTAAGTGACATACATATAAATTTAAATGTATGATACATAATTTTGCAAATATAGTTTCGTGAATATTTTGGCGATAAATTCAAATATTCAAATTTATAAATTTTATTTCATTTAATGAGTCTTGTGTTTAATTATAGATAAAACTTTGGAAAGTCATGTTAACAAAGCTTTGTATTTTTATAAATACAAAGCTTTGTTGACTAAGCCTGCAGTTGAGCCCGCAGTAGGTAAAACTGTTGATTTTACAACTGAGAAAAACATCCTTGTGTATAAATATTATTTTGCGGTTACGTGAAACATACAAACATTTACGCACAGTAAACATTAGGTATGTGAGTTATGCCTAGTCTAGTCGGGAGAACGGCAACTGCCGATCAGGAGCACTAGGTTCGAACCTCTCCGCGCCACAGCATGTTCGAAGTCATGTGCATAATGCCGTTAACTAAAAAACGGTAAAGGAAAACATTATGAGGAAACGGACTTGTTTCTAGAATCCTTCGGGGTCATGCTTCATCTTGCAACACACGTTTTGCCAACGATGGATTATGGCCTCATGCTCTCCTTGCGTGAGAAGATCCCGAGTGCCAGCAGTGGGAACATTCGTGGGCAGATTATGATTAAACATTACGTCAAAGTCAAAGTACTTTATTCATGAATATACAATTTGCACGTCATTAATAAAAAATAAAAACAAAAGAAAGAACATACAAATTGTATACATTTTCAAAGTTTGAAATGACTACTTTATTGTATTACAATAATTATTGTACAGAAAACTGTCAAGCATCATACGAGTTATGTCTTTATTATAATTGTACTAACCTATGTCAAATTTATTTCTTTACATTTTTATGGGAACTTTGCCATCACTCTCTAATAATTCGCTGTACCTATAAAAAAGTTTTATCGATAAGCCAGCACTTTAATCACTGTAAATCTAAATCTTTGAAGCTGCTGAAACTTGGTAAACGTAAACGTAAAAAAAAACGTAAAACCGCCGGGCGGTGTAGTAAATAAATGAATATCAAATTCAGCAAAAAACTAGGTGATCACACAGACACAATCTCTTCATCCAGGACGCAAAAGGAAAATAAATTAGAATATTAAACAAAAATGAAATAAATATTTGTATAGTCAAGAAAGTAACAGTTGTAATAGGTATCGTAAAATCACACACATAAAATGACGCACCTTTGTTTCAAAACTAATAAACAATGTTTCCACGGAAGGGCTACAAACATTTGGCTCCATTGTAGAGAAACATTGTCGCTTTGTAAGTTTGTGCGTCACACCGGATGATAGCGGAAGTGCGTTAGTTTCGGAGTTGGGAACCTTTGTTTGAAGCTTCAAGAGGACAAGAGGTATCTTTTGGAAGGTAACAAAAATATTTATATTTCAACAGCTATTTGTGTTCGTAGTCATGGATGACTTGAAACTAAGTGGAGTCACAATTTACAAAGGAACTAGCTGTCTTTCGTTCTGCGGCTGGATATTTACAGCCGAGGATTGAGCTGAGTAGCAAAGACCTACATATGTCCAGCAGTATACGAGTGTAAGTTGATTAATGTGATAATCAATAACAACTCTATTTGGTCTCGTTTTATTTTACTAGAAATCGCAGGTAAATTGTAATAACTAACAAGTCGAACTTGAACGTAAATCTTGACAAAACATTAAATGTATCACTGTTTTTCTTAATTGGAACACAATTTAGACGCGTGTTTTTATTTTTAAAATATCCTTATATATACAAAATTTCGTAGTTAATAGGTATCTTGTAATTAATAATACTACTTTAGCAAACAACCTAAATCTTAAAGCAGCTTAAATCACACAACTATATTTTAAAAGAGCCAAATTACAAATTGTCTGAAGTAGCGTTCTGTCTATCGTGTAAAATGACACGTGATCCATTAAGTTTCGATTTGCGCCCATAAATTGAACTTCACGTTAACTTGATGCATGGAGTGACGCCGCGGAAAAAGATTAGTATGGTATTAAGGCGAAGTTGTTATAATGTTGAGATTGTTGCAATTAAATTGAAATAAAAAATGTGTAAGTCAACGCAAAATACTGTTTTTATTGTTACTTAACATAAAATTGTGCTGTCATATAAATACCTATATGAAAATAAAATAAATAGAATGTATATATATTTACAATATATATATTATAGAAAAGAAAAGGTTAACAAAAAAACTGTCGAAGCGGTTGGTTCTAGCCTCAGGGGACCTCGGAGCTGGCACTTATTTCGCCCAAAAAATAAGCATCGCGATCCAAAAGGGTAACGCTGCCAGCGTTCTAGGGACCCTGCCGCGCTGCAGTGATCTCGACAGAGTGTTTGTTTTGTAGGTTCTTTCTTTTTATAATTAATGTAAATATAAATTATGGTTATGTATATAAGTTTAGTTGTTATGTTTCTTTATTAGAATATAGTTAATAACAGATAGTTTGTGGTATTATTATAGATATATACTTTCTACTTTCTCGTATTAGACACTTATTTATTCATTTATTAACAATTCAAATTTGTTATAATATTTGTATAGGTCGGAGGAAGTTGTGTGTCGGGTTGTTGTTTGTTCGAGTAATGCACAATGTCATTTTGTGTACTTCTTAGAATTACACGTCACTTCCGGGGATGAGAGAATTACACGTAGTTTCTGTCACATATTTTCATTACAGTTTGTCTCACATTTTTTTCAACTGATTCCAATGACATCAAATTTGCGTATTATTAATACTGAAGGACCGGTAATACAACATAATCTTTGAATATTGTAATAGTTTCCCAGATAAAGTTTTGGTCGAAAAGCGTGCGTCACAGCTCACAGCCCCTTAACAAGAATATGATGAAATAGTGACGCGGCCCCGATAGCTGATTTATTTCTAATCGCGAATGTGCTCTAGATGATTGTCTGTGTGATGTAGGGCCTCCGCTCTTTCTCGAAGGTATTGATCTTGCAGATTTATAGGTTCAATCACTTTACCTCTATATTTGCTATTGAAGTTAAAAGTCAGATTGTAAAAATTATACGGCTTTTCGAGACAAACTGATTTATTCCACTTTTTTTTTTTAATAATGTACTGACAAGACGATCAAGACACATGCCTGAGAATAAGCAACGTATTAATATTTCTGCATGTGAAATAATTTGTTAGATATGCTTTTAGCGATAAGGCCGCCGATTGTAACACTAGTTTTAATGTTTTTCTTTTACTGTATTATTTTGTTTTGGTGTGTACACTAAAGAGTATCTATCTATATATCTATATTTGGAACCACCGCACTTGTATTAATAATAATAAATCTTACAGCATTTAGAAGATGGCATTAGCATAATGACCCGATAAAATTTTAACACCCAAATAATATGTGTGGGTCAACTACTACAAGTATGTGACTGCTAGATTTCGGAGATGATGTTTCGTTTACTCGATGTGTATTAAAATTACGGTTTTGTTTAAAATTTTCAAAATATTATAGCTTACAAGTAAGAATAAAAAACGATTCCAACAAATCAAGAACCTCTTGTATGTTTGAAATCAGTTTAAACAATATTTAGCGGAAGGTGTGCAGAGTAAGCTTTTATCTTCATTGCGCATATTTTAGGCGTTATCTGAACAATATTTGCAAAACAAATTGTCAATATTTTATGGCCGGTATCGAACGGAAGACATTTGCGCAGCAAATATCGCTGGAGACAATATTTCGCGTTTGAATATGCGACACCGCTGAGCTACGCGAAGTTATGGGTTGCGGAACTCCGGGTCGCTTGCTTTGTGGATTTTATCTTTGTTTTAGCTTTTTTTTTCGTTGGAGCATTTGTTGTAAAAGTTGTCATCATCATCTTCGAGCTTCTTTATAGTCACGTTGAATAATTTTTGCTTAGGGATAATCTTTTGGAATCGCGTCACCGGCATGCGAATGTTGAGCAGTGGTGGTGTCGTAGTGATGTTGGCATGTGGTCAAAATAGTGGCAGAGTAGCGGAGCGTTACGTTTAGGCTGCAAATACCTACAAATAGAAAAATCCTTATTGGTATTTTTAGGTAAGATAAGATGATACAAAATATTTTAAAAATATAAACTATCATACAAACTGGCCTCCACGAGAGGCATGTCTGGCAAAACAATTTGTTTTTTGCTGACTGATTGATGAAAAAATATTCACAATCTTTTCATTATTGACTTCTATCGGGTTGTAGACACTTTTTGTCTAATAGATACAGTAGAACATTTTCAACAAGAGAGATAGCTCTATGGCTCTTACATCGAGTTTAAAGACAAATTAGCTCCCGAAAGGTACTAAGGTATTATAAAATTTGAACAGTTATTCACGCTATACCAAGCACAGATTCGCTCTGGTATGAAGTACTGTTTGCCTCTCTGTGATCAGTCGGTTAGCTACCAAATGGAGGGTCTAGAATCGAAAGTCGTGCCAAAAGACTTCAAAGACTTGAACATCATCGCAAAATGACAAGCCTATCAGTGTTTATCGGATACATTTCAAAAAGTATGCAACTAATCTGCATGACAACCTGGATAGTATACCTCACTTTCTCGCGAGATCGGAAAGACTGACTCACATTATGGGACCGGAAGTTTATAACACTCTTCCTAAAATAGTTAAATCAGCACCGAGTTCAGGTAGCTTCAAAAACCGATTAAAAAGCTGGCTTATCGATCAAACTTTTTATAGTTACAGCGAGTTTTTATATAGTGATGGCAAACTCACAATAAAGTTGTAAAAAATTGACATTGTTCATTACAATTGTAATAAGTACATGTATTTTAATTTTTGACACTTATTTGTACGATACCTATTATCGTACAATATAAAGTTCAATTTAAACTTTAAAGATGTATACTCTTTGTATGCTGTTATTTTGTTTTTTTATAAAATTGACGTGTAAATTGTACATTTATCAATAAAGAACTTTGACTTTGACTTTGACCTAATACCACGTTGGTATTTTTTAGGTTTTGACCCGAATATCCGTGGTTTTGACTGCTTGTAGCTCGATCGATCGAAATCGACCTCGTTTTAATGCTTACGCTCCAAAGACTTGAACAAGGAGGTTACGAGTAGACTCCGCGAACGTCTAGGATGTGGAATGTTTTGCCTGAGTTTTTCTATAGGTATCTTCATAGTAAAGAGTAAATCTGATGAATCAATGATTATCACGCTCCGACGTAGATCACACCGTTGCTTGCCGACAGGCTAGGTGTCTCGTCTTTTAACTTTTCCTAAAAACTCTCTTAATCCAAAGATAAGCTAAGCTACACGAGTTCGCTGTGAGTGAGTGAGTGTCGCTTGTGATATTACAAGCCATTGCACTTTTTAAAAGCTTGTATTATTTTTTCATTTTTTTTTTTGTACAGAGGTATTGTTAATAATATAATTTTACCAAAAAAAGAACCGACTTCAAACTAAAAAGTAAAAAATAAATTTACTTAGCACAAATATAGGTATACGTATTTTGATTTATTTTAACATAAATTGTTTAATAACCATTTTACAATTCTGAAGTCGGTGCCAAGTAAATGTTACAGCACTTAACTAACGCACTAGTCATCTTTACAATCTTCGAAAGCTATCTTCGATTTTTCTAGGATGCCATCATCAGATCCTGGTTTCCTTATCATGGTACCACTCTGGGGGTGTATCTTTTACAACAAAAAAAGAATTATCAAAATCGGTTCATAAACGACGGAGTTATCCGTGAACACACATACAAAAACAAATAAACGGTCGAAGTGAGAAACCTCCTTTTTTGAAGTCGGTCAAAAAACTTTCAAGTCGAGGGTAAGTAAAATAGGTTTTGCAAGGCAAGCGCGCATGATTGCTTAACATGATGGGGCGGTCAAGCATAAGTCTATCAATGCAGTTCAGTAATCATCAGAGTCAAACGGAGTATTCCACCAATTTAACTACATTTCACTTTAAAAAAATACATTAACAAAAAATAGTAGCGAAATCTGCGAAAAAATCGAGTTCATTCTAAAATAACAATATTCAGCATAAAACAATATTCAGCAGTGTTCCCGTAAACAAAACGAGCGGTCACAAGTCAACAAAACCAATACAGGCTGGACATCCATCACGGGGCACAATGGGCGCGCGTGTGCTGAAATCTTTTTTCAGATTTAACCGGATGCGAAACGCCGGATACCGGTACGAACCGGCGATTTAAAGCAGTGACTACACGAGCACAGTTACTAAACAATTAGCTCTGTGTATATTGTGCTAGGATTCGAGTGAATCAATCTAAGGTCAGCAGCCTAATTCCTTTCGTAAAATATATTAGCAAGTTTATAATATCATACTACGAGTATAATCACAAATAAAGGTGTTTGTGAAATTGCGTTTATTTTGCAAAAAGAGTAAAAGCGTTGTATTTATTTATTTGCAAACATTTCGCAGGTAAATATTTAAATAAGCTTTCCCAGATTCAATAAAAAAATAAAGTTAGGCATGGTTATCCAGTCTTTTCAGTGAGTATCGATGCCATCACACCATTTTTTCAGGGGTTGGAAATAATGTAAGCGCGGAAAATTTTTTGTATTAATGTTATGTAAGCAAACATTAAACAAAAGTTTTTAGCTTGAGCTACGAGTATGATACACCCAGATAGCATCACCGGGTCTCTTGTATTTTAAAATGTTTGTTAATTAAACTTAAACTTTATTGCTTAATAGTTGAATTGTGACAATTTGTTGACGTGACAACGTCTTATAAATTGGTTTGCCGGGTGACACTTCAAGAAACTGCGTTACGCTCCGCTCACGCTATGCGCTCACAACGAGAGCGAGTGAGAGGCACGCGTCCCTTCCACTCGGGCATGGTTAGCCCGCCTAAGAGCGAGAGAGACAGACATAAAAAGTGAAAGGCACGCGTCCTTCCGTAAAATTATTTTACCACTCAAAGTCACGTAAAACTTTCGCCCGTATACCGACTTTACAGGCAACCAATTTTTTGCAATAATTAATTACTCTATGTAATGGGAATTATTTTTTGTGACGTGTAATGTAATGTATTTTACCAATAAAGAATCTGAATCTGAATCTCCCACTATGGGAATATTTAAGTCAAAACTCAAACGCTATATTGTCAAGCAAACGTTCTACAGCTTCACTGAATTTATTAATATAAAGTACAAATATTTTTTTATTGCATAATCACAGTTGTTTCCACCTTGATGTAATAAACATCTGTATTTACAACTGAACTATTTATTTATTATTATTATATTTGTAAATTGGCATTGCATTTATAAATTTACTGACCTATTATTGTTAATTGAATTATGACAGAATTTTTATTTAATTAGTGATAATATGTAATAATTAATGACTTGTAACAATATATTATGAATAAATTATGATTATTATTGTGTTGCACCCCAGGGAACCTTTCTCAAACAAAATGTGGTAATAATACTTTATTATAAAATAATACTTTGAATAAGTAGTAGTCGAACATAAATTTCTTCGGAAAGAATATATTATGTATGTAATGTGTGTTGATTTAGTATGTGCATTTGTGCGTTTTTGTGAGGGTGCGCGTATAGCAAAACATATACATACATGTAAGTGAAAAAAATTTTCACTTACATGTATGTATATTAGTATTACATATTAGTTATTCTTTTTGAAGATCACGTGCTTTTATTTATATAATATAACAATTATTTGAACCCACTCAACCAGTCTAAGCGCACCATAAAGCCAACGTTGTTAAAACGTTTCTCTCTCGTTCTTGTAATATAACGCCAGAAAGAGATGACGAAAGCGGGGGGTTGAAGTGAAAATTGAATGTGTGGTTAAATGGCGGCCCCACAGGAAACAATACTCGATTCGGCGGAATTAATGACTACTCGGGTGCAGGGGCGCGCAATCAGTGGTTAAAATATTGTGTATTCTTGAAACAGTAGGAATTGTTGATTTAACCAGGTTTTTATAACACACCTGTCATTTGAAATATGTTTAATTTCGGCTAGTCAGTGAATCAGTTTCTTCTAGATCTCTATCGTAGACCGCCTTGTTGCTAGGAACCAGGCTAGATGACGATCAAGTAGGTCAATTGGCGAAAATATAATATATATTTTTTTTTAAGTAGCGTACTGTAATATAAGGTAAGAACCATAAAATATGTAGGGATGTATGTTTGTTGGTTTTTCACACACTAAAAGATTAATAAATGAATCAAAAGCTGTCCAATAGATAATAGTCGTTCCTATAAACTGCCCTTTGCTCAACAAAAATTCAAGCTTATTTTACAAGTAGTCAAATAAATGGCGGACATTGTAATTACATTGATAATTTATGCCTATTTTGTGCCGCCTGAAATTTGAAATGCAATTTATATCTAGAGTGCCTTTAATATTATGTTTTCTACTTCTGCCTTGCTAGTATTCGATTGAAGGCTCTACACATAAATACAAAGCGCTACCTAAAAAATTAAAATAATAATAAATGTTTGATACCCCTGGCTATTGCAATATTTCAGTAAGAACAATGGACAACGGTGTAACCACGGTTCGTTCAGAGACCGCTGCAGACCTTGACGTTCAGGGGTTAGACGGGCTATAGGTGCGGATTCTATTCTCTTTATGACAAAGATTACTTTTTAAACAAAATAGTTAGACATAATACAACAATGACAGACAAAATTAACTGAGACTGGTGTGAAGTTGTTGTCAAAAATATATAATAAATCCTTTATTTAAATCAGGTAAGACTTTGTGGGGTGCGTGAAAAAACCTCCGCGTAGTGCACCCTGGGCATCACACAACAACTTGCTACGGTGGCAAAAAAGGCAAGACTTTGCAGAGAACTTAGATTTAATTTTGTTTTATGTCTTTAACTCTGCGTAATGTCACGGTATTGTATATTCGGAGGCATCATCACGAAATCTTTCACGCAGCAAACTAAGATAATTAACCCCAGTGGCCAACGTTTAGATAAGTTTGGTGGTTTGTCCTATATTTGGCATGTCTATTTCCACCTTGAAAACGCCTCGTTAATAGACACATATCCGTTGATGGCTGGAAAGACCACGGGAATACCGTATATAGAGATTCAGACTTAACCTTCAAGAGGGCGCGCGGTCGGTTGTAACGGCAGCGGTCGCACGTAACCTAAATGACCTATGGGATAAATCTTGGGTTGTCTTTTTTAACCCCCGACCAAAAAAAGGGGTGTTATAAGTTTGACGTCGATGTCTGTCTGTCTGTCTGTCTGTCTGTCTGTCTGTCTGTCTGTCCGTCTGTCTGTCTGTCTGTCTGTCTGTCTGTCTGTCTGTCTGTCTGTCTGTGGGTGTGTCTGTCTGTGGCACCGTAGAGCTCAAACGGATGGGCCGATTTCGATGCGGTTTTTTTTATTTGAAGGTTAATGTCCGTGCGGATGTTCTTAGCTATGTTTCGTTAATATCGATTCAAGATGGCCGCCTCCACAAAATGGCGGACAAAATATTTCTTCACACCCTACCTCAATATGGGTATCAAATGAAAGGGAACTAGTAGAACATTATATAGATAATCCGAGATCCAAGGTAGTCGGGGGTTAGTCAAAATTTTTAATTTTGTTCTTGTTTTATAAATTCGTTAGTGTGTATAATAATCTTTTCAATAATATACTCAGAAATAAACAATTTCCAAGATTGAACAGACATTGTTACTCCTACGCCATTTCTACGAGTACCCGAATCTTCCGTGAGACTGTTATGAACATAGCGAAAATTCGCGTTGAGCGTCGCCCGTACTGTTTTCGATGACAGGCGCGCGGAATCGTTTCGACGTCAACACGACGTTAACGTTCAACACAAGCAGCGATAGACCGCAGGCCCGTGAACAAAATTTATGGGTCATCTGATACAGCAGGAGACCTATGTAGGATGATAGAAGGGTATAAGGTAATAAGATTGAGCACTATGCCGTCACTTGTAAGCTGCCAACTGAGTGCTGTTGAAGAGGGGGGGCTCTAAATCTCGATCATTTCTCCTTGTCGCATGATTTTTGTACGGCATTGCGAAATAATGTACTAGAAGAGGTATTGAAACTGTATGGAACCAAAGCCGAACACAATCAAATGACCAAACTTATTCTGTAAATCGTCGGAAAATCATGATTTTTTTTCACAAACTAACAATTAGAATTTTAAAATTTATAATTTTTATTGTTTCAATACCTCTTCTAATCTATTATTCCGCAATGCCGTACAAAAATCATGCGACAAGGAGAAATGATCGAGACTTAGAACCCCCCCTCTTCAACTGCACTAAGTTGGACAGCTTACAAGTGACGGCATAGTGCTCAATCTTATTACTTTATACCCTTCTATCATCCTACATAGGTCTCCTGCTGTATCATATGACCCATAAATTTTGTTCACGGGCCTGCAGTCTACGACAATATTTATTTTTTTACCAAAAAAAGTGTCAGATATAAGTCTTATGTGTGATTAATGTGAAATAAGGTATGTTATTTTATGGTAAGGCATGTAACAAAAGGTGAAATAAAAATTATATTACAGGCGAGTAAAGCTCCTAATCCCGAATAGGCCGTCCCCCGGATCATTAGACCCCGGACGCGGCCGGCCCGGAACCGGCGCGCCGGTTTTCAAACTCTAATTATTGTTGCCAATTGATTTAGGTGTTTAGCTGCTCGCTTGTTTCAGGTCGCCTCTAATTTGAGTTATAATTGAGGTGGATAGTGAATAGGTTTGTTATTGTTTGACGTCATTCGAATACAGCGTTTTGACGTTATTTGAAAAATATGGCAGGTGGAAAACTGATTCCAAAATGTTTTCATTTATATAATAATCGTCCATATTGGTGAATATTCCTCATAAGTACTACACTTTTCTTTAATTTATTCAAAGGGCTTTGTCGGTAAGCGACTATACCTATCGTCATGTAAAACAACTTAGATTTATGCTTAGATACGCCCCACTTAGATACGACTTATAAGCCCCAAATCTAAAATTTTATGTGCATGTTATATTGTCCAAATATTTTGTCTTTGATTTGGATATTTGTTGCTCGTATATGTCGTACGCAAAACGCAGATAATACAGTTGCAAGTGGGTTTACAACGTAGATGAAACGCGTCGATCGATTTTTTGCCTCCGTCTGTTTTTCTAAAATCGCTTAATCTCATTAGTATCTGACAGTTAACGAGCCTTTTTCGGCGTTTCACTAACGTAAATTAAACCCAGTTGGCTGTCAAACTCGGGAAACAAATTTGGGATTCATTCGGTCATCTTATCGGCGCCGAGCCGAATCACTGAGCACCAGAGTTAAATTTTAACTCTTTACGTTGCCGATGCTCAAAACTTTGTGCGATCTGTGTGAATTAAATGCGAGTTTCTACAAAGTACTAACGTCTATAGAAGCTACGATTTTATAAAATGCGCTCGCTGCGTTTTAAAGGGTTTTTTCAGCATTAACTAAATGTTCAATGCACACTAAACGTTCCCACAGCTGGGACTCGGGGCCTTCTCTCGCAAGGAGAGAATAAAGGCCATAATCCACCACGCCAGCCAAGCGCGGTTTGGTTGATGAGACATGACTTGGAAAGATTCTAGGTACATGTCGGTTTCCTCACGATGTTTTCCTTCGCCTATTTAAGTTAGCAGCACTTAAAACTTGTAAACTTTCTTTTCAATGAACCTTAATTATTTCCTGATATAAATGTAGTCTATGTTATGCGTTAGGACATCAGCTATCTGGTAGTGAAAGTCCCGTCATAATCAGTCCAGCCGTTTCAAAGTTCCGCCGGCACAAATGGACAGAAATAAGCCAAAAATTTAAAAAAATATTTGGTTATATATACCGTCTTTAAATTCATATGTATGTAGTAAAAAGCGCCTATCGTAATGCAAACAGACCCTTTAATTTTATTTATTCAAATACTCGTAAATATGTGATAGAATAAACGCATCTGAAAACATTTACCACCATGCCCTGTTGTATTTTTTTGTAAAAAAGATAGTAAGCAAATATGAGCGCCAAAAGACTAGATGGTCTATCGTCTCTTCAACTCGAGAGTGAATAAATTTCTTCTAGGTTCTAAGCATGCTCCATCGTAGACTGCATCGTCGTTATGCATCAGGGAAGAAGGCAGTCAAGAGTACTTACACGTAACATTGTAAAATAATTCATTTGAATGGCCTTGGTATCTTATCTGTGCCTGGATTTTGCTGTAATGCTGCCAACTAAAATGTCTCTTATGATCCTTAAGTTGTTTTTTTTTGCCAATTAACCAATTAAGAGTTTGCTTACCATTGTTTGTGTTACAAGTTTTCATTTGTACTCTTAAGGTTAAATATCAAAAAAAAATCAGGTATCTGTTACGCATCACGTAGCACAGAATTCGCATAATAATTCTCACATGCCCAATCCTTTGCTAATCATCTGAACAAATCCTTCTTTCCATACCATTTGAGCCGTGCTCGACATTAGTGAGGTATCAGACATCACACATCGCATCACACGGAAACCTGGGGTCTACCGTATAACGAAACTGAATGCTCTTGCTCCGCCGTCTCTTTCATTTTAAGCCAACTTATAGAGACAGGAATAACAAGGCCATAACAATTTTAGTTCGACGATACACGCTCGGGATGGGAACACATTAGCAGGTGAAAATCGTTGAGGGAATTTTTGTGTTGTTTTTGAATTGCTTAATGTATGTTTTGTGCATTCGAAAGTAATGAAATATTATTTGTGGATTTCGTTTTGATATAGAACGTTTTTTACAAACTTCAAAAATGAGGTGCAGCTTCGTTGGAAATGTTGGAATCTTAGGTGTTGTAGAATTCTTTGCAGAGTCGGTTTTGGTAAAGTATCACAGTTTTACTAGTAATCTGCAGTAATGTGCGACGATGCACTGTAACAGGCGGCCGTCGTTGCTTAAGGTACAAGTTCGCTCGGAGACCGCGACACGAGACCGAGACGCGAGACCGCGACCGGAGACCGCGTCAGGCACTTGACTCTATAAATAAATAAATATTGGTGGACAATTCACACACAACACCATCTGACCCCAAACTAAGCTAAGCTTGTATGATGGCGGCCAGATAGCTGATATGTCTCGCGACACTTGTCTCGGTCTCGTGTCGCGGTCTCGGCGCGAACTGGCGCCCATACAATTCCATAGAGTCAAGTGCCTGTCTCGGTCTCCAGTCGCGGTCTCGGCGCGAACTGGCGCCCATACAATTCCATAGAGTCAAGTGCCTGTCTCGGTCTCCAGTCGCGGTCTCGGCGCGAACTGGCGCCCATACAATTCCATAGAGGCAAGTGCCTGTCTCGGTCTCCAGTCGCGGTCTCGGCGCGAACTAGCGCCCATACAATTCCATAGAGTCAAGGTCGCGGTCTCCGGTCGCGGTCTCGCGTCTCGGTCTCGTGTCGCGGTCTCCGGGCGAACTTGTACCTTTACCAAGAGGCGCGTGTATTGCTCGTCTCGTCACTCACATTACATTGTGTACATTGTGTACCTTTTTAATGTACCTATCTTCAACGACTAAAAGACAACAACTGAACCAAACTGAAAGACGCCAGTTCAAAGGTTCTATAACACAGCAAAGCAAATTTGACCTTTTTTTGTTGCATGAGATTTTTATCCCGTTGTTTACTAAAATTTGGGTACGTTGATTCCGAATCTACTCACAGATTTTTTTGTAGCAGATCTGAGTCTACTGCTAACTACAACTGTGTCTTAGCTTTGACATTGCTCTCTCTTTAATTTCTTCTTGAAATGATAGAGACCGCAATAGCATAAGGAAAACCGGTTATATTTTTTAAACGAAATTCAGTTAGGTGATAGAAGAGCGGGTTAGTGCAATAAAGTTGTCTTCTTGAATTTGTAGAGCAGGCAATAAATTGATATCAATAGCGTTGTAACCAAACTAATTTCTACATAAATATCATTATATGTTCTTAAAAGAAAGAGGTCGGGTTTAAATAGTCCTGATTATTTAAGTGATATTTGTGGAAAATATAAATTAAAACATCCGTTTGACGTCAGACTTCGTTAATACGTCACAACTTGGATTATTTTAGGTTTCCCCCAATATCCTTAGTTCTGGATAAAATAAAGCTCAAAAAACATCATCAAACTCTTAAAAACGACTGAAGCGGCAAACACGCTTCTACTATGGCGATGAAAATCAGGTGACGTCTCCTGATTTAGTCTCAGTCGCAACAAGGAGTTGTGTACGTTCGCTGACAATTGTGTACGTTCGCTGACAATTCAATTTTTCAAACAAATTTTCGCCACGTTATGTTGTCTTTAGATTATAGCATACCTCATCTTCGTTTCTTTAATTATATCGATGAAAACCATAGTAAATTTATAACATAATTGATTTAAATATAGTAAATTTCCTCATGCAATAAAATGGCTGTATAAAGTATTCCGGCTTCCTATGTTTCTAAGGCAGTAATAGTAAAGCTGAGCACCGGAAAACAAGACTCTGGCCCTCTAGGGACGCTTGATTTCTGGAAAACTTGTGATCAATATCCCACTAGTATCCAGATAATTATGAATAAACTAAATTATGAGGATATTTAAGGGTATTTATTTTATTTTACCCTTTCAGTTACTTTATTACGGTTTTTGTATAGATCCCCACTCGATTAACAATATACCTATTTTTATGTTGAAAATATTGCTGAGCATTATAATTTTGCAAACAAATGGAGGACGCTGCCTTTTGCACCAAAATATGTATACTGAGGCAAAATGCAGTGCCGTAAATTCCAAATCCCTATCTGTTCAAAACAATTATCTTAATTTGTTTTCATTAAACCTTCGTAACTCGGCTCTTATGTTATTGTCATTATGTTACTGTAAGATATTGTTAAAATCAGTAGAGTTTTTTGAGTTTATTGATAACAGATATAAATACAAATCTTCTTTCATGCTAATACTATTAGTATGAATAATAAGAAACTCTAGTCAGTTTTCATTTTGTTGCAAACTCTACGGAAAAATGTGAATTGAAATGAAATCAACGATATTAGCAACACAATAATAATTACAGCGCAGAAGGCTGCTATAATGAGATCGAGCTGATAGTAGTCCCAGTTTGAGATAAGAGCAGTAGCAGATCGCAGTAGTGGCGCCCCCTTGTGGCGGATGACGTACTCTGACCAAAACACTGCGCGGTCTAATGCGGTCTGGGGTTGGTCGCTCATAACGTCGCGGAGGTTGACCATGTTGCGACGGTAACTGCGAACAAAAATATTCATGAATGAGATATATGTACATATATTAAATCCAATTTCGCTAGCTTGTCACACGTTTTTGATGCTACTGTTGAAGTTAGAGAAAAATATCACAAGAAACATCTACAACAAATATTACAAAACATTACATAACTAAGCGGAGCCTCCAACTGTTAGTTACTTAGCCGGCAGCCAACTCATTCAAAGATAATAATGAGGTAAACGAGGTACCGTTCGTTGTGAAAATCTAGGAGGAAGGCCTACGTTCAGTAGTGGACGTCTTGCGGCTGATGTCGATGTTGATGAACGAGGTAAAGGTAATGAAATTGTGGGCCAGTCTTACCTTTCATCATTAATAACAGTATGGATTGCATTTAAAAGTTTTTCTTCAGTAACTGATTCGATGTCAACCCTCAAGCCGACGTTGAAACGCACATACTGCTCGACGTTGTACCACTGGTCGACGAGCATCGGCATACCGATTAAAGGTACTCCGGCTGCGATGGCATCATCCGTCGACTGCATGCCGCCTTGAGTTATAAACAACTTGACTTTCGGGTGACCTGTGAAGGGTAGTCATTATTAAACAAAATAAAACTCTTAAATCGTACGAGAATCTTGAGCTAACAGTCATGATATTTTTATCTTTTATAAACAAAATTGAAAAAAACATGTTTATAAATTCTGCCACTGGCAGCTACTGCGCGAGACGTCGCAAGAAAGAAGCGGCTGAAAATAGGTGACGTTGAAGTCCACTTGTGATTTTGTCCTATTTGCAGAGACTTTGGGCAGTTTTTAATCTGAGGCTAAGTCTGGTGAAGAGTTAAGTAAGAGAAATACAGGTGATTCTCACTCTAGCTCGTACCTATTGTAAAGACTCACCATAACAATCCACCAAGGCAATGAGGTCAGTGAAATTGGAACTGGCATTGAAGTTTTGCATTGGGCACTGGGCACTGTTAGGGGTCGTCTTGTTGATGTTTGATTTAGTTAGTTTTAGTGGTATTTTACAAAAATAATGTATTTATTTATCGACAATAGATTTGCACGTGCCACCATCGGGCCTGGCATTAAACCACGGTGTGGTCTGGAATCACACAGTATCAGGTGGAGATTTTAAAGCATGTTAAATCAGTGCTATTTCTTTTGATATTAGTTTAGATATGAAAAATATTTTTGGTTACACAGAATTCATTTGGTTGTTTTGTATAGAGTGAGTCAAAATTACAGGCAAATGCAAAAAGATATGCTATAAGCATTTTTTTTTACAGTTGAGGTAAGGGTAGTTTCATAGTGAAATAGTACAGAAAATATTAACAGGAATAATAATACTAATTCAAGTTCATAGATTTAGTGAAATAATTCTTACGCAAAACTTCAAATTGCGGCACCCAACGAAATATTTTCACATTTGAAATTCCGATAAAGTCATCATTGTTCCACTTCATTAAAACATCGTAAGGCAGTTGAGAGAATGCTCTCACAATGGTCTTCATTGTTTCATTAGGTAATAGAGATGCATAAACCGTGGTTCCCAAACTGACGTAAACGACACCATTCACTGATTCATTTAGATACGTTTCAATTTCCTGCAACAGTTATTTTGATTTTAATTTTTCTAGCTATTTAGTTTATTTCAACTTCATTACTGTTATTTTTCTTACCCTTGGTAATGATACTGTCTGTTTTTGTGGATATATTCCTCCTACATAAACCATATTGGGGGGCACAGGACGATTGTTATCCCATACTTGATGTTCAGCAATAAAAACCATTGCAATATTCTTCTTTAACTCTTTCAAAGGAGGTACATCAGGTCCAAAATGTGTTTCCAAAATTTTATCTTCTTCTGTTTCTATGTTCCTTATTGTATTCTCAAATTCATAATGTCTGTATATTTCGACAATTTTCTGGTAAATTGATAGGTTATAAAGCTTCTGATGTGTTACAGTTGGGTACAGTACTGCATGTGTAGCGGCCCCCACATAATCAGTATACATTTCCAAGGTCCCAAAACTGCTATACAGTATTACTGGGGCATCAAAAATGTGAGAGAGTACCAAGGATACTTTTGTACAAGCTTCTAATATTAGCAAATCAAACTTTTTTATTTTTATCGTTTATAATCGCTCGTACTTGCTCAGTATTTACTTCTTCTATGAACATATCAGTAAATATGTAAGAAAAATATGCAATAAGTCGTAAGTGGCTGGCTGCATTGTTACTGAGAGCTTCTTTGGCCATACTCGCATTTTTTGCTTTGTAACCAGCTTCACTTACATCTATTTCAGTAAAATTGACTGGTGTGTTTCCATTTATAAATATGGGGTTTGGTGTTATTCTTACAACTTCATGTCCGCGCCTTACCAGCTCCAGCGATAAGTCCTTGTTTGCATTTTGGTGGCTAACTGAAGCCGTTGCCATGAATACTAAAATTCTTGCTGCGTAACATTGTAACAAATTAACGTGTAGTAGAACATTAATTATGCACAATATTTTTGGCTTCATTATATTATTTAATTACAGAACTTGTTTCGATGCCTCTACTTGTTGAAATGATAATGCAATGCGAAACGGTTATCATGAAGTCTGAGAAACTTCTTGAATTTACCATTTGAATTATATGTACCTACGTATTACTACCGTTTTAACGTCCTCTTCTCGGCAAGTACAACGCAAAAAAATATCCTTCAAAACTTTTCAATTCTTACTGATGTTCAAATAAACGGATGTTAATTAGTTCATTAGTATTTAGATGTTTTCTCACTGTAGCGGAGTAGGTAATTGTTAAACATTTTTACTATCCACATTTTTAACCACAAACATAACATTTTACGAATAACCTCTAGAATAACCTCTACAACGACCATTACTAACACTATTTCCATTATATCTTTCTCGTAACAGAAACGCAACATTTTTGACACGTATAGTAATGGTGTGCATTGGTAAGTGGTAAGTCTAAAATTATTAAATCACCATTTATGTTTCAACAACATTAAATTAATTGAAAAAATAAACATTATGGTCGAATTGATAACCTTCTCCTTTTTGGAAGTCGGTTAATAGTAGAAAACCTATTGCTGACTTGATTGTTTTGTGAGAGATACCATCTTGAACTTAATAATTTAGTGTCATTAGGTATTTTTAACCGACTTCCAAAAAGGAGGAGGTTATCAATTCGACCACAATGTTTTTTTATCAATTAATTTAATATTGTTGAAACATGAATGATGATTAAATAATTTTAGACTTACCACTTCCCAATGCACACCATTACTACACCTGTCAATAATGTTGCATTTCTGTTACGAGAAAAATATAATGGAAATAGTGCTTTTATGAGAGATGCCATCTTGAACTTTATCATTTAGTGTCATTAGGTATTTTAACCGACTTCAAACAAGGAGGAGATTATGTTTTAGTAAATATAGTTTTCACATTGCTACTACATATAATATATGTATTATGGTAGCAATGAGAAAACATACTACATGTATGTACATCATCTAAACATATAATATCATATCGTGGGCAGAAACAAAATCGAGATATGCTAACATAGCATAACAAAATCGAGATATGCTATGATATCTCGAATTTGTTTCTGCCCACGATATGATATATGTTTAGATGATGTACATACATGTGGTATGTTTTGTTTTGTTAGTTTTAGTTTAGTTTTGAAATAGGGAAATTTATATCGGAGATTTATTTTAATTATATTAAGTAATGTCCTTTTTTACGCGTAATGGTGGAGATACCTTAAAATCACAAAATTGACGTCTATGTTGTTGCGAATTCCAGCGTCATTTAACACTTACCACAAAGTGTGATGCATGCTTCTTTTCCACGCTTTACTTTTTTTTTAAATCAAGAGTGTCTACACACTAGCCGTAGCAAGAAAGTCGCCTTTACAGATGGGACGTGTTTTATATAATAAACTGCCCGAGAGCGTTAAAGCTACCACCAGTGACACCGTTTTTGTTAATAAAGTGAAGCAACTTCTATTAGAGAGAACACTGTACAGCATAAAGGAGTACTTAAATTGTGATTATGATGAATATGAAATCCTAACTTAATGTTTTGAAATGACTTTGCCTTTAATAATTCTGATATTTGTAAAAACATATTAATTAATTTATTATACTCTTATGTTCATGCTTGGACGCTAATAATAGAAAAATAATAATAATAAAAAATTGCCCCTTTACAGCAAACTTATTATATTGATTTTAAATTGTATTAATTTTTGTATATGACAAGACATATTATAAGCACTATTAATCATTGTTTAACAATATTTTTGATGTGGATAATGTTAATGGAATGTTTATATATGTTAATAAAAACTATTCTATTCTAACTATTCTATTATATTCACAAGAAGGACTTGTACCGTATGCATGGTAAGCAACATGCCTGCCACATAACAGCACAGTGAGACGCAGTTATTGGAACATGAAGAGTCCAAATCATTACCTAGCACTGCACTGCGTTACCCAGAGATCTAAGATGTTATATCTCTCAGCTCTGTAAATTCTGTCGTGGCAGAAACATTGTCTACAAACTGGAACACAGTAATGTTTTCATATTATTGCTTGCTTGGCGGTAGAATAACTGGCAAAGGTGTGGTTCCACAGGCGGACTCTGCTAGGAATCCTACCACTATTAAGCTACCTACTACAGTCAGACAGGACGGATTGATCTCGACACAGTATCAAACATCTTCGTCTTATCCGTATACCTACACAGAATTGCAGCTACAAGGATTGCCATTCCGAATTTGAAACACTCCGATTGCGTTGTGAATCAGTACCGTGGCGTCCTATGTGGCTAGAATGTATTTCACAGTGAGATGGTAGGTCCGAATCCCGCCGCATATTTTTGTATAGTACAGAGTTTTAAACTACTACTGGTATTAACTGGAAAACGTGGAGCGCGACCTTTTCTAA
Organism: Ectropis grisescens; assembly: GCA_017562165.1. NCBI lineage: Eukaryota > Metazoa > Arthropoda > Insecta > Lepidoptera > Geometridae > Ectropis > Ectropis grisescens. The sequence goes on from CM029788.1 coordinate 26,459,071, forward strand.
AAAGAAACGCTTTGGCTTTCAGTACCAAAAAACAAAATATTTGTCTGTAAAGCATCGAGCAACTCGATCTTCCGCGCAAGCACAGAAAAACATTGTTCAAATCTTTCTGTCATTTCTTGCGGGACGGAAGTTGCACACTAGCGCAAAGCTGCACTATTACATACAAAACATACTTGTACCGATCCATTGCCGATACTCACACAGCCAAATCACTAACACATAAAAAATAAAGCACCATTCACAAATCTAGCCCCGCCCTCACGTATATTATCAAACTCCATGGTCCACGTGGACTTGTACTTTGACAGAGGGGAAACGCTGTGTATGCCTACTCCCTTCCATGTTGCTCGCTGCTGTAAAGTCGGTTCATGAACGATGGTTTATAATCAAAGTAAGCTGTGGTCTTGTGGTTAAAAGGTCCGATAACACAATGGTAAGGTACAAATCCCACTTGCGACACCGACTATTTTACATCTATCATATTGATATACTTTTAATTAATTTTTTCCCATGTTTTTAGTAACAGAATCCCATCAAAATAATTAGCACAACAGTGACAGACACTTCGGTTTAGTGAAATATTATCAAGTCCTGTCAGTCCACAGATAATGAATCACCATCTACATTTTTACCCGACTGAAGTAAGGGTTATGTTTTTCGCGTATCTTGTGCCTATGTTTGTAAATTTCTTTATTCCCACTATCTTCCAAACGGCTGGATGGATTTTGACAATTAAGGTATCGTTGGATTCGTCTTAATAACCCAAGTGTCCTTAGATAGTATGTACATAATGTTTTTTTTATCTGTTGCAGTCGGGATTTTTTAAATTTAAGTTAGTTATTTTATAATTTTTGTATCGTCTCTCTCCGTACAATCGAACGTTAGTAAAATAACTAAGTAGTGTTGCCAGCAAACGAGATGGAAGCGGTCTTCGCAAACGTTAAGCGTTGTCTGCTTAATATTTATGAGGTCGCAAAACGCATCAGCGCGCGGTTTGTTTAATAACGGTGTTTTTAAACGACCCGGGGCTCGGAACGAAACCCTTTGGGCGATAGTCCGGACACAACAGGGCTGTCACTTAGAATGCTGATTTATTTTTAGGCATTGATTGAACGAGGGTTGAGCTCCTGAATCCCGCATGAAAGTGCTATTTACCATTGCTTTTCAAAATTAATTTTGATAAAGCAGACCTTGGAAAACTGTTAATTAAAACTAATTTGCATGTGTATTAAATGTATACAGACCATTTCATCTAAACATATTCCGCGAAACACGATTATAGTAACTTAGCTAAATAAAAAAACAGTACATTTTCCTTTAAACGCCCAATTTAACGTTCATCGTATCAAAATGAAAGTAATCGATCCCATTAATTTCTAAAGAAAGTAGTAGTTTAAAAATGTATAATATGACATCAAAAATCAAAACTTTTATGTGTGCTCAGTTTTTGTAAAACGCAATGCCATTTTTGGGAAAATGCTATACAAGCGAGCTGGCCCTTCAAACGTTCTGCCATTTAAATTGTCAAAATGTTGAATAAAATGTTATAGTGACGAGACGGGACATGTGACTAATTGAATGTCAGTGAACGTCAGACTTGATTTGAAATATCTGTGCTCCTAATTATTATAATGTTAATCATTATAATCATATATCAGTTTTGGTTTATCATTTTCTGCCTAATGGTTTTTCTGCTTAATTGGTTATTTTTTCATTGATTGTAATAGTACATAATGATATAAGTACGGTAAGTTGATAATTACAGCCGAGGTGATGTTGCTAGCTCAAGCCGTAGGCGGTAGGCGAGAACTACAAGAAAGCCAGAGGCTGAAATTATTAAAGCGCACATATGTAATACGACGACGATACGACGGGGTGTAAGGGGACCTCAACATCTAAGTGTCCCCAAAACTGTCAAACTCACCTGCCCGTGGTGCACCTTGCCGACCAACAAACGAGGCTCTGACGACCGACCGATGGCGGGATAACCATCCAAATAGCCGTGCTGTAAATATAGCTGTGACGGGCAGCAGCGTCACATGCATAAGATGGCCCGGCACTGCGGTCGCCAACCCACATGCCCAGCGTGGCGACTATGGGCAATACCCCCTTTATGATAGGTCCCAAAAAAAAAGGCCCCTAGTTCCCGGCCGCCCTGCTATTCCTGGCCAAGGCGGCGGTCATGTTAACGGCAGGGCAGGGGGTGCGAAGAATCCCCGGGCTACGGTAGGCTGCCAAACCCAATTGACCCTGGCTGTGCATAACGGAAGGACGATTCGAGATGACGATAGGCTCGCTCAGCTGGAAGAAGAACTGACCCACATAAGGTGGCACATTCTCGGGTTATGCGAAGTCCGAAGACAGGGAGAGGACACCGTAACTTTGGAATCAAGCCATCTTATGTATTACCGTGAAGGTCACCAGCTGTCGCAAGGCTCTCCATAACAACGTTTTAGAAATCGCAAGTGTGTCTCCGTGGGTCGCGTACCTGGTGCTGAAGTTGACCGAGAGGTATACCCTCAAAGTGGTCATGGCGTACGCACCCTGGGAGGCATACCCTGATTCAGAGGTGGAAGCTTTGTATGAGGATATAGCAAAGGCTTTACATAACACCTCCAAAGCCCACTTCAACGTTGTTATGGGGGATTTTAACGCCAAAGTGGGAGTACGGACTTGCAGTGAATCGGTAGTAGGACCATATGGATTGGGAAGACGAAATGAGAGGGGCCAAATGCTGATCGACTTCCTCGAAAAGGAAAGGTTGTTTCTGATGAATTCGTTCTACCAGAAACAGCCTCAGAGGAGGTGGACATGGCGAAGCCCCGACGGACGGACTAAAAATGAGATTGACTTCATTATTACGGATAAACGGCGTATATTCAGGGATGTCTCAGTGATCTCTAGGTATGCTGCCGGAAGTGATCACAGGCTTGTGAGAGGCACCCTGAATATTGATTACAAGCTTGAACGCGCCCGTTTGACGAAGTCAACACTCCGTCCGAACCTTCTCCAAACCATAGTTGGGTCTGAAACATTTCAGCTAGAACTGAAAAACCGGTTTGCTGCCATGGAAACCACAGACAGCGTTGACCAGAAGCTCGACAGAGTGGTGGATGTCCTACGAGAAGAGGGCACAAAATTCTGCAAAATGCGGCGCAAAGGCAGAAAGTCAAAGCTTTCGACGGAAACTCTGCAACTCATGGAGGAACGACGAAATCCCACGTTAACTTCGTCAGAACAAGGGACTCCAAATAAGAAAATTACCAAACTTGTACAACGTGACCTCCGATCAGCTAACACGCTCTTGATTGAAAAATCAATTGAGCAAAATCGGGGGTCAAAAGTGTTCGTCAAGACACTAGGTAGAAGCCACCTGACGAAGTTAACCACCTCGGCGGGGACAGTCGTTACATCCAAAGCGAGTATTCTTTCGGAAGTAGAAGACTTTTACGGCCAGCTGTACGCATCACAGAGCTCCAAGAACTGTTTAATGCCGTCCTCTTCACCGGGAGGTGAAGGCCTCCACAGGCGTGGCACAGAAGTGTAGTCACCCTTTTCTTTAAAAAGGGAGATAAGACACTTTTAAAGAACAGGCCAATATCGCTTCTGAGCCACGTCTATAAGTTGTTCTCAAGAGTTATCACAACTCGTCTCGCCCGAAGACTCGATGAGTTCCAACCTCCTGAACAGGCCGGGTTTCGAAGTGGGTACAGCACCATAGACCACATTCACACGGTACGGCAAATTGTACAGAAGACAAAAAAGTACAATCGGCCTCTTTGCTTAGCGTTTGTGGACTATGAAAAGGCGTTTGACTCGGTCGAAACCTGGGCTGTTCTGGAGTCCTTACAGCGATGCCAAGTCGATTGGCGATACGTCGAGGTGATGAGATGTTTGTACGACGCCGCTACGATGACGGTCCAAATTCAAGACCAGCAGTCGAAGCATATTCCTCTGCAGCGAGGCGTGAGACAAGGGGACGTAATTTCCCCGAAATTGTTCTCAAACGCACTAGAGGATATGTTTAAGACTTGGATTGGGTTGGGTTGGACATGGCCTAAACATCAAAGGCAAGTACATCTCTCACCTACGATTTGCGGACGACATCGTCATCATGGCAGAGTCGCTGGAGGACTTGCAATGTATGTTGGACAGCCTGGCTGACGCTTCTCAACGCATTAGCCTCCGGATGAATTTGGATAAAACCAAAGCCATGTGCAACGAATTCGTTGCTCCGAGGCCGATTGCCGTAAATGGAATCACTCTTGAAATTGTACAGAAATACGTTTACCTAGGGCAGATGCTCGAACTAGGTAGAAGTAACTTTGAGAGTGAGGCTATGAGAAGAATTCAGTTGGGCTGGGCAGCATTTGGAAAACTTCGTCGAGTCTTCTCGTCACCCATCCCACAAAGTCTGAAGACAAAAATGTATAACCAGTGCGTCTTACCCGTTATGACCTACGGTGCTGAAACGTGGACACTGACAGTGAAAATGGTCCGTAAGCTCAAAGTCGCTCAGCGAGCTATGGAAAGGGCTATGCTTGGGGTTTCTCTGAGGGATTGCATCCGGAACGAAGTAATTCGTCAGAGAACTAGAGTCACCGACATAGCTCAGCGTATTAGCAAACTGAAGTGGCAGTGGGCCGGTCACATCTGTCGCAGACCCGATAGCCGCTGGGGCAGACGGGTTCTGGAGTGAGACCGCGAATCGGCAAACGTAGTGTAGGACGTCCTGAGACTAGATGGAGTGACGATATTCGAAAGGCAGCTGGTGGCGGTTGGAGAAGTAAGACCGAGGACCGGTCTGAGTGGCGTATCATAGGGGAGGCCTATGTCCAGCAGTGGATGAATACAGGCTGATGATGATGTAATACGACGTATTGTAACACATTTGCGAGGAAATAAATAAAATTCATTTTCAAATAACAACAATACAGCGAAAAGAAAAAGTTTACGAAATAATTTTTGCTGTTCACAAATTAGCGATGCGCGCGCATCAGTGCTTTTTTTAAGCAAAGGCACAAAACCAGTCAGTTTTCCTAATAAAGTAAATTGTTATTTTTGTTTTGTAACGGATACATTGTTGTAATTTATGGTCAAAATTAATTAAATTAACGAATTAAATAATTCTTTAATATATTTTATCTCCCAAAGTTAATTTTATTCATAAAATGTTGACCACTTTTCTGACATAAAAATTCTTTGCTAAGATTAAAAAAGTACCGTTTTGTTTTAGACGGAGCATTTTGATAAATCGTGCGTTTTACATAACATTACCGCACAAGTACGTATTGAAATTGGTGAAATTAGAGATTATTTACGAGCAAACGTGTACAAAAATAATATTATTGTACCTGCAACTTCCCCAGTGTAACTATACGTTATAAGGTAAATAAATAATTCTATCTATCTATTGAAATAATTAGGTAGGTACTGTTAATCCTAAAATATTAAAATGGCAATCAAAAAAAAAGAAAAATCTGGAAAGTTTGAAGGGAGAAAACTACTTTTAGAACCCTAATTAAATCTGAAAAATCAACGATTTAGTCAATCTATGAGGTTAAAGGGGATGGGTCTCCAAAAATTTATCGTTTCGGTATTTAAATTAGTTTTAGCCTAATTTCTATTTTTACTTTCAGTTTCAACTCGGTCCGTCTGAAGGTATTTAAAACATATATATCCGAACTTTCACATTAATAAAATGAGTGGGATTAATGAATAAAGCACAATCAACATAACACCAACATCATGTTTCTGTACAACTTTTTTTTCATGATTATCTTTAACTTTTTAAGTGACAACCCTACACTGAAAGGGGGGCGCTAAACAGTAGCGTACCCGCGCAAACCGCGTTATGGAGTCATCTCGCGAACAATCTTCGCTAACTGATTTAGGAACTCGTACCACGATTGAATGTTGTTTCGACACGATGGGGAGTGCAGAGTTTTATAAGCGTGGAAAAATATTCCCGTAGGTTCCTCACAAAACTAAAAAGTTGAATAAATATTCTGTGAGGTTTTTTCCGTATTAGCAGCCCACTTCAAGTTCCACTTCTGAAATTCGGGACCCCTCACAAAAAGAGAGAATAAAGGTCATGATCCACCAAGCTGGCCAAGTACGATTATGAGATGAAACATTGAACTTTAAATATACACAAGTTTAGACAAATGTTTGTACATTTAACCAAAATTTTTTTTTAAACCACATTTCCCCCAAAACTCACAGATGGTCAGCTTGAAATGGGAAAGGGACTGTAGCCTCCTTCTGAAGAAACGTATTAATATAAAATTATGTAACGAAAATTGTTTACAATTTCAAACTTGTATTAAATTTCAATTTTTAAATTTGCCACTATGTTTTTCACACTTTTGCTTTCTACTCAATTTTGACATATACTTTTTTACGAAATAATAAATAACGAAAATTTCATTAAATGTATGTATTCTTACATAAAGTTTTAATGTTATAATACACAAACAATAGACTTAGATTAGAATTACTTGCGAATACGATAAGCTTACCTACTGAAGTTCAGTGCAATAAGATTATGATTCATATATTATTATTATGAATCCCTGTCTAAATATGTAAGATTTCCAGTTGTAGGAACATAGACTGGTTACTTAGAACTGGTTACTATTTCATTTTGACGTATTATTTATATAAACACGTATTTGAGTAAACGGTGTAAAGGCAAAGTGATCGTTTTCACCTGCAGGCTAAATACTCTCACAGCAGTTGTCGAAGTTAAAATAGGATCTGCTATTTGCATATTCCAATCTCGCAGCGCCGCGGGCCGCCCCGGGCGCGGCCGCTAGTTGGAGCCCCTACCATTTTCCTGGCATAGATGCTTAGATGCTAGTAAGTCTGCCTGCGAAGCCGTAGGTTGTCGGTTAGATTCCCACACTATTTATTTACCATTATTTATCTGGGTGTTTCTATGTAGAATAGCATTTACAGTTGTGAAGTCACAGTTGTGAACTTGCTGTGAATTTACAGCTAAATCTAGATAAGTATTGTTGTAAATAAGTCAGTTGTTTTTAATTCGGGACTAGAGGGTTTGTTTATTAATTCGTATTTATTATCAGCTGCTATACAATCAATCAAGTTACGGCTGGTCTGGTAAGGCTGGTCTGGTCGGGAGAACGGCGCCTGCCGATCCGGAGACCCCGGGTTCAAACCCCACACGCACCACTGTCTTTTCGAAGTCATGTGCGTAAGGCCGCTAGCTTAAAATGGTGAAGGAAAACATCGTGAGGAAACCGACATGTACCTAGAACCTTTCGAAGTCACGTGTCATCCACCAATCCGCACTGGGCCAGTGTAGTGGATTATGGCCTTAACTCTCTCCTTGCGAGAAACGGCCCGAGTCCCAGAAGTGGGAACATTTAGTGGGTTGTTGATTGATCAGCTTCTAGCCTGTTTATTTTTACACAAAGGAATCGTTGATGTCATCATTATAGATGAGTGGAAATTACGAGCTGTTCGGTTTTAATCAATTGTAGTAGGGACCTGTAAATTACAAGTACGTGTTACCCTGTAATGTTTGCGTTTCCACAGCTTGGGTCCAGGCCTTTGCCTCACATGGAAATAATCGAAACGATGATTGACCAAGCTAGCCAAATACAGGTTGGCTGACGAAACATTGCTCTCGAAAGGTTGTTGTTACATGTTGGTTGCAACGAGATGTTTCTAACCCCCGACCAAAAAAAGGGGTGTTATAAGCTTAACGTCGATGTCTGTCTGTCTGTCTGTGGCACCGTAGAGCTCAAACGGATGGGCCGATTTCGATGCGGTTTTTTTATTTGAAGGTTATCAATTTGTGGGGATGTTCTTAGCTATGTTTGGTTAATAGCGATTCAAGATGGTCGCCTCCACAAAATGGCGGACAAAATATTTCTTCACAACCTACCTCAATATGGGTATCAAATGAAAGGGCTTGAGTAGTAGTACACTAAAACAAATTTCAAATCCAAGATAGCTGCCACCACAAAATGGCGAATTATATTATTTTTTCATTACTACCACAATATGGGTATCAAATGAAAGGGCTTGACTAGTAGAATGTTATGACAAATCCTAGGTAGGGGTTAGTCAAAATTTTTAATTTTGTTCTTGGCTTCACCATTAAAGCCAGTGGAAGCTAGGAACTCGTAGATAGAAATTTGGAAGAATAGTCAAAGGTGCAGGCGGATTTCGAAACAACAATTTATTGCAAAATCGGACGTTTTGGACATTAAGCTACTCTGACTTTTGTTTGTGGATTCCCCTCTTGCAGTTGGTCAGAAGTAGGTAATAATATAAGATGTAAAAACATACTATTTTATATATTTTATTTCTCGCTGTTTATGCAACAACATGCAATTTTTTTGGTATTACATGATTAGTTTAAAAACAACTATAGTGCACTCCGTCACTGAATCATATCCGAAGAATGTTGTAATTTCAGAATGACATTATTTGGTAGGCAAGCGTAAGCTTTTTTGCTTGGCAAACAAAGAGTAAGTATTTGTTTTGTATTAAAATTACATTCGCGGTGCATATAAGCATTGCTTTGCATGAATTGAATCGAAAAACGATCGCAATTGGAGCTCATAGTACGTTTCCTGTTGCGTGAAAATATTGTGTTTGGCGGTGAATTGGTAATTCGGGGAGATAACTTTTGTATAGAGTTTGGATATTGTTTTAAAAACACTTTTACACGGTTACATGGGACGTTTGTGCAAATTCGATACGGATTCATTTATCTCCCATGGACATACTCAAATAAAAAATAATGGCAACTTATACCCCTGTTTCTTTTAACGCCACAGCATGTGATTGTGGAATGCAGGAGCGTGGCAGATCAACGGGCAGAGTTCCTCCACTCCCCAGCAGCAGTCCCGGAGGCATTCACCAACCTGAATAGGTTGCTTGCCTTCTGGGAGAGCCTGGGATGGCTGGAGTAGAAGGGTAGTATGAGCCACGCACAATGGCCAAATGGAGAGGCTAAGTGCGGAAAAGGCCCCGTCAAACTAACTACTAACCGCTGTTTATTTTTTGTTAACAGAACTTACCCATGAGCATGATGCTTGAAACTGTGCCTAAATGTCTAAATAATGCATAATCCAAATTAATACTATTAAGAAGTTAGAGTAAAGTTCGTGAGTTTGTGGGGTTGTATGAATAATTTATGGATCTACTAAACTGATAAAAAATACTAATTTTTTTATATCAATAGACAGTCTTATTTGTGAGTGTCATAAGCTATATCATACAAGCATTGCTTAGTTTGGGGTCAGATGGTGATGTGTGTGGATTATCCACCACTACCAATATAATCCTACTAATACTATAAGCGCGAAAGGTGGATGCTGAATGTTGGTAGCTTAATCACGTTAAAACAGTTTATTCCAAAACGGCTGAACGGATCGGCTTGAAATTTGGATCACAGATAGCCTTCAGGCTACAAAGGCAACTTTTTTGCGAAAATAACGGGAACGGGAAGCAGGCAAGTAAAACCGGGGAGCACTGCAATAGTTCGTGGTGGATTATGGCCTTAAATCTCCCCTGGCGATAGAAGACCCCGTGTCCTTACAGTGGCAACATTTAGTGGGCAGCTTTTGCTGAATTAAATAATAATTTGATTTAGTAATATTTTCAATACCAACTAACATGTATAAATATCGTGTTACTCACATGATACCATTATAGTCAGTCTAGTCTTAAGTTTCGGCCGCATTTTTCATGGAGGAGTGCACACGCGCGACTTCTGCTCGTTAGGATCACTGAGCCAAACGTAATAGCCACGTTAATTTTCATACTAAAATCATCAATTTTTGTATAGTTTTTGCAAATGTGTCGCTACACCGGTTTTCCTCTGTTTCTGCTAAGGTGTAGAGTGTGTGTACAGTGCCGCCCGCAACAGAGCGCGGTGATTGGCGCGCCTCGCCCGCCCAGAGGAAGGGTTCCGTAATTAGCCAGCTTACACCGCTTCACGCAATCATGGCCGGAAGAATTTGCATGTAAATGCCGAATTCGTGTCGAGTGTCATTGACGGTTTTGTGTTTATTACTGTTAAGTATGTTTCTGTATGTTTTACCGCTGTTAGATTGGGCTTTTTAAGCGAGTTCAAAATAGGAGGATAGGGTTGGTTGTTTTTTTGAAGTGTTATCTTCTTTTGGCACGCCACACGACAGAGTTTTTGTGGGTTCGTGTGAATTGAATGCTAGCGTCACTATCGGGAATGATAAAGAAATCTTCGGGTAAACTCGGGTCCATGGCCATTGGCCATCTAGAAATGCTGATGTATTAGATGGCCATGCTCATGGCCACGCCCTCGGGTTTCACCCGCATAGTTTCCATTGTAAGCAATCAAATTCTGAGTATTAAGGCCAGGTAGTTCTGTCAAATTAGGCATTTAACGCTGTCTTGTTCTCGCGACCGTCACCGACTGCGGAATCGGCGCCACAGTGCAGAAATAACATTAAAATATTGGACTATGTAATTTAAACTCATTTTTTTTTCAAGATTTGTTTATGTTTGTTTGTTTGTTTATGATAAGAGTTTTGTTGCTATATAAACGAAGAAATATTAAATTTATCTATACTCGTAGGTATACAAAACTCAACCTTTTCTTTTTTGGTCTCACTATAAGTTGAGAACGGCTTTTCCAATTTCATGCATCTTTTTAAAATGTTGCTAATAATTCACAAGTTCGTCAAAAATTTTAAAAAATGTGCTGAAACGTAACGAAAGGCCAGTAAAAATAGAAGGTTTTTTGGTCAACTTTGCACTAAATTTCTAAACCAATTTTTTTTTTTTCTCTGAGGTAAAGATCACTTACTGAGCATAAAATTACAAAATGCTCACAGATCCAGGTAGAGCTTCAAACACCAATTGAAAAAGACTGTTTTAGCCGATATTTTGGAAACTATATATTTTGACAATAATTGTAGAAAACAAAATTTTGCATCTTTTGTTGCTAGTGAACTTTTTTTGTAAAACTTACCGTTTACGATTTATAACCCATTTAATGAAACGATTGCGATTATGCCGATAACAGTGGATGAAAATGATGTGGTCTACGATGTAACTTGTTTCTCTAATAGAAACAAGCACAGTGTACGTCGTAGCCCCAAGGTTCGAACCTTCGACAAAACCCACTCTGGTAATGCGTTTCACAGCTTAGTTGTTCTTATTACAAAATGGAGACCAAACTCTTCGTTCAACTCTTCAATCATGATGATGAACGGTGCTGTTTATTCGAACAACGAGCAATGAGATATATAGAATAACTTTAATTTAAAAACCCCGACTACAAAAAAATCTACACGTAAAAAAATATTACCTACTATCTAAGGACACTTTGGCAAGTCAGACTAGTCTTAGAATATCTTTGTTACCAAAATCCATCCAGCCGTTTGGAAGACATGTGGAAATAAAAGATTTACAAACATAAAAGATACGCGCGAAAAACATAACTCTTCTTCCATTCCGGTAAAAAGGGACATGTTTATGCTACTGGGAACAGAACTCACATCTTATTTTTTTACATTGTTATCATCAAATTTGACATAATAAATCGTAATCGGTAAGTTCGAAAAAAAATACTGGCAACAAAATATGGGAAATTTTATTTTCTACAATAATAATAGGCTGTATGACTTTTCAGAATATCGGCCAAAAACGTTTTTCGAGCTGGCGCTTGAAGCTCCACCTGGATTTGTTATTATTTTGTGATTTTATGCTCAGGAAATGATTCTAAACCTTATATAAAAATATGAATCGGAAATTTAGTGCAGAGTTAAATTCTACGAGTAATTTTACTGCCTACAAGGCTTCTTATCAAATTTGGTCGAGTGTCTAAATTTCTATGAACAATATTATATAAAAGAAATAAAAAAATTAAAATTCTAACAAAACCATACGTGTATCTATGGAAAGGTGTTCAAAATTGTATTGAAGTTCCTAACATTTTTTTCCTAAACTGAATAGTTTGCGCGAAAGTCTCTTCCAAAGTGGTAAAATCTGTATGTGAGGACTTTTCTTCCAAGTACTAAGTACCTTACTACCAAAGAATTTACCTAAATGGCATATAAATGCAAGTTAGGTATAATTTATGATTTTAGGGGATTTACGCAGGGGATTTCTCCCTCTCATTATTTCCTTATCCCGATCTCTGATTTAATGGACGAATATTTTACCGATACTTATCTATTTTCCATTGCATCCGCATTGAATTTTTTTACTGATGTGTTATCGACGTCAGTTTTTTGAGACTCCCCCCTATTGGTCTACAACATAAAGTAAACAGCGTACTAATTAGTATCAGCGTCTATTTGCAATTCCAATGAAAACGGTATCAAAAATCAAGATCATAGCATGCTTCACTAGTAATACCAACTGATATTGTTATACTGTGGCACTGTGATCGTAATATTTAAAATTATCGGTTGTCAAAATTGCAAAATCAAGCACAGGCCCGTCGTCCGTGAGCGCCGAAACGCGACTGATCAGGCCTGCCGAACGGCGCGCTATATATATGGTAGATATTAAAACATAGTGAATAACTGATACTTTTTATCAAGTCAAACTCTGCGAATGCATCTATAACTTTTTAGTGGCTTTCGTTGAGTACAAAAATTTTGTAAAAAAATTCATTACTTTAGTCATAAACTTGAAATAACTTTTTGAAAAGGGGTAACTTTGGGATTTTTTTCTATCAAGTAAAATTCATTAAATCGTATTACTGACTGCGAATTGCACTAGATTAGATCCTTAACTAATACATATATTTTTTTCAGAGTTTAATACACTATTTTAAGGGTCTTAAAGTTGTTTTAAAAATTCAAAATTACGGCCCACACGCCCTTAAGTAAGTTTTCACTTCTACCGGCAGTTCCTATGACTGACAATTTTTTTTGTATATTACACGATAGCTCTGCCAATTGTAAATGCTCGTAGCTCGCAAAAACGACATCGTTTCATGCTTGATGTTCCAAAGACACGAACGAAGAGATTTGACTCTACTTTTTGTGTAACGTCTAGGCTATGGAATATGTTGCCTGAGTGGGTTTTCCCCGATGGTTACAATTTTGTGTCTTCAAATCGAGAGTGAATTGGTTTTTATAGGTAAACACGCTTCATCGCAGACCGCATCGTCGCTTAACATCAGGTGAGATGGCGGTCAAGTGTAAACCTATAAAAGTAAAAAAAAATAATTGTGAATTAATTTTGATGGTCATTTTATGTTTGGTAGGTCATATAATTCAGAGGTTTCTTTTAAGTTTATTGAAATCGGTGTGATGATTTTTAAATATAAACAAGAAACTAAAATTTACTTTCAAATAGTTCGATGGCTTGTGATAAAATTTGGTCGCGTGTCTGAATTAAATTCTTAATTGATGTCGGTTTTTGTAATTTCGGAGAAAATTAATAATTAGAGTGAATACTTAATCTCTGCTAGTTTTTTTTCTTCTTTTTTTCTTCTTCTTTTTTTTCTTTGAGCCATTTCTGTGAGCCATTCGTTCCACAATAAATGTGCTTAGTTAACGTTACTCAGCAGTATTTGTTGCGGATTAAATCCCTTCATGTTTGACCGACACTGTGTGTTTACTGTTACATCCCGTTTCAATGTACTCGTACATATTAATTTAGCAACTCCACAAACCCCGTATCACCACATCCGTCTCTTTGTAGACATCTTTGTTGTTTTAGTTCTTTTTACATATAAATTAGATTAAGATTAAGTGAGTGTTGATGTACGTCAGAAAGGGGCCCCTTAAACCTACGCCCGAGCCCGAGTCTCGGGATCCTTTCGAGTTCTCCCTCTCTGCCACACGATGGACCCGGCACCCGCACGGTGAATCCATGGAATGCTAAGAAGATCGTCTCTCTTTAGATAGATAACTCTTTATTGCTCTTATTTAGAAAACAAAATAACAAAAATATTCAAAACTTAAAAAACAAAGTAGCAATTGGCGACTTTATCGCTAAGAACGATCTCTTCCAGGCAACCGCAGTATGGAAAAGGAGAAAAGAAGAATAAGAAAAGGAAAATAGGGAAGAGTAGAGAATATTGTCAGTAGTAGTGCTCTTCAGTCCGATTTTACTATCTTAGAAGCTCCTCGCGACTCGGAGCCGTCTTCATACTGTCATGCTCGTATTCGTTCATGGTCGTATTCTGTCCCTGATGTCGTGTAAGTTGAACTTTCTAAAGATCTTCGGTGACGCAGCCAAGGCTCGCCATATGACCCGACCGATGGCGTCGTTGGTGTCGTCATCAGGCCAATAATAATTAATTTGAGATCACGTGTTGTGATGTCAGGTGGAGTATATCTGTGACGTAGAGGATACAGATTGTTTATAATCATTATATTGGCACGCTGATGTCATCAATTCATATGGTTGGCAGTCCAGATGGGATGATGACGTAAGATATATCGCATAATACGGAGATCGTCGATGGCTCTTCGACTTAAGGCGTTATTACACCACTCGTTATTCAGACAGTCTTTGTCTAAGTGGCGTGGTGTAATAAGCGTCAGACTGTTAGACTCTGAATTCAGTCAGCAATATCGAGTTCGGCGAGTCTTACTGGCTTACAGTCTGAATAACGAGTAGTGTAATAAGACAAAATAGGTAGACCGACAAATACATGGCACTGACATTAACATATAATCTTAAAATATAATTTCATTATTCGTGATTGGTTCATTGGTATTCGCGGTAATTTCTGTTTCTGTGGTTTGGGTACTCGCTGTTATTATACCTATCTTAAATACTTAAAATGCTTTTCATTGACTTAAATCAACACGTACACTAATAGCATGTAGTAAAGAAAAATAAATACTATTAAAAATCCTATAGAGTTGTATCGCGTAAGCGCGAGAGCGCGCGTTTTTCAGACTAGTGTAATAGCGACCCGATAAATTAGACTCTAAGACAGTCTGAATAACGAGTGCTTAATAACGCGTAGTGTAATAAGCGCTTTAGGGTAGAGATCAATGGCATACCTAGTGAAGGCTTACGCCTAGCTGTGGGTCGTTTTTTGCTGAAAATGATTGTGATGACGATGCATGACATAAGTAACAACATGAAATTAATTAAGTACAACACATTGTTGATCAACACGACGCACGCACGAACACACAAACAATTTTAACTTTTACTTAATCATCTTGATTACCTCTTGTTCTTGATATCTCTATGCATTATTCAGATGTGTTTATAGCAATTAGTTGGTTATACTATAATAGTTTACTTTATAATTCAATTTTGTAAATAACGCATATGTAAAAAAACATAGGTACATAAAACAATAATGTGTAAACGTACACTGATCGCACACTAGGGTTTGTCAATTGTTAATTTAAAAATATTAGTTTCTGGATAATGTGCAATCTAGAAAATTTACTCAAGTAGGTAAACATAGATTGCACACGCCCAATAAATGTATTTGTTTAAACGTAGATTGCACACACCCAGAAAATTTACTTACTTTACAGAAGATTAAACGTAGATACCACACATCTAGAAAATTTACTCGATTAAACGTAGATGCCATACATCTAGAAAATTTACTCGATCATACGTAGCTTGCACACATCTAGAAAATTTACTAAATTATACGTAGATTGCACACATCTAGAAAATTTACTCGATTAAACGTAGATACCACACATCTAGAAAATTTACTCGATTAAACGTAGATGCCATACATCTAGAAAATTTACTCGATCATACGTAGCTTGCACACATCTAGAAAATTTACTAAATTATACGTAGATTGCACACATCTAGAAAATTTACTCGATTAAACGTAGATGCCACACATCTAGAAAATTTACTCGATTAAACGTAGATGCCACACATCTAGAAAATTGACTCGATTAAACGTAGATACCACACATCTAGAAAATTTACTCGATTAAACGTAGATGCCATACATCTAGAAAATTTACTCGATTATACGTAGCTTGCACACATCTAGAAAATTTACTAAATTATACGTAGATTGCACACATCTAGAAAATTTACTAGATTAAACGTAGATGCCACACATCTAGAAAATTTACTCGATTAAACGTAGATGCCACACATCTAGAAAATTTACTCGATTATACGTAGATTGCACACATCTAGAAAATTTACTCGATTAAACGTAGATGCACACATCTAGAAAATTTACTCGATTATACGTAGATTGCACACATCTCGAAAATTTACTCGATTATACGTAGATGCCACACATCTAGAAAATTTACTCGATCAAACGTAGATGCCACACATCTAGAAAATTTACTCGATCAAACGTAGATGCCACACATCTAGAAAATTTACTCGATTAAACGTAGATGCCACACATCTAGAAAATTTACTCGATTATACGTAGATTGCACACATCTAGGAAAGTTACTCGATTATACGTAGATTGCACACATCTAGAAAATTTACTCGATTAAACGTGGATTGCACACGTCTAGAAAATTCAGTCAATTAAACGATTCACAGCAATTCTTAGCGATGTCAAATGAGTGAGAATCTCTTCGTTTCTGTGCGTAGTCTCCATTAGCGGATGACGAGATAACCGCATCGATCACGAGCAGCCAATTCATTACCCACTCCCCGCAGATTGCTGCAGGGCGGCCAATATGCAGTTCAAGTAGAGACACGACTAACAACATTGTTAATAAAGCAACAACAAAATTAAAAATTTTGATTAACCCCCGACTACCTCAAATTTGTTATCTGTACAACATTCTACTAGTTAAGCCCTTTCATTTGATACCCATATTAAGGTAATCCAAGTAAGTGAAAAAAGAAATGTATTTCACCATTTTGTGGTAGCGGCCATCTTGGATTTGAAATTTGTCATAGTGCAAAGTATTCTATTAGGCAAGCCCTTTCGTTTGATACCCATATTGAGGTAGTAATGAAAAAAATATATAATTCACCATTTTGTGGTGGCGGCCATCTTGGTTTTTTTTTTTATAGTGTATAGTGTTTTACTAGTCAAGTCCTTTCATTTGATACCCATATCGAGGTAGGCTGTGAAGAAATATTTTGTCCGCCATTTTGTGGAGGCGGCTATCTTGAATCGATATTGACCAAACATAGCTAAGAACGCGGATATCAATCTTCAAATAAAAAAAACCGCATCGAAATCGGCCCACCCGTTTGACCTCTACGGTTCTACAGATAGACACACACAGAGACAGATAGACAGACATCGACGACAAAATTATAACACCCCTTTTTTTGGTCGGGGGTTAAAAATGAAAATAATCTGATCATGTAATGAACTAAACGAAAGTTTGAATTGAAATTGTAAACGTAATGAAATCTTACTATCCCATAGAACTTATTCTATAGAAACCAGTTATGATGGGAATGGAAAATATGCAGGTGTGTTAGTTTTGATCTGTGTTTGAAGTTTCAATCCGATCCGTTCAGGCGTTCCGACGTGATTGAGCAACAACCATCCAAACTTCCGCATTTATAATTACCATTGAAAGTATAATAGTAGATTACAATAGCAATATGCAACTGCTTCAGCTTATTTGCAAGCTGTACCTACGGGCTCTTCTCGCTCCTCGCACCGGGGTACAAGCGTTGAAATCAGGTAACACAGCCCTTTATTCTATTAGTAGGATTATAGTTACACCATTGTTTCAAGAAAGCACCCAAAAATATAACAAACAAGTCATTACACAAATATAATTTGTACCTTCTACCGCCTAACTAAATCGGCTTTGGATTTACTTTTGCCTTCTCTATCATTTCTAACGAAAAGAAAAGAGAGAAAGAAATGTCAAAGCTAAGACAGTTTTTTTTTTTTTTTAAATAAAGATTGACGAGACGATCAGGATATGTGCCTGATGGTAAGCAACATGCCTGCCACGTAACAGCACAGTGACAGGCAGCTATTGGAACATGAAAAGTCCAAATCATTACCTAGCACTGCACTGCGCTTATCACCCAGAGATCTAAGATGTTATGTCTCTAAGCCCTGTAATTTTTCTGGAAACATTTCCCTTCAAACCGGAACCCAGTAATGATTGCACATTACTGCTTGGCGGCAGAATAACTTACAAAGGTGTGGTACTTCCCCAGGCGGACTCTGCCAAGAGTCCTACCACTACAGAATATATTTTCCTGCCTTCGGCGATAGAACCCCCGATGGGAATTGCGTCCACAGACATGGCCAGCCTCACAGAGCCACGAGGCCAGTATGTATGCCTTGTTAACATACACCCTAATACCCACATCTCGTAGATTTGTTGTGCGTCACATGTTTGCTCGCTCGCAGCTTGGGCGGCGACCTCCGACACCGGCCAGTCTGTTGCCGCGACAGCTGACTCCACCAATCCACTTAATGCCACATGGAACTAGGAAAATAAATCTCTCTTTTTGGAAAAATATTTTTACACCACGGTGAATCGGATCGATATAAATCAAAATATTTAAGGATACCTACTTTATGGCTATCTTACTAGATGACTACTTTTTTGGTACTGGATTGATATCCTTACAGCTAGCTAACTAGTTATGTAATTTTTTATATTGTTTTTTTTATATTGTGGGCAATAAAAAGTATCTATCTATCTAAAGATGTGTCTTGAGCTCCTTGAAATTGTAAACAAACTGCAAACTGCGTCTCTGTGTGTAGCGTGAGTGGTTCACATTTATAACTACCAATTTACTTGACCCCTAGAACCGCTAGCGGCGAGGTATGTTGCAGTTCTACTTATTTTGGCAGTTGACTACGAGTAGACAGGTATAAACGTCCGGCGTTCACCGCTTTCTACTGCCGACTATAACGAAAAGAGTGAGCTCACTCTTCTGAACGATAACATAATTCTGCGCGTCTGAAGTTTGCGAGTGCACATCCATTGATTTATACCGATGCAGTGAACAGTCTTTGGTTGGATTTTTCATGACTTTTTTTACCGACATTTTTATACAACTATGTATTGCAAACTTGACCGCCATCTCGTGTGATGTAGCCAAAGTTATTCGTTACCCAAAACACATCTATAATTAATAAATAACAGATAGATACCTGCTGCTACATGTCAGAATTATGTGGAGCTTCAAGCGCCATCTTAATAAAACTTTTACGGCCGATATCTTGGAAAAAAGGTAAAACCCTTTTTTTCTTTTTTTTCAGTAAACTTTTTAGTAAAACTTACCATTTACGATTTATGGCCATTTAAGGTACCTATCGTTATAACCCAATCGTCTTCCCAATAACAAAACTATTCAGTGGATTATGTATTTTTAAGTAAACAACTATTCCATTGCTCGTTTTCCTAGCTCCGCGGCGCGTCGCGTGGAGGACAGCTCACTGCGTTCCGTTGTCCAATTTAATTATGTTTGCCAAGTTCTCAGCAATTTTAATATTTCCTGGACTCATTTCTGACGGCGGATACTCTACGTGATTGCATGTTGTCTAAAGTTTTAGGTTTGCGTTAAAAAAGACTAGATGTGCCCAATTTCACCCGCGGGGTTGCAACTTTTTTCGTATTGTAAGTAGTTAAGGCAATGATGTGTTTCGCTGCATCGATGGGTTTGACACTTTTTTTAAAAGCATGTTCACAAAACGGCAGAGCTTTTCGACGAAATGGTCATCGGAGATCGATCCCTATTATTTTTAGTAAAATTGAAACAAGGAAACGTCAACATGAAAGAATGGCCTATTTTATGTATGTAGTTTTTTTTTTCTAAATAATACTAGAGATGGTAAATTAGGAGCATAAACTCTTAACATTTTGTGCGAAACTGTGAACGGGCTCTTAAGTAGGTAATAGTATGTTAATTTGATGAATTAGTTACCTTTTTTTAACAAAATGATGGGACAAGCATGCGTCTGATTGTAAGCAACTCTACTTGTAACAACATAGTGCTATTCAGCAAATAGTGTTATGTATTCATTATTGATACACTAGCCTTCTACAAATCTTCTTCTTCACTGCAAAGGGTAGAACCTTCAGTTTTACCCTTTGCATTTTACGTTACTCTAATATCTCCGCGATGAGATATATGTTATGTGCTATTTTATAATACCTATAATCTGTTTTTCAAGTTTCAATATGATCCGTTCGATACGTTCAGTCGTAATTGAGCAACAAACATTCTAAACTTTCAAATTTATAATATTAGTATGGCGAACTATTTACATTTTCTCCACAACTATGTTTAGTGATTTAGATTATTCAGATTACATAATATGACTTCAAAATTACACAAAACTCAATAATTTCAAACACATATGTATGTAAGCATAAACTATACAATGTCAAATAAAGACACAAGAAGAATGTTGTCAAAAATTACATTATCCCGCGTTCGCCAGACAAACGCCTAAAACAAAACAAGTAGCGCATTTTTGGCTAAATTATTTATCGCATTATAGTTTGTATCAGATGAAACGAAATAGCAATCAAACATACGGTCATCAATGGTCAAGTTAAAACACTAAAAATAACAGTTGATTAATCAGAAATGATTTTTTATTTTCATCAGAAAATTTCCAGAAACAGACGATTGCAAAATACTCGAAATATATGCCGTTATTCGCAAAATGTACGTAATTATTATTTTAATTTTTCTTTCATTTTAGGGCTGGGTTTTCTCAAACGACTACACGGGGTTTTACAGAGAACTATCTATATCAATACGAGTACCAATATTATAAAGCTGAAGAGGTTTTTGTAGGAACGCGCTATCTTAAGAACTACTGGACCGATTTCAATAATTCTTTCACCGTTGGACATGTCCGTGATCCCGAAGTGCCGTAGGCTATAAATTGTTACCACGGGCAAAACCGCAACTGATCGCTAGTAATAAAACAAACAGTTAACGTAAAACATTATTTGTAATTTTTTTTTAGGGAGGTTACATAAGATTTTTATAGGATTTGTAGCTGGTTATGAAACATGGTTACGAAAACGGTAAGTATATTCCGTTCTCGTAACTAGTTATCAAGCAAGAAAAAAAATCCGTGTTCGTATCTGGTTATCAAAAATCAGTTACGAACGTGGAGTAAAGAACTCCTCGCTGCCTGTTTTTAAAAACCAAGTTAAGGCTTTATACTTGTCACAGCTGTCACCTCACTGATTCTACATGGATTCTACTCTTTTTCATATTGTCTTGCTAAAATCTTTAATGTATGTATGTGTTATGTGTTAGTTTATTAGTATATTATACTTGCCTACAAATTGTAATATAAGTATTTTAAGTATTAGGATATATATTCCTTAATATGTATGTGTACTTTAAACCTTACGGCACATTGACCCTTACCCCGTCTTTTGCTTTTTAAAATTTTCTCTCCATCCTCCGGTTGCCTGGAAGAGATCGCTCTTAGCGATAAGGCCGCCATTTGTTTCACTAGATTTAAGAATTTATCTTTTTGTTTATTAATTTTTTTGTTTTTGTGTTGTGAACAATAAAGTGTTTCTATCTATCTATCTAAAGAAATTTTTATGCATTGATTTTTTATAGGACAATAATATTATGCATTAAATATGTTTTCAACGAAAGTATCTGCAGTGAAATTTCCTCATTTTCTTTGAATCCCAATAAATCATAATAATATTCGTCACGTCAGGCGCAGTGTCGTCGTTTAATCACCAAAGTGCCTTATTGCAGTAACGTCGTTACCGCTCGCCCTCCGAACACAATACACCAGTAAATTTCAATCAAAATTATGGTAGCCGGACAGGGGGACTATTCTGTTAACCACTTTTTTAGAAATGAAACCATTTTGTTTAGGTGTTTGGGTGTTTGTAAACATCGATTAGGAGTCTGAAAGACTTTATAATATAAAAACTTTGTACTCCGAAAAAAATACAGGAACGGGAATTACGTGCGTAAAATCGTGGGGTACTGCTAGTAGTTTAAATAGAAAAGGAATCCAGAATACTTGCTTGCTTGTTTACTAACTAGTTTGCTATCCTAGCTTGAAAAATAGCTAGCTTTAGTACTGGTAGGACTCTTGGCAGAGTCCGCCTGGGGAAGTACCACACCTTTGCCAGTTATTCTACCGCCAAGCAGTAATGTGCAAACATTACTGTGTTCCGGTTTGAAGGGCAATGTTTCCAGAGAAAATACAGGGCTTAGAGATATAAGATCTTAGATCTATGGGTGACGAGCGCAGTGCAGTGCTAGGTAATGATTTGGACTCTTCATGTTCCATTAGCTGCGTGTCACTGCGCTGTTATGTGTCAGGCATGTTGCTTACCATCAGGCACATGTCCTGATCGTCTCGTCACTCTTTATTTAAAAAAAACAAGCCTCGCGTCGCTCGGGCATTACTTCTAGACCCGCCGCAACTTAAAGGGCGTCCCCCAGCAAAACGAGTTTTTTGTCCAGTTTTCAAAGCTATCTACTCATTAGCCAAAACATATATCAACTAGTAAAAAATACATACATTTTTTACAGTTTCTTGGCTTCAAAATGGTAGTTTACTTTTGTTGTTGATGAATTTATTGTTTGAATAATCTCCTTACAACGAAACCATAAAAAATAATTATAATTGTAATTACTATGCATCTATTTGAAATCCCGCCATTATTTAGATTTTGTACTTACACCATCGGATAGGCAATTCCATTAGAAACATTTTGGTAGAAATATTTTTTTCAAAAGACCAAAATCTGATTTTATATTGAGTTTAAGACCTGAATGGAAATTAATGGGTCGTATTATTAGTATTTTATTTAAGGGCATACCCCGAGCAAATTGAGTACCTATTTCTTTGAAACCTTGAGTATTTCTTACCTCAGCGCACACCGCAAGAAAGAGCAAGAGAGAAACAGTAGGATTTTTCGCTGTTTTACGCTAAAATTTCTGAAGTTTTAAAGGATTTCTCGCTGTTTTACGCTAAATACGCATATTCGACGACTATACTATTAATTTCATTCATTTATTTATTTATTAACTAAAACGGGCGTACAGACCAATTACATTAGTTAATCAAAACATCATATAATATATATATATAAATATATATCATGCATCTCATTTTACAAGTCCACTTAAAAATTCAGTAGGTACAATTGTTGAGTAGTACCTATTCAACAAAATACTTATTAATAAACAATACAAAATAAAAACAACATACTTATTAATAAACTATAACACGACCCATTCCATTCAGGTCTTTAATTTATATAGCGTGATGGTACCTACCAAACTGTTTGGAGTGGTTCCCAGAATAGGGTCCCACGAAGCGACGACGTCAGATGAAATACGCGACCGGCGCGACCAGACACTATACGACACTTTAAAATATTAACCTACGTACAACACTGCGATATGATTTAAATTTCCTATAATATAGCTCCTTTTTCATACCATGGTCTGGAAGATATTGTTTTAAGCGATAAGATCGGCATTTGCTATCGTACTCGTAGTTTTGGATTTTGTCCTAAGTTTGTCTCTGTTTTTTTTTTTTAAATAAAGATTGACGAGACGATCAGGACATGTGCCTGATGGTAAGCAACATGCCTGACACATAACAGCACAGTGACACGCAGCTATTGGAACATGAAGAGTCCAAATCCTTACCTAGCACTGCACTGCGCTCGTCACCCAGAGATCTAAGATCTTATATCTCTAAGCCCTATACTTTCTCTGGAAACGTTGCCCTTCAAACCGAAACACAGTAATGTTTGCACATTACTGTTATCGGTAATCGATTTGTATGTGTGTGAATTGTCCACCAATATCAAAATCAATATCTATTAGAGCGCCATCTCGCCTTGATGGAGTGCGCTGACATAGAATAGATAACATATACTTAAAAAAATCGATTCACTGGAAAACACCCAGTGTTTATTTGTCAGGGAATCGTCACTCAGGAAACGAATTCCATAGGTTAAACGTTGTTATTGTACCATTACTGAATCTACGAATAGTCCGATACAAAAAATGCAAGGTTGCATATTATATCGAACAGTGTCAAGTTCTTTAGTGGTAGGACTCTTTACAGAGTCCGCCTGGGGAAGTACGAGTGCCACACCTTTGCAAATTATTCTACCGTAATAAACCAAGAAGTAACGTCCAAACATTACTGTGTTCCGGTTTGAAGGGAAATGTTTTCAGTGAAACTACAGTGCTTCGAGATTTAATATCTTAGACCTTTGGGTGAATACCGTAGTGCAGTGCTAGGTAATGATT
Source organism: Ectropis grisescens (assembly GCA_017562165.1). Taxonomy (NCBI): domain Eukaryota; kingdom Metazoa; phylum Arthropoda; class Insecta; order Lepidoptera; family Geometridae; genus Ectropis; species Ectropis grisescens. The sequence goes on from CM029788.1 coordinate 26,483,239, forward strand.
TGAACTCTTCATGTTCCAATAGCTACGTGTCACGGTGCCGAAATGGGCGTGGCATGTTGATTACCATCAGGCACACGTTCTGGACGTTTTGTCACTTTATACTATAAAAATAGCAAATTAGTTGCACACTCTCCTAAATGTATACGCTAAAAAATCTATATACTTTGCGACGATATTCAAACCTTTGAAGTATTTTGCTTGTAGTTCCCCATGAGACTTTTCGCACGTCTCTTGATTGTCTTTGCTTTGTTAAGTCAGATAAAATTTATGTCTTTTACTAATTTTTATAATTCTTAAGGCTCACATTATTTTCATGAAATTACCTAAAGACAATGGTATAGGTAGGTTTTACCTTTAGTTATGAGTAAAAATATTGAAGTAAAAATGCGACTATGAAATATCTAGTGAGCCCTATAGCCATAGTGAGAAAACTGTTGTGACGGGTATGTTGGATAACATTAAAAAAAATCGTGTGAACTCTGTTGTCCCACCGCTGGGCAAAGGTCTTGTCGATTTTCCGATCCGATCTTAGGCTTTCATCATCTTTTTTTTAACCAAGTCTTCTATCAACTCTGCTTGCCAAGTCATCGGAGGACGGTCCTGGGCTCAAATCAAATCAAATCTTTATAGCGTCATATGCAGGTACAATACCTTAATGTGATGTTATTAGTATTTGTAGTGTAATACTACAAATATATATATATATTATATATGGTCCTATAAGAGCATGGAAAAAGCGACAACAGAACGTCTTATTTCTAGGTCCCAAATTTGTCTTAAAAAAAATTGTAGTTTGTAATAGCATTTATTCTCTAATTTATTATTTAGACACTTAAGGTACGTCCCCGAGAAAAACGAGTTTTCTGTATAGTTTTCAGAATCTTTATGGAAAACATATATCAACTGGTAAAAATACATTTAACAACAGCAAAATCTTAGCTTTAAAATGGTAGTTACCTTTTTTTGTTGCTTCTTTAAAATGGTAGTTATTGTTTAATTATTCATATGAAACCATAAAAATAAGAAATAATTTGAATTTTCATACACCTACTCGAAAAGCCATGGCTGGCGGCTTTAATTTGGCCATTTAAATTGTGTACGTACACCGACGTATAGGCAATTTAATTACGAACATTATGGTAGAAACACTTTTGCAAAAGATCAACATCTGATTTTATAAAGAGTTTTTTTCTAAAGTTTGAGCGTAAATCAGTAATAAATCGTACTGTTTCTCTCTTGCTCTTTCTTGCGGTGTGCGACGAGGTAAGAAATACTCAAGGTAATTTGCTCGGGGTAGCCCCTTAATGACGACTCGACTGACCGATGGCTTCCACTTGGCAAAAACCCTGGTCCGTCGGTCGTAGTGCATTCAGCGGTCATGTGAGCAGAAAAACAATGAAATATAAAAAAGATAATCTAAAATTACGTTTATAACTGACAATATTATGCTAATTTTAGAAATTTGACGTTTAATTTTCATCAATTAACCGTGCATCTTTGCCTTTCTCATAATTTCTGTATAATTTTTAAATTATTTTGTTTAATTACTTTTTGTTCTTTTCGTACGCAAGGACATGTAAAGCTGGCACTTTGATTATCATCTATATAATATTTTGATAAATATTAATGTTTGCCATGTCTGTTACAAATGAATAATTATTAGGTATTTGAGGTCATTTGTACTTGTGTGAGGAAATATTCAAACCTTCTCGTTAAAATCTTAACAACCTCAGCTATGAAACGGTGATATTTTTTCGCACAACTGGCCCGCGCGGAGTCAAATCTCAATGATAGACCCTTGTCTAAGTGCACCATATTTCTTAGGTGTACCGTCACTAACATCAAGTTAGGGGCTTTCAAGTTTTATCTGAGAGGTAAGACGTTTTACAAAAATAGTAAGGTATATCGTAAGAAGTAATCTGTCTGCTTTTTTAATATTAATATAATAACATTAATTTTCATTTTATACATTGTTTCTTTTGTAAGTATGGTCACCCTACAATTTAAGCGGTAGTACGATGCGGCTAAATGTCATCATCATCATCATCAGCCTATCTTAGTCCACTGCTGGACATAGGCCTCCCATGGCTCGCCACTCAGCCCTATCCTCAGCTATACGTCTCCATCCACTGCCTGCCGTCTTCCGTATATCGTCACTCCATCTAGTCTCAGGGTGTCCTACACTACGTTTGCCGATTCGTGGTCTCCACTCAAGAACACGTCTACTCCAACGGTTATCGGTTCTGCGACAGATATGACCGGCCCATTGCCACTTCAGTTTGCTAATGCGTTGAGCTATGTCGGTTACCTTGGTTCTCTGACGGATCACTTCGTTCCGAATACGATCCCTCAGAAACTCCAAGCATAACTCTCTCCATAGCTCGCTGCGCGACTTTTTAAATTTGTGGACCGCTTTGACTGTCAGTGTCCAAGTTTCGGCACCGTAGGTCATGACAGGTAGGACACACTGATTAAAGACTTTTGTCTTTAGACATTGTGGAGTAGACGACGAGAAGACACGACGTGGTTGCCAAATGCTGCCCAGCCCAGCTGAATCCTTCTCATGGCCTCACTTTCGAAATTGTGCTTCCCTACTTCGAGCGTCTGCCCTAGGTACACATATTTCTGAACAATTTCTAGAGGGACACCATTTATAGCAACCGGTCCCGGAGTTACACGCTCGTTAACCATGATCTTGGTTTTATCCACGTTCATCCGGAGACCTATGCGTTGAGAAGCATCAACTAGGCCATTCAGCATCGACTGTAAGTCCTCCAACGATTCAGCCATTATGACGATGTCATCAGCAAATCGAAGGTGCGAGATGTACTCGCCATTTATATTTATGCCACGTCCAGCCTAATCCAGCGTCTTAAACATATCTTCGAGAGCGTTTGAGAACAATTTGGAAATCACGTCCCTTGTCTCACTCCTCGACGAAGATGGATATGTTTCGTCTGCTGGTTTTGGACTTGGACTGTCATCGTTGCGGCGTTATACAGACATCTCAGCACCTCGATGTATCGCCAGTCAACTTGACACCGTTGCAAGGACTCCAGAACAGCCCAGGTTTCGATCGAGTCGAATGCTTTCTCGTAGTCCACAAACGCTAAGCATAGGGGCCGAATATACTCTTTGGTCTTCTGTATAATCTGCCTCACTGTGTGGATGTGATCTACGGTACTGTACCCGCTTCGAAACCCAGCCTGTTCGGGGGATTGGAACTCGTCGAGTCTCCGCACTAGACGATTTGTGATAACCCTTGAGAACAGCTTATAGACATGGCTTAGTAAAGATATCGGCCGATAGTTCTTCAAAAACGTTTTTCTCCTTTTTTGAAGAACAGGATGACCACGCTTCTATGCCATGTCTTCGGAGTTCTCCCGGTGAAGAGAACAGTATTAAACAAGGCTTGGAGCTCTTTTATTAGTGGTGTTCCACCGGCTTTTAAGAGCTCAGTTGTAATACCATCCTCCCCCGCGGCTTTTCCGTTTTTGAGCTGTCTAAGGGCCAGCACAATTTCGTCCAGGCTTACGTCAGGCAGATCTTCCGTGTGGTGGCGAGTCAAAGTTGCCCTATTGTCTCCATTTTCCAGTGGGAGATGAGGAGCGGGCGATGCGTACAACTGGCTATAGAAATTTTCCACTTCCGAAAGGATTTCCGGCTTGGAAGCTACAATATTTCCCGTCGATGTAGTTATCTTTGTCAGATGGCTCTTACCAAGAGGCTTGGCGAATACTTTCGACCCCCGATTTTGCTCAATTGATTTTTCAATCAAGAGCGTATTAGCGGATCGGAGGTCGCGTCGTACAAGCTTGGTAATTTTCTTATTGAGCGTCTCTCGTTCTGACGAAGATAACGTGGGATTCGTCCGTCGTTCTTCCATTAGCCGTAACGTTTCCTTCGATAGTTTCGATTTCCTGCCTTTATGTCGCAATTCGCAAAAGTTTCTGCCCTCATCTCTTAGGACTTCAACTAATCGGTCGAGTTTCTGATCCACGTCTTCTGTGGGTTTCAGAGCAGCAAATCGGTTCTCTAGCTTTAGCTGAAACGTTTCAGATCCAACTACGGTTTGGAGAAGATTTGGACGGAGTGTTGACGTCATCAAGCGGGCACGTTCCAGCTTAAAATCGATATTCAGAGTGCCTCTTACTAACCTGTGGTCACTTCCGGTATTAAACCTGGTGAGCACGGAGACATCTCTGAATATACGCTTTTTGGCCGCAATGTTTTTTTTTTTTTTAACTTTTATAGGTTTACACTTGACCGCCATCTCGCCTGATGTTAAGCGACGATGCGGTCTACGATGGAGCGTGAATGATGAATGATGAATGATGAAGTCAATCTCATTTTTCGTCCGTCCACCGGGGCTTTGCCATGTCCACCTCCTTTGGGGTTGCTTCTTGAAAAAGGAGTTCATCAAAAACAACCCCTCCTTTTCGAGGAAGTTGACAAGCATTTGCCCTCTCTCATTTCTTCGACCCAAACCGTACGATCCTATGACCGATTCGCTACCAGAACTTAACCCCACTTTAGCGTTGAAATCCCCCATAACAACGTTGAAGTGTGCTCTGGAGGTATGGCGTAGAGCAAGGGTCAGCAACAGGCGGACCGCGGTCCGTATCCGGACCGCGGAAGGTCAAACCTCGGACCGCCAAATATTGTATTGTATTGTACACCACGTATACATTTTAAAATGTAGATAAGGCAAACTGTACCTTTATTAATTGAAACAATATTTTTTGCAACGTAGAATCTACCTTAGTAATTAAACTATTTTTATACAAAATATTTTCATCTTCGCCACCACATCCTGCCCCGACACGAACGTGAAATGCGGGCCCCGCTCTAGATAACTCCTCTAAGAGCATCTCCGTCCAATAACTACTAGAGAGCGCAGAGACGGGGATCCGTATCCGCGGGTGGCTCTCTTTATGGACAGCAACAAAGAAAGAAATGCCGGCAAAACACCCCGGGTGATAAGCCTGGATGCGATGGCAATCGAATACTCAAGAGGGAAAGTGGTGAGGCGTGAGGTTGTGAATACTCATTAGGTTGACATATACGAAGATAGAGAAGTAAATCTGAGCTTCCTCAGAGCCCCTTCGCAAGATCAAACAAATGCAACTGACATATGGGGACATCCTGCTCCTACTTCGATCATCCAAACCAGCTCATCCAGATCATCCAAGAAAGCGCACAACAGAGGACAGCCGCGGAAAGAGCAGCAGCCAACCAAACCGGTAGCCTTCGTGACTGCCTTAAACGCAGCAGCAAGGACCATACTCGAATCTATTTTCATGCATTACCCCATAGACGTCAAGGACGCCAAAGCCGTCAAAGCAGCTTAACAGAGCCGCAGCAGCTTAACAAAAAATGAGCCGAACGAGAGCCAACATGAGACATGGGACGGGTTGAACCGCCACGCTATGTCACGGCTTCGGAGCCGCGGAGTCATGCACTTAATGCCTTCATCGAATGTATAGCCGTGTGGCTGAGAGCGACAAGACAAGTCAACTTGCAAAAGTGAAATTCCAAAAAACTAGCTATCAATTTGGCTACTACGTTTGGTACGACTTTTGTATGTGAGTCATTTTCACAAAAAAATATTAAACCAGTATTGTTCGAGATTAACCGAGGGCCAACTACTCGTAGAAGACTTATTGCAAAGTTTCTGTTCTTCTCGAGAACCAAACTATAAAGAACTGGCTCAAGAGGATCGGTGTAATTTATTGCATTGATTTTAGGTCTTGTGTTTTTTATAATTAAATATTGAGTTTGATACCGTACAATAAATCACTTAATTGTTACCAAGTTACGACTGGTCTATTCGGAAGAACGGTGACTGCCGATCCGGAGACACCGGGACTCCACGCGCACCACTGTCTTGACGAAGTCGATGTGCGTAATGCCGCTAGCTTAAAACGGTAAAGGAAAACAATGTGAGGAAACCGACATGTATCTTGAATCTTTCGAAGTCATGTGTCATCCACCAACCCACACTGAGCCAGCATGGGAACAATTTTTTAGTGGGCTGTTTATGCAATTATTACCACTAGTTTTTTTCTGGACCTCGTTAAAATTTTCGCACATCATCCGGACCTCACCTAAGACTACTTGCCGACCCCTGGCGTAGAGCCTTGGTAATGTCCTCATACAGAGTTTCCACCTCAGAATCTGGGTGTCCCTCCCAGGGCGCGTAAGTCATAACTACCTTAAGAGTATACCTCTCGGTTAACCTGACAATAATGTACGCGACCCTAGAAGACACACTTGCGATTTCTAAGACGTTGTTATAGAGGTCTCTATGAACCAGGAACCCGATCCCACCTTGAGACAGCTGATGGCCTTCCCGATAGTATAAAAGATGGCCTGATTCTAAAGTTATGGTGTCCTCCCCCTCTCTTCGGACTTCACACAACCCCAGAATATGCCATCTTATGCGTGAAAGCTCCTCTTCCAGCTGCACTAGCCTGTCGTCTTGCCTTATCGTTCGTTCGTTATACGTAGCCAGAGTCGTTGTTTGGCGGCCTCCGGTAGCCCGGGGATTCTTAGCACCCCTTGCCCTGCCGTAACCATAGCCGCCGCCTTGGCTAGGAATAGCAGGGCGGCCGGGAACTAGGGGCCTTTCTCTATTGTGACTTGCCATTTTGGGGAGGGTTTGCCCATAGTCGCCACGCTGGGCATGCGGGTTGGCGACCGCAGGGGCGTAGTTTCTTGTACCAATGACGCTGCTGCCCGTCATCGGCCGGAATTTAACAACGCCGTCTCTCAGATGGTTATACCGCCATCAGTCGGTGTTCCTCCATTAGTGGGCTCTTACCACAGGCAGGAGGAGAGCCGGTGCCGCATTCTATGCCCGGGCACCAGGGCAAAAATGTAGGCCGCCGTATTGAAAAACGTATCGGAGTGACAACCCGGCTAGTTGTTGAATCCGCATTACAAAACGGCCCTATTTTTCAAAATGGCCAGCCGTAATGTTATACGGCGGAATGTACAATTCGGCTGCGACAGACATATTGTGTTGTGGGATTATTTACCTCTTATTATGGAGTAGGCACTATCTCTATATATTTAAATCGTATGTGTTTGTACTCCTCGTAAACGACGAAATCAATTTTACTAATTTTTGTGTGTGTTCAAATGGATTTGAGGACAGTTTTTTATTAGATAAGTGTTTAGGACAGTGTGACAAACAACTTCTGTATAGTGTTTGTATACTTAAAGTTATGATTAGCTTACTAATCATAAAAAAATGTGTTTATGATAAATAAAACAAGGGTTTGTGTGTAAACCAAAAAAAAAGTAACATAAAACAAAATCAAGCCTCGAAATAAACATGTTTCTTCTGAAATTTACGCGAGAGAGAAACCAAAGTTTTTGCAAGCCAATATCACAAACATCTTTAGCCTTCAAGGCACAACTTCTGGGAACATCCTTCACGCCAACATATAGAAATCGCCATAAAACTACCACATAACTCGAATAAACAAACTAACACCCCTACACATGAACAACTTTGCACGGGCGCAGAAATATAACAAATTTGTGGAGAGGGCATTACATTATAGTGTGTTTGCCTACTTGCGACAGTCTGCAAACATTTCAAAAAGAGACTCGTAATGAGGCGATTTCAAACGAGACAAAACGTTGATACAAAAATATTACGAGTATAATAGATAGCACTTACTAGACACCTCTAGTGATTTAAACTAATATCGTCTCCGTAGAGTAAGAATTAACTAAGTCGAGTTAGTATTTTTTTATTTGATTATTTAAAAGCATTTCAAGTTTTTTTTCTGCCTAACCCTCATGTCTAGCTATTATAGTTTTCGAGTTATGGAATGTGAAAGTTCACCAAATTGTTTATGTCACAAACCTATAAATGAATATTATTACCTAATTTAGTTTAGTTATTTTTCACTTTAACTACTAAGAGGATTTAATTGTTTTATCAATCAGTAGCTAGGTGTAACAATTGAAAAGGGAAATGTGACCAACTTGGCTTATTGATTTCTCGCTCTCAATTGAAATATAACTGAATTCAATGACAAAATTTATAAACACACTATTAGTTAATTTTACTGTAGTACTTGAGTAACATACTGATGCGATAGGAACTACTTACATCATTTTAGTTATTATCATGTTATAATTTGTCTACAAAAAATATAATATAATTTTAAATATAAATTTGTTTTTTCCCCGATAGCTACAATCTTGGTGTCTTCAAATCGAAAGTGAATCGGTTTTTTCTAGGTAAGCACGCTCCATCGTAGATCGCATCATCGCTTAACATCAGACGAGATGGTGGTCAAGTGCGAACCATTACAGTAAAAAAAATCCACAAAAAGAAATTTCCAGTCTGTATCAAAAAAATCGTAGTTACAACTGCTCACACTTGCGGCGCCTCTTCTAATGATTCGCTAGCAAATGGAATAACAAACTCATTGTGTGTTGGCCGTAATGTGAAACAGTTTGCTGGAAAACTGAACCGAGCTCGAACACGACTGTAACTTTAACTGTTTCGCTATAAAGTGCGGGCAGGCGACAATACGACTGTGGGCAGAGTTACAAACCGGGCAGAGGCGGAACACTCAAATGTATTCAAGGGCAACTGAAGAAATTGTTCAGTGTTTGAGACATCAAATGTTCGACATGAGATACTCAACCGTTTGAGTTCTTTCAGACTTAAGTGTAGTTTTGTAGTGGATAAGATTTGTATGATCTTTTTTTTTACAAAGAACTGTGACTTTCAGTATATGTTGCTCTTTATATGAATGATATTTGTATATGTTTTTGTTAACTAGCCAGTTTTATGTTCCCGTTGACTTTCTTTCAAAAGCAGAGTCAATATTCAAGTGTGTGAGTAGTACTTACTCTTCGATATACTCGTATAATGTTTGAATGCTGTACTCCGCTGTGCGTCCAATAGCTTACCACATTATCACCACAGACGATCCAGAATTTTCTACTTCTTCTCGCTCCTTCGCCTGACGCCGCTGACGCAACGTCTCACGGTCGAAATTCTTGGCTAAGATGGTCAGCAGGGGCAAGTCAGCATCCACGCCTAGGGATAGCTGCAGTTGTACCACCGGACCGCGGCACGGCGAAGGCTTACAACGGAAAGCCACGAACGGTCCCACCACCTAGAATGACTTTGGACTGTTGGTCAGCCACGTAGAACTATCATTTGAGTAACGTTCCAAGTTATTCCAGTTCCTCTTCTTTCAAGATACTCGCAACCCTCGAGGACCATTGAAGGTGCCATATTTACGCATAAAACGAGTAAAGGAAATTAATCTGACAAGCGCGAATCACGAATGAAGAATGCGACCTAGTTTTCGTTTAAAATTGTCATTTTCTATTATTTAACTCGACTGAAACATATTTCGTAATCACTGTGAAGGTTAGACAGTTCTACTTATAGTTGTCATGTCCACGTATCGTTTTGGCAACAATATGCGTATTCAATCTCAAGTAAAAGCCTCTCCGTATGCCGCGGCCGCCGCACAAACAACATTACCGACGGCTGCTTTAAATGCCATTACAGTAATTGTAACAAACACATGGAATTTAGCGAAAATATGGTATTCTAATATTCTATCAATAACCGTAATAGGTCTATACATTTATTCAAAGCTGTGTCTTTAGAGCCCGCTTGAGGAAACTACACCTTTCCCAGTTATTCTAACCTTGAGCAGTTATGTTTCCACATTTCAGGAACCTCGTAACTTAGTTGATCTAGGTGCAAGTGGAACGGAAGATCGTGTGTTCAATTACTCTGGAACCATATTTGTGTCATAAATAAAACGAAATAGATAGATAGATAGATACTCTTTATTGTACACACCAAAACAAAACAATACAGTAAAAAAAAAGGAATACATTAAAACTAGTGTTACAATCAACTATATCTACGGATACGGAAATATATCTACGGATCACAAGAGTAAAGTTAGATTGTATCTGTGTCATATAATTATGTGTTTAGTACTAAAACATAAAAGGGTGCCACTAGCCCCGCTAGACGCTGGGGGAAGTACCACACCTTTGGTAGTTATTTTACCGCCAAGCAGTAATCTGCAAACATCAAACATTACTGTGTTGAAGGGCAATGTTTCTAGTGAAATTTCAGGGCTTAGAGATAAAATATTTTATATCTTTGGGTGAAACCTGAAATTCGACCACTTGACGACAACTACTATCAATCGTTTAAGAGCTATGTCTGATTTATCGTTTTAATTGTTTAAATTACTAAACACACCTTCTTATAAGGTTTTCTCACCAATCAGTACACAACATGGCTAAAGGAATTTTCACTGCAACAAACGAAAAAGGCACAAAACACTTATTTTTATTATTATAGATTTACACTTGACCGCCATCTCGCCTGATGTTAAGCGACGATGCGGTCTACGATGGAACTAGCATGAAGAAACTAATTCACTCTCACCAGTTAAGAACGAAGATCCTTCGGAAAATATAGAAGCAACACAATATGCAAAAACCAATATTGTTTAATATTTTATTTATGGTCAGATCATCTGAAAAATAATATTGGCAATACTGGCCACGGGCAGTTTTTACGCGTCACTTTTGATATATAAATTTTAAAAATAATATTGGTAAAACAGGCCACTGGCATTTTTTACGCGTCAGTTTTGATATGTATATTTTTGTTACAGTTTTAGTTTTTTTTGTTTGGTTGCGCAGCTAAATCTCCTACAAGCCTGCCATAAGTAACTTCGTTCCAAAAACTTCTTTTAAATAACACGTTCTATTAAAAAGGGTTGCCTGTCCAAATACGACTTCAAGACTAGCAATAATAAAATGGAACCCGAACTGGCGTAAACATATAACCAAGTTTGAGGCGGGCATTTATATACGGGCGGCCGCACCGGAAGTCGGGCGGCGGCGCGCCCCGAATACCGGAAGTACTTCGGCAGTTCGCGGGGGGAAGGGAGATGAGGGCCGTTTCAGGTTTTTGATTGCTACTGCATATAGGTGATACCTACAGGAATATATCAAACGTGGGATGTCGTGTCGTTGTTTGACAGGGGTGCAGGAGATGTGTCTAATATTTTATTTATATTATAAAGTGACGAGACGAGCAGGACATGTGTCTGATGGTAAGTAACACGCTTGCCCATAACAGCACAGCATCACGCACTCGTATTGAATAAGCAGCCCGCTAGATCTTCCCACTGCTGGGACCCTGGGACTTTTCTCGCAAGAAGAGTCAGGGCATGATACATAATCCACCACGCTGGCCCAGTACGGGTTGCTGGATGACACAGTCATGGCCGTGAAAGATTTTAGATTCATGTCGGTTTTTAAAAGAACAATAGGTGTGAAGACAGGTCCTACAATTATATTAAATTATTTGGTATAATGGCAGTATTTAAATAGAACAAAATACGTACCAATTTTAATGTTGATATTTTTTGTTTATCTTACTTTATGATAATTCAAAGCTGGATGGTAAGTCCATTTTAAAAGTATGAAATTATTAGAAAATGTGTTTACCATTGAATAACCCATTCAATTAAAAGTGACTTTTGTTACGAAACCAGTTTCCTAAACGCAATATTTAATATAGCTAACATACATACTTTACACGCAACGCATAGAAAATACGACACAGTGACGTCACGCTGCTGTAGTGTTCTTTATGAAGCGTTTTTCATTGAGGAGAGTCCAAAATTGTGATTTTAAAATCGTTATATCACGGGAAGTTTTTAAGAGAACAAAGTAATTATTTCACCTATGTTTCAGTTATTGAGTAGCCTTTTGATGGCATATCAAATCCAGAATGAGTCGTCATGCCTATTGTTTCCTCAATGATGAGTCCAAATTATTACTTAGCACCGGACTGCGTTCGTCACCCAGTCATATTATATGCTCTATCTCTATGCCTGTAATTTATCAAAAAACATTGCCCGTTAAACCGGAACACAGTACTTCCACAGGCGGACTCTGCAAAGAATCCTACCATTGCTAGCTTTACTGTTATTAAAAATAGTTATTTATCTAACGCACTCAACTTCTAACCTGCAGGAAAATACAAACAAACATAGTTACATAAACCCCATGAAATATGTTATTAGCATAGCGGAGTAGCAAATGAGATGTCCGTAGTATAGCTTTACGCCCCGGACACGCCTCTCTATTACCTTACGGCCGCGGGCTACAGGGAAACAAAAGCTACCACGGACAAAGAGTAAATGGAAGTGACGCGTAAAAAAACTATTTTGTTTGTCCTAAACTTAGAAACGTCATTCAATTTTGTCGGAAAAAAAACAAAATACTGACTTCAATTTAAAACTAAATTCAAACACTACTAACTTGCATAATTTTTGTTGAAGCTATGAATAACGTCATCCAGATAAAGGTAACCAAAATTTAGCTTTTGTTGATATTTCAAAAACCACTACACCGATGTCAATAAAATTTATATGAGACCCTGACCATCTGCCAAACAAAAAAGGAACCATCATCAAAATTGTTTCAAATCAAATTTACTTCAAATTCGCGGCGAAGCCATTACGTAACATTCATAGAAAAATAAATACAAGTCAAACTAAATTGAGATCCTCCTCCTATTTTGAAGTTGTTAAAATACATTTTAAATTTAAAATACATTCAGTCAGAGCTTGTAAAAGTACCTACTGTATCTCAATTTTAATTTATCATTTCAATTTCATTTAATCTAATCATCATTGTTTTAACCAATTTAATGTAATATGGATTTTTAATCTCGAATAAATTACTTTCGTTTCATTTCATTTCAATACTTAATGGCTTCTCTCAAATATTACACAACTAGCAGCGATCTGGGTTTTACTCGAGCAGTTCTCATTCCTGTTATTTCCCCGTGATAAAAGTAAGATTAACACACATTAATTTCATAATTTACAAATTTACAAAATTAATTGTGCTGTTTGCAAACATAAAGTACATAAATGAAGTAGACTCTGCATTAAGGCCGCGGCAATAATAATAATTTATTATGAGTTTCACAGAGCTCCGATTATATATATATGTTATAGCATTATGTGGATTCGGAGAAATGATAGGTATTTAAAAGGATTTATAGTATGAAATTGCAGAAACTTATTAGCGTTAAGACATTGGTAGTTGTACACACGGCAAACAGCGACAAAGGAGGAACCCTGTGAAGGTTTTAATTGGTAGTTACTTGGTAGGGACACCATTTGGGGTATTGAATCCAAATTTGGAGTGTTTTCTTCATCTGTACTGTTGCATCAAACATATTGGTTTTTGATTAACCAGCGATGATCTAAGTAAGAAGTACCTACCAATGTCTTAATGCAATTATATTTGGACATACCACTTCCATAGCTCATGCCTCTCGGTCAAACCTGGTGAACGAAGTAAAAAATACAAGGTCCGATCTAAAATATGCAATATCCATATTGGCAGGTCGGCCGGTCGGCATATTGAGGGACGCTCCACTTTCCACGAGGTAATGACTTCGGGGCCAAGCATTTACTGCACAGATTACTTTTATGGAAAGTGTTTAGGCGCAGGCGAAAATAGCTTCTTTTTTCGTGATGGGCTTAGTCTATTTCGTGAATTATCTTTATTTTTGCTCTGGAAACATAAGACTGAAGTGCATAGCCAGGGTTTTGCACTTTAACAATTTAGTTCTATTCAAATTGAAGGTTTGTCATTAATGTCTTCTAGGTAAAGTTCCCTCATTTTTGCCGATTTCAATAAAATCATGTAAAATATCAGTCATATTATATTGATAATAAGCAGCAGTATTAACAGCCCAAGAAGAAATTTTAATTTTGATTGTGGCTCAAACGCTATCCGCAGATGGATAAAAAAAAGAAGCCTAATTTTTTAGTCTGTGGCTGGTCGCCATTGCTAGTAGCGCGCGTAGTTTTCAGTTTTTACAACTGATTAGTTTTTCCAGCCATAACGAAACATTATTAACAACTCAATTTTGTTACAACATTGTTGAAATTATTTTTTATAAGTAAGTATTTTATTCGCAAGTATGTTGAAAATGTATGACACCCGTGTGTATTGATAATTACCGTCCTCGGCTATCTTAAGTACCATGGCTCGGGTCTCAATACCGCCTCAGCGGTAATCACCAACTTTACCCACTTTTGCATTAATCTACTATTATTTGCTTGTGTAGGAGCACGTACGTGTACGTGACTGATGTACGAGTACTCGTAGAGACTCGTAGTACATAAGTGGAGGACAGCGGAGAGCGAGCTAGTCTCTCGCCCCGCGTCACTTGTACAGTTAAGATCAATATAACCAGCAGTTTATACAGTGACGTGGTTTCATGTCATCTCCAGTACCAGCAACACCTACAGTGGTGACCCCGACGTGATTCGAACTCGTGATCTCCTGTTCCCGACGTGATCTACAGAGGGTCTACAGTGGTGACCCCGACATGATTCGAACTCGTGATCTCCTGTTCTCGACGTGATCTACAGAGGGTCTATAGTGGTGATCCCAGACAGAAATTGAACAGTGAAGATTAAGAACATTATTTTTTTGGTGTTGCTGCGTAATTTTTGTATACTTCCGACAATGTTTCAGCAAACGAAGCCAGTAAGTGGGCAAGCGGGTCAGCAGAGCAAGAATGATGAGCGGACACATTCCGATGATTTGACCCTGGCCGCTATAGGTGTGTCAACGAGACTTCCTGATTTTTGGGTTGACATGCCGCGGTTATGGTTTGCCCAGTTTGAAGCAGTAATGGCACCGCGGAAACGAGGAGATGAGACAAGATTTAACATCTCAAAATTGGGGAGAGACTCAATTCAACAGGAGAGTGGCCTGTTGACAGCGCCGCCGGAAAACAACAGGTATACGGCGCTGAAAGACTGGTTGCTGCAAGTTTACGAGGAGAGTGCTGAGCGACAGTTCCAGAAGCTCGTGTCAGAGCTAGAACTGGGTTCGCAGAAGCCTACGCATCTGCTCCGGCGTATGAGAGAGTTGGGACGAACAGCGCAGGTTTCGGAGCAGACGATAAAAAGCTTGTGGCTATCCAGGATGCCAGCCTCCGTCAGAACAGTTATTGCGGGATGTCAAGACCAGGCGCAGTAGAGAACACCTCCGCCTACGACATTGCTGCTGTATTCGGGAGCGTCGAGAATGAAGATCAGATGAAGAAACTCGCTTTAGAAGTGGCCTCATTACGCACCGAAGTTCAAGTTCGAGAGCGCGGAAGAAGCAGGAGCCGGCAGAGATGGAACGGGAACAGGTCTGGTTTGTGGAAGAGAAGAGCTCCAGGTGATCCAGATTGGCTGTGCAGGTTCCATTTCCGGTTCAAGGAAAATGCTACGCGTTGGGAGCAGCCATTTGCGTGAAATAAGAAGCAAGCGGAAAACTAGGAGCGGTTGCAGACATATAAAATGGCAATGAATATAGGAAAATGTATTTTTGAGAAAAGTTAAATAGATTTTTAAGGTTACGATTACGTTAAGTCCTTTACCTGACAAAGTCAAGGTTATTCAGGACTATCCAAAACCGGAGACGGTAGAGCGGTTACGCAGGTTTTTGGGTATGTGAAAGTTTTGTAGAGCGCCCATAGCAAACGCTGTACAAGGCAAGGAATCTTAGATAAGTATTTACACGGTGCAAAAAAAGGATAAGAGTAGAATAGTATGGACTGAAGAGGCAATTAGAGCATTTGAAAGGAGTAAGGAAAACTTACAAAATGCTGCCACGTTATCGCACCCGAGTCCAGGGGCAGAGTTAACTCTTATGACAGACGCGTCAGACCTTAGTATAGGCGCGGTATTGCAACCCACGGAATCCCAGAAAAGTACTGTACATACGACAAGGAACTTTTGGCGATTTATTCGGGCATAATTTATTTTAGAGATTTGATTGAAGGTAGAGATTTTGCGGTTTATACAGACCACAAACCACTCATATATATGTGTTAGAAAATAAAGTCGAATAAGGAAGTACCGAGACGTGCCCCACAGTTACTGTTTATTAGTGAATTTCCAAGTGATATACGTCACGTAATGGGAGCACATATGCTGATACATCGCTGATGCATGGTCACGCGTAGAATCGACGATATTTACATCCGCGTTCCAAGATACGGAAATGGCAGAATTGTAAAAATGCCTTAAACAATAGGTCAAACTAGAACGCTGAGTGAGCAAAACGGTTCGAAGTCATTGTGCCAAGGTTAGCAAGGAAACATATGTTCATGAGACAAGTTTATCGTAATTCGATATTGTAAACAAGTTGTGAGCTAATAATGTTTTTTTTGGATTGTTATATGTTTTTCTCCTTTTTTTTTTAAGAAGGGGGGTGTATGTAGGAGCACGTACGTGTACGTGACTGATGTACGAGTACTCGTAGAGACTCGTAGTACATAAGTGGAGGACAGCGGAGAGCGAGCTAGTCTCTCGCCCCGCGTCACTTGTACAGTTAAGATCAATATAACCAGCAGTTTATACAGTGACGTGGTTTCATGTCATCTCCAGTACCAGCAACACCTACACTTGAAAACTGCGCAAAACAGTAAATATAAATGTTAGTTTTTAATGTTATAATCCATCAAACTAGAAAATAACCTGTAAGATAGCGTGTGCGAAAACGTAGAAGATGTACGAGCTTGGCATCGTCACTGGTTTTAATGGTGAATGATAACATCGTGAAGAAACAGGCGTGATCAAAGAAAGACATATTGAAGTGAAAGCTTCTTTTAGCGCACCACACACAGATTTTCCGTGGGATGTGAATTTAACTCAAGCGTGACGTTCATGAGAGTAAATCAGGTAAACTCGGATGATCTAGATGGTCATGGCCGTAGCCACGCCCTCCGTCCGCGTAGTTTCGAAAGTGCGCTATCAAATTCTAAGTTTTCACTTCATTCGTCAGTCCTTATGACTATAAATTTAAAAAAATGTCTTTTTTAAAATTTATATTGACGACACGCTTAATCTACTAACCAAGATTTAGCTAGCGTTGTCGATTATGGTTTGAATTATCTTCGTGTGTGAAAAGGCTCGGAGTCCTAGCCGAGAGAACATAAAGTGGGCTGATTACAGAGGCGAATATACCTAGGACATCTGACGTTCTCACCAGTCAAATACGCTGAGAAGTGTCTTAAACGTAGCTATCTCACTTTCTTTGCGTACTACTATCGGAGCCAAATAACTGATGTGCAACAAATTTTATAACTGTGGACACGTGCTTAAGATCTATAGGAAACCTTTGACACACTATGGGTTTCAATACGAATATATTTATACTTTTGTAATTTCTGTAATATAATCAATATTATGCATTACAATGAGCAGTGTAAGGTCGCGTTTCCCGCGCCGTCTCTGTTCCTCGCAATTAATTTATATAAAACGATAAGGTTTAGAGCTCGGAATATGCAAGTCGCGAGCTGAGACGCGGGACGTGATCTAGATAGCGCGGCGAGCGAGCTTCTTGACTCGTAGGGCTGCCGCTAACTTGTAAAAAATATAAATAATTTAAGCACGAAATTACAAAAAAAAGAAAACGAGAACCTCTGCTTTTTTGAATTCGGTCACCAGCAAATTATTTATATAGTGTACCTATACTGTGGTAAAGCTAGTTTAAAAACTTGTAGTGGTAGGAAAGTACTACACCTTTGCCAGTTTGCAGTAATGTGCAAGATAATTAAAATAGGCTACTTTTATTACAAAAAAATAGAAGAAACGGAAAGTAAGCTGTTAAAGCTGCTGAATTACACTAAAAAGATTTTTTTATAAAGTAAAATCGTTATTCGACTATATGCAGATTTGGCTGGGAAAGTACCACGTTGTTACCAGTTATTTTACCACCCAGCAGTAATTGTAGGAAGTCTTCCTGATTCTGTTACTCTATATAATATGACAAGAACAACATTAAAAAATTCGATTTACCCCTGACGACCTTGATTTTGTTATCTGTATATATTCTACTAGTCAAGCCCTTTCATTTGATACCATCTATATTGAGATAGTGGTGAAAAAAAGCTATGTAATTCGCCATATCGGGGAAGCGGCCATCTTGAAACGATAATAAGCTAAGAAACAACGCACAAAAATTAACCTTCAAATAAAAAACCGCCTCAAAAGCGGTCCATCTGTTTAAGCTCTACGGTGTCACAGACAGACACACACACACAGGCAGACAAACAGCTGCTTGTCAGCGACGTCAAATTTCCCCTTTTTGGTCGGGGGCTAAAAAGGGAAGAAACAACTTGCAAATCAAAGACCTGAATGGTGAATGTATAGTGTCATACAATAAAATTTTCAAAACTAAGTTTGGTAAGCTCACAATATGAACTAGCTAGGTTTGAAAAAAAAAAAAAAAAACGAAGAACGAAGGGTTGACGATTGCCGGATGTTTTGATTAGTTATTGGGCTCTATTAACCCAGATAGTATTTTTTTTCGAAATTGCTGGAACAGTTCTTAAAATATCAACAAATATCTAAAACTTTTACACATTTTTTTGCTAATTAATGATATGTATTCAGTACATGTTTAAATTTATTAGGGTGTCTTTTTGGAAAATATTGTATATATTATAATAACTTTTTCTAGAGCCAGCCCTACGCAGTTTCGCGGCAACACTAATAAAATATTAACCACCGCTTAAACATCTATATTGTCTGGAGTAATGCGCGGGAACACCTTCTGAATACCGAGTGGCGATAACAGTTAGTGGCGCCGCAACTCTTTCAGCCTGATAACGAAACGACGGAGATAGGGCGGAATGCAAGGTTGTTTGAAGGAATATGGTATGAGACTTCAATCTGGGGGGAAGGCAGTTTTTTCTATAATAGGGTTGTTTGTTTTTTATGAGCTTGCTATCTGTCTTATGATTGCCGTGTCTCATTTTATCTTTTGTGGTTAGTAAAAGTATAATTGCTGTGGATAGAAGTTCTTTTTTCCGTTAGCAGGCCACATCTTGAATCTAGCAAATATTTTTGTAAGACAGGCGGAAAACAAAAAAGTAAAAAAGGGCAGTGTAAGTACCTAAACTTTATAATCCTACTGCTGGGGTTTGGGACTTTTTTTCACAAAGACAATCAAGACCACAATCCACCACGTTGTCAAAGAACGGCTTGGCGAAAGGATAGTAAGAAATTAAACTTATTTGTATCAAACTTTAGATTAGGCTATCTGAAAATACCTACATTTAAAAAGAAATCTTCAATGTTCTGAAAAGCAACCGACCCCATAAATGCTTGATGCTGTATAAAGAGAAAAAAGTGTGAGGGCACTAGACTCGGTAATACGTGCTGTAGAAACCAAGGAACGTAAGTATAATACAGAGTAAGGGTGTCCTAATGTATTGTTTTGGTCTAAATATAGTTAACAGAGGAAAGAAAAAACATCTTTCCAGCATTTAATTGTTTCCAATCTTACCGCTATCCATAACTTACAGACGGTAAAAAATTCAGATCTGGGTCCCAATAATTCCTTAGATTTTTTCCACCATAAACAAATCTCCATACAAGATATAAAGAGAAGCAATGGAGGAGAAAATACATTTACCAGTAACGATACCTAAGGACCCTCGCGGAGGTAAGAAAAACACGGAAACTGTAAACCCTTGTAATGCTCTCGTACTCGGTCCATACTATGCTATAAATATTTTAAAACTACAAATCGTTAATAGGAAAACTAAGATCTGGTGTGGAGATGACTCTGGTGTTAATA
This sequence comes from Ectropis grisescens, assembly GCA_017562165.1. Taxonomy (NCBI): domain Eukaryota; kingdom Metazoa; phylum Arthropoda; class Insecta; order Lepidoptera; family Geometridae; genus Ectropis; species Ectropis grisescens. The sequence continues at coordinate 26,502,937 of CM029788.1, forward strand.
GAAAACTAAGAATTACGACTCCATTATCAATAGGAAAACTAAGATCGACGGCTCTGGTGTCAATAGGAAAACTAAGATTGACGACTCTGGTGTCAGTAGGAAAACCTATGATCGACGACTCTGGTGTCAATAGGAAAACTAAGATTGACGACTCTGGTGTCAGTATGAAAACCTATGATCGACGACTCTGGTGTCAATAGGAAAACTAAGATTGACGACTCTGGTGTCAGTAGGAAAACCTATGATCGACGACCCTGGTGTCAATAGGAAAACTTAAGATCGACGACTCTGGTGTCAATAGGAAAACTTAAGATCAACGACTCTGGTGTCAATAGGAAAACTTAAGATCGACGACTCTGGTGTCTATAGGAAAACTTAAGATCGATGGCTCTGGAAATTCTCAATAGGAAAAGTAAGCATTCGGTTTGGTACGTCCCATAGGTATGCTGTCCCAATTTGTCACGCATTTGGTTAGAAGTAAAACAATAGAACAAGCTGGCCATGTGGGTACTTTCCCAATGTGTATAATCTAATTCAAGTTTCTGGTATAGAAGTCAAATTTGATAGTCAATAGAAAACTTTTCATTGCGACACGGAAAATAATAACAGGATGGATAACTTCTACAAAAAAAAGCCTGTGCAAGTTAAATCAGCTGCTTCTTGCTAATCGTGCTGCATTTTAAACCGAATCGTTGATTTATAGTGAGCAAAATGGCGAGTGCAAGTTTATACTTTATAATGATGCCTGGGTCAGCTTATTTGCCACAAGTTTAACAATTTTGATGAAATTATACCCTATTTCTGAAGACTGGATATATTTAGAAGAGATATCAAACATGAACTTGTGTGATGTACCATAATCTGAGAAGACATCAGTAGCTCCTACAATACCTACAGTACATGGTAATGTCGATAAATCGCGTGAATAGAAAGCGGAATCAGATTCGGCGTGTCGCGTCGTATCTGGAAGTTGGGCGATAAATACGCGCGATCTGCATAACTCGGCTCCCAAGTTACGAGTGCCGAGTGGGGCGATGTCGCGGAAACCGACACGGATGTCGGAAGATACAGGGAGATGCGCTAACGAAACTAGCCCTTTATGTGATGCAAGCATAAGTTATTTTGGTAGCAAAACATTAATGTTACCCACCCCGTGCTTATTCATTTATGTTGCGGATAATCTTAATATATAAAAATCTCGTGTCACAATGTTTGTCCTCAATGGACTCCTAAACCACTGAACCGATTTCAATAAAACTTACACACCATGTGCAGTTTGATTCAACTTGAAAGATAGGATAGTTTTTATTCCAATTATTTGTCTTTATATGACAGTATCCGAGCGAAGCCGGAACGGGCCGCTAGTATTATAATATGATCAATCCGCAAAAAAGAAAAACCGACATCAATTTAAATTAAATTCAGATACTCGACTACAATTCACATTATTTTGAAAATCCACTAGTACTAGTGGGCCTACTAGTACCTACGTGGGCGTCGTTCAGGGAAAGGTAAACATTTTTTCTTCGATATTTCAAAAAGTGCTACGCTGGATTCTATAAAATGTATGTAATGCCATCTCTAATAAAACATTATCTACCAAACAGGAGAATAGAATCATCAAATCGATTCTGAATAGGCGGAGCTTTCCCGTATCATACGTCCAAAAAACGTGTCACCGATTTGGAATACTCCTCGTTTTTAAAGCGTTTGACTTTGAAACGTTTTACGACGAATACACATAAGACTTAAACAGCAAATTCCAAGTTTATGCATTGTTAAGTTTTATTCTTACACAGCGCCTGGAGACCGCGACACGAGACCGCGACAGGAGACTGCGACCGGAGACCGCGACCGGCACTTGACATTATGGAATTGTATGGATGCCAGTTTGTGCCGAGAACGCGACAGGAGACCGAGACACGTGTCGCGGTTTCGGCGCGAACTGGCGCCCATACAATTCTATAGTGTCAAGTTCCTGTCGCGGTCTCGTGTCGCGGTCACAGCGCGAACTTGTGCCTTTAGGCTTTCGATTTGCTCTACTCTTCTTTTCACGACTTCTTTTGTTTCATGAAATTAATCTATTTATTTTAATACAGCGGAATTTTCTCTCTTTACCTCATCCACCGTTTCTCACATCCCTCTCCGAATCCGCTCGGTTGAACATAAGACAGTGTGTGTCCCCCGGAGTTACTCGCGCTAGAACAACTGTTTGTTTGCCTTCAACTCATGTACCTAATATTATGCATATTTGTTTTGAAACGATATTCAAACTTGGGTAATTTGTGGTCGGGGTCTGTGGGTTTAGTTTGAGACTGAGCGTAGAGGATTCCGCGCACGACTGTTTTATCTAATATGGTTTAAATTTTGAACAAAGCTTCCAAAATCTAAACATGTAAAAATATTGGTATTAAATAAAATGTAAAGATTCTAAAGTTCGGAAGAAATAAATAGAGTTTGGGAAGACATCATATATTTTAGTTACAGTTACGTCGTCATAATATAAGGTTCATTATTCAATTTTGTGAAAACACAAATGTAATTTATTTTTGTAGCTTTTTGGGTTTACATTTAACGCCATCTCGCCTTATGTTAGGTAAGCGACGATGCGGTCTACGATAGAGCGTGTTTACCTAGAAGAAACCGATTCACTCTCTTTTTGTAAACACCAAGATTATAATACCATTGGGAAACCCCCCTCAGGTAACTCATTCCACAATCTAGATATTTTTATCATAAAAGTAGATTAAAACCTCTTTATTCGTGCCTTTGGAACATCAACTATGAAACGATGCCGCTTCTTCGAGCTACGACAAGTCCGATAGAAAAATCGGCAAGGTGGTATAAGATCATCCAGACCAGTTGCACACTCTCCGAAGTGTATCCGATAAAAAATCGATAAGCTAGCAATTTTTCGGCTATGTTCAAGACTTTGAAGTCAAGTGTAAATCTATATAAGATAAAAAAGCCGGTCTCAAACACACAAACAAAGTAGAAACAAAATACAAGCTTAAAAACGCATACACTTTCCTTAATAACATTAGTGTGGATTTTGAGCTACTGATCATTTCACAGAGCTCATTTATTTAGCCATTAATTTTTGCAACCTATCTTAAATCAAACTTCGAAGAATGGCACAAAAATACTAAGCAAAAAACGAGCAAACTTCTCCAGTGGGGTAGTATCGATATCTCGTTCCTAGTTGGGAAACAATCCCCCGGGGACATTATGAGTGGCCAATGATTATTTTGTTCCACTGAGGGGGATTATTCTAGAAGAGTGTTGTATTTTTCCGATGGTAGAGCCGATTCGATATCGAATGTCACGAAAATGATGGAATTTTTTTTTAATTATTGTAGGTACATTCTCAATTATCTACATAATATTTTTAATTAACATGTTATTAGTTAGAACGAAAATTAGGTTTTTTTGTTTGAATGTGCTAATCTCAGGAACTAGGTACTAGACAAATTTCAAAAAATCTTTTTTTTTTAACTTGTTTAAGTTCGCACTTGACCACCATCTCGCTTGATGTTAAGCGATGATGCGATCTACGATGGAGCGTGCTTACCTAGAAAAAACCGATTCACTCTGGATTTGAAGACACCAAGATTTTTCACTGCTTAATATTGACGTGATCCCTAAGTGCTGCTATAGACTATATTATGTTATGTACGAGCAAAGCCGGGGCAGACCGCTAGTATATTAATAAATAACAATGCATCTATCTATCTACTTACTTGCTATTAGACTTGGCTCGCTTCGACTTCAAATAGATGAGTATTACATAGATCTATATTATAAGCATAATAATCATACGAATGTATGTTTCGCTTTTATGTGCCTTTTTGTTGTTTTAAAGTTGGTCGAAATTTTGTAAAAAAAATAGTTTAAATCACTTTTTCATTCTTTTTTACATCGCCGGTCCAGACAATTGATTAAAAATAAAAACCAGCAATTTGAACTCAAAAAACTCTTTTGCTTACCATCGTATAGTCTAAAATAATTAAGTCTTACAGACTTTAAATTCGACCACTATTTTTTTTTCAGCACGGATTTGTGTTTTCGTTTTTAATCCCACCCACTAATCTATTCCAGAATAGGCCGCCCCGTTCCGTATTCACCCCTCTTAAGATTCTCATAAACATGTTTTTCTCGCAATAAAAATGATAAATCATCCGTTTTTTATATGGTCAATCAGTAGATATAGCTTGCTCCCCATTGATGGATAAAATCTATAGAGAGTATGTAAGGCTGTGTCTACACCTCCATTTACCTATAACTTACACTATGTGTTAATATGTGAAACAAAAACTTTGTACTGCTTTTTACGATACTCCTCAGGCGAAAAAGTATTAAATGTATTTAATTAAATTTATTACTATTCCGCGTTTGACCACAATCCAACTCTATCTACCCTTCTATCGCTTTTATAAATCTGCTTTCGTTTTGCTACTGCGGTCTCTATCATTTCAAGCGGAAAGAAATGAGAGAGCAAAATCAAATTTAAGACAGTTCTCGTTAGGCGGTAGGCCCTACGTTGGTAACTTCAACAGTGTGGTCGAAGATGACGCACGCTGATCTAGAAAATACTTATTCTGTCTGATCTTGAAAAGTTCTAGTTTGTATTTCTCAACAATGAAGACTGTTGGAATGACAAAAGTGGACCCTAACCGTTTCGTTCAAATTTTGGACATATCTACAGTGTGTAAGTCCGTTAGTAGTAGTCCGCCATTGCGATTACGACTTATCCTGTGGTAGAAAGGGAAAGGTAAAAGAAGCCCATGTCATCTGGATAACAAAACTGACAGACTAGCTACTTTTAGACGGTAGGTATTCAAGACTGAGCAGCTATTTTTACCCCCGCCCTAAAAGTGTTATAAGTTTGGCGTCAATGTTTGTCTGTGGCACCGTAGGCCTCAGACGGATGGACCGATTTCGACGCGTTTTTTTTTTATTTGACAGTTAACAATGCGACAGTTCCTTAGCCATGCTTAAGTAAAATCGATACAAGATGGCGGCCTCCACAAAATGGCGGATAAAACATTTTTTCACAACTATCCTCAATATGCGTATGAAACGAAAGGGCTTGATTAGTAGAATCATAAACATTGTAACAAATTTAAAATCCATGATGGCCGCCGCGCCGCCACAAAAAGGCGATTACACATTTTTCACAATTTCCTCGATATCAATATCAAAGTAAAGAAAGGGCTTGATTTGTAAAATAATGTACAAATTTAAAATCTAAGGTAATCAAATTTAAATAATAAGGTTTAGTTATTTTTTGTACTAGTTAACCATGGTTACTATGTTGGCCAAGTATGTCTTTTAACTTTTTTTTAACTTATATAGGTTTACACTTGACCGCCATCTCGCATGATGTTAAACGATGATGCGGTCTACGATGGAGCGTGTTCACCTAAAAGAAACCGATTCACTCTCGATTTGAAGACACAAAGATTGTAACTATCGGGAAAAACCCTCTCAGGCAACGTATTCCACAGCCTAGACGTTGTTATCACGAAAGTAGAGTCAAATCTCTTCGTTCGTGTCTTTGGAACATCAACCATGAAACGATGTCGCTAACTATTAACTGCGTGTGCGGCCCCTTAGTCCGAGAGTGGGAGTCGAGTACGCGCTTTGATTGATGATGTTGTGACGCAGGAAATAGTGGGGCTTCCGCTTTTTATGTGAATCCTTTCCTCGTTATCGCTCTCACGATTGTTTTTGTAGCTGTTTCTCGTATTTGTAGCGAAGAAATAATGGATTTATTTATTTATTTATTTATTAATTCAATGAGCACACAAAACAGAATGTAATAAATATAAACTATAACATAAGAGTGTACTGTACAGAACTGTATTACATTCCAAACTATGTGGGCCTAGAAACAACAATTATTTAAATTCAGTGGTTTGATAATAATAACATTACATTAGTGATAATACATTAAGAAACTTAGGCCAACATATCTGAACTTAAAACTAAAAACTAACATGCGTTAAAACAGTAGATAAATAAGATATAAACATAGAATATTATAACACAACAGATAAATATATTAACAGTGTGAAACAATTAATGTACGAGTATAAACAATATAAAAAAAAACTCATAATAGTATTTACAGTAAGCACAACAGGGTTATTATTCTTTTAGATTAAAGTGTAAAATTTCTTTGATTTTCCTCTGAAATTGGAATAACTTTAAGTGGAAAATATCAATGTCCCTATCGGAGACAAGGACTTCGTTGTATTGGCGACTCATTCTGACTATGGGATTATAATAAGATGTATTATTGGTAAAAACTTGCAAACTGGATTTTACGATTAAAACGTTACCTCTTCATGAACCTTTAAAATGTATTGTTGAAGCTAGTTCTAGACACGGACGTACAAAAAAGTCGGACGTAGTCTCGCTAAAACAAAAACTGTGTCACTAGAGTCGGCCAAATTTGCACGTGTGCGTTGTCAGGTTGTCACTGATACTGCACGTATACACAATACATATATTTATACACAATTTTGCGCGTAATGACCCACTGATGTCTGCGTGTCAGCATGTATGTGGCAGTGCACACGTACATATTATGTGGCCGACTCTATGGACACAGTTTTTGTTTTAGCGAGACTACGTCCGACTTTTTTTATACGTCCATGGTTCTAGAGGAAGTTTTGTTAGAGTTATCGATAAAATAATAGCATATTCTTACGATTTCGTACCTACTATTGGGTAAAAAGCTAAATATGTACATTGTACAATAGAAATGTATACTAGGGAAACATAAATACCTCTGTACGTAGTGGTGTGAGTGGTGTAAGTAACTAGCGTTCTCTGGTGCATAACGCAACATAGGCGAAGCCCAACGCCTGTGCACCTATGTACCTAAAAAATTAAGAGATCTGCTGCTGTCGAAAGCCTATTCGTCTATCCGAGTTATTAACCTCATTCTTAGAAAATTCCAAGATGAAAAACTTAGTATTTGACTGTGGATAGAACGCTACGCAACAGGATTATTGTTAAAATGCTTTGTGGCTCATCTTTGTATAAGTAACAAAGAGTGTATTTACACTTAAACTAATTCGACGATTAGTAATATTTCCTATCTGTCCCATAATGAAGCAATACTCCATCATGTATGGAGTATTGAAATCTATTTAAAAAATTATCGCCAAAATAAATCTACTTGCGTAAATTGCCAATGGCTTTATCAAATTTTGTTTTTTTTTTCAGGACGAGGTTTTTGTAGGATTACAATCATATTTTTTGATACTTTTATTTTTATGTCTATGTGTATACGGTTATAATCTTATAATCCGAATATCCGTGGTTATAATATATAGAACCTTATGTAATACATTCTAGAATATTCATACAATAAATTGAAACTTACTTCTTTATTCCAAAAAATACTTTGGAAGCTCATTTTGGGAAGAATTAAATATATTTTTTTGTACTTACAGTCAAATTATGTCACAAATTAAACCACCTAATATTTTGACAAAATCTCAGAAAATATCATCATAAACCAGCGCAACTAGCCAAATAATGATAAAAATAATCTTATTTTCAGTGGAATATTACGAAAAACATGAAGCGCCACATATCATCGAGGCATAAATAAAGTTTCTGCTAACAAAGCGTACGTTATGCCTTATTAGCTATGCGACGAAAACATTCCATGAAATATTGCGCAGTACCCTAACGAATAGGCCTTATAAATATCATATAACTCTATTTCTCTGCGATTGTGCTTTGTAAGTAATTCGATGCAGGAGAATGTAAAATAATTGTGGTCACATAATTTCAACGAAGCAAACATAAATATGTACATATAGTATAATATGGCGGTCAAGCGAAGGCTGCCATTTTTTTATTGCAATGAGTGACGAGATGAACATGATATGAGCCTGATGGTAAGCAACATGCCTGCCACATAACAGCTCCCTGTCACGCAGCTATTGGGGTATAAATAATCAAAATCCTTACCTAGCAGTACACTGCACTCATCAAGAAATGTAAAATGTTTTATCTCGATCCCCTGTGATTTCACTTGAAACATTTCTTTTCAAAACTGGTGGTTGTGGTTCAAAACTTCAACACAGTAGTGTTTTCGCGTACATGTTTGACGGTAGAGTAACTGGCATAGTGGCAAAAGTGTGGTACCTCAGGCGGACTATGCGTATAGTTCGATGTTGTTTATTTTATGTTCGATGTTCATTCAATCTTTTGCGCGGATAGTCTTTTCTAAAATAAAAGTAGCCTCACTTTACAGCATAAGCTATCTGCCTTAGAAAGTTCCGTTAAAAGATGTGGAAAAGAGTCATGCCACTACGGAAGCCTCTTTTCACTATCACACAATAAACTGTTTTTATCACCATCTCGAGTATGAAATCCACAAAACTATCTGAAAACTTATTTCGATACAAAATGAATATTGCCATCTCGATATTCAGAGAGATAATTTCATTTCCCCAACTTTGTAGCAAAAAATAATTACGATCGCTCCCTCGGGAGCTGAGAACAAAACTAGTTAACGAAATGATACAATAAGTGTGGACAATAAACCGAACAGAATTAACCGAACGACAAACAAGCGCGTTGCTTTTTATTTTTCATAGTTTACTGTTTTGCTTAACTTTGGGGATTCCGTTTATTGGTGGCGCGGTAAAGCTGTATCTATACTGGTATTAATGTACTATTTTTACTGAGTGTTATGTAAGAATACTCGTAATTAAATAATTTAAGTATTCAACACACACACGTACAACATTCACAACACTACACAACATTCACATGTATGTATATTTGTGTATTATACGTTGATTGTTTAATTTGAATTTTGTATCAAATGTACATATTACCGTTATAGGTAAATAAAGAACTAAGAATAGTCAAAATAATTTATGTTCAAATTCTAATAAAAAAACAACGACTTTAAAAAAAGTTCAGACACTTGAACACTAAATTTTAGTTAAAGTCATACCTGTGTCGTCCACATAAAAGTTAGCAAATTGTAGCTTTTTGTTGATATTTAAAACACTGTCACACCGATTACGATAAAACTTTATGGGACCACTCTGAAGTATTCTGTACTAACCAAAAAATATTTCATAAAAACCAATTCACAATAAGCGAAGCTGTCTACTTGTTACGTACCAGTACCTACACATGTCTGCACAACGTGAGCTGCATTCCAGCACGAGGTTCAAGTCAGCAATTTCAACAGAACTCGGCAGTAGGAATGATCTGCCTCGTGCCAACTACAATTCGCTGATGCTCACCTCATTCAATTGTGACCCAGATGACCCTTCATCAAAGCTAATTTCAATAAAGAAGTCAGTGTTGTTCGATCGTCGAAGACATTCGCACCTAAGTTAGATAGGATTAAGATCCTATGATGTGAGTGTCGTTCTCACATTGAATGCATTCGCGTCTAGGTTAAATAGTATTAATATATTTTAATGTGAGTTTTAGTATAGTAGAGTTCGTTCTAAGAAATTCTAGTTTCCTTCGAACCCTCCGTCTGCAGCATTTCGTAATTTACTTACAAACCTACATACCAAAACAGAAGAAAAAACAAACAAAAAAACAGAACCTCCTCCTTTTTTGAAGTCTGTAAAAAATATATAGTAATACAGATTTGTATATATGTATATAGGTACATATCCCTAAGCAAAGATCGTACTATGGGAGACAGACATAATGCTAACCATGGACGTATGAAAAACACAGTGACACAGTGCTTGTGTTAGCGAGACTACGTCCGTTATTTTCATACGTCCATGATGCTAACTATGTGAGTATATGAATGCGAAAGTCTGTGTGTAGATGGATGTTTGTCATTCCTTATTTCACGGAAAAAACTACTGCAGGTATGTGGATGAAATTTGATACGTAGATAAATAATAGTCTGCAATAAAACACATTTTCAACTTTCAACTTTTCAACTATTTTATCCCCTGAAACAGGACGTGTGCGTTAGACGCTGTTTGGATGGAGGTCTTGTCTTTTCGCATCACCGACTTGTGTAATGGCAGGATATCTGTAGATAAATATGTGACGTATTTTGCATCATTAGTACCTACTTTTCAACTATAACATTTTAAGTTTAAGTTCTTTTGTCGGCAATTTTTATGGCTACCAATATTTTTATTTTTTATTTGAAAAGCTCTATAAAATCTGTAGAATTGATAGTCGCGATCAAAATAAATATGATAAAAAATAATTCTACGTTTGAAAAACTCCTTCACAAGAGATAATCTATACTAATATTATAAAGCTGAAGAGTTTGTTTGTTTGTTTGTTTGAACGCTAGGATCTCGGGAAGTACTGGTCCGAACTGAAAGATTCTTTTTCTATTGGATAGTACATTTATCGAGAAAGGCTATATATATAGTACATAACGTATTGATAGTAGATCAATAGAAGAGGAACATGAATCAAGAATGTAACAAAAACGGGGAAAAATATTCCTTTTTGAGAGTTTTCGTAGCGTGTTTTGACATGACAGCATGTGTCAAGATTGCGTCATTGAATATAAACCTTTGCTAATCAAATTTGTTTCTAAATCTGGGTTGGTACGACCATTTCCCACAAGTAGCGTAGCAGGTAGCTGAAGAGGATTTTTGTTTGAAAGCGATATTACCAGGAATGACTGAACCGATTTCAGTCATTCTTTCACCGTTGGATATGTACGGGATCCCAATGAGTGATATATAATGTACCACGGGCGAAGCCGGGGCGGACATCTAGTATATGTATACAACATAGACAGGTTAAACCATACAGCACATTTAATTTAAAGTATTTTTAGATTTTTACCTCAAGTTTCATTCTGGACTCCGCCTAATGAAGTAATTTCTTGTATTTCCATAAACACAGACCGTAGTTGGCAGCGCAGGGCGCGCAGCGATCGAGGACGCAGCATTATGGTAGTCCCGGCGCCAACTTTCATGATCATTGCTTTATAAACCAATATTGAACGCTTGGATTTTAGAGGGACCGCTTACACTGGATTCCTAACTGATGTTTTAAGTTAGAAGTTCTGGTTAAGTTAACAGCTAGTTACATAATCTTTTACTCTCCGATTAAAGAAACTATTCTTTACGCTCTTAATTTAAAATTAAAATCAAACACTTGACTAAGCTTCATACATTTTGTGAAATCAACTAAAATACTGTTCCAATGAGACAGCAAGGTTTTGGAGTAAATTCAATGTTTGAAATAAGGCACTGTTGTAGCCCGATATCCGTGGTTGTAGCACTAACTGCCATTGATTTTATTTGTCTGTATATTTGTATTTCTGTTGGTGTAAACAATAAAGATTAGGTATCTGTTTACCTATCTATGAAAGTATTGTCGAAATGTGAAAATTTTAGATTTTCGTCGATTTTTCAAAAGCTTGTAACACATTCAGTGTTAATTGTACTTACAATAAAATAATGTATTGTTAGGAAATAATTTTAAACCCGCACTATTAGCTAATTGAAAAATATCTTAGTCAATTATTCTGCCGCCGGTGGAGCAGTCGTTATCTGGTTCGTGAGGCAACATTTTCACAAAATTTTGGACAATGAGAAAAATCATTTTAACCTACCTACTAAAAACAAGCCCCGGCTATTTTTATGTTTGGGCTGTCTGTATTTTTAAAGTCAAAGCTGCGTTAAGCACTTTTGCAAAGGAAAAAAATACTTTTGCTTATAACTGACTAGCTTAGATATATTTAGATGACCCTCAATTTTATCTTCAGTCTTCTCATGACCACTGCGGTTATAATGCTGCTGAAACGTCGAGGTAATTTAGATCGTTATTAAGGCCTGTGCAATTTTAAACAAATTCACTTTATACACGTTTGCTATAGTCACTTCAGCCAAACTTAAGTTTCAGTCACATCTAGCGGCCTTTTTCGTGGAGAGTGCAGCGGAACCGCTTCTCGTTTGGCACGTGTTGTGTGTGTTCTGGAGGCCATGGAATCGATCGAGAGACGTGCCAAAAGGGTCATAGGCAATTACACTCTTCTGCGAAAAAGACTAAGTACCAAGTCTTGATCATCGCAGAAAAATTGCCAGCCTATCGGTTTTTTATCGGATACACTTTGGAGAGTGTGCGACTGATTTGCATGATCTGATACCACTTTGCCTTGCCTTGCCTTGCATTGCCCTTTTTTCTATCGGAATGCTCGTAGCTCGAAAAAGCGACATCGTTTCATGGCTGATGTTCCAAATACACGAACGAAGAGATTTGACTCTACGTTTGTGATAAGAACGTCTAGGCTTTGGAATACGTTGCCTGAGTGGGTTTTCCCCGATGGTTACAATCTTTGTGTCTTCAAATCGAGAGTGAATCGGTTTCTTCTATGCAAACACGCTCCATCGTGGACCGCATCGTCGCTTAACATCAGGCGAGATGGCGGTCAAGTGTGAGCCTATAAAAGGTAAAAAAAGTTTTAAAAACTCTATTAAATCAATGGTTAGCCACACCGGCGGTGAAGCCGGCCTCCCCTCGGGAACGCAGTCAGCCGCCGCGTCGCCTCTTGATTGGCCCCTCGTAAACCAATCCTGCCAACACCAGCTTACGATGGAGATGGACCATCACAATCACCACGTTCCACATTATTGTACTCCGGAACGGAAGGAAGCGAACGAATTTATTGTCGTAAAAATATTACACTTGTACTTAACTTGGCTTTTTTAATGGAAGAATTCGAAAATCGATGGGCGCCATTGCACACTCGGCCGCAACTACTTTGCAGCCTCCAACTAAAATACTACCTGCGTACACCTGGCTGCGAAGTAGTTGCGGCCAAGTGTACAATGGCACCCATCGATTTTCGAATTCTTAACATACATTGCTATGATGTGGATGATATTTTATTTAAAAAGTAAATGAACGATTTTTTTTTAAAGATAATTAACATTAATTAATTAAAATTACTTGCGGCCACTTATTGACTGGCAACCTATCAATGTATTCTCCTAATCATATATGTATGTGTAGTAGTGGTGGGACTCTTGGCAGAATTCGCCTGTGGAAGTAACACACTTTTGTCATTTATTCTACCGCCAAGCAGTAATGTGCAAACATTACTGTGTTCCGGTTTGAAGGGCAATGTTTGCAGAGTAATTACAGGGCTTAGAGATATGACATCTTAGATCTCTGGGTGACGAGCGCAGTGCAGTGCTGGGTAATGATTTTTGACTCTTCATGTTCCAATAGCTGCATGTCACTGTGCTTTTATGTGGCAGACATGTTGCTTACCATCAGGCACATGTCCTGCTCGTCTCGTCACTCTTTATTTAAATAAAATGTGAATTCGATTAACTACGCGATGAACGTAGAGATTTTGCAGTAAGCGGCGGGAGCGGAGAGGAGCGTCTCACGGTTTTTGTATTGATGAAATCTTATGAATTGGCCTCAACGACACGCTTATAGCAATAATACAACCACAAACAACTATAACTACAACCATGCAGCAGGCATGGTTGGAGTTATTACACATATTAATAGTTTATTTAATTAAAAGAGGAAAATATTAAAAATAGTATTAAAAATGGCTCCTATATGAGTGGCCCTCGTACACCGATCCTGCCAGCACCAGCTTACGATGGAGATGGACTATCACAATCATAATCATAATCATTTATTCATAACCATTGTTACACGACACATAATACATTCCTTAAACATTGTTGGTATGTAACATTGTACCTTAATGTACCTAGCATAAATCTACAAATTAGATCAATCACCACGATCCACATTATTGCCGGAACTGAAGGAAGTGAACGAATTTACCGTCGCAAAAATACACAGGCCTGAGATTTTTTTTGGTAAAGGTTTTGCTAAATCCATATACAATCACAGTATAAAATAATGTTCTAATATTTTCAAGCTGAAAAGGTTTTGAATTGAAAAATTATTTTGGCGCGCCACAACAGATATTTCGAATTGAATTGTAAAGTCACGCCCGGGCCCTTCTACCGGAAGGAAATCTGCTTTGGCTTTGGTATTGTTGTCTCTATCATTTCAAGCGAAAAGAAAAGAGAGAGCAGTATTAGCTAAGACAGTTTTAGTACCAAATCTTCGGGTATTATCGGGACCATGGCCATTGACCATCTAGAAATGCGTCAGCATTTATAGACCGTTCGTTGTGGAAATGTAGGGGAAGGCTTATGTTGAGCGGTCTTGCGGCTGATGATGATGATCACGACCTTTAAGATCTTATTATTATGGCGGACTATTAGTAGATGATAGAACGGCGACTACCGATCCGGAGACCCCGAGTTCAGGTCCCACGCGCACCACTGTTGTTTTGAAATTAATGTGTGTAATGCCACTATCTTAAAATACGGTGGAGGAATACATCGTGAAGAAACCAACCAACATAAAACCTTTCGAGATCATGGTGTCATGCATTGGTGTACACGCACTGGGCCAGCGTGGTGGATTATGGCCTTGATTCTCTCTTTGCAAGAGTAGGTCCCGAGTCCCAGCATTTAGTGGCTTGCTTATACTATTAATTTATGATGATAAATATTGGGATTCGTGTTAATACAATTCAATAATAAAATAAACAATAGTGCATGTAGAAATTTAAGTATATGTCTGAATGTAGGTTCTTTTTTATTTTTATTTCATATATTTATGGCATGATTGTGTTCAGTAAAAAAACTTTTAATTAATTAGACCATAAATGATGTCAAAAACCATATTATTCCTCTATCGTCAGATCAGAGTTCAAGTATAAAATATAGTTCATACAATAATACTTATATTGAATATTGTACGTGCGTGGGTGCACGAACAATATTTATTATATTATAAATTGTATTATCTCTTAACCATTTTTATCTCTACTTTTTTGCATTGCTCGTGTTGCTTGATATCTGAAAGCACCAAAAAACAATATAAATACTTGTAGCGCCATCTGTGCAATTAATTTAAAACTAAAACTTGAAAAAGTTTACTTACGACACTTGCAATTAATTGGTTTTCATTTAAGAGATGAGAAGCGCTGCAGTTGGAATTAGTCAGGTTAGTTCTATCACAAACTCATAGATGACGCTAAAATAAAATTTTAAATGGCAAAGTAAATAAATAAAAACCTAAACGTAAGTTTACAACGTTTTGGTGATGTTAATGTATTTTTTTCATATGGTTCATGTGTGTGCGTACTTATATTAATTTAACTAGAACTGTATTTCAAACTAACAACTCCTTCCCATATTTTCGTAGATCTATACTCGTACTAACGCACTAACTTGGTCATAGAACCGCAGTTAATCAAGATCAAACCGATAGTCAGGCGAATCCAATAAAGGCCCACTGTTGGGCAACAAATCAACATTGCACAGAATTTAATGCCGTTTTGGAATTGTTTGATAACTGTTCCGTATTTAAGAATAAATTAAATACTAGGAGTGCCCCGGGGTGTTACCGCGTAGTTCCCGTTCTTCCCGTATTTTTTCGGGATAAAAAGTAGCCTATGTGTTAATCCAGGGTGTCAGCTAACTCCACACCAAATTTTATTAAAATCAATTCAGCAATTTTTAAATACAGAGTGACGAGACGACCAGGACATGTACCTGATGGTAATCAACATACCTGCCACATAACAGCACGGTGACACGCAGCTATTGGAACATGAAGCTAGCTAAATCGGCTTTGGCTTTGCTATTACAATCTTTATAATTTCAAACGAAAAGAGAACAGACAAATCTCTGTCAGTTTTCATTCGGCGGTGGATCCCCAGTTAACTGTTACTATCATTTTAAGTTATAAGCTTAGATAGAGAATAAGTAAATAGATCAGAGGGTCTAACTTAGAGGTTCCCAAACTTTTTTTTCTCGTGGACCACTTTCTAAACTAACTATTTTCGGTGGACCCCCTGCTGATACATTTCTACTGTATTCACAAAACTTCTAAAAATATCAAACTAATAAGGTGTTAAGAAGAAAAGAAAAGTACCTAGTACATTTTCTTGTGTCCTATTTTTTTAAATAATATTTGTAGTTAGTTGAGGTTATACAGAGCTATAAACATTTTTTATTACAATCAACAATGGACAATAAAATCAACAATTAACTCTGAAATGTAAATCAACAGTAAAAAATAGTCATACTTTTAGTGAGATGGATTTTGATTGAATCTTCTTACACTGACTGACAGATTTTTTTTGTGGACCCTCACTTACAAATAAACTTGTGAACCCCTGTTTTCTTTACAAGTCAACGTGGACCCCTATGTGATCTCCTATGGACCCCTGGGGGTCCACCTGGACCACTTTGGGAACCTATAGTCTAACTAGAACTGTCTTAGCATTGCTCTCTCTCTTTTCTTCTCGTTTGATATGATAGAGACAGCAATAGTGAAGCGAAAGCCGATTCACTTAGGCGGCAGAAGACCAGGTTTTTCCGCACGGTTCCTTTGTGTCAATCGTAAGCAGATGACGTGCATAATTGCTATGACAACAGAGTGATGGGTCGCGACAAAAGTATGACATTTCCACAAGAGCGACAAGGAAAGAGCGATCAGACCCGTGCTTTCGGTGTAAAGCGTTTGTACCCACTCTATGCGTAGTATGTGGAATCTCTTTGGTTATTTATCTTTGGTTAAAAGCTTTCACTAAACTTCTATCGGTAGTTCCTATGACCATATTTTCATTCAAACGAAAACCTTATTAGATTTCTACGGGACCGCAGGGTTCCGTCCAAACAAGTCGCTTGGACCGTTCCAAACAAGTCGTAATAATGTCGACTCGATAAACCATCCAATAGAAGATCCTATTGCTTCCGTGTGCCCTCTTTGATCGCCGAAAATAACCTGCCCCACATCACACGCTAGACACTTGCGTTACTTGGGGAGACGAACTGACTCGAGCTCCAGACTCAGTGTGAAGATGACATTTTTAAGTACTGACGAAACGAGCAAGTTATGTGCCTGATGGTAAGCAACATATGACATAACAGGTCAGTGACCTGCAGCTGCGGCTGGTCTAGTAAGTTACGGCTGGTCTAGTCGGGAGAACGGTGCCTGCCGATCCGGAGACCGCGGGTTCAAACCCCACACGGACCACTGTCTTTTCGAAGTCATGTGCGTAATGCCGCTAACTTAAAACGGTGAAGGAAAATATCGTGAGGAAACCGACGTGTACCTAGAATCTTTCGAAGTCATGTCTCATCCACCAACCCGCACGTGGTGGATTATGGCCTTAACTCTCTCCTTGCGAGAGAAAGCCCGAGTCCCAGCTGTGGGAATATTTAGTGGGCTGTTGATGATGATGGCTCACAGGTATTGCAACATGAAGAGTCCAAATCACTGCACTGCGCCTGTCACCCAGAGATATAAGATCTTATCTCTAGGCCCAGTAACTTCACTGGATATATTGGCTTTCCAATCAGAACACAACGATGTTTTCACATTACAGCTTGGCGGTAGAATAACTGGCAAAGGTGTAGTACTTCCCCTGACGGATTCGCAGAGAGCAATGAAGAAGATGCATCTTCAAAAAGCGATGTTTCCAAAATAAATGTTAAGAGTATTCGTGGATATAAATTAACTTATACCGATTTCTCTTTAACATAGGTAACATTTTCACATTACTGCTACATACGTGATAGACTAACTGACTAAGATGTTGCTACTGTCTCAAGTGAACTACTGAAAGGAACCCTACCACACTTGATAGCAAAATAGCCAAGAACAAGAACAAAATTTAAAAAATTGATTAACCCCCGACTTAGATTTCTTATTTGTACAACATTTTACTAGTCAAGCCCTTTCATTTGATACCCATATTAAGGGAATTGTGTAAAAAAGAAATGTAATTCACCATTTTGTGGTAACGGCCATCTTGGATTTGAAATTTGTCATAGCGCATAGTACTCTACTAGTCAAGCCCTTTCATTTGATATCCATATTGAAGTAGTAGTGAAAAATATTATATAATTCGCCATTTATGGTAGCGGCCATCTTGGATTTGAAATTTGTTATAGCGCATAGAACTCTACTAGTCAAGCCCTTTCATTTGATATCCATATTGAGGTAGGTTGTGAAGAAATGTTTTGTCCGCCATTTTGCATCGATATTAACCAAACATAGCTAAGAACACCCGCACGGATATTAACTTTCAAATAACAAAAACCGCATTGAAATCGGCCCAATCCGTTTGAGCTCTACGGTGCCACATACAGACAGACTGACAGAGACAGACAGACATCGACGTCAAACTTATAACACTTTTAACGACCAAAAAAGGGTGTTATAAGTTTGAGTCTGTCTGTCTGTCTGTCTGTCTGTCTGTCTGTCATCTGTGTGTGTGACGTCAACCGTAGAGCTCAAACGGATGGACCGATTTCAATGCGGTTTTTTTTATTCGAAGGTTGATATCCGTGCGGATGTTCTTAGCTATGTTTGGTTAATATCGATTCAAGATGGCCGCCTCCACAAAATGGCGGACAAAATATTTCTTCACAACTTATCTCAATATGGGTATCAAATGAAAGGACTTGACTAGTAGAATACAATACATAATAATAAATTTCAAATCCAAGGGGTTAAAATGACCAATCGTTAACCTAGGTCTTACTCACACTACGCAAACGATAGCAGAATCCACTTGATCTGATCTATTCCGGTATTCACACCTCTTCACTGTAAGTGAATTAGGTCGCTCCGTACTGATGTAAGACAGTTTACTGTGAGTTATCTACTTTGTTACTCTGTTGCTAGTCCAGAGTTTCTGTTTACTGTATTAACCGACTTCAAAAAGTATTTTCTCAATTCGGCTGCATGTTTTTTTGTATGTAGGTATGTTACGCGACATCGCCGTCAATTGTGAATCGATTTCGATGGTTATTTTTTTTATTGATAGATCATAATTCAGAGTTGGTCCCATACAAATTTTATCAAAATCGGTATGGCGGTTTTTGTGATATGAACAAATTTGCTTTCATGTATTAAGATGACATAGTGCTAGATTCTTATGATATTTGGTCGAGTAGGTATCTGAATTTAATTTAGATTTTTGTCGGTTGTTTGTTGTAGAAAATAAATTATTAAAATTAAACATGAACGTATAAAAAAGTCGGACAAAATCTCGCTAAAACAAAAACTGTGTCCATCGAGTCGGCCACATAATATGCACGTGTGTGCTGTCACATACAGGCTGATACGCGCACATCAGTGAGTCATACACGCGCTACTTGTGTATGTGTGTGCGTGTCAGCCTATCAGATACAGTGACAACGCACACGTGCAAATGTGGCCGACTCGCTACACTACTGCCGTTACTAACACCGCTGTTTGAGAGTATGTACAAATTTTACATATCACCATAAAAATATAGATTTCAATCTAACCCAACCTAGCGTAAGATTATAATCACCGTGTTAGATTATAATTTGACCAGTGGAAGATTCTACATGGTGAAAACTAAAGTTGCTTCAATTTTAGTAATATCACTACATAGTAAAAAAACAAAGTGCTTAAATCTTTAAAACTACGCAACAAAATCCGATGCGTATTTTTAAAGATTTAACCAATTTTTTTATAGATAGAGGGATTGAAGAGGAAGGTTTATATGTATAATAACATCCATTAAATAGTGGTGAAATACTGTTATTTTTGAGATTTCTAATGTGATGTCGTAATTTTTTTTTTATTATATTGCAAACGCTGACTAAAGGAATATTTTCTCCCGTTTTTGTTACATTCATTCTTCATTCATGCTCCGCTCCTATTGATAGTAGCATAGTGTTATATTGTTATTATAGCTTATAGCCTTCCTCGATAAAAAGACTATCCAATAAAAAAAAAAATTGGACCAATATTTCCCGAGATCCTTGCGTTCAAGCAAACAAACAAATTCTTCAGCTCGATAAGACATTTTTCCCATAATAACCATTTTTATCAGTACTTATTTTTAGTACCATTGCACCCGAGCAAAGCCGGGGCGGGTCGCTAGCACTTAAATACATTCTGTATTAACAGCGCCCCGCGTTCCCCGCGCTACCTGGGTAGTTCTCGTTGTCTTCCCGCTATATGTATATAGTAGCATATGCTACTCCAGACTTTTAGCTGTTTCGACGTGATTGAACAACAAACATTCAAACTTTTGTTATTAGAATATTAGTAGGGAGTAGGATGTTTGTAATTTCTTTTTACTAGACTATGCTTTTATTAACAAAACTAAATTACAATGAAAAATACTACGCGCAAATAACTGTAACTAGTTTAACACAGGTTTGAACTCTTCGTGTTCAAACAGTTGCGTAGCGCTGTGGTGTTACAGACAGGCATGTTGCTTACCATCTGATGCATCTCTTGCTCATCCCAACACTCCACAGTATGAAAATAAAATGATCAAAAAGCTTTTTTAACTTTAATAAGCTGACACTTGACCGCCATTTCGCCTGACGTGCTTACCTCGAAGAAATTAATTTACTCTCATTTTGAAGAAACTAAACCATCAACCAAAACCTAGACGTTATCACAAAAGTAGAGCTAAACCTTTTCGTAACACACCGTATGCCACAAATTTCATATTAAGATTTTGTCAAAGTCTTCCAAAACAGAGAATGTGCCCCAGATATATCCCAATTTCTCTTCGTCTTTTAATCAAAATAATTAACCACACAAATGATTTATAGCCCCAAAGGGTGGGAGGTCCATTCGAAGAAAAAAAGGTAAAAAAACCGCGAGTGCCACCAACATCGGCCCGTGATAAGTTCGCGTAAATTTTTATCTTATGCAGTAATTTAGCGTTCCGTTACGAGAGCGCTATTCTACAAGTCGTTCTTAATGTTTGTGTTAATGTTCGTAATGAATTTCTTATGCGATCGACGAGGAATTTAGCTAAGGTCAATGCCATTTTGACACAAAAAAACACTTTTATTGGTGAATTTGTTGCATGCTTTTAAGTGACGCTCTATTGTCACATTCGTTTGGAGTAGTTTGATATATACTACACAGTCATTAGACACCCAGGTTACATCCAACAAGGAATAGTCATTCAGGCACGAGTTTCACAGTTTCACTGTATTTTAGGTAGTCCAGGAATCCGAGTACCGAAATGTAATAATATTATTACAAATAAAGTACATAAACAGCCTACTAAATGTTCCCACATCTGGGATTCGGGCTTTTCTCTCGCAAGGAGAGAGTCAATGTCATAATCTACCAGTGCGGGTTGGTGGATGACACATGACTTCGAAAGGTTCTAGGTACGTGTCGGTTTTCTCAGGATAATTTAAGTTATCGGAATGACTCACATTTTTAACCTTGATTTTATGAGGAATAAAGTATATTTAATAAACTGAATGAAAAAAACTAAATAATGTTAGTACATATACCTAATAAAAATTATGATATTTTGACGACTTAGATATGAAATGTTGAGTTGCTATCTTTGCCATGATGCCATGCCTGTACAGGTGTACTGGATCAAATGTAATAAGTGCAAATACCGAACAAAACTTAGTTGTCTGTATAGTCGGTGGGTTTACGGACGATGGTTTAACGGAACAATGTCATAACAAAATATTAATAGGTGCGGCGCAAATGTATAATGAGCGTAACGGGACATAACGAGACACTTTTTTCGTGCATTTCGCCGGCATTCATCGAGTTATTAGACGTTGTGACGTCAATAAACACATGCCTGCATTACACAAATATAACGACGCAATAAATATTTTAAAATTGAGTATACACTCGCAGCAGCGTTGTACACTAGTATTGAGTAGCAAAAAATAAAGTACTTACTTCCAAAACATCATTCGCTACAAGTCGGTCGAACGCTTTAAGAATTGGTCTCGCGAGCGTCTGTCAAATTCTGGGCTTTCACCCCGCGAGGAATGTTACGGTGACCGAGAGCCGAATCGAACAATTAATTTGGCGGTCAAACCAGGACCAGATGGGCTATTAGCGGACTCATTATTTAAGATACGAGCATGTTTTGATTGTATATGTCACTATTAAATTGTAAATTACTGTCTGTTTATAATAGAACGCGTGATATTATAATTCTTCTAGCAACTCTCTAAGGTTTTACACGCCTAGTGCCCGTTTCCGTTATTTTCCGGGTTAAAAAGTAGCGTGTGTGTTCTACTAGATTATAATATGTATATCCAGCAACCCGATTCGTTCACACGATGCGACATGATTGTGCAACACACATCTAAGCCTCCAGACATCGAAATATCTAAACATTGACACTAATAACATTAGTAGAATGGTAGGTTAGGTTAGAATTAACAATATAGTTAATTCTAACATTTTAATATAACCTTTAATTATATAGACAGTGTTTGCAATGTCATGATGACAACATATACATGGAATACTAGTTAGTTAATATAATATAGGTTTACACTTGACCGCCATCTCACCTGATGTTAAGCGACGATGCGGTCTACGATGGAGCGTGTTTACCTAGAAGAAACCGATTCACTCTCGATTTGAAGACACAAAGATTGTAACCATCGGGGGAAAACCCACTCAGGCAACGTATTCCATAACTTAGACATTCTTATCACAAAAGTAGAGTCAAATCTCTTCGTTCTTGTCTTTGGAACATTCACCATGAAACGAATACTATCAAAATAGCGCGTATTTATGCGTAATTATATAAATATTTAATATCAAGTTACGGCTGGTCTAGTCGGGAGAACGGCGGCTGCCGGTCCCGAGCCCCCGGGTTCGAATCCCACCACGCGCACCACTGTCTTTTCGAAGTCATGTGCGTAATGCCGCTAACTTAGAAACGTTGAAGGAAAACATCGTGAAGAAATCGGCATGTTCCCAGAATATTTTGAGAACATGCGTCATTCACCAACCCGCTCAGGTCCAGCGTGGTGAATTATGACCTTGACTCTCTCCTTGCCAGAAAAGGCCCCGAGTACTAGCAGTAGAAACATTTAATGGGTTGCTTATGCATCCGTATTAACAAGTTAAATGGAGAATGAATCCTGAATGAATCTATGAAGTATTAAGTGAGTGAAAATCAGTTTAAAGCGTATTTAGTATTCTCATACAATTTCATCGTCATCTTCTAAACCTTCAATTTCTATGAGCATACCTACTCCACTTCTGTCTCACTTAAAACGTCACTTACATACCATTTTTTTAATACTGTAGCTTGCCTTGGATCTGCGGTCTAATATGGAGCTTATTTAGAAAGAAACCGATTCACTCTAGGTTAGAAGACACTCAGATTATACCCATCCTTCAGAAAAGACCCGATCAGGCAGCATATTCCATTACGTATATATTTGGGGTATACGTAATAACGAAAGTTGAGTCAAACCCGTTTCGTTTTGAGTTTTCACAGAAATCTAAATTTTTAATATAAATTTTTACAAGTTTCGGGGTGATGATTATATATGATGATGAAATATTCACCTCTAAAGAAAGAACTGTCAAATTTGGTGTGCCGCAGGGAAGTGTGTGGGGACCGTTTCAATTTATTGTCTACATAAATGATTTTCCTAAAGTAATTGAGCATCCAATGTCACTATTTGCAGATGACAGCACAATAACAATAGCATGTCAAGATAAAGCTAATTATGAGGAAGATATCAATGCCGCACTAAATTCATCTATCCATTGGTTAAACATTAATAACTTAAAAATTAATTTAAACAAAACCAATTTCATGCAATTTACTCAAAGAAAAAATTACTTGAGTAACATAAACATAAATTATCAAAATAAAAAAATTGCAGAAGTCACTACAACAAAATTTTTGGGCCTAACAATAGACATGAAATTGAATTGGAAGGCACATGTTGAGATTCTCTGCAAGAAGCTGGGTAGCTCGGCATATGCTCTGCATAGGCTTGCTCCAGTGGTAAAGAAAGATGCTCTACTTACATCTTACCATGGATTGGTGGCATCAGTCTTGAGATATGGGATCATTTTTGGGGAATTCAACTGATACGGCCTCAGTTTTCAAAGCACACAAAACGATGCATTCGTGCTATGTTCGGGATGCAAGTTACAGATAGCTGCCGACAAGTATTCATAGACAACCAAATATTAACCCTGCCATGCCTGTACATATTTGAAGTTATGTGTTTTGTAAGGAATAACCCTCATTATTTTCCTCTATTGAGTGACAAAGTAAAACGTAACCGGCGTGATAAGTGTAGACTGCTCATAGACAAACAAAAAAAAAGATTATGAGTGACAGCATTTTTGTATGGCTCCTCTTTATGTAATAAGCTGCCAAATGCCATAAAAGAACTTAACATAACAATGTTCAAAAGTAAACTAAAAAGTGCTGATACACAAATGCTATTATACTGTAACTGAATTTTTAAACGATAAGGAAATTAATTGGAATACTAATATTTTAGACATTGTTTAACATGAAATTTTTACAATCTTTAAACCTTATTCCATTAATATCTCAATAGATATTATTATTCCATGATGAAATTTGACAGTCAACTGACATAAGACCATATAATGATATATTGTATAATGATGAATTAGTTTGTACTGTATTACATTTTGACATTCTTTGAGTATTTACATGAATATTATAATTAACGACATTTTGATTATATACATTTATCACACTTTATACATTCTTTGACATTCCTCACATGGATGAACTGCAAGATCTACTAATGCAAGACCTTAGACCCTGGATGGATATATTGATCAAACTCAAAACACAAGACAATATCCTGATGAAACACAAGATGTTGTGAAATTGTGCTCACCAAACATTTATCTCACACAAATATATATCACAACCAAATAGAAGCCAGAAATTAATCTAAGATGAAGAATCAGATGACATAAATAAAACCAGAAATTAATAGAAGATGAGGAAGAAGAAGACTTTAATCAGCTGACTATTATTTAATTAATTTTTATTTATAAATTACTAACAAATTGTCTTGCCAGACATATTGCATGCCTCTCGCAGAGGCCAGTTTGTATGGGGCAACTTTTAAAATGTTTTGTATCATCTTATCTCACCTACAAACAGCAATAAAGATTTTTGTATTTGTATTTGTATTTGTATTTGATGCTGATGTCCGATTGAAAAAAGGTTCGGTGCTAACACCTACCAGATTTCTGTGGGTGCTACGTGATAAGAAAGCAATTTACACTGCAACGGTGTTCGATCCATCTGATTCAAAGTCAAATTCAAAGTCTTGAGACTTTGAATTTTTCACATCGCGAAATTGGTAGTTTATCGGTTATTTATCGAATATAAAATATCCGATAAATAACCGATTTTATTAGACTGATCTGCGTGATCTAATATGACTTTACCTTTTTTCCTAAGCTATATTCGAAAAACCGATATAGTAAAAGGAAAGTTTGACTCCATTTTTGTGATACGATCGTCTAGGCTATGATGATGAATACGTTTCCTGAGTGGGTGTTTCGCGATGGTCACAACCGTAGTATCTGCAGGTTAAGAGTGAGTCAGTTTCTTTTATACAAGCGCGCTCCATCGTAGACCGCTCAAGCGAGACAGCAGTTTAGTACAAAACTTACTTCTTTGTTAAACCCTACTACTAATGGACCGATTTAAAATCTTTCACCGTTGGATAAACATGTAGCCTCGTGATCCTGGAGTGCTAAAGGCTTATAATACCCCGGCTTCGAAAGCCGGAAGAAATGCGAAGCCGGGGCGGACCACTAGTATGTTATAAGTTTGACGACGACTCCCCTTCCAGATAGCTTTATTTTTGCCAAGGTATTTGCTAAAAAAATATTACAGAGTTAGAATATACACAATATCTGTGGCAAGCAAGTCCGATAGGAACTGCTTTTAATTACCGATCGCAGTTGACCGTCCCAGTCAATAAATAAACACACACGTGATTACCGGACCGCCTGTGAGCGAAAACGAATAAAAATAAAAAAACCCGCGAAAGACGAAAAAAACAAAAAGTGTTCAAAAGGCGAACAACTCAATTTTGGAGGCTCAGCGATGGAAATAAACTTGGGGAAAAAATTGCAGCGGGGCGTTTATTCGTGTGCGCGGAACGGTACATGGCTCGTATTGTGGCCGTAGGGTATTTTAGAACTGGAACAAAATTAATAAAATTTAGCAACCTCCAACCATATTGGATTTTAAATTTGTCGTAGTGCCGGTATTCTGCTAATCAAGCCCTTTCATTTGATACCTCCCTATTAAAAGATTTGTGCAATAGAATGAAAATCAGAATGTGTGGTGGCAGCCATCTTGGATTTATCATAGTGTACAGCATTTTTCTAGCAAATATATTGAGGGAGTTGTGAAAAAATATATTATCCGCCATTTTGTAGCAGCGACTATCTTGGACATTGTCATCAAACAAAGCTAAGAACAATTTGGACTAATTCAACTTTCAAATTAAAAAAAAAACAAAATCGATACATTCGTTTGGGAGTTACGATGCCACACCCTCACACGCATAGAAAGACAAAAGTCAAACTTATAACACCTCTTTGTTTTATGTGTAGGAGTTAAAAATTAAACGCCACCACACATCTAGTTTCATGGTAAGAAATCTTGGCGAATGATATCATTCAGGCTGGCATAACGGGTAATATGGCCCTCACATTTTGAGCAAAACGCGGCGTGGTGACCGAGTAGATTGACTGCAGTAGCATAATAGCGATGGGCTTCTTAGCATTTCGCGCCCAAGCGTAAGCTAGACGAAATGCAATTTAATCTAAGTAAGCTGACGTGAGTGTGCACAAATGACCAGAACTCAAACTAACACCCCAAAGATATACCTATTTAAACAAATTACTATACAAGGGCTCATATCGATAAGATAGTTCCACTTCAAGTTCAAGAAGAAGATTCCACTGTCTCTAACTCTACAAATGCGTAACTAACTTCAATTCGTCAAACTATGGTGTCGTGTCGGTGAGGGTCGGGCGAGCCCTTAACTCGGCCTTCATCATGGCAATTTTCGGATAATTATCACATCGTTAAAAATTCACTCTTATCATTTTTTGAAGCGCGCCAAGACGCCAAGATAAGTTTAACTCGGCTAATTCGCTCCAATATAGCTACTATATTTTACAAGCATTGCTTAGTTTGAGGTTAGACGACGTTGTATGTGAATAGTCAACCAATAATTATTTAATTTTAAACTAACGTTAAAATCTTGACAACCTTGGGTCTCCGTCAACGGTGTACCGTCGCGTCGGCGTCGCCTCGCCGGCGCACAGCAAGCGCGGCCCGCGCGCGCTCGGGTTACAGAGCGCGGCGCGCGCGCCGGTGGTCCGCGCCCGGACCTGCGCGCGTCCTACCGCCTCCAAGATATGCTATACATATTAGTAGGCAGTATATGGGCGATAACTAAAGTAAAAGCTTCTTTTCTCGCGATTAGTACTGTTTGGTAAGAGAAAATCTTATCGGTTCGCGTCATAGACATGCTAATGTAATCTTAATAAATGCGAAAGTATGGACGTTTGTTGATCAATCACTTCACAACGGCAAATGGCTTGAAAATTTGAAGCCTATGGCCTGGAATAACACATACCTTTCCATCACAGGAAAATTACGTGAACGGAAAATACACGGGTGAAATCGCCAGGCTAGTGCCAGTGTTGTGTTTATTGTATGGTATAGGGGGACGAGTCAAGCAGGGTACGTGATCGATGATAAGCAACACGCGTGCCCATAACAGTGCAGTGTCACGCAGTTACTTTTAGCATAGTTAGTTAGTTAGTTAGTTTGGCGGGGCCTTTTCCGCACCTAGCCTCTTTGGTTGGGCCATTCATTGTGCGTGACTCATACTTCCCTTTCCTACTCCAACCAGCCTAGGCAGTCCCAAAAAGCAAGCATCCGATTAAGGTTGCGACAGGCATCCGGAAATTACTTTTGGCATATAAAGAATCTAAACTATTACCTATCACTACTGCACTGCAATTAATTGTCCTCCAGATATTTCAGATTATATTTATCCCAATGTCTCAATGTAAGATTATATCTCTCTTAAATCTTGAAACATTGCCTTTCTAACCGGAAGACTAGAACACGGTGAGGTTTGCATGTTGCTGTTGCCGGTAGAATAGCCGGCAATGATGTGGTACTTGCCTAGGTGGACTCTGCAATGTTGAGACCTTAATTATAGTAAGACATTAGTTGTAGGAAGCTACTAAAGCTACGTAAACTATACTAACCTATATAAAAAGTCAAAAACAAGCTTAATTTAAAACAAAACTTTCACTAGCAAGCCTTTATTAACTATTAAAAAAAAAAGTTAGTTAATTATCATCTTCCAGCTACATCATCTGACACTGGTTACCCTCTACTATCACCAAGTTAATTAAACGAGCCTAAACACGATGGGGGAATGTCGTAAAGGACCTATTAAGTTCCTTTGGTCATCTTCCAATTCAATCATCAGACTCGACCATCTACGGCACACGGCATTACGCACATGACTACGAAAAGACAGTGGTGCGCGTGGTTTTGAACCCGAAGTGTCCGGATCGGCAGTCTCCCGGCTAGACCAGCCGTAACTTATATCAGCACTATGATATCATAATATTATTACGCGATTAAACATGTTTTTGCAAATTAAAAAAAATAGTTCAAATTTAGTTTGTAAGATTTGTGACAAACAGAAGGACAGGTGGAAAGTAACTAAAGACATCGGGACAAACGAAAATAAATAAAAGCTTGTTTTAAAGTTTAGTATTATATCGCTGTGCCGAGGGCGCTGCTGTGCCGTTGTTAATATCAGCTCCGTATTTACCGTGAAATTAAAAAGTAAATTGTGTACTTTAAGTCAGTGGAACGGGCAAAAAGTGAAAAATAACCAATTATCTGTTAAATATAGTGTGGACAAACCTTTTTATTAAGTGACTCAGTGCCAAATAGTGAGAAATAACAATAACAAAAAGCGGTCGAAGTGCTGTCAAAAGACACCCAGCAGAAGAAAAATAACAGTGATTTATCAAAATTAATAATTGAACAATTAAAGTGACGAATAATTATGGAATCGTGAACGCTTTTAACAAAATCAATATAAACATAACCAATTATGCTAAATGACATTGCAAAAAGATATCAATAGCGCATAGATACTAACGCCATCTAGTGTGAAGTAGCTGTACCATTTAACAACAAGCACCACTGTTTCGTTTAGAAAGCTGTGCGAAAACATAATATTTGAATTTGATCGTCTCGATCGATCGATCGACCGTCAACTTTGCAAATACTACAGAGGTGTGCCAAGAGAGGGCGTCAATAGTATCATTATATAATATTGCCGAGCGATCAATCTAATATTTACCAAAATGGAAGAAGTTATGAAAGCACTAAAAAATATCCAAAAAGAACTCGACGAACAAAAAATACGATCCTGAAAACGGAGAAAGAGTTACCGAACAAGTAACCCAAAATATAAACTGTATTTTAGAAGAAAAATTTAAAATATTAGACGATAAATACAATAATCTCAAGGAAAAATTTGAGAATCAAGAAAAAAGACTATACTTCATAGAAAAACAAATAAGGAAGAACAATGTAGTCTTTTTTGGGTTACAAGAAACAGAAACATCATACTCAAATCTAGAAAAACTTATGATTAAATTTATAAACGAACGTTTTATCTAGACCTGGATCATAGGGATATACAAGAAATAAAGAGAATAGGAAAAAAGAAGGCAGACCTAGACCGATAGTAGTCACATTTTCCACACTCGGAATAAAAATTAACATATTCAAAAGAGTAGCGTATTGAAAAATACTGAGTTCTATATAAAGGAAGATTATCCGCAAAATGTACTTGAAAGAAGAAAAGAGTTACAGGAGCAGGCAAGAATTGAGAAAGAGAAAGGAAATTCGGTGATAATAAAATATGATAAACTAATAATACGAGACAAGAAGAACCCAAC
Organism: Ectropis grisescens; assembly: GCA_017562165.1. Classification (NCBI taxonomy): domain Eukaryota; kingdom Metazoa; phylum Arthropoda; class Insecta; order Lepidoptera; family Geometridae; genus Ectropis; species Ectropis grisescens. The sequence continues at coordinate 26,532,814 of CM029788.1, forward strand.
AAACAGAAATAAAAGAATGCTTTCAACGTCTCCTGAAATCAACCTGGCCAGGCGTGACGAAATTAGAACGCAAACCAGCAAGAAAAACAAGACTCAAATTACGGATATCCAGACGAAATATAAAAGATCGTCTAGTATGACAGATGACGTCGTAAAACCAGGGATCCTGAATTTTCTAACTACCAAAACCACAAATAGCACACCCGAAAAAAGGGGCAATAACAAAGAGAACTCTTAGCAACTACAGCACCCCTACCCCTCTCTCAAGAAAAACATAAATAAAACAATATCTTTTAAAAATAATTCACATCTTCCAAGCCGGCTGGTCACCGAGGAAGAATATGACCAAAACCCTCCAAAGGATCAAAATAAATTAAAATTAGCTACAAAATACCGACTCCAACTAATAGCACCACTACTAAGACTACATCACACAAAACTCTACATTTTAACATATAATGTGAAAACACTCTCAACATACGAACGCCTAATTGAATTAAATGAATCCTTATCAAACATCAAATATGATATAATAGGACTGTCTGAAACTAGACGTATGGGAGACAGAATAGAAGAGTATGACAATTTCATACTATGCTACACGGGACAAACACCTGGATTGTATGGTGTAGGCTTTTTAATAAAAAATGTCATAAAACAACATAGAGAGCTACATTGGCCTATCAGAAAGAGTCGCTATTTTAAACTTAGCATTCGAAGATTCGCGGTTGTCAATTATACAAGTTTATGCCCCTACGGAAAAAGCTAACAACGAGGAAATTGATAACTTCTACTGTACACTAAACAAAGCAATTGATAAATCATATAAAGAATGCATAATCATGGGAGACTGAATGCAAAATTGGTAAACCAAAAAGGAAGAATATTTAGTCACGAAACCGAACGGATATGGCGAGAGGAACGAGAGAGGACAGCGATTGATAGAATATGCTATCGAAAACAAACTGTCAATAGTAAACACATTTTATAAGAAAAAATAAAAACAGATGGACATGGCTCTCTCCTGATAAAAATACAAAAATGAAATCGATCTTATTCTGTCAAACCGTCCCCAGTTATTTCAAAATATAGAAGTGCTGAATATAAGCTTCCCTCAGACCACAGGCCCGTCCGAGCAACAATAACACACACACAATCAAAGACAACCTGAAGAAAGTACAATAACCATCAAAAGAAAACAATAATTAACGAAGACGATATCTCCCAATTCAACAAGTGCATAAATGTGACACTGAAAGCACCGTCAAATAAAACAGCCCAAAGTTATTATGATATGATTGTCAAAGACATCACCAGAAGCCTGCAAGTCATTCAAAACAAGAATAAAAATAAAAAGCGCATAAAATTTTTCAGAGCGCACGCTACAGCTTTTGGAGAGACGGAAGGAACTTCAGAAGACAAAACCCAAATCTAGAGCAATTAAAATGAGATCTCTGCCCTTTACAAGCTCATAAGTAAGTATATTAGGAATGATTACTCAAACCACAGATATAACACTATCGAAAACACATAATTCAAAATGGCGGCACAAAGAAAGCTTACAAAGAGCTGCACACATAAAACATGGATCGAAGGTTTGAAACAAGGCAAAAAACATACAACAACCGGAAAGACATCATCACTGTAGCAACACAATTTTATAAAAATTATACAGCGCCAAAGATACAACGAGCACGGAAGGAAGAGTTCAGTACCTAAATCCCAACAGGAAAAATTCACCTATACCTCAGATTGAAATAAGCGAAGTATTAACAGCAACAAAAATCTTAAACCAGAAAAGTCCAGGTTCTGATGGCATCACAAACGAGATACTAAAACCGATTCACCAACTCTTATAGCTCACCTGACTGAACTGTTTAATCTCATTCTTAAAACTGGAGAAACACCCACCCAGTGGTCAGAATCTGACATTATCCTTATCTACAAAAAGGTGACCTGAATGACATAAGTAACTACAGGCCGATAAGCCTGCTACCTACCATCTACAAGCTCTTCTCTTCGATAGTAAGTAAGAGAATATACTCGACACTAGAAGTGCGTCAACCTGTCGAGCAAGCTGGGTTTAGGAAGGGATACTCTACAATCGACCATATACACACATTGGAACTTCTGATTGAGAAATATCGCGAGAAAAAAGACCACTCTACATTGCATTCATTGATTACAGTAAGGCATTTGATTGCGTAACGCATAAAAATATATGGGAGAGCCTAACAACACAAGGAGTATAAACAGAATACATCTCTGTAATCAAGAGCATTTACAATGACAGCAAGAGCAGAATCAAACTAGAGACAGCTGGGCCTTGGTTCCCGATAAAAGAGGAGTAAGACAGGGTGACCCTCTTTCATCATTGCTATTTCTGGCAATACTGGAATCAATTATTAGTCAGCTCAATTGGAATGGTCGGGGTATTAAGATTAAAGATGCCTACTTAAGCCACCTAAGGTTTGCAGACGACTTGGTCCTTTTATCTGAAACACGACAAGAAATCCAATATATGATAGAATCACTTAATGATGCCAGTAAACTAGTAGGTTTAGAAATGAACCTGTCAAAACAATGTTGATGACCAATAGCGAAAAGGGAACAGTATACGTCGGTAGCGAGCCTTTAAAATATACAGAAAATTACATATATCTGGGTAAACAAATTAGCTTACACCACAATAATAACGATCAAGAATTAGAACGCAGGATACAGCTTACCTGGAACAAATACTGGGCACTGAAAGACATATTCAAAAGCAGCATGCCGATCAAAATTAAAACTAGAGTACTAAATTCGTGCCTAATACCGTGCCTCACGTATGCTTGCCAAACATGGAAATTCAACAAAAAACGAAGAATAAAATAATTACATGTCAGAGGGGTATAGAACGCAGTATGCTGAATATTAGAAAGATCCAAAAATAAGGCACACCAAAATTAGAAATATAACCAAGGCTAAGGATGCACTAGAACACGCTCAGTCGCTAAAATGGAGGTGGGCCGGACATGTGGCGCGTCTACGTGACAAGAGATGGACGAAAACGATGACCACATGGGCGGGTCCACACGGAAGAAGAAAGAGAGGAGACCTGTGGCTAGTTGGGAAGACGACATCAAAAACGAGCTGGCCCCAGCTGGATTCAAGTGGCCCAATCTAGAGAAGAATGGCTATCTTTGGAGGAGGCCTTCACCTTCAGAGGAATTCTTACAGAATGAAAAATAATAGTATAGGATTAAGGAAAAACTAACAAATAAAATTAGGAAACAAAATTAATTACTAACAAAACTAACACTTACATGTATATAAACTAAACTAACTTAATCTAATCAAACTTCTTGTTTTATAAGCTGTAAGAAATAAAAGGCTTTTTTAATTTTTATTTTTATTTATTTATTATTATATCGCGTCGCATCGTCCGCGTGGGGCGCGGCGCTCCCCAGTCTGCGTCTAACGAGCCGGGCGGTGTGGACCCCGTTTAATTTGCAGCCGCTTGTCTCCGAGGCTGTACGACACAGGCCTTACTTAATAATACACGTCAAAGTTTGTACCAATAATAACAATTACATAAGGGCCGCGGAGGCTTTTATCTGTTGAAAAAGTTTCAAACCAGGACTTAGTAAAATGAGGGTTTAAAAAATTGGTAGTCATAGGGAATGCTGATAGAAGTGATAACTTATAAATATACCTTACAAATGAACTCTTAACGAAATTGGCAGTTATAGGCATTGCCGATGGAAATGAAAACTAAACTAGACTTATACCTACCTACCTAGAAGTTGATAGCTCTCTTAACGAAATTGGCAGTCATAAGGACTGCCGTAACGTAGTTCTTTGCTAAAGCTTTGCTGTTATGATAAAAGAAAAATTGTTTTTGGTAAGCATACCAAACTGTGGTGGAAACTAGAGAACGTTTCTCTGGTCTCTGACACAACAACACATTTTTGTAAAAAACCTAGTTTCACAAACGAATAAAAGTATCATTGAAGTATCATTGAAGCATTAGGTGACGATGACGCGAGTTCCATGATTTTTGTTCACCCAAAAAAGCTCAATAGACTGCAGGCCCGTGAACAAAAGGCCTGGAGCCTAAACGCACCTAAAGAAGTGTTCAATAGATAGCTTTGGCCATTCCGTGTAAATGTAGCTTCTCTGTGGAGATAATATATTATTATGTAAATCCCAAATAACAAAATTGACGTCTGCAGAGTCCAGTGTCATGTAACATTTATTATCAAGCTTGTTTGACACTCTTCAGCTACCTGCTACGCCACCTGTCGGAAATTGGTTGTATCAACTCAGATTTAGAAAAAACATTGACTAGCAAAGGTTTTATATTCAAGAGGTATGTAATCTGTGATAATCAATGACGCAATCTTAGACACATGCTGTCATGTGTCATGTCAAAGCACGAAACGTACGAAAACTCTCAATAAGGAAAAAAAATCCCGATTTTGTTACATTCTTGATTCATGCTCCACTTCTATTAATAGTAGCGTTTTTTTCTATAGCCTATAATAGCCTTCTTCGATAAATGGACTATCCAATAGAAAAATAATCTTTCAATCCGGACCAGTACTTCCCGAGATCCTAGCGTTCAAACAAACAAACAAACTCTTCAGCTTTAAAATATTAGTATAGTTATGGATATATAGTTGTATAGATAGCAAAACTTAGCTTTTATAAAAAAAACTTTTGTTTTCATAGGGTTTACGGTAATATCACCGCCTTTTTGCCAGTTATCTTTTTTCCATAACGCGCCAAAAGAAGTACCTATAATTTACAAAAATAAAAGTGGTCAAGTGCGAGTCGCACTTGCCTATGAAGGCTTCCGTAGCAGCAAGTAACATAATATAAAAGTTCTTGTCGTTCGTTGTTACTTTAATCAGTGTTTTAGCATTAGTGAATTTATGACGTATTAAAATAGAACTACTTAATATGTCTGATTCAGATCAATTTTCGTTGATAGTTTACATGGCAATGTACATCATACATTTTTTATTATTTTAGTCATTCTCTTATTTTAGAAGTTACAGGGGGGGACACTTTATACCACTTTGGAAGAGTCGGGTGGCGCAAACTATTCAGTTTAGAAAAAAAAATATTCGAAACCGCAATATCATTTTTGATGACCTATCCATAGATAACCCACACGTATGGTTTTGATCAAAAAAACATTTTTAAGTTTCAGTTCTAAGTATGGGACACCCCTAAAAATGTTTTTTTTTCTATTTTTTGTATCTTAATGCGGTTCACAGATTACACATACTTACCAAGTTTCAGTAGTATAGCTCTTATAGTTTCGGAGAAAAGTGTCTGTGAAATACGGACGAACGGACAGACAGACATGACGAATCTATAAGGGTCCCGTATTTTGCCATTTGGCTACGGAACCCTAAAACGCTATCAAAGTTGTATCTGAAGATGAAGATTTAACTTTTAGGCAAAGTAAGTGCCACCTCTGTGATCCTGTAAAATTAAAATAGCTTTACAATAAGCAAGCCCCGTTTCCCCAAAGCGGCGGTTCCCACAATGGCGGGTGACGTGACTGCCGACAATCGCCCGCTGATCCGCAGACGTGTCATTTCCACCTCTCTGTGCCATTGCGCTCCCACACTACACGGAGCTACCGTCCTCACAGTAAGGGATCTACTGCAGAAACTGTGTTACTGAAATTTTGGGCTAAGTATTTGTATTTCTATGCTTACCAGACGATGTCATTTTACTGTCATATATTTATTTTTCTATGCATCCCTCTCTTGGTACTTATGTCATTTTAATTTGTTTTCAATATGATTGAGGATCAATTACTGGGCATAAAATCACAAAATGTTGATAGATCCAGGTAGACCTTCAAGCGTCATCTTGAAAAAACTGTTTTAGCAGATATCTCAGAAACTACACACTTCAGAACAACAATTAAAGATACCATTACTGTAGTGAATAAAATCTCATTCTCTCAATCTTTTTTCAGTCATGTTTTGTTTTGTTGTTCTGAAGTGTGTAGTTTCTGAGATATCTGCTAAAACAGTTTTTGGAAAACCTGTCGTTTTGGATTTATGGCTCATTTAATGAACCAATTAATCTAATATTTCAGGAGTTAACGGCCGCGATAGAAACCCCGGTTTTTAAATGGGTCATAAATCGTTAACTGTACTGTTAGTGATCCTATATGTTTTAAAAAAACGAATTGGATCGTAAATTTAGTCCCAAGTTGACCAAAAAGTCAATTTTTACTAAAACTGATATACTGTCATTACATGGTGTCGTCAGCTATCATCCACCAAAGTCGCTGTAGAGTCGAGTCACCTTCCCGGTACCGCTCGCTTTTTTTAATTATGATTGTACCTCTATAATCCCGCGCAGTAGTGCGCAGACACGTCCGGGACGCGGTGATGGATGGCGGTACCTGCGCCATTAGCTGAGCGGCGGGGTTGACGTGAGGGACTGGAGGTGACAACTTTTGGTTTGACTGTTTACTACTAGCAAATTAACTTTTACGAGTAATAATATTGAATGGATAGAATCAGCTGGAAGGAAATGAAGAGCAATGAAGAAGTTTTGAACATGGTAGAGGAGAAAAGAACATTAATGGAAACAATAGAAAACGGAAGAGGGAAGATGTTGGGACATCTGATACGACACGACAACTTCATTAGAACAATAATGGAAGGTAAATTAGAAGGGAGGAGGAAGAGAGGTAGACCTAGGAGAAGTTACATGAACCAAGTGAAGGAGAAGATAAATGTAGTGTCGTATCAGGAAGTCAAGGAGAAGGCGGAGTGTAGAAGTACATGGAAGGAACTCCACCGACAAGAGCGTCGCTCTTAAATTATGAATGAATATTGCATGGGCCTGTGAAATTAGGTACCTACATATTAGATATCAATTATTGCCCACCGCTGGGTACAAGGCTCTCTTCGTATATGTGAATTTACCCAAGTATACATAATGCATAATAAAACAGCTCACTTCAATGTTGGCAAAGTTGGTACTCACACCGCAGAAAGGGCTTATGCTAGATGAGACATATTCTAAAAACGTGTTTTTCCCCCAAGTGTCATTTTCGTTACGATATTTTCCTTCACCACCAAATCCAGTCGTGACACACTAGGTACTAATTTCACACTCAGACAAATATTCATACATGCGAGGATCGAACCTACGATCAATGTGACTTCACGCTCGCAGGCAAATACACTTTTGCCAAAAAGACTTCAAAGTCTCGAACACAGCCTATCAGTTTTTTTATTAGATACATTTCGGAGAGTGTGCCACTGATTTGCATGATCTAATACCACCTTGCCGTTTTTTCTATCGGACTACTCGTAGGACAAAACACATACAATAGGACATCGTTTCATAGTTGACGTTCCAAACAAAGAGATCTTTTAGTCTCTACATTTGTCATAAGAACGTCTAGGCTATGGAATGAGACTTTTCCTCCTTACTCCTTACTGAGTAGACTTTTCCTGACGGTCACAATCCTCTCACGTCACTCTCCATCAAAGACCGCATCGTCGCTTAACATCAGGCGAGATAGCGGTCAAGTGAAAACCTTTAACAAACCTAAAACTGGAAAAAAACTAAAACACGTCTTAGAATCGAACGTTCTCTCCGCTTGGCTTGGCCGCAGCGCGCTTTTTGACGTTCAACTTCCAACTTCAATTAGTTTCCATTATTTTATTCAGAAACACTAACGTTTATAAACCAATAAATACGTATTTGAAAGAACCAAATTGATTTGCGATTATCTGCGCGATAATGTGCGTGTGTTGGTTCGGAGGCTGAGCGGCCATTCGATGCAAATTCTCACATCGGCCGAGAGAGCGTCTGCCGCAAGGTATAGGAGACTCGTTGATTTCACATCTTTAGGTTTCTTCATGGGTTTTCACTACATGTAATAATTCTAACAAGTACATAATATATATTTGATTAAATCATAAAAATATTAGAAGAGGATAAAAAATATTTTAAACATGGGTAAAAATCTTAGAAAGAAAATATACATATGTAAACTCTTTGGTAAAAAACCACTTAGACAGCTTAAACAAATTTGCTTACATTTAACCATAACGGCTGCAAATAACGGCAGACGGCTTCGTTATCTTATCTATGGTAGCGCAGCCTTGGGTCTCAGCGTTTATTACGATAGTTCTTTCGATTTTCGAATCGAAGGCTTTCTCATAGTCCACATACGCTATTCATAGTGGCCGATTATAGATTTGGTTTTCTGTATAATCAGCCGGAGCGCATGGATGTGGCCTGTGGTACTATAGCCTTTTCGGAAACCGGCTTGTTCGGGTGGCTGGAAGCCGTCAAACCTGCGTACGAGACGATTCGTGATTACCCTCGAAAACAACTGATAAGCGTGGCTCAGAAGTGAGATGGGTCTGTAGTTCTTCAACAAGGTGTTGTCACCCTTTTTGAAGAAGTTCACCACCACATTTCTGCACCTTTTGAGTTCTATTTTGGCGACGGCTCTTATAGAACTTTCTGGCAACAGCATGAACAGTTTCCACTAGCCTATCGTTGGTTTCGTCCGCCGTTACGCACTCATCTAAGGATTCGAAGCGATTTTAAATTTCGAGTTTAAAATTATCGGGATCTTTGATCTGAGCATAATTTGGGACTTCATTAGACGTGATCTTTCGAACTTAATGGTTAGATTCAGCGTGTCTCTTACAATATGTAGTACTGTTGTAGCTGGTATGTAGAGCTAATATGCATTTTTTTTTATCTGATGTTGTCTGACTTATTATTCGAGGGATTGCGTTGCAAGAGATGTATCTGAGATGGCTAACGGACCAAGGTTCACAACGCAATCCGAACGATACTTATTTGAAATGGCAATGCTTATCCGTGTCATTCTAAATGGATAAGGCAAAGACCGAGATGTTTTATGCCGTGTCGAGATCAATGCGATTGCGTTGTGAATCAAAGTTGAAAATCTTTGTCCGCTCGGCGCTTGTGACTCGCTCCGCCGCGGCCCGGAATGCGCGGAATGCAATATTCGCTTCTACGGTGTAAGGGCCACCTTTAAATAGCGAGAACGCATGAGGGATTGTAGGAGCGGGCTCGATTGTTCCACGGGACACCCGCTACTACGGTACTCGAGCTGGTGATACTACGAGCTGTATCAATACAGCAAGCCATACGACACTTAGTATAATTTACACTACGAGTAATACAAAACTGAAGAGGTTTTTGTGTGAACGTGCTGATCTCAGGAACCGATTTCACAAATTATTTCACTGTCATATACTATGTATCTTGTAACTCGGGCGAAGCCGGGTCGAGCCGCTAGTTCTTTTATAAATGCGAAAGTGTATTGTTCCTATTATAAGTGTATATATGTTAGTTAATATTTCAAACAATAACTAGATAACTATAGGAATCGTAATGAAATTCTGCACAAAGATAGATAAAAATAATACATTTGCAAAAAAAACTCAAGATAATACGGTGCGGTACGATAAAAAATACGGGTTTTATTTCTAAATGAAACTCACACACTCAACTACTTTTATTACAATATATGAAATCAAAAAATTAGATAGATAATATCGATGTGTACACATTATAGATGCTTGTTATTATTTTAAACCTGAAACTAAACGTTCCCTGAACCTTTTAAAAACTTTAGAGTGATTTTGCTAAAAGTTCAATGCGTCCACAATCCACCTGGAACCTGGACCACTTAAAAAAAAGCTTTTCGAATTGGTTCCGGTATAGTTATGTCAAAAGAGAAACTATTTAATACAAAAAATAAACCGACTTCGACACCCTAAATAGGCACTCAAAAGCGAAAAATATGTGGATATTTATATGTAATTATTATAACACTCAGTCATCTATGTATTTGAACTAGCACCGGCTAGTCTAGTCAAAAAGCTAGTGTAGATAGATAGATATACTACATATATACGTAGTAAGTAGGCATAGGTAAGTAATACCTGTTAAACTTGGCTGGCACCGACTTCAAATAGTGGTAGCGCTTATAATAATTATATCAGTTTATTTTTCGCTTTTGAGAACAAATAGGTATTTGTGGTTTTGAAGTCGGTAACATTTTTTGTATAAAGTAATTTATTTTACTCTTTTTAGTGCAACACAAGTTTTCATTAATGTACATATTTACACAATTTCGTGTTAGCAGGTTCGAATTTAATAACTTTGTGATATCTACAACTAAACTGCAATCCAGAAAAAAATGTAGCCAAATTTTAGTATGTTTTCAAAAACCATAAACCGATTTCGATAAAACTTATACGGAAAACATACCGATCCGAACAAAAAAATAAATTCAAAGTTCAAAGAGTCAGCAAGCAGCTTGTAGCTCTACCGTACCTCTTGACTCTTCAAGAGGTAAATTACAATAAGAATTGTAATTTAGTTTTGTTAATAAAGGCTCTGCCCGTTTAAAAAAAAGGATAAGTGACCAGTTTCGTTACTATCCTATCGACAAAAAAATAAATTAAAAAATGTTCTGACCATAATGCACATTTTCTGCTCGTTTTATCATTTACACTATATTAAAAATTACGATTTAGTGGATTATTTGTCTAAGGAGCGTTAAAAACAAAGAAACAATCAGTCACAATCGATATAGATAGTAGTTATGGACTTAACTCGTGTAAGTAATGAACTTACACGAGCTAAGTCCATAACTACTCTGAACACATAGCTAAAATATCAAGGTATGATTAACACGATGCCAAATACAGAAAAATGTTCTTATGTCCTCATATGTTTTTTCTTGTCAATAAAGAAATACAAAGACATCGCGACATTTGCATCGGTTTCCACGGCTTTTCTGAGCTAGCTACTATGACGCCATGAGATGACAAGTGACGTGGAAGGTTAAATAGATAGCCTTCGATGAGGTAATAGAGTAGTTGACGGTTTACTAACAATACACATAACTTACTAGCGAACCGCCTCGACTTTTTACGGGAGCGATGCTGATGCTCAATACCTTTAAAATGCGAGTAAATGTGAGTTATCCCTATATAAATATGATTGCGTAATTTTTGTAGACCTTTTTAAGGGGTACAATACTGCAGTGCATTATGTTGATCTATCTCGTAGGGTTCAGCCAGCATTTGCAATGGAAACACAAAAATGTGTTTATTTATGCCATCACATCAGAAACCTTCAGAATGATCAGTGTTTCTATACTATTTTATGCACGTATTATACAAATAAACTTTCTTCTTGAATTACTTTATCTACTTGAAGAAAAAACACATCAAAACTGTTCGATAGTTTTAAAGGTCTAAGCAAACATAGGGACAGATAGAGGGAAGTGACATTGTTTTTTGTTTTTTTTTTTAGCTAGCCGGCGTAATTTTTGTCCAAGAGCAAAAGTTAAAAAATGAAAGAACAAACGAATGGTTTAAATGAAAAATAATAAAAATAAATATGGGCGAAAGGTAATGTAGCGAACAAATTATAGAGCGTGAAATAAGCATCAACAAAGTACCTACTCGATCAAAATTTTCGTATCTCAACGTAGAACCGAGTCATTGTCACAAGCTGAATTTAACCCTTTTTTCAAGATGGCGGAAAATGCACATAGGTATGCATATCTACCCCGATTTTTCCGACGTCATGACTGGACTAAAATGTTAGTATGCCTGGATATTTAGATACTTTAGATGTTTCGATGTTTGTTGCTCCATCACGTCGGAACGCCTGAACAGGTTGGATTCAAATTCACAGCTATATTACAATCAAGAAAAACACATAAGTTACTTTTCAAAGCAAGAAAATAACGCGAACAGGTACTACCTACGCGGGTAAAACTACGGACACTTATTATAGGTACCCGTGGAAGATCCTCAAAAAATAAATACCAACATTTTGTAGCAAATACGCAGTGATACAAATATTTGTAGCTGTAATATTGAACTGATTAACATAATTATGTTGGACACCGCGGCACCTTAACCCCGCCACAGTGTCGGCCGCAGTCAGTGCGGCGCGCCCGGCCGTGGGAACAAGGAGACCGGACAACACATAACTATAATACCTATAGCAATCATATTATACCTACTAGCTTCGCCTTACGGTTTCACTCGCTGTTGCACTGAAATTGCTAAAGTCACGACTATAGTCATTAATAATACAATTTTACTAGTAGCGCCAAGCGGCTTCACCCGCGTAGTTATTCTCCATTATGTGTCCGGTATGACAAGTAGCTTATGTGTTATTCCATTATCTATCTGTCTATTATTATTATTTTTATCATGTGTACCAAATGTCATCTAAATCTTTTCAGTATTTTTACGAGACAGAATAACAAACATTCATCCATTTATACAAACTTACGCGTTTATTATATAAGTAGTATTTTCCCCGAAACCACAAAACTAATATCAATTTACCAAAAATAAAACTCAAACTCTCGACAATTTTTTATAAGGTTACAGAAAACCAATTCCATTGAGACAGCGAGGTAAGACGAATACGTCATCGAGGTAAGCAAATTTTAGATATTTGTTGATTTTTCCAAAACCAATTTCGATAGAATTTTTACGGGATCACTTCTACTTCAAATTCTTTTGTTTTTTAACCGACTTCCAAAAAAAGGAGGAGGTTATCAATTCGACCCCTACGTGTTTTTTTTTATGTATGTTACCTGATTTCTCGAGAACTTCTGCACCGATTTTAAAATTTCTTTTTGTGTTCGGATGGGTATGCTTCCCGAATGGTCCCATATAAATCTTATCGAAATCGGTCGGGTGGTTTTTGAAATATGAACCATAAACTAAAATTTGCGTACAATTTTCTGGATGACGTAGTTGAAGATTTCACAAAAGTTATGAAACTCGATGAACCGACGAACGAAACCGACTTCAAATAAATGACTGAGTAGCGCTTATAATAATGATTTTAGTTTATTTTTCGCTTTTGAGTGCCTATTTGTGGTTTTGAAGTCGGTTTAATTTTATTTACGAAAATATTTTATATTGTCTACCTATACATATCCAACCGACTAAGGTAGACATTTCCCAATAACTCTATCTAGTCACAAGCTTAGCAAGCCTTAGAAATTGAGAATCAGATGACTAACTTTACTAGGAGCCTCGACTTTCTCGTAAATGTATGATACTATCACCATCCCGTGGTTTTATCCGCGAAGTTCCATTAATTTTCTAATTAGAAATGTAACAACGTTTATTCTAGCACCTACAGACTATAAAACCTAACTGTATACCAAAAGTCAACCTACAGGTTTACAGGTTTACCTACAGGTACCTTACCTCTGTTTTCTGTTATGCCCGAGCGACACGAGGCTAGTTTTTCAAGCTAGGATATCAAGCTAATACTTCTAGCTTCGTGTAGACAACGCTAGGTAACGCAAGTTTTGTCTACACGAAGGTGAAAGTACAAGCTTGCTAGCTTATAGTAATGTCATCGGATAATTCGATAATGCCGATGAAAGCAGACAACATCGGCTTTCAGTTCCGCTGCATACAATACAAAACACTTTATTGGCACCACAAACAAAATTGACAATAAGTAACATATAAAAACCAATAACATAATGGGCACAAAAGGCGATCTTATCGCGAAAAGCGATCTCTTCCAGATAACCTTGCATACGGAATGCAGGCGTAGTTGTCTGCTTTCATCGACGGCACCAAATTGGCCGATGACGCTACAACTCAAAGCATAGCAGAGAATAGGAAAGTTAGGCGGTAGACCTGCTGATCCGTTCAGCTGCTCCGACTTGATTGAGCAACAAACATCCAAATTTCAAAATTTTCGCATCATTAATCGATACTATATTATATATATGTTAATCGATATTATAATATGTAATATAGTAATACAGTACAGAAGAAGCTTCCCGGAATTTCGCCGCGTAGTTCCCAAGCCCTTATTTCCTGAGATAATATAAGGTAGCTTATGAGTTATAGTATATAGCTGTTATTTTAGACTATTAGGCTACAATGTAAAAAAAAATCATACAGATATATTTATACAATACATCCAGTGATTTTTGGTCGAAGGAGTAATAAACACCCATACATACAAACTGTTCCATTCATGATATTAATAGGAAGTAGGATTTAAATTATAATTGGTTTAATATTTATTGTAACTACTTTTGGCGTTAATATTTTTACACTAATATCTTTTTGCTTATCGCTTTTGTTTGTAATTTTATTTAAAAGTTATATCCTCACATCTTAAAGAACTTTTGAAGTCATATCTGACTTAAGTAAATGTATTTTTAAGACGGAAATCGTTTTTTCTCATTAGTGGACCATTCGTTGAGTTGGCATTAATTGAAGTTAACAAATAAATAACAGCGCATTCCTAATAGGTTATTAGGTTAAAATGAAACGTTACTGAAGTTAAAAAAAAACAAACCCGGTTTCTTCCAGACAAATGGCAAATAAAAGCGTCGCCCATTTCCAGCGCCACTCAGACTCTATCACCCTATGCCACTACATTTCTTTACAATCTACATACATATGACTGGGTGGTTAGTAAATGTGCCTGCGAAGCCGAGGGTCGTGAGTTCAATTCCCACCCAGTACAAATATTTGTGTGATGAATTTAAATATTTGTACTGTGTCTGGATGTTTCTATGTATTATAAGTATGTATTTAGAACTATATAAGTACTCGTATTATATCAGCTATCTGACCACCATGATACAAGCTTTGCTTTGTTTGGGGTCAGTTGGTGTTGCGTGTGAATTGACCTCCAATATTTATTTATTTGTGTGTCGGTGACGTGAACTCACATTAACCCACCCAAGAAATACTTTACGACTGAAGAAATTTCCACTTCCAAAACACAAGGGCCTATAATTCACGATGTGAATTGGACTGGTGTAACCTGACCTTTGATTACGCAAAAATATTTTTTTTGGGACGAAATTACGCTGGCAAGCGCGTTTTTAGTTCTCTGTGATGAATAAAGACCTAGAAGACGCTAGTCTATAAAATGTGGCGATATCTATAAACAGCAACTAGGCGGAGTGATACGGCATCGTTTCCCAGTTACAGAGTATTAAAACAGCCTGTTAAATCCGCAGTTTGCGGCGACCGCGGCTTAGATCCGATGGATGTTTCGTCGTCGGTTGTCGCGTATAACTCTACAATCTTGATGATTTGACTGACCTCGTGCTTTAGTTGGTAATACGTCTCCTGAAAGCCAAGAGTTTAATTTTCATCCAGTGCAGTGCAGTAATTTCATTAATTGTAGGATGAATACAATTATTTGTTTTGTGTTTGGGTGTTTCTACGTAGGTATAACAAGTATGTACTCGTATTTACAACTATTTAAGGATTTTATTAACTCTCTGGCTCCTATAGTACAAGCTTTGCTTAGTTTGGGCTCAGATGGTGTTGTGTGTGAAGTGTCGTCCAATAGCTTAAACAAATTGAAATAACGGCTGAAATATCAGTATAGGCAAGATTTTTGCTATTAGGTGTCATTAGGCCACTGTGGCTTTTTTTACCAACATTTATATATGTATCGTAACATCTTTTCTTGCAGTTACCAAATATTTTTGTGAGCTTGATTTCGTAAAAAAGAACGAGAATGTGAATAAAAATCAATTTTAGCTAGAAGTTAACATAAATTTAAGAAGGCCTTTTTTCAATTTCTTTGTTACACAAATTGCAAGTAAATCTAATAAGACAAATACCCATTTTGCGTCTAAGATGCAGCAAACAAAATAACTGATAACTTAAAATTAGAGATCTGATAACGATAAAACATAGCTAAAAACACTAAACTAACTCAAATTTCAAACAAAAAAAATCAAAGTCGATTCTTTTGATCGGGAGCGATGTGACAGATACGCACACACGCAAACGCACAGAGAGAGAGAGAGAGAGAGAGAAATATTTTAATCAAACTTATAATAACCCCATCGTTTTTGCGTCCGGGTGTTACAAAGTGTATGAGGTGGTATGAGCGTCACTGACGACGAGTAGAAAAATCGATCAATCAAAAATCCAATATTTTATATTCTTGACGTGCAATAAATCCAATTAATGATATAGTTGTGTGAGGAGTGATCGGTCGCATCTAGGCGGAGGGTAGTCCGCGACCGCGGTGGCGCCACTGGCCGGCGCCGCCGCGCCAAGGAGTCTCCGACCTACCCACCCTCGGCGGATCGGCGCTCACTCGCTTAGGCGATTAAAACACAGCCACGCATCGTCGCGTTGCGCGTGCATTACCTTACTCGACGGTGACGACTCATTTTGTACAACTTGTGACGCAACGGAGACCTTAACTGTGGGCCTCATAACAAAGCTCAAAGTCGCACAGCGAGCTATGGAAAGAGCTATCGGAGTCTCTTTGTGCGACAGAATCCGTAATGAGGATATTCGCAAAAAAAACTAAAGTGGCCGACATAGCTCAAAAAGGGAAAGCAAGCTGAAGTAGCAATAGGCAGGCCACATTGCTCGCAGACCAGACAACTGATGAGGAAAAAAGGTTCTCGAGTGGCGACCACGGACCGGAAGACGCAGTGTTGTACTGCCTCCTACTAGATGGACAGATGATCTCATAAAGGTCGCTGGAAACCGCTGGTTGCAGGTTGCGCAGAACCGTTCGTTGTGGAAATCTAAAGCGGAGGCCTATGTTCAGTAATGGACGTCTTGGGGCTGGTGATGATGATGAGTAGCGCAAGGGTATTTGAGACTGTTGATGTTGTTGTTGATTGTTGTTGTTGTAGATTGCTGCGCGGCGGGTAAGGCGATTACTACACTACCACGCACCACTTAGCGTAGCGCGTCAATGTGTTTTCCAACATTGCTGTGCTTGTAAGTATTTCCGTTTGTTTGTTTAGTAGTGGTAGGGTTCTTTGCAGAGTCCGCCTGGGAAAGTACCACACCAAAAGTCCAAATCATTACCTAGTACCGCACTGCGCTCGTCACCCGGAGATATAAGGTGTTTATTCTTAGCCCACTAGTTTCTCTCGAAATATTGCCTTTCAAACCTGGTAGTAAATAAATATTCTCAATCACAATTCATAAATGACATTAAGAACGTATTTTTGCATTGCAACGCTAATATTTGCAGGCCACCGCAGACGGCGGACTTGGAGATAACATCGGCCGCAGACGCCACGCTCCACGGGAGGGGTAGATCGCGAGATAGCCGAGGGTAGCTCCCCACTCGAGGTCACGATGTGGTCTCTCGTTATTTGAAAGCTAAGATTGTTTCCTTGTCTCAATATCACCACTTTTACCACCTTATGTACCTAAGCATTACAAATCAAAAAAAATTCGTGGACATTTCACAACGTCATCTAACCCCAAACTAAAGACTAGTGGACTATAAATGGGATAGATAGATATATAATATGGGAAAACTATTATGGGAGCCAGATAGCTGATAATATAATACTTTATATTTTAAACAAGTTACACAAGTTACGGCTGGTCTAGTCGGGAGTAGGGTTGCCATCCGACCGGGTTTCCCCGGATTTGTCCTAGTTTAGAGGGCGTCCGGGAAGCGTCCGGGGAGCGTCCGGATTGGATGGACTTCATTTGTAGTCCGGCTTTTAAAGTTTAGGTTTGGCCACCTAACTCACGCACTACGCCTGCCCGTAGCGATTAAGCGATGAGCCGACTCACTAAATTCTTACTGAAATGATGACCAAAGATAACTAAATTTAATTTTTATAGGCCTGGAAATACATAAAAAGATGGTTTAAAACATTTTCAATAGTTTTAATTACACTGTTTATTAAGTTTTAAAATATGTTGACATGTCCGGGTTCTGGGCTGTAAAATCCGGGGTTTTCATGAGTCTTATCCTGGTTGCCAAACTTTAGAGATGGCAACCCTAGCCGGGAGAACGGCGCCTGCTGATCCGGAGACCCCGGGTTCAAACCCCACACGCACCACTGCCTTTTCGAAGTCATATGCGTAATGCCGCTAACTTAAAACGTTGAAGGAAAACATCGTGAGGAAACCGACATGTACCTAGAATCTTTCGAAGTCATGTGTCATCCACCCGCACTGGGCCAGCGTGGTGGATTATGGCCTTAACTCTCTGGTTGCGAGAGAGAGAAGGTCCCGAGTCCCAGCAGTGGGAACATTTAGTGGGCTGTTGTTGATGACGATATTTTTAAATGCATACTTATAGGCAACACCCATTCGCCATTACTTGTGAAATCAATCTAACAATTTTATTTATTCCAAATACAACGCATACCTACTAAGATACCTTCAAAAAGGCAAGGCGATATTAGATCACGCAGATCAGTTGCACACTCTCCGAAATGTATCCGATAAGCCTAAAGTGATATGAAACGCTCTTGTCCTCGCCCAGATTGTATTAACAGAAGAAGACCGACTCTCTCTCTCCTCTTTGTTACGTAGCCCTGAGGTAGATATTAACTAGAATAATTTTACCTATGATTAACGTCCAACATTATCTACTAAGGGGATGGCAGTGAGACCACGGGTTCTGATATGAGTTCTGGTTTAAAACCTCATTGATACAAAGGTTATATATGTTTATTTTTATAGGTCTGTTTCAGTTTTATAGAGCAGGTCACGTACCTGATGGTAAGCAACATGACCGTCCATAACAGGTTCGCTCTTTTAAGGAATACTGTTCGCATCTTTGGGATAAATCGGCTAAGTATCAGCTGGAGGCCCTGGAATCGATCGAGAGACGTGCCAAAAGGCTCATAAGCAACGACATTCTTGTGCGAAAAAGACATCATAGTCTTGAATTTCGACGAAAAATTGCTAGTCTATCGGTTATTTTTCGGATACACTTTGGAGAGTGTGCGAATGATTTGCATGATCTAATACCATCTTGCCTTTTTTTGTCGGAAAGCTCGTAGCTCGAAAAGGGCGACATCGTTTTATGTCGATGTTCCAAAGACACGAACGAAGAGATTTGACTCTACTTTTGAGAGTTTGTCTACTCCCTGAGTGGGTTTTCTCCGATAATTTCAATGTATCTTTAAATCGAGAGTGAATCGGTATCTTCTAGGTAAACACGCTCCATCGTAAAGCTTCATCGTCGCTTAACAACAGGCGAGATGGCGGTCAAGTGTAAACCTATAAAAGTAAAAAAAAAACAAATATCGCAGTAACAAGGTAAAACGAGCGGTAACCAAGACTAGTTGCGTGCGTTAGAAAAAGCATTCGTCCAGTTGTGGAACATTACAGTCTGCTGATGATAATACACTAGAATCTATTCATCGATTAGATCAGCTTGTCAAAAATGGCGATGACCCCGCGATCGTGGACCCGCCGTCACGGTGTGCGCGCGCCGCCATCGCACAATTACTGCGTCTGGGCCGCAGTGCGTATCGACCCCCGTCGGCGCGCCGCGGTGCGTACCGATCATATATAATTACTACATTTTCTGCACTTTTCAAGTTACGGCTGGTCTAGTCGGGAGAACGGTGACTGCCGGTCCGGAGTCACTGGGTTCAAACCCCACGTGCACCACTGTCTTTTTGGAGACACGTGCGTAATGCCGCTAACTTAACACGGTGAAGGAAAACATCGTGAGGAAATCGACATGTACTTTGAATCTTTCGAATCCATGTATCATGCACTAACCTGAACTGAGCCAGCGTGGTGGATTATGGTCTTGACTCCCTCCTTGCGAGAGAAGACCCCGAGTCACAGCTGTGGGAACATTTATCGGGTTGCTTGTGTTATGTTGTAGACATGATTTCATGGCGCACTCTCGATCCTTGTGCCTTAGGCTGCTGCTTAATTAGCATAAAAGCGTCCACACACGAGTCCTAAAATCAGAGGTTATGACGTAAAAGTAGTGGGGCGGAGCCTACATCGCAACATAAATCATCAATCATATGGTGCGATGTCGGATGGATCTGATTTTAGGACTCATGTGTGGACGCTTTAAGGGTTAATCTGGCCCTGCAAATGTAGGAAAGCTCTATACAGAGCACAACGTGGGAAGTAGCACTTCTTAATCAGCAGAAGAGATGGCAACTGGATTGGTTTTAGTTTTGATGTTTTATCATTTGTTTTCCACATCATTTATTCTAACAACAAATCGAAATGTGCAATCATTATCAGGTTCTGGATTAAGGAGCAATGTTTTTCAAAAGGGCACTATAATCAGGAACATAGTGATGTATGCACATTACTGCTTAACGGTAGAATAACTTGGAAAATAAATAAATATTGGGGGACATTTCACACACTACAGCATCTGACCCCAAACTAAGCAAAGCTTGTACTATGGGAGCCATATAGCTGATATAACACTTGTGTAAGTAAGTATAAATATGATGAAGATAGCGTTTGTTTTGTTGTCCTATCTATCGCTACAAAACTTGCTCGGTCAAGTATTCAGATTTTAATATCACTAGCAGAGCCCCGAGGTTTTACCCGCGTGATACAGTTCCCTTTATTTTCTCGGGATACAAATTATGTCGTGTCCTATGTGTTCTTCCAGACTATAATCTATCGATGAATCTAAGTTCCAAATTTCAGACCAATTTGTTCAGACATCATGATGTGATTGAGCAACAAACATCCAAAAGTTTACATTTATATTATTAGTCATAGATATAAACCAAAGATGTGCCCTGAGCTCCTTGGTAATAAACTGCCTCTGTGTATCTACCGTAAGTGGTTTACACACCACCAATCTACTTGACCCCTAGAACGCTAGCGGCGAGATATGCTGTAGTTCTACTTATTTTGGTTGTTGACAACGGAGGTCTTACGTAAATTGTTGACAACGAGTGATAAGTAAATACGTCAGGCGTTCACCGCTTCCTGCAACCGACTAAAACGGAAAGAGTGAGCTCATTCTTCCCAACGATGACATAATCCCGTGCGCCTGAAGTATGGGACGGCACATCCAATGGTTTATATCGATGATGTTAGTAGGATTAGCATTCGTTTAATAATGTAACTTAGTTATGTGAGGTAGGTGTATTTAGTTCCCAAAAATGTAAACAAAACGTTTACAAAACCTCAAAGATTTATCACTACGAAAAGACCTAGATTCTGTGTTTTTAAATTAAGCTTTCTTAGAAAATGCCTGGAATCCACTCCGGGTATTTAACAAGAGTAAAAATATAATATATGTGCGGCCATTATTTTTTAATTAATGAATTGATGTGACCACCCAAACCTGGATGTTGTAAATATGTTTTTATTTTTGTAGCAGCAGCTCGCGCTTTTATTCGCGGCCGTAGTTATATATATATAGTTACAGTTCCTGTAATTTTACAGGGATAAAAAGTAGCCTTTCTGTAAATTCAAATTTTATACTTTCAGTTTGCTTTAAATTTTAACCTGATACGTTGAAGCGTTTTGACATGATTGAGCAACAAACATCCAGACATTTAAACTTATACATTCGTATTATTAGTAAGGTAATATATAGAGCAATGAGATTACCACGATAAGTATCACACGGCGGTAAAACTCGTAATGCCTATTCGTATTATATATTTACACTTTTTAATGCCTTTTGTCACGTTTTACTCAATTTATTTTGTCCGGTTTGAAATACAATCTTTTCATAGAAATTATCAGGGATTGCTGATATTGCAGGTAAGATAAGATGATACAAAACATTAGCGCAGTGCAGTTGAGGTAATGATTCGGACTCTTCTTCTAGAGGCATGCAATATGTCTGTGTCACTGTGCAGTTTTATTGGTCTGCATGTTTATACCATCATAATAATAGTCACTGATAGTCTCGTCTTTTAGTTAAAAAAATTTTAACTTTTAATTTGATGCAAATAATATATGTCATAACAGTCAAAATAATATTAATTTCTGGCTTCTATCCCGGTGTGTTATGTTAGTGTGATATGTTTGATATACAATTACGCCAACAAGGATTACGCAGGATGATGTTAAGGACGGACAAGTGTGTTTTCAAATCAAGGTCCAGTAGTTCTTACAGTTTAGCGTGTTCAATTTTAAAAATATCATATGTATAGAAAATCAAAAATAATAATCAAAAATTATGATAATAATAATTACTGGGTATAAAATAAAACAATGTCAATGTAGAAAGAATGTTAACATGGATAAAATTTAATATTTGTACGATTGATCAAAGTTGTCGATATTATAGAGTAATCTGATTCAACCTGTCCGTTACAATATATTATCTGATCTAAATGGCTATTATTAAAAATAAAGTTTTGATCAGTGGACACTAATGTGGCTAATGGAATTTAATGGAAGTTAATGGAATGTAAAATGTTGTTATACAACATCTATACAGAAATTAAAAATTTCCTATCATTAAAAATGAAGGGCAATCTTTTCAGAGAAATTACAGGGCTTAGAGATATAACATCTAACATTTGGGTGACGATGCAGTGCAAAATAGTAATGATTGGCCGATTCTCATAGATCACCGTGCCGTTATGTGGCAGGCATGTTTTACCATCAGGTGCAACTGATCGTCTCGTCGCTTCGGAGGAGTAAAAAAATTACAACAAACATTTGACACGAGAATTTAAGTTACTTAACAGTCAACAAAAATAATATATACATATATACTGTTTCGGAACTGTCTGAAAATGAAAAGTCCGAATCAATGCACTGCAACTATACTGTGTTTATTAAGTAATATGACGATTTACCTCTTCGCCCTGTCCTTTCTTTGAAAACTTTATCCTTCAAACTGGAACACAGTCTACACCAACAACTATTACTATCACCTCCGACAAGTAAGGTTTCCATATTTACTGCTTGACGTTTGAATAATCCAACAGGGAAAGGTCCCCTACAAAGAACACTGCACTATCTATTCTTGACTATTTTTACAAAGTTACGAGTCGAACAAGAATCATGACTTATAGTAACAACACTTATATGTCTATTTTAATAAACTATAGTTCAGTCAAATCAGACAACAAAATGATGAAATGACAAACACTGACAGAGCTGCATGTTGGCAGTTATAGTGAGAGAACCTGTATGTGCTCAGAAAGATGCATCAGTAGAAATAAAGTGACAATATTCTTCATATTCTTCTTCTATATATGTATTTCTTCGCTTTTAAGAGGTATTGAGAGCCAAAAAATGATTTTTTGTTGATAATAGTATGATAGATTTTTCCCGACAATGATACATTTTATCTAAAAAGTAGCCCAGACAAAAATTATCTATTTGCAGATCACAAAATAATCTACAAAAATAATACCAAAATGTATTTTTGCAGCTTTGAATAGATTATCTTTATTGGCACAAATTAAAAAGACGGTGAAGGAAAACCTCGTGAGGAAAAAACTAAATCTGAATCTGAATGTTCAAAATACAGGCGCAGCCTAGTTTGGGACCCACCACATAAACCGCGGAGCCAGCTATGACACTATTTCAACAATATCAATTAGTATTCATGTGCTGTTATTCTTATGGAAATAAATGACTTTTAATTTAATTTAAAAAAATATATCAATCGTCATCCACTAGCCTGCATTAGGCCAGCGTGGTGGATTATGACCTTGACTCTCTTCTTGCAAAAGAAGACCCAGAGTCCCAGCTGTGGAAACATTCAGTAGGTTCCTAATGCTAATGCTTTTTGGCACTCCAACCAGCATAAACAGAAAGAGTGAAACAAACTTTAAAACTAGTGCGACGTTCGGCGGCCTTATCACTAAAAGCGATCTATATTTTATGCAAACAATGTGGCGGCCTGATACTGGCATCCAAATAAAATAAACACACGTATTTAAACATGGGTTCGTGGTGAATAATAGTCACCAACTGAATTAAATTTAATCGGAGATCAGATTTGGGTCAGAGCGACCTACCGCAACGCGAGGGGGCTTATTCTGCTAACAAGCGAATTTGAAATAGAACACACGAATTTATTTGTTTACTCTATATGCTCCACTTAGTCAAATATGCTATACTAGTGTCTACTCGCGATGGTGTCCGCATTTAAAACAAGGCTTTTATTTGTTTACTATATATTTTAGGGCTAAGAATAACCTACTGTCATATCTTCTACATATTTAAGTGCTAAATTTCAGATTGATTCGATTGATTTCGTTTGGTTTCTCGAACGATATATTATATTAGTAGGATTGAGGAATGAAGATACAAACTTTTATATTTGTAATGTTAGTACTATTTGTATTGTACGAGCTACGCCTTTCATTTCTACCCATTTTTAAATCCAACCAACAAAAAAGAGGATCCAACCGCAGACTTTCTCACGTTTGGAAATTCTGGGACGAGCTGAATGAACATTTTGACAATTTTTTTTTGCAAAATTTTCGGCTCCTTCGCTTTGAATGAAAGTGGAGAATAGCGCACCGTAATACCAACGCTCCTCTCCCGTCGCGGCCACTGTCGCGATGCCCATTGCCAAGCATTGCATCCCATTTTACACCGCTTGATTCCCTCATAGTCTCATCTCTGTCAGCTTAGGGCAAAACCTAAGCGAGCTGGTCCACTTCGAACCTGAAGACCCACGGTCAACGCCATGAGCATAGTTCTGGATCTTTCTATAAGCACGCTACTACTTGGCTAGATTAAGATATCAGGCAAAGAACGTTCCCAAGTCTTTACGCTTCCGCAGAACATCTAAACGCGCTTCTCGAAGACCAAGCAGTGCGTATAAAAGTTCCCGAACCAGAGATATCAGGTTTCCACCGTAGCGCAGCTGGAATTACCAATCAGTCAAGTCAAGATCCCACCGAAGCTATGGAGTGAAGGTGTCTACCTACCTACCTGTCTACTAACCTTGCACTACAGTTTTCAGTGTCTTAATAAACTGGGGCAAGTTAATGACATTAATGATTGAATTAATTATTTTACGAATTAGTAGAATATGTCTGAATATTAAACCGCTTTTTTTTATGAGGGTTCTCACTAAGTGCTAACTAGGCCATAGAAATCTACTATTGTCTATCGAACTTTGGGCTATTGCCAAAGGCGCAGGGTCCTACCAACATTTAAGTACTATTTGAATACTCTTAATACTTTTAGTTTAGTAAACTTATAAACAAATTTTCGGACCAAACAAATTTGAAACAATGTTGCAACGAAGTGGCAAACATTAAAATACGTAACAGCTTTTAAGAAATGCGTAACTCGTGAAGCGTAATTCAAGCGCATTCCTTCTCAAATTGCGTCCGTATCAAAATAAACACTTGTGTGCAATCTCGATGATCGTACGTCTGATCGGTACTTTATAAAGGTCCGCGATCGCCCGCGGCTGCACCCGAATTTTGTGAAAACTTAAAGTATGTATAGTGGCATATAGAGTCCAGGCTGGCATATAGATATTGCAAGAACCAGTACACTAACTTGATACAAAAAAAAAATATCTTTTAAGTAATACAATTGGTTTCAATTCAATTTTCTGTATTTCTGTGGACTAATAAATAACTCGAACACTTGTTTTGAAATTAAATGGACAAAAGACTTGGTAACTTGAGTCTTGGCAATTAATTTATATTTTCTCTTAAAGAAAGACGAATGGTGGTTATAGTTTGTAATAAAGCATAGCTTATATTGTTAAACAGCCCATTAAATGTTCCCACCGCTGGGATTCGGAACCTTCTCTCGTAAGGAGAGAGCCAATGTCATAATCCACCACGCTGGGCCAGTGGTGGTGGTGGTGGATGACACATAACCTCGAAAAATTCTAGGTGCATATCGTTTAACAGATTGTGAACAGAAGTGCCGGCTTATCAATCAAGCTTTTTATAGTTACAGCGAATTTTTAGAGAGTGATGGTAAAGTTCCCGTAAAAATGTAAAAAAATAAATTTGACATGGGTCAGTATACTCGTATAATGCTTGACAGTTTTCTATACAATAATTATTATAAAACAGTAAAGTAGTAATTTCAAACTTTGAAAATGTATACAATTAGTATGATGCGCTTTCTTTTGTTTTTGTTTTTTTAT
This sequence comes from Ectropis grisescens, assembly GCA_017562165.1. NCBI lineage: Eukaryota > Metazoa > Arthropoda > Insecta > Lepidoptera > Geometridae > Ectropis > Ectropis grisescens. Next base: position 26,558,701 of record CM029788.1, read on the forward strand.
TAATTGACGTGTAAATTGTACATTTATGAATAAATTACTTTGACTTTGTTTTCCTAACGATTTCCTTCACCGTTTTATGTCAGTGGCATTACGAACTAGCTTAGCTTCTGAGAGACGTGAGGCTCCGGTTCGGCAGTCGCCCTTTTTTTCAGACTAGACCAGCCGTAACAGTTTGTAGTGAAACTGTAATGGTTTGTTACTGGCCTAAATTATCCCACTGCAAGGCAAATGCCTCTAATTCTTCTTTCCATATAGCCCGATTTATAGCTTTGGTTGGCCCCTGTTTTTATAGTTTATACAATACCAGTTCATCTAGAACCGATCGGAGTCGACCTGCCGACTGGGTGTCGTTTAGATGTTGGATCCCAGTGGTGATTTTTGCTCCAATTGTATTCTGGCATTTGGCATACATATCAACATTTGTAGTGATTACTTTTTGCAAATATGATTATCCAAGTATCTTGTGTACTGTCTCAGGTAGTGTAGGGTCGGCACTCTGTCCAGTACAGGTGTGCGGCGACCGTTTGAAAACAGAGAAAGTTATGGAGTCGTCTGTGTATACTATTTAAGTTTAACCCGGAATATTCTTCTAATATTTTACATGTTTGGATATATATGGATGTTTGTTGCTAAACACGATGGAATATTATAAAATAACAATCTTTGAACACAGTTATATTTTATAACAGTCTGGAATGGTACATACGCTATTTTTTATAGAGAGAAAATAACGAGAAATGAAACAACGCGGATATAATTACGGGGTACAGAGTGTAAATTAATATATTTTTACTTTTATATGTCAAATTTGAAATTATAAATATTACATCAGTCACACAAAAAAAAATATTAAATACAAATATTATTTATATTTTTACTTGTATTTATATGATTTCAAAATAGACTAACGAGATGAGCAAGACATACATACGGCTTAATTATAAACAACGTGCCTACTTATTACAGTATAGTGCTGTCACCTATTTGAACACGGATGGATCAAATCACTGCTTAGCATTTCACTGCCCTCGTCATCTTCTGTCCTGCAATTTATTGCAAAAATTCCACCTTATACCGCAACATAGTACACATGTTAGCATATTATTACAAATATGGTACTACAGATAAATATACAATACAGTAGGTACTAGTTACGGATGCCTCCACCATTTTTCAAACCAATTGATATGTATCACGATAGTTGAAAATGTATACATTTGTTAATTTCGCCATTTTTTAAACAAATCTTTTTGAGTGTAACGATGATGCGATGAATGGATTCTAAAATAGCTTAAACTATAATTTAACATTATTAAGCCGTTAATAAAATGGCCAGGATTGGTTGATGGTTGCTTAAAGCGAAAAAATATGGGCGCTGAATAGCAGATAATTCTGTGTGTCTGGGTGTTTCTATGTATAATAAGTATGTATTTAAAACTATTTAAGTATTATATCAGCTATCTGGCTGCCATCACACAAGCTTTGCTTAGTTTGGGGTCAGATGGTGTTGTGTGTGAATTGTCCACCAATATTTATTATTATTATTATTTATTATAATTTACACAAAAAATAAATTACACATATTCATATTAAACTATGATGCAGTAACGGCGTCTCCATAGCTCTTGTGTGCGTCTAATTAAGTCTTGAGCCGGTCGACACGCGACCGCCGCCGAGCCCGTCTACCACTGCGTCTGCGTCTGAGACCACGCGCCTGCAATACAACATACAAATACATACATACAATCCCATACATACATCATCATCATTCACGTAGTATATATGCACATTTTGTAGTGGTTGAACGGTTTGCAGATTCCGCCTGGGGAAGTACAATACATCTGCCTGTTATTTTACCGCCAAGCAGTAATTATGTTCCGGTTTGAAGGGAAATGTTTTCAGTGAAATTACAAAGCATATAGATAAAACATCGCATATATCTGGGTGACGAGTGCAGTGCAATGGTAGGTAATGATTTGGACTCTTCATATGCCAATAGCTGCGTGTCACTGTGTTGTTATGAGCAAGCATATTACTTAACATCAATTGCATGTCCTGTTAGTCTCGTCATTACTATAAAAAAATCTAGAATGTATGACGTTTTTCTTTGAAAATAATGCTATCAAGTGGAGTGCCTACTTTTGGACAAAAGCTTACCTTTACCTACCTACCTTTGCTGAGAGGGTGATAGGTTACTTTTCTGGCGTATACTTTAGTAGTTCTGATGCGAATTTTTTGAAAGTTATTTATTTCTGAAGGTTTCCATCTGTCAACGAGTACAATCAATTTTACTTTCAATTTCAGGTATTCACTTCCAGAAGTTTGGCTGTATGTTGTCTGTAAGCCAAAAAGTCACTCATTAGCATAGGAAATAGTTTTTTGTTCCCACTGATTTTGGGCCTTTTATCTCAAAGAAAAAATGGTGTTCAAAATTCATTACGCTGGCCAAGTGTGTATTGGCGGATGTTGTATATCATCGAAAATGTCTTCCTCGGAAACGCCTGTTTTCTCACGTTGTTCTCCTTTACTATTAAATCCAGTAATGATGTCAAACTCTTACATCAACACTTGGAAAAATAAACAGGTCCAGACGAGATTGGAAACTGTTACCTAGCTTTTGTGACTCAGAAATTCACGCCACTAAGCCACCACAGCTTCTAAACAAGTCACTTTTACGTAGGGACTTTTACAAATAATAGAGATATGTATGTATATGTGAATGCTCACGTTCACGACTATCCTACGGCGAAAGATTGGATGTTTGTCGCTCAATAACGTCGTAACGTCTGAATGGATCGTATTGAAATTGACTAATGAAATTGAAAATGGCGCACAGTTAGAATATAGTCTGGAATATCATAGGCTACTTTTTAACTGGGAAAATAGCGGAAACGGGAATAGGGATGTTAACACTAATCACAAATTAATGTTTGATGTTGATTTCATGATAGTTTGTATTAATAGAATGTCGAAAAACACATTATTATAATTTCATACTATGTAATAAATTTCTTATAAATGATTTTAAATGCTACATTTTGAATCTGTTGTCACGTGACTGGAAACACCAATATGAATTATTACGTCACTTGTCGCAAAACAAACTATAGAAAACTGACTAAACTGTTTACTTTTCTGCATTTTTATTATAGTTTGCGATCTTAGCGATGACGATTTTGATTGTTTGTATTCAAGTAATGATAAAAACACATGAACTGGACATATAGTCATGAATTACGATCAATGTTTTGCGACTAGTGACGTCATGTCAGTCGTTAGTGTTTTAGCGGCAAAATTAGTCTAATATTGCATATTTACTCATCGAAAATACAAATATTTTGAAACAAAATGTTATTTATTTCGGTAAACATGCGTCAATCTTCTAAATAAAAGCAGTTTCGAAAAATTTTAACACCCCTATTACGCGGGTAAAACCGAGGAAGTCTGCTAGTTTAAAGGCTAGTGAGTGCTGGCATTTGTGAGTAGGACATAGAAATAGAGATGCCTTTAGTCTTAAAAGTACAGATTCCTCCCCACATTGTCGTAAGTCTAGTGGAGCTACTTGCGGCAGAGGCCTGGCAACACTGGCACGCCTACATCTCGCCGGAGAGTGTGGTTTATTTCGTTGGCACCTCGGAGTAAATATAACTTCGAGATGCGTCGAGGGCGGGGACTACTACGGTTAACGGTTATCGAATGATTTTATTTCAATTCCTTAAACATATGTTTTACAGTGCAAACTTGACAATTATCTGAGGTTAGTACAATATTTTATTGGCTTCAAGTTTAGAGTGAATCAATTTCTTCTACACAAGCATGCTTCATCGTGGATCGCACCGTAACTTAACATCAGGCAAGATGGCAGTGACTAGTGTTTAGTGACACAGTTTTTGTTTTAGCGAGACTACGTCCGACTTTTTTTATACGTCCATGGTTACAAATTGGTCCATAATAAAATAAAAAGCGGCCCAACGTGGATTCCTGGCATCCATTATCAGCTACACACACAGAGTTCTCTATCCCATTTTTTCATCTTTCTACTTACAAAAACTCATCGGACAGTCGAGAGTTCTAAGTTCGACTGGAGACCCCAGATAGATATTATCTACTGGACCTTCATGAAAAACTATATAAAAACCACCTATCTGTATATATCTATAGGTGTCTGGGATCACTGCAAAATTTTTGATGAAACAAGTTTGCCCAAAAATACTCTTTCGGCTCCGTAATGGTAGCAATTAAAACCCATTTTTTTTAAGTCATCCCCACACAAACATTTAAAAAACAAGTACATTTTTATAAAAATTTATTTATTTCTGTGTTTTTCAAGATTAAACTTTACAGCCTTGAACAGACTTATAACAAACAAACAAATTATTAATTTACAAAATACTACTCTGGAGAGTGTGCAACTGATCTGCAGGGTCTAATACTACCATGCCTTTTTGCTATAGGACTGCCCGTAGTTTGAAAAAGATATAATTTCATGGTTGACATTCCAAAGACTCGAAAACGAAACTTTTGACTTTACTTTTACGATAAGAACGTCTAAAGTGTAGAATACGTTCCCTGAGTGGGTTTTCCACGATGGTTACAATCTTCATCATTGTCATCATCATCAGCCGCAAGACGTTCACTGCTCAACATAGGGCTCCCCCCTAGCCTCTCCCTATAGTAGTTCCATCATGGAACTGTGAATGGAACTAGTGTCGACTCAAAATTGACACTAGTTCCATTATTTCGAGATCCATTTTTAATGGAACTAATGTTGTAAAAATATTACCAGTAGTTATTATATAATTACTAGCTTTTACCCGCGACTTCGTCCGCGCCACATATTTATTAAAGTAATTGAGGCAGTACCTACTCGTATGTCTACTACCATACAAATTCACGTTTCCTAATCAAAATCGGTCTAAGTCAAAGTTTTATATTTATTAATAAATGTACAATTTACACGACAAATTACAAAGAAACTATGTTCTCAAAAAATTAATCAAAAACAGACTTTAATTTAAAATCATATTGGGACGGTCCACCAAATTTTATTAGAGTCTATTAGTAGATATATCGACTGATTACATGAACGCAAATTTTAGTTTGTTGTTCATATTTCAAAACCGCCGCACTGATTTCGATAAAATTTATATGACCACCTCTGAACTATAATCTACCAACCAAAAAATAACCATCTAAATTGATTCACAATTGAAATACAACTGGATTAATAACCTCCTCCTTTTTTAAGTCGGTTAAAAATAGCATACAAAGAGTGCCAAGATCCTTCCATGCACACTTTTACTCCTCATTTCCACTCTTTTCAACTCTTTTCTGTGATAAAAGTCGCCGTTGTTCTTTCCTAAGTCTAGTCTATCTGTGCACCAAATTGTAACAAACTCTTTAAGTGGCTTAGGCGTTAGACGGTAACGGACAGAGAGTTACTTTCATATATATAATTTCATATTAGAATTGAAAACAGGTGTTCCTGATCATTTTATAGGAGGCAGTTGTAAAAGATTACCGAAAAGTAATACGTTTACTCCTCCAAAAAACTCATTTTCACAGTTCTTAATTTGCCTTAATCGAGCGTCCATCATGCATAACATTTGATAAGACACCATGGAAATCTCGTCGACTATCAAAAATTCTGTCTGATAGTCTGATACGCCATTTAGTGGCTGCGTCCATCTTAAGTATTGAGGTTGTATAGTGCACTGTATTCTTCTTGTCAAGCCTTTTTATTTGATACCCATGTTGATGGGGTTCATAAAACCTAAGTTATCCGCAATTGTGTAGAGGCCGCCATCTTGGATTTTAATTTTATATAATACACTGTATTCTACTGGTTGAGCACTTTCATTTGATACCCATATTGATGGGATTGATAAAACCTACGTTATCCGCCATTGTGTAGCGGCCGCCATCTTGGATTTAAATTTTTTATAGTATATTGTATTCTGCTTGTTGAGCCCTTTCATTTGATACCCATGTTGATGGGATTGATAAAACCTACGTTATCCGCCATTTTGTAGCGGCCGCCATCTTGGGTTTCAATTTTTTATAGTATATTGTATTCTGCTTGTTGAGCCCTTTCATTTGATACCCATATTGATGGGATTAATAAAACATAAATTATCCGCCATTTTGTAGCGGCGGCCATCTTGAATTTATAATGATAATGAATAAACATAATTGTATTGTCATCAAAATCCAAAGTGTATACAGCATTTCAGATTAATCGGTTGACAGGAAGAGGGTGAAATTTGAATTACTAAATTTGACCCAAGAATAAATAATAATAATAAAAAAACCCAATTCCACCCCGTAGGTACAGTTCGAAACTACAAAACTGCTAAAACATACATTTTATGGTTTTGTGTTAAATATCTAGACGTAAAATTTCATAGTTCTTCAACAATGACGAAGTTTTCCATATAAACGTTCATCCCTTATTTTAACCCTTTCAACCCTTTTTTCGGAACAAAAAGTAGCCTATGTCCTTTCTCGGGATCTATTCTATCTATGTATCAAATTTCATCAAAATCTGTTGGTTGGTTTAGGCGGTAAAGACGGACAGACAGACAGACAGACAGACAGACAGACAGACAGACAGAGTTACTTTCGCATTTATAATATTAGTATGGATAATGGAACTAGTGGCAACGAACCAGGTCCTGCGCAACATGCAACCCGCGGTTTCCAGCGACCTTTGCGAGGTCATCTGTCCATCTAGTGGGAGGCCGTCCAACACTGCGTCTTCCGGTTCGTGGTCGCCACTCGAGAACCTTTCTTCCCCATCGGTTGTCAGTTCTGCGAGCGATGTGGCCTGCTCATTGCCACTTCAGCTTGCTTAATCTTTGAGCTATGTCGGCCACTTTCATTCTTTTGCGAATATCTTCATTACGGATTCTGTCGCGCAAAGAGACTCCGAGCATAGCTCTCTCCATAGCTCGCTGTGTGACTTTGAGCTTCGTTATGAGGCCCACAGTAAAGGACCACGTCTCAGTTCCATAAGCCATCACTGGCAACACGCACTGGTTACACTCTTGGTGTCTTCAAATCAAGAGTGAATAGGTTTCTTCAAGGTGAACACGTTCCATCATAGACCGCATCGTCGCTTAGCAACAAAATCAAGTGCAAGCCTATATATTATAATTTTAACAAAAAAAAGAACCGACTTCAAACAGAAAACTAAACAGAAAAAAAAAATTTATTTAGCAAAAGAAATATCTACGTATTTTGATTTATTTGAGCAGAAATGATTGAACAAATATTTTACAATTCTAAAGTCCTCCTTTTTGAAGTCGGTTAAAAAGTAAAAGAAAAACTTGTTACACGAATCAAACATGATTGCAATAAGATTGTGAAATCATTAGTAGGCCTCACGCTCACACTTCCATATCACGTGAGGTTATAAGTCAGTGACGTAAATTTGATCTGATTCTAACCTACTAAATAAGGAATGTCACGTTATGTTCCTGTTCCTAATATGGTATTTCATTTTTAATATATGTATGTTGAACAAAATTTGTGTTTGTTTTAACTAAATTTAATATTCAGTACCTTGATTGACCGAACTTTGCTCGGTATAAAATGCGTTTATAAAGGGTTCTAAGTAAAAAAAATTCTCTGAAAAAAGAACAAAAATAAAAGACCCGAGTGTAACCATCAGGAATCGAACCGGGGCCTGTTGACTCCGAGGGCGAGCATATTTCGACTGAGCCATTTAGACTTAAACAACAGTGGCGAAATAAGTTATCGTATTCTAATGACATTGTAGGAGTTTTTCATTGTCTAAAACGCGCATAAAATTAAGTTTTAAAAAAATAAAACCTAGCTAGATCGTACCCGAAACCCCCTGTATACATCATTTCATGAAAATCGTTCGAGCCGTTTCCAAGATTCAGATTCTATATATATATACCTATAAAAATTGGTCGTTTAAAGGTATAAGATAAGATGAGGTGATCACACATTGCAGAATTCGCTTGTGGAAGTTACACACCTTTGCCAGTTATTCTACTGATGTCATGTACAGACATGTGCAAAAAATCGTAGGTTCCGGTTTGAAGGGCTATATTTCCATAAAAATACCGGACAAATAGATGGCTCATCTTAGATCTCTGGGTGACGAGTAACTTTGAGACATATTACACATTATCCTTCAAACTGAAATATACTCGTATTGATGCTTGCATATTACTGTTTGGTGGTATGATAACAAGTTGGGAAAGAAGTGGTACTTCCCCAGGACAACTCGCAAACTTCCCAAAGAGTTCTACCCAAAGAGTTTACATATGTTTGTGTAAACTCTTTGGTTCTACCACTATTAAAAGTAGTCATAGACGAAATAAAAACTTTGTACCCTTTTTTACGAAAATTGCGCTAACGTAGAAGTATCAATGTAATTTCACACACTTGTTGAGTGTATCTCTCTAGTTAGTCTGTGGCTTGTTGTTTAAATAGAAAAGAAAATGCTGAATGCTATTTTTTTTATTATACGGAAAATATATTATATTTATTATATATATATATATATATTAAAATAGATAAAAGACATTATACACACCACTATATATTTTACACACTCTTTTGTTTATCGAAAAATTTCGTTGAATTACGGCCACAGGGCGACCACAATATTTTGTTATAAAAATAAATTTTAAAATTGCTGTAAAACACAGTCAGTCGTACATAATAAATGTATCCTCTGGAAGGATTGGAAGTCGGTTAAAAAGTACTACATTTCATACAATTTTAACCTCAAGTAAGAAATTTCCGAATTATTTTCACTAAAACGATTTGATACGGCATCGATTGAAATATCAATCACTCCGCTATCAAGCCCACACATCATAACCCTTAACTTACCGCAATAGAGTCGAAATTGGCATCAAAATTTTTCACGACCAAAACTTCGGGCACCATCTTAAAAACCCTATAAATCTTGAAAAACGCCGCGTCAGTCCGCAATTATCGTTATCGATAAATAAACATTTATGTGGCAACATTATGCGGGTGAAATTATGACAATTTAAACAATTATACGGCTAACGAGAAACCGCGAGAATCGCCGAGGGTGGCACGAAGCGTGGCGGGCACGATGCTCTACCTCTCCTTCTCTCTTTTATTATCATTGCTTCACTTTACACATTCTAACACTTTTTGAAATGTAATTTACCTAATTTTACTTTCAAGTAATAAATCTACTTAAAGATTGTTTTTTAACCGAGTTTGAAAATGAGGTTCGCATTGTGTTTTACACAATAGTATTGTAAATCGACTTTGATGATTTTCTTTTATTTGGTTGATTCAGGCCCATATAATTTGTATTGAAATCAGTGTAGTGGTTTTTGAAATATCAACAAAAATGTATGTCATCATAAAATTAGAAAATTAGCGTAACTGATGACATATTCGTCCTATCTCACTGTCTCATTGGAAAAATGTGATTATTGGATTTCACAACAAATATGCCGCTGCTCCGCTACCGCTCCGACGCTACGCCGCTATGTTAGCATATCGATACTAAGACCCAAAATATTTTTTCCTACGAAATAATGTTCAAAGCAGATAAGTAACGTTTGACTCAAAAAAGAGTAAAACAAAAAGCTAAAGCTTAATTTATTTACTGTTCTTTAAAAATTACTAATTTTGTAAAAATAATTCCAAGTAGAGCCCCGTGTCAACCCAGCCGCAAACTCCAAATATTGCCAGTTCGATGCAATTTATTTTGTCATTTCGCTCCACAGTGAGATGCGCCCGCGCCGGCGTAATGAAGACATCACGACTAACAGCCCCACGCGGGCTCCCTCGGAATCGACGTGGGTAAAATATTGTTAGATGTGGGTAAAGTAGTTTTAAAACTTCCGCGATTTGCACTCATATTTCAAACATAACACAGGACTTAATAACGATCTTAATTATTATTAAACGAGCAGTGCCCAAGGTTTTAGCCACGTAGTTCCCATGAAAATTTTTTGGGATAAAAACTAGCCTATATGTTTTTCCAGATTCAAAATTTCAGCTCGATCCGTTCAGTAGCTTTTACGTGAAAGAGCAACAAACTTTACTGTACAAGCTTTCACGCTTATAGTATTAGTAGGATTACCTCGACGTTTCGGCAGCGTTATGCCCGAGCTACACGAGGGTAGTTTTTCAAGCTAGGACAGTAAGCTAGTGTTAGCAAGCTAGCAATCTCAAGCTTCGAGTAAACAAAAACAGCGTTGCGTAGCATCGTCTATACTAAGTTAGAAGTAAGTACTAGCTTGCTATCTTAACTTGAACAAGAGAAAATTATTTTTTTTTATTAACCCCAGACTACCTCGGATTTGTTATCTGTACAACAATCTACTAATCAAGCCCTTTCATTTGATACCCAAATTGAAGTAGGTATTTAAGAAAAAAGAAATGTATTTCGCCATTTTATGGTGGCGGTCATCTTGGATTTGAAATTTGTCATAGTGCATACGTAGTATTCTACTAGTCAAGCCCCTTCATTTGATACCCGAATATCCGTGTTTGATACCCATATTGAGGTAGGTTGTTAAGAATAGGCGTGTCGACAGGTCCTGCAATTATAATAAAATATTTGATATAATGACAGTATTTAAATAGAATAAAATATGTACCAATTTTAATTTTGATATTTTTTAGTTTAACTTACTTTATGATCATTCAAAGATGGATAGGCAAGTCCATTTTAAAAGTACGAAATACCATTGGTTAACCCATTCAATATCAAGTAACTTATGTTAAGAAACCAGTTCCCTAAACGCAATATTTAATATAGCTACCATACAAACTTTACGCGCGACGCATAGAAACTACGGCAATGTGACGTCACGTTTCTGTAGAGATTTGTATGAAGCGTTTTTGGGAGAGTCGAAAATTGTGATTTTAAAATCGTGATATCACGGGAAGTTTTTAAGATAACAAAGTAATTCTTTCACCTATGTTTTAGTTATTGAGTAGCCTTTTGATTGCACATTAAATCAAAAATGAGTCGACATGTCTATTATTTTGTCCGTCATTTTGTGGAGGCGGCCATCTTGAATAGATATTAACCAAACATAGCTAAGAACATCCGAACGGATTCAAATGAAAAAAAATGCCTCGAAATCGGCCCATCCGTTTGAGCTCTGCGGTGCCACAGACAGACACACACACACACAGACAGACAGACAGACATCGACGTCAAACTTATAACACCCCTTTTTTGGTCGGGGGCTAAAAACTAGCCTCGTGTAGCTCGGACGTTACCACCGCCGCGCCGTGGTCACGAGAAGATTGAAGAAGTGTGAGTAAAGGGCGTTTGGAATTATTTTATGTAGGTATATCACCACGCAGTATCTTTATATTGATTGGGCTCCTGACTCAGTTGACAGTGAGTGTGCCCACGGCACCGTAGCCCGCGGGTTCAAATCTCAACCAGGACAAAGATTTTAGACGGATGTCTATATTGAAAACTCCTTTGTTGCACTTAAATTAAAAAAATACAGGAAAAACAAATAGAAATTGACGACCATATCGCTAAAAGCGTTTTTTTCAAGGGAACCGTTTAAGTATTTTTTTGTGTCTGAGTTCTCTGTTTCCTCAAGTTTGCAAGAGAGAGTTTGTAGAGATTTGCTTTGAGTGATAAAGTCCTCAACTGCTACTTTATTTATATTAAGTAAAATGTTATTTATTTAAAATTTAGTATGTTGAAGTCAATTTATCAATCTATTTATCTATTGTCAAAAATATACTCTTATACTCACTACCTCGACCTCGACCTTGTGTTTTCCGACAATCAAGCTCATAATTCTCAGAAACTAAGCAGAAGATGGAAGACTGATCACCCGAATGAAGAACTTAATATAACAAAGATATTCCCAATACTCAAACGCTGGACATTGGCGAAATTACGGTGACATTACCGCATGGAAGGCAAAACAAAAAGTTGAAGTTACTTAAACTCATTTATTACATACTCTCTACACAAGCCAAAAAAATAAAGATAAATACGAATAGAAACAATCTAAGGAATGACAAAAATCTGTCCGTCTAAATCTATGACTAATGCAATTGTGTCATTCTGCAACATGCGACGGCTTTCATTCACAAACTCACGCGCAGAAAAAGTGAAACAAAATATTTAAGTAAACGACATTAAATATGAGGATCCGAAAGAACAGAAAAAATACTTTCTCACGGTTTCGTAATAGGTAACACGTGGAGCCAAACAATGCCTCAAATATCTTTATTATCAATACCTTTCTTATCTCTAAACTATTGTTTAGATACAGGTAACAGTTGTGGGTAGTTTACAGCTTAGGGCGGTATTTGTAACACCTGATAGGGATGCGCTTCGAAGCTTAAGATAATAATGATATTTTTTTTATTTTACTGGGCGTAGGTTACAATAGAGATTGCGTTATTGTTTTATGTAATCCTATTTAGATGTTGTGTTGTGCTTTTTATAACTAAACAACCTATTAAACTCAGCTGTGTACTGGAAATATTACAAAAGATTTAATACTAATAACAATCTATTATTTTTTAATTAGGTATCTCTCAACGTTTCGGTCGTAATATGACGAGCGTAGTCATGATAATTTAATTTTCTCCAAAATAACTGAAACCGATTTTAATTTAAAATTAAAGACTAACGACTAATTCAATAAAAAGGTATACAGAACCGGGATCACTTCTAAAATATTGTCTACCAATAGCAGATTAGCAGAACTATCGTGTAACGAGGCTAGCCAGTACCTAATGCTTTGTGCTCTTCATGTTTCAATAACTGCGTAACATTTTGTTGATTACCAGGCACCTGTTCTACTCATCCCGTCACCCTATAGCATGCATAAAAGACAATGTACTATATATAAATATCGCCTATAAACTACAGCGTATGTCCACGATTTTGCGGCAAATTTTAAACTGCTAAAAACTCTTAAAAACGACAGAAGCGGCAAACGCGCTTCTACTATGGCGATGCAAAATCAGGTGACGTCTCCTAATTTAGTCTCAGTCGCAACAAGGAGTTGTGTACGTTCGCTGACAATTGTGTACGTTCGCTGACAATTAAATTTTCAAATTTTTCAAACAAATTTTCGCCACGTTATGTTGTCTTTAGATTATAGCATACCTCATCTTCGTTTCTTTAATTATATCGATGGCTAAAAGTGAATTATATGTTTTTACAAGGCCAGCCGCCGGTGGCGGGGCGGCCGCGCGTGCTTCAAAGAAGGTCTCACGCACGACAATAGTAAGTTCCGGCCCGTGACCATTTTTTACCTCAAAATTATTTAAGACTGCACGTGAAAGATTAATGGTTCCGTAGTTTATTAGACTTTTTTTATAAAAATCTTTTTGTAGTATTATTGTGTATTCTCACATGAATTTGAATTGAATTTAAAATTTGGAACATACATATGTATGTATATTATGGTCTGGAATAGTATATAAGCTTATCGCGGTAAAATAACAGAAACAGTAACAGCGGGGCAATGCTAGAACTACTATAGATTATTATAACTACTATTGCTGCTACTATTATTATAACTACTATGTGAAAGTTTCGATGGAAAGATGTTTGTAGCTCAATCACGTCAGGATGGCATAATGGATCACGTTGAAATATGAAATGTAGTTATATTATAGTCTAGAATAACACACATGTTACACAGGTTAAATTTTCGAAAAAGGGAATTACGTTTAGAGAGTTTTAAAGCGTTTCTAGTATAATTATAATTCCAACATTTCACTGAGGATTGTTTGAAATGTCATATGTTAAATAAATTGCGAGCTGTATATTGTTTGTAATCATAACAACAATATTAAACTAGTTGCGACCCCCATGTTAATTGCGGCCACCGCTAACTAACAGCATTAAAAATCGATGTGTGCATTGTTTTTAATCCATTCAGGCGTTTCACATATACGTAGGAATAATTTCCACAAACATACAAACTATCGCAAATATTAGGGTAATTGTTTTGATGAAAGATGGAATCTTATTACCAGATTAAGTGGAGGGAACGGGGAAACCTGTCCCCCCATTAAAAACTGAGTGCAGTATGACAACTGAGGTTAAATAAAAAAAATGTTAGAAGAATTTTTATCGTAATTAATTGAGACGATCTGCTTAGCATTCCATTGATTCACCGTGCGGGTGCCGGGTCCATCGTGTGGCAGAGAGAGAAAACCCGAGTAGGTCCCGAGACTTGTGACTCGGGCGTAGGTTTAAGGGACCCCTTTCTGACGTACATCAACAATCACCTTCGCTACTGGTAGTCAACCAAAATTTTCGTATTTTTGTAGGGATCCCTAATACTCACCGGTCATTCATGTGTTTGTATGAATGAGCCGTCTACCTGGCCTCTGATCCGAGGGTGCCGAGGTGAGGTTGTTTTCCTATACTCGATTATTTTGTGTTTTTTTTTCACCGGATGTGAAGCAAATTGGTGTCGGTAACCGTTAGGATCTCCATTCAGTGGGCTGTGAGAAACTTTAAAACGATTTAAGGGTTTTTTCATCGTAAAAGTTTGCTTTTCGCTTCATTAGAAACGATCTTAGTGGGTAGTTTTACATACGGTAGACTATTTTTGGTTCTCACTGCTGGGACTCAGGACGTTCTCTCAGAAGTAGAGAGTTACGGCCAAACCCCACTATGCTGGGCAATTGTGGTTTGGCGGGTAAAATCGACAGTCAAAAAAAAATTCTTGAAACATGCTGGTTTCTTCACAATGTTGTACTTAACCAATAATGTCAGTAGTAACGACAATCATGACAAACTATTAAACTACATTCGAAAGGAATACATGTAGGTGCAAACGAATTTGAACCTAGGGCCTCACGACTGTAAAATCGGATGTGTGTTATGTTGGCATAGTTGACATAAACCTGATCTGCTTGCGATTGGCACCGTGGAAGTTGGCACCAAGGAACCGTGCGGAAAACCCTGATCTATTACTTATAATATACTAAATGTATGAGCGCATCTTTTCTTCCATATTACTGAAGATAGAGAGAGAATAGAAGTCGGAGTAAGAGTATTATCTGAAGCAATTAATATCATACGTGCGTAGGTATTCAAAACATACACATTTGTTTGGAATACCTACTTGAAATCTCTTATAATTTTTCAACTAAGTATTCCAAGTAACTGAATTTGAGTATTGTGAACCATATAGTAAACATAAATAGTGATGTAGAATAAATAAACACAAGTTACGTTTATAAAAATCTTTCTTTGTGTTCATGAAAATTTAACTGTAAGAAAAGAATGGTCGGAAAGAAACCCGATAGATAGTACAGGTGAAAGATTTTAATGCTATTATTTAGATTTTCTCACGTTTTTTGTTAGTTATAATTAAAGAATGAGGACTTTCAAAAGCCATTATGGCATAAGTTGTATATCGAAAGACATGTCTAATGGACAATGCTGTTTACAGTATATAAATAAATTAAATAAATAAATAATAAATATTGGTGGACAGTTCACACACAACACCATCTGACCCCAAACTAAGCAAAGCTTGTAATATGGCGGCCAGATAGCTGATATAATAGTTATATAAGCGTAGTTTAATGTAGAGGCGTGGAGACCGTTGTGTACTATGTACATACAGGTCTCAAGTTAACTTTTGCGGGTTATAGTAAAAGTCTCGTTTATAATGTTTTTTTTTATTTCCGCCAATAAAGCTCATAATAATAAATTAATTTAATTTGAAGATTAATTCGTTTTTAAGTGTGTAAAAAATGGGGACGCTAAAAAATAATTTATTGTCAAAATGAGCAGCAGACAAATAAGTCTGGGAACCCCTGTGCTAAGGCGATACGATACGATAAGAAGCTAGTTGTTATTGTTCTTTAATTGACAGAACTTTTATTTGCACTATATTATGCTCCTCACAATGTAAATCAGTTTTTTGTACAAAATTCTGCCATTTAAAAACAACTGTTAAAATTCAAGAAATCAACTTTTAAATCCTTGTAGTCTTAAAAAAATATTGTCGATATAAATGAATAAACGAAAAATATTGGACTATAACTTCATCGTAAAATTAACGTATACATTCCAGTCAGCTTCTACTTTTATAAAAACGTTTCAACATGACCCCATTTATAACATCACGTTGTAAAAGAAAAACACACGAGAAACGATTCAACATTTTCACGGCTTTTGAAACATAGAAAGAAACTTCATAAGAGTTATTCTGTGAGAACATTATTGTCAAACAAACTGAAGTAGAAAAATAATAATCAAATTTTTTATTGACTAAACTGAAAAATAAGAGACGACATATTTAACTTAAAAATCACTTATTATAAATTGAATTATGTACATGAGAATGCAAGGTCGGTCTACGAGAGGTCACGTAGACCTACGTCGTAGACGGCTACGAAGCGAAAGTATTTGAAAAGCCCCGCTACGAAAAATCACAGCTAGTTCTCATCTAGTAGAGAAGCTACGAAAGCTTTCATTCAACTTAGAACGAAAACTTCAGTTCCACTTACCATGAAAGCCTCTATTCAATATAAATAGGATTCTTACAATATTAACTATCAATTTAATTTGTATCAAACTCTACAATACGAAATTTTAAGTCTATTTTACTAGTCAGTCATAAATAACAAATAAAAATTATATCTAAGTATATGTAAGGTCATAATTAGTAATTTATTTTTAGAATATAACAAAATTAGGATGATATCAGAAGAAACGAAAAACTGTAAAACACTTATTTTCCATACATTTTCACTAAAATATGAATATATTTATTTATACATGTATTCGACCAATTAAGGCCGGCGGCGACTAATTGCGGCTAAGAAGCGCGAATTCATCATCTTATAGAGATAAATCAGGGACGCGTGCCGCTGCTCAGCCCTCCTCTTGTAGTGCGCCGCGGTGGACCGAGAGACAGTGTCCGAGCTTCGCGGCTGTGAGGTGACTAGAGCCGCCTCATATCGGTACGGTAAGATGACTAGAGCCGCCTCATATCGGTACGGTAAGGTGACTAGAGCCGCCTCATATCGGTACGGTACGGTGACTAAAGTTGCCTCATATCGGTACGGCAAGGTGACTAGAGTTGCCTCATATCGGTACGGCAAGGTGACTAGAGTTGCCTCATATCGGTACGGCAAGGTGACTAGAGCCGCCTCATATCGGTACGGTAAGGTGACTAGAGTTGCCTCATATCGGTACGGCAAGGTGACTAGAGTTGCCGCATATCGGTACGGTACGGTGACTAGAGTCGCCTCATATCGTAACGTAATGTAAAGTTGAGTAGGATATTATTATTTTTCCTCGACTCAAAATGTTGACTGAAATGTGTAAATCGGATGAATACTCAAAATTATTATGATATGGAGCTGGTCTGATGATAAAACTGGACGGTAATCATGGGAACACGGCAGTTAAAGGGCATAATACTATCGAGTTAGGCTTCGTTTGATCCATCTTTATGAATACTTTAGTTTAGGTCAGGGGTCGGCATCCGTTTAGGTTGCATGGGCCACATGGTGAAAAAAATTCCGCCCCCGCTCTGCCACTGTTACCTGCGTAAAACATAGGCGTAACATAGCGAATTAATAGATTTAGTAATATATAGAATAATATTTTTGTGCCGGTGAAATAATTTATTACAATTTTGAAGAGCTTTACGGATATCCGTTATCTAGAGTAGAAAATTATTTTATTGTTTTTCTCTGATCCGAGAAAATTACTTTAAACTTTTTTTTAAATGGACTTAGCTAAGCTTAGCATATATATGTTAATCAATAATATAAAGAAACTCTTCCCATTTCCCATTTAATTTGCAAAATAGTATCACAAAGACAATATTACTGCACTGACAATAATTAAAAACCTCACGCCAACTATAGCGTACTATAACGTTGATTAACAATAAATTAGTATTCATCAAAGTGTAACAATTAATTACATTCCATTTTGCTAACTTCAGCTATTTCAAACTGCTCAAAGATCAAAGATCTCTCCCGATATCGAAAAATACCGAAAGCTTAGACTAAGTGAAATCAATCCTGTTTATGCTTATAAACAGATTCATTTACATTTTTACGATTTTAATATTAGTATCAAAATATTTGAAAGTCAAAAGTTTGCTATTAAATTACATAAAAATATATTTCTCAAGATTTTACATTTAAAGTGAATGTCACAAATAGTAAACTCGTCAGAAATTTGGTGGCTTCAATTGTTTTTTGTCAGAATAGAGCACCGTTCTTTAAAAAAATAGAATTACATATATTTCTTTCAAGATTTATAACGTCGTCGTTGATTGTAATTGTTTTGTAAATCTACTTATTTTTTATTATGTGCTGCCCGTACCGTTATTATACAAGTAAATGTTTTTTTGTTTTCCATTAAAAAAATGTTTTTTATTAATGTTTTATCTGGCTAAAGAATAACAGATATAGATATATTGTTTAAATTGATATCTCGAATGCATGATACCGCATGGTTATCCTAGTCGGTAGGTCCGTATGTAGCGGTCAAGCGGTTGTAGAGAAAAGTGCGAGCTATGCAACTGCAGCCGGCGCAGTGTGCGGGCCGGCGCCGGGCCGGGCGGCCGGGCGGCCGGCCCGGCGGCGCGCCGGGCCGGCGGGCGCGTGGGCGCGCGTGATTCAGCGCCGGCCGGCAGTCGCGCGCGGTCGCTAGCGGCAGCACAACGCACCAGCGAGCGCTGTTGCGATGGAGCGATGAGGACTCGCGGCCGCGCGGCGTTCTGGTGGGCTCTGGTCTGCCTGCTCGGGAGCGGGTGGTGCGCGGCGCCGCGGCGCGCGTACTGCGAGCGCGCGGACGTGGCGTGGCGGGCCTACCGCGCGCCGGCCGCCTTCGAGGCGCGCGTGCAGTCGCTGGCAGCCGGCGCGGCCACGGTGCAGGTGCGGCGCGTGCTGCGCGCGCAGGCCCGCTGGCCGCGCGAGGGCGCCGTGCTGCGGCTGCGGCTGCCGCCGGACGCGCTGCCGTGCCGCGGCCGCTTCGAGCTGCCGCTGCGGAACCGCCGCAGCTACATCGTGTTCGCGGAGCGGCGCGGCCACGCCGCCCTGGCGCTGGGCCCGCCGCTCAAGCGCACCGACAACCTGCTGAAGCGGGTCCGCGCCGTCTACAAGCCCGGCTACAGTGAGTGATGTGATCCCTGGTGCACGCGACTCCCGCCCGCATGGATATCGACCCCCCAGAAGGTACATCTCGACTCCTTTTTCAAATTCACATTCGCGACCGTCCATTCCGGGTCCATATCCATGTGGCCGGGACTAAAACTAGAATGCACGCTAAGAAAGTAGATTTAGACGTTATTAACGGTAATGAGTTTATCGTTGCGATCGTCCGTGCTCGTACAGAAATAGAATTTAAGATACAACAAATTGTACTGGTAACAAATATGCGATAGCGGCAGGTGTATCTCGGAACGAGTAGCCATTATGAGTCCATTTTAGGGCGAGGAGTGAATAGTGGTCGCGACTAACGTGGCCGACGCAAAACATACGTGCGCGTGCGCCGGCGCGGGCTCATTTATGCACCCTTCAGAAACGGTCGCTGGATAAGGAAATAGATACAAAGGCTTCGCTGCAGACGAGCCGGCTAAGCTCCTATGACTTTAATTGGAATTAAAACTGTTCATATTCTTCTGACAAACTCGAAACCAACTCAACTTTGTTGAGAAAAACTGCTACTTCTATCACTAGTTTGGGTTCTAAATTCTTCAATTCTTGAGTTCATAACTATAAATGTATTTAAAATACAAAAAAACAAGTGAGATCAAGACTTTCGTACTGAGAATTAGTAACCAGACAGCCACAAAACTAATTAACAGAAACCAGGACCCTATTTCTCCTACGCCAAAGCAATCCACAGCATCCACTATTAATTCTGATTTATATTATGTCCTATTTAAATTTTTGTCAAATTCTGGAGCACGTGCACCGAAAATCTATTTCACAATCGCGCGGAGACTCGACATTATTTCAAGATTTAACAATCTCACAAATAAATCAAACACCGGAAATGCTGAGGCAAGTCAAGTGCCAAAAAACGATAAAACAGTAGTTATAGTTGGGGAAAAAAAAGATACAAGCCCAAAGGCCGGTGTTCCGGCGTCGCTAGACAAGTCTGAACTGGAGCGTTGAATGACGTCACCCATTGACTTGATGATACCTATTCGATATCGATGACCGACATTTTAATCTGGAGTAATTGGGTAGGATTGGGCGGTGTTTGGGAACCGGCCTCTGTGTCGGGATTAACAATGTTCTTGATAATATCGTTCATTTCATTACGCTACTTGGGCGGCCATATCTTGTTTTTAATTCTAAAAGACAAATGCCTCGTGGAATCAGTTGTTCACATTTGAATCTTAATTGTTGTTTAAATCAAAAGGTCAACAAACTGTTTTACATTTCAAAATACTATTAGAATAATCTAATCCACGCAAAATTAATCAAAATTTACAATAGATCGTTTGTACAAAGTCACTAGAGATGCTTACATAAATCTAATCTAGCTAAATCTCTATGAAATACATAATACTATTGTAATAACGAAATAGTAAACAAAAAAATCAGACGTACTTATATATACACACGAGCTTCTATAACCAACGACATTAGAGGAGTCTCAAACCTGAGTCGATAACATTCAAAGTCTAACGTAAAAAGGTATAGTGAACTTTTAAAAGTGTGGCGCTACGCTGACGTGTTTACTCTCCCCGGTTTGTTAGCAAAATGTTTATCTTCTGGCTATCATCCGTCATGTAGTGTTACCATCGCTCTCATCAGAAGTGGGACAAGAGAACCAAGATCTCGGGAAACTAGGGAATGTGGATTAACGTTGTTTAAGTTACTGTTATGTTTACAGCTCTTCATATCTATTTCGTTCACGATTACTTATATACGTAATAGTAACTAGACCAAAGTACCTACTACTTTGGTCTAGTTACAGAAAACAATCCAAATCAGCTTACAATATCAATTTCAGATTAGTACTTTAATTTTTTTTTAATTCCTAATTAGTCGTATGGGAACCCTACCGTACACTTTTTGTTAATTTTCGTTTCGGCTCCATACGCCATTGTAAATCTGTTTCGACTGTTTTGATGTATACAAACGAAACCACACATTAATACTGTTTAATAGAATTTTTGCCAATCGTAAAACATTCATCGACTTTTTTTGATTATCATTGTAACACCTCTATTGCTTCAGTAATCTCTTCATGTTTCTGTAGGTGCAAATTAGCAGCGTTCTTTAAATCATAGCCAGTTTCTGGTCTGTTATTATATATGAGGCAAAAAACATTTTCCCACGTACTCTGTACATCATTTTGACTTATCTACGTTTCGAGTGTTGGTTTAAGCTAAATTACATTGAGATGTTTTGCATGTTAATGATGAATGAACTCTAATGGGTATATGATTTTGGTTTATATTCATTTCATGATGTTAATTGTATAGATGAGCAAAAACGTGTGTCTCAACTTTGCATTTTATTCTCATGCATTATTGAAAACTTTTGAAAAAAACATTTCTATAATAACAACTGTTTCTACAACGTTGTATCGTCGTGCTCTGCAATGAGATATTGGCAAAGATATTTTTTTTTCTCAAACATAGAATGACGAGGAGTCAAAATATTTGAAGTGGTAGGACTCTCTGCGAAGTCTGCCTGCCATAGAACCAAACCTTTGCCAGTTATTCTACCGCCAACCAGTAACATACAAACATTATCAAATTTATTCTAATTTGAAGGGGAAATGTTTCCAGAATATTTGCAGAGTAAATAGATACACCATCCATAACACATCTGGGTGAAACCTTACCTTAATACAGAAATTTTGAATTCTTCATAGCCAAATAGACGTCATGCGTCTATTTGGCCTTCGATATAGTACCAGGCGTGTTGTTTACCATCAAGCCCATGTCTGCTCTTTCCGTCACACTATATAATAAAAAAATGTATCAACCTGAGCTTTCTCAATGTTCGCATTTTGTTTATAAACTCTCGGTTCCCTTGTTTGCCGTATGTTGATTAATTAGTATCTCTCGAGCTTGTTACGTGCATGTTTATCAGCGCCGAAGTGATCTTTTAATTTTTTAACAGCACTCTTAGCTTTGTTCCGCCCCAGGTCACTTCAATTACGGCAGTGCCGGTCTGCTGCCTTTACTGTCCTATTAAATATTAACATATGTACGTGAAATTATTATGTTTTACGATCGTGTTATCTTTACATTTTTACGTTCTAGATCGGCTTCGAGCTAGACTTGTATCGCGTGTGACGCATCGCGTATTTTCGTACCATTGTTGCTAGAGATTCCGAATCGTCAGGTTTTTTTGTGTGGAAATGAATCTGTCATTCTTGATGATTCCGAATGAGTAGGTTTAAATAAAAAAACTATAAATAAAGGTAGGTTTAAATTAGTCAGCGGGCTCGGGTTGATTTCTAGGGAACTGTGTAATTTGATGAATACTCGTAGAGACATTTGTTTTGTTATTCGAAGGACTTCAGTATTTGAATGCAGCAGTCAAATGAGCTTCGCATTCATTCTATGTATCCTACGTTAGTTAGTTTTTAGTAATATATTGAGAAATTCAGATTATATATTAACCTTTAAATCCGTCCTGTGTTACATTAGGCAAGTCAAATAGAAACATATAATATGTTTTAATATCAATTATACACGATTATTATATTATATAACTATTATGTCAGCTATCTGGCTCCCATAATACAATATTTGCTTAGTTTGATTCAATTTTATGTTATGTGAGGAATGTCCACCAATATTTATTTATTTAAAACTGTTGTAACGTTTACCTCAATGATTATCACACAAGTAACTTTTTCTATTTATACTTATTTTTTTTTGTCAACACTCCCGAAATCATAACGTAACGTAACCTGTTCGACAGTTGTAGTCAAACTCATGAGTTTGATTTTATCATAAATATATTATGTAATCAAAAACTTCACGCATAATCTCAATAATGTTACGCGAAATAACAGTGTGACCATAATTTTTACTTATTTAAAATACATTTGTCAATAGTTCCTACAAATAAATCTTCACAAAATAAACAAATCCAAAATATTTAAAATTAATCTAACCAATATAAAAATACCACGTTCTTACCAAAAATACTAATTGAAAGCAGTGTCAAGCAATTTTTTACATTCACACATCAAAGACTTTTGAAGCGTGTTTCCTTTTTAATTGAAAACTATTTTATTTCGCCATATTTTTTCAATCACTTTAATATAAAAGCAACTAGTTCAAATATTTAACTAGATCTAAACCTAGTTGACTATCACACATACAAATATCTCTGTTGCTGGTTGTAGGTAAGTTAAAATGAAACAGACTTTTTTAAATTAAAATTTACCCATACCAACGGGTCTCTTCGAAAGGCATGCAATATCACACGAATAAGCTATAAAAAATCCTCCTATTATATTTCTCATTAATATTAAAAATAGACAAGTAGTGGTAAAAAAGTTTATCTATGTTTGTTGCTCAATCACGTCTGAACATGTAAGTTCGAGATCGAGTAAAATTAAATTTGAAACGTAGGGCGATAATAACCAGTATGTATAACTAATGGAATCCTTTATAGGCTACTTTTGTCACAGAAAGCAACGGGAATTAAGTGGGTAAAACCGTGGGGTGCCGCTAGTATTTATATATAAAAAAAATGGTGGACAATTCACACACAACATCTGACCCCAAACTAAGCAAAGCTTGGCAAGCAAATATGGCGGCCAGATAGCTGATATAATACGTACATAGTTATAAATACATACTTATTATACATAGAAACACCCAGACACAGTGCAAATATTTGAATTCATCACACAAATATTTGCACTGGGCGGGAATCGAACCCACGACCCTCGGCTTCGCAGTCAGAGTTACTACCACCCAATAAGCCACGAGGCCAGTCAAATTGTATTGTTTCACAATAGCAGGGGTCTATTATAAAATAATAATATTTTATTCCAGAATTAGTTATTCCATATACAATTATACAAATCAAATTAATCAATGCTAATAGAAATACGAAACACAAAAAATAAATTAACTACGTTTGCCAGTGTTTTGCATGCAGCTCATTCCATTTTGCCAGGATGGGTCCATGCACTTCCATAAGAGCACCGAGCACAGAAATAGATGTCCGGTAAAACCTTTCCCTTGTGTTAACCGATCTTATATATTATGAAACCATAAATATAAATAAATACTTACGGTCAATATACAATATGTGTATATGAGTACGGTCTTTGAAGCCTAGTCACATTTAACTGTAGTAATTAATCAGGAATAAAACCATGAAGTCATCGCATTGTTCCACGCAATTACACATTCTGAGGGCTGTAAAATTCAGAAAGATAAAATTTATGAACTGGTCCGTGAAACGGTGAATTCCGAAAAATGTTTATTTTGATTGTACTATTCATAGACAGATGAGTACACGAGCCATTTTGAAGGTAAATCACCTTATAATAAAACAAGAACGAACACACTAATCAAACTAAACGGTTGGATGTTTTGTTCTAGAGCGCGTAATTTTAAATTTGTAACTTTTTTTTTTACTTTTATATGTTTACACTTGACCGCCATCTCGCCTGATGTTAAACGATGATGCGGTCTACGATGGAGCGTGCTTACCTAGAAGAAACCGATTCACTCTCGATTGATTCAAATATTGTAACTATCGGGAAAAACCCTCTCAGGCTACGTATTCCACAGCCTTGACGTTCCTATCACATAAGTAGAGACAAATCTCTTCGTTTGTGTCTTTGGAACATCAACCATGAAACGATGTAGCTTTTTCGAGCTACGACCATTCCGATAGAAAAAAGGGCAATGTGGTATTAGATCGTGCAAATCAGTCGCACACTCTCCGAAGTGTATCCGATAAAAAACCGATAAGCTAGCAATTTTCCGGCGATGTTCAGACTTTGCAGTCTTTTTCACACGAGGATGTCATTGCCTATTAGCCTTGCTGGATTCGCATTAATATTATAAATACAAAAGTGTTTGCTTGTTAGTGATATTTTAACGTAAGTTTTATATATTTGTTTGGTAGGTTGTATCGTAAAGTATTTTTAATCCTTCAGCTCTGATATACCTATATTTCATTTTTTAATCGTGATATTGCTGTTCTTATGGGAACAATATTTAAACTAGTAAACCGTCTCTCATTGCCGTGATGTAATTTATAGTGTCGCGTCACTTATATACTTTATTCAGATAATAATTTATGTACCACAACGAAATGTACCAGATCAGCAAGTAAATAAATACTGAACTGAACACAGAACCTGCGATTCTGCGGGACTTACTACCAACACAGCCATCGGGGCGGTCAAATGACGCGTATATCCCAATAGTTGAAAACTGGAAATTAATCTAATTTTAATAATAATAATAATATAATGCTTTATTACACCCACAAAATGGTTACATATTATAGTCTTAACGTAATTGTACTTAAAAAGAAAGTTTATAGCTGAAAAGATTTTGTGTGAACGCGCTAGTTTCAGGAACTATTAGACCAATTTCAAACATTAATTTCATCGTTGGACATGTATGATAATATGTATTCTTGAGTGTTATAAGCTATGCTACTCTCTAAAGTTTTAATAACTTGCAAATTACATGAACAGCATTATCATAAAAACTTAAAAAAAAATAAAAGAACTTAAAAATGAGGTTTAGATATTTATAAGATAATTAAAAAAAAAAATATATGGGCGAAAGTTTTATGACAACGACTTTGAGTGGCAAAATATTTACGGAAGGGACGCGTGCTTTCACTTTTTATGTCCGTCTATATCTTTCAAATACTCATCTCACTTGAGCGCATATATGATTAGTGTCAATGCAAACCAATTTATAAGACGTTGTCACGTCAATATATATATATGATTAAATAATCCCGCGATCGTTTACTTCACGACCAAATGTTATATGCTATGCTAATATTATATACCACGGGGCGAAGCCTGGGCGGACCGCTAGTGAATTTAGTGAATTTAAAAGCGTATTTTCAATGAGGAACCAATTAACATCTCTGAAATCTTTTATTGGTTTTATGTTACCTTTTTCTTATATAAATTTACATCAGCCATATTTAAGCTTAAAGGGAGACATGAACAAGTGATGCGTAGATGTGTTGATATGATTTAGCTATTCAGAGCTTTACGAGCTATTTGAAAGCGCCAATCATCTCCAGCATGATCATTTAAGCATGGTTCTGGAGGATTCAACTTTCAACGTCTCAATTCACATTCCTTTACAAAAGTTAATAAACTATTGATATTGGAAGTATTTACTAACAGGATCTTAAACACTAAGACGAGAATATCTAACTTTTAACTTCAGTTTCTCCTTAAAAAACGTAAACCGACTTTAATTTAAAATTATACTCAAAGCCATCGCGTAGGTAACATACAGACGAAAAAGAAATGTGTAATACGCATGCAAAAAGATAATACTTCTTCTTCTCTATTCTCTGTATTCCTCGTGATTAGAAGTATAACTTCAACCATAAATTAATATTTTTAACGCAGAAGTACTTATTAATCAGAAGTTAGTTTATAAAAATGTTGACTGAGACTAAGCTAACTTCAGAATATCGGTTGTTCGTGACAGTGCGCGTGCCAATCGTAAAAATGTACTCTTCTCCACATATTTTTTTCTGTAACACGCCAAAAGAACCTATAACTTCAAACACATAAACCAAATTCAGAACATTCTCCTGATTTGAATTTGCTCAAAAACAAATGAACTTCCCGTCCTGTATTGGTCTCCCTAAAGAGGTTATGCATAACAACACAAAATTCAATTAAAGCAATCCAGCATATGCGGTGATAGCTGAGTCAAATATTTAGATGTGCCAATGAACATTGTGTTTAATACTGTAGCTGTAATGATGCATGCAAGCGTCGATGAGGATACAATAGGAGGCATCGAGTCGCGACAGGGCGGGGCGGCGGAAGCATGCGTTAGCAAGGCCACCGGACATGTGAGGTGCGAGGTATGAGACAGAAAACTCACTAACAACAGTTTGCTAGTTCCTAGGTACTGGGGAAATGGTCACAGCTACCAACAGAGAAGAAACGAAGTCTCTTTGTATCTATAAATCTAATAACTTAAAATTAAAATACCCGACGGCAAAAAATCAACAGTTAAAATAACATTATGTAATACCATTATGTAATATAATATGGTAGTGTATTACCTTTTACAGTATGGTAGTATATTGTCTAATAATAAATATTATAGTATTTATTATACCTAAGGACACTTGGGTGATTGAGACAAATCTAACGATAATATTTTAATTGTCAAAATTCATCCAGCCGTTTGGAAGATACGTGGGAATAAATAAGTTTACAAACATACAAGATATGCGCAAAAACCATAACCCTTCTTTCAATCGGGTAAAAAATAGACCTTTAATATAACTAATTCAACTAATAATATGTATATATCGAAAGCTTTAAAACAGCACTACAACCGCGTCTCTAACTTGAGATACTTCTGTTTTCTAGCACGCCAGTCCCTTTATTGCATTTAATAGCTTATAGAAAGAAAATAATGGTTAAATCTCATATTTTGAGTCCTTTACAAAGTACCGACTTACATGAGATTACATTTGTAGGAGAAACCTTTAAAATGCTTTGATAACAGATTGCTTGAGTTGTTCAATATTGGTGAATACAACATTCAATATACCCCACATATAGTCACAGAACTAAAAGACCAAGATACTACCACGATATTACGAAAGATCATATTTTAAAATGAATGGAAATTTCTACCAGATACACGAAATGGTGTCTTTACAACTTAAATCATAAATTAAACTAAGTTATATATAGTTAGAGGTGACGAACTGACGACTTGTACCTACTTCTAGATAGCTAAGCTTGTCGCCGTGATGCAGTCTGCCGTCTGACGAAAGGAAGTAAAATATTAAGATCATTCTCGACACAAAAATAATAACATTCTCAAAAAATATATCTTCATTCTATTTGGTAATTGTGACGTTGGTTTTTAGTGATAATGAACATGATACCGTTCATATCAAACCAACTGTCATATACGGAAGCTTAAAATATTCAACGCTTATTCAAACCAAAAACCTATTAAATTGTTGACCAATTGTTATCGATGTTTAAGACGTCAAATGAAATCAAAAATATATATTTGAGCTTAAGTCAAGATTAGTAATATGTAATAAATACAAAAACAACATCTTACCACGAGATATTGAAAACTATTCTCTTGTGAAATAACGATTAACATCACTCTCAATATTGCGGTGATGTGCAAGACTTTGAAGTCTTGTTCGCACAAGGGTGTCGTTGCCTACGAGCTTTTGACACGTCTCTCGATCGATTCCAGAGGCTCCAGCTGATACTAAGTTTTTGTAGTGGTATGACTCTTTGCAAAGTCCGCCTGGGGAAGTACCACACCTTTGCCAGTTATTCTACCGCCAAGCAGTAATGTGCAAACATTAATGTGTTTCGGTTTGAAGGTCATGTTTCCAGAGAAATTACAGGGTTTGGAGATATAATATCTTGGGTATCTGGTTGACGAGCGCAGTGCAGTGCTATGTAATGATTTAGACTTCTCATGCTCCATTAGCTGCGTGTCTTCTATATTAAAAAAAGAGTATTTACTTTCCTCTTTTCTCTATTTACTAAAATTTTTACAACCTCCTAATGCTATGAATGCGTCAGTCAGTTTTAGTGTTTTTTTAATCACGGAACGGCTGAACAGATAGAGATGATATTTTAATCCCAGTCAGATTATAGTCTGGAATACCACATAGTTTTTTTTATCCAAGTAAATTGGCAAGAACAGTAAATATGGGGTAAACCCATTAAATTTATAAGCTACTCGTATCACTGAGTTGCTTATATTAGTGGATAAATGGGAAAAATATTTTTATTCTAATTTGCTTATGTATAATTTATTATATATATATTAGATACATACTGAGTTACGAAGAAAGAGGTCTAAGTTGAACTGGCGATGGCGGTACAATTACATATTATATATATATATATATATGATATTGCGGACTTTTTTGTAGATATTGATGTGTTCAATAAAACTGTAGTACATCACTTTGCTCTGCTGTCGATAGTTGGTCAGCGTACGCGATACAGTTTATTTTTTGGAATTTTTCTGCACCTTGGGTTCCATTATCAAAGTTTTCATGCGGATCCCTAACCTTTTTGGAAAAAATATATAACCTATGTCTATTCCAGATAATGTAGGATGATAACAGTGAAGTATTTTTCAAATCGGCCTAGTAGTTTCGGAGCCTATTCAATGCAAACAAACAATCAAATCTTTCCTCTTTATAATATTAGTGTAGATGAAATGAAGAGTGAAATGTGTATTTTTTTTGTAAAAGTTCATGTCAGGTGTATTATAAGAAAAATGTAGTCAGAGTTGAAATATAAATGTTTCAGAAAACATTATAAATATGCTTATTTATTTCTTAAAATTTGTTCGTCTTCATCACAATCTCCAGACTGCCAGCTAGCAGCCAATTCTTTCCGTGTTTCCAATAATGTTTGTTGTTTATTCTCCCGTAAAGTTTATTCCCGCCGACATTTTTGTATCAACTCAGACAGTCTGTCCGCCTCAATATATCCGAATTGCGAATTTTATCTGTCAACTAACGTCGTCTAGGCATTCCTGCGATTCCCGATTGGCCGTCGGTCCGTCTACGAGGCTCGTCGTGTCTAGACGGTTACCTAACTGGATTGCACTAAATTCTTTATTTGCTAGCCTTGTATCCATCTTCAACAACACTTAAATAAATGAAAACTATACAGTTTTTATGCTCCATTACTTCATTGTGTTCAAATGTACGGTTGTCGATTGTAGTTCATTTTTATTACAAATATGAGTTTTAATAAGACACGTGCCTAATTTGTTGTCATGTTATTAGTAGAAACAAAACTAAATTGCAAGCTCATTAATTAATTTTACGCAATTTTTGTCGTATACATAAATAATGAAGTTCATGAAGAGTGAACTCAAAAACTACTAATTCGATTTCTCAAATTATTTCACCATTACATTATTCCTGAGTAACGCAGGGTATATTTTTCCAAAAATAAAGTAAGAATCAACACTAAAACCTCAATAAATTAACCCAATACAAATCTATACTAATAATAAAACTGTAACGGGTCGAATTCTGTACATTGAAGATATTTTGAAAAAAATTTTTTTGGGGCACTCCATAGTCGATACTGATGGCGAAACTGCATTTTTTTTCTTTCATGTCTGTCTGTCTGTCTGTCTGTCTGTCTGTCTGTCTGTCTGTCTGTCTTTCTGTATAGAGATCACGCATCATGCCGAAACTACTGATTCAATTCAGCTGAAACTTGGCTTGATTTTAGTTTATACTAAGGACATTGCTGTAGGCTACTTTTGATCCCCAAATTCTGAGTGGTTTTCTTGCGGGAGGGGGTGAAAGTCAGAATGTGTATTTGGTTGTAACTCATGTTTGCGTTGTTTAATTTCATTAATTCTTTTTTTGTTAGAAAGAACATATTTTTTATATTGTCCCGTCAAAATTTGAATAGTATCGGTTTGGTGGTTCGGAAATTACACAAACATAAAATAATAACGACACGCGCGGCGCGTTCGGTACATACTGACTTCTAAGTATTCTGTGTATCAGACTATCCACAGAATATCTAGATTCTAGAAAGTGCCCACGTGATCGCGTCGTGTCGTCTTGGATGACAAAATAATTGTCAAAGATATATTTTTGTGTGGAAAAACAAACATCATTCGGTTTTAATCGACTTCAAACAAGGAGGATGTTTTCAATCGGGTTGCATGTTTTTTTATTTGGTTTTATTTTACACGATAACTCCGCTAATTGTTAGTTGATTTTGATAATTCCTTTTTTGTTTGGTAGAAAATACTTCAGAGGTGATCTTAGGTATCGAAAACAGGGAGGTAGTTTTTCAAATATCAACAAAAAGCTAAAATCAGCTAAAATAAAATTAGATCTATCTGTTACGACATAGTCATAGCTTCTTATAAAATTTAGTCGAATGACAGAATTAAAATACCTATCACTGAAGTAGATTTTTGTTATTTTGGAGAAAACATATCAGCATAATAAGTAGCAGCCTAAACAACCCATTAAATGTTCCCACTGCTGGGCGTCGGGGCCTTCTCTCGCAAGGAGAGAGACAAGGTTATAATCCACCACGCTGGCCCAGTGTCGGTTGGTGGATGACATATGACTTAGAACTTAGATTATAGGTAGATTTCGGTTTCCTCACAGGGTTTTCTTCACCGTTTTAATTACCGGCATTACGAACATGACTCTGAAAAGATAGTGGTACGCGTGGGTTTGAACCCTGGGTCTCCGGATCGACAGTCGCCGTTCTCCCGACTAGGTCAGCTGTAACTTACTAGACCAGCCGTAACTTATTAGTAAACGTATTATTTCAATCCAAACACTGTTTAAAATTTAAAGGTAGTGTTCAACAAGCTTCGGTAACCGAAGCAGACCGTTGTTAGGGTTCTGTACACAAAGGGTAAAAACGGGACCCTATTACTGAGACTTCGCTATCCGTCCGTTCGTCCGTCCGACTGTCACCAGGCTGTATCTCAAGAACGGTGATAGCTAGACAGTTGAAATTTTCGCAGATGATGTATTTCAATTGCCGCTTTAACAATAAATACTAAAAATAAAATAAATATTTAAGAGGTGCACCCATACAACAAACATGCTTTTTACCGTTTCTTGCTCGATACTAATAATAACTTACCTGTCACAGGTAGACCCTTTAACTATTCACATAATATTTAGTTTTATGTTCTCTTTAAAAGTAATTAATTAAAATAAAATAAATTATTCAGGGGCTCCCATACAACAATAAAATCCGTTTATTTGCTAATGGTTCAGAACCCTTCGCGCGCGAGTACCATTTGCATTGGACCCGTTTTATTTTTTCTAAATTGTTGTTAAATCCTATGCTTTCCTAATATTATATAATTATGTCAATGTTTCGATTTTTGCTGCTCAATTACGTTGGAACGGCTGAATGTATCGAGTTAAAATTAAAGACACATTCTTGGTTTAGATTAAGTAATACATAGGGTACTTATACATAGGCAATGTTTAGCCTATGTGTTCTGCCAGACTATAATCTAATTCTATTTCAAATTTCAACCCGATCACTTGATATACGTTCCGCCATGATTAAGTAACAAACATCCAAACAGTGACATTCATAATAATTACAGGACAACGTTGGACCGGCTGAACATATTATGAAGGAATTCGAAACAGACGTAGTTTGAACTCAGAAATAGCAAATCGGTTACTTATAAGGTTACTGTGACGTCGGAAAGACTAAGCAAATTTGGTAGAAAATTGAAACAGAGATAACGTATAGTCTGAAATACCACATTTATGTATTTATTACCTATCAACCTGAAAAGAAGCATGGGCCCTAAGGAAACAAATATTAACTATCACGTCAAAACGGCACAACGTCTAAAATTTCACATGGGCTAATAAGTCTATATTTTCATTTAACTCCATATTAATATAAGCAAATATTTTCGTAAGGAACTTGATGTGATGGTAAGGTAAAAGCCTAAAATGAAAAATTGATGCACCCGTTTTGGCGTAGACAATATAGGTGATTTGCGTTCACAATCAAAATAGCAAGCAACATAATATTCTCATTAGATGGCGCTAATGCCAGTTTAAATCTAAAAGCACTAAAGCCCCATTTAAATCGATGTTTTGCTATTGTGGTATGTATTTTTTCTTTCATCACTAGATGACGTTACTGGTATTCTAAATTGTACTAATAAGTTTTTGCTGCTAAAAGGATTATGATGCCGAATTTGGATTCTTTCGTTCTTGGATTTTTTTCTGTGTTACCTACAATTAAATTCATACATTAACATTTCACTAAGACTTGGCTTAGATTTACGGGTTCAACTTGCTTGAATATCATTAAAACTCAAAATCTTAATCATTTTATTCCACACAGGCTTCGTTCAAAATTTTACGCGGGCGAATTCGCGAGTAACAGCTAGAAAACAGCTTGCGGATAAAAAGAGATAAGTAGGTATCAGATCATGAACATTCGCTTCAGACTTTTCATAATGTATCCTATAAAAATCCTACAAACTTAACACTTGCGGCTATGTTCGATACTATGAAACATTACTAGTATATGTTTGATATTGTTTAAAAAAAAAAAATGAAGATGATAAAATTAAATATATTTTGTGTGGAAAAACAAATTCACTCAAACTCAAAGGGTTTTCAATGACTACTTATCCAAATATTTGACGTACGATACTTCCAACTAATGTATAAGTTAGTAACATCTGCTTACGCGAACGAAGTAGCGGGTTCAGCTAGTTATCAATAAAATGACTGTCATGGCACACTACGCTAAATATTTATCTTAATATTTAGCGTATTTATCTTAATATTCACTGCTGGAACTCGAAGCATTCGCTATATTTCTTGATTGAACATGAAACATTTCTGGCTAAAAGACATTTTGTATAGAATGAAGGTGACAGCTCCAACAATTAGTGCAATAATGAACTTGACCGAGCAATAAACTAAACACTTCAATGCAGTGCAGTTGTAAAACAAGATGGCAATTGCCGTGGGATAGCTTTTAGATCCAATTTAACCATTAGCTTCAATTGGCAGGTCCAACCACACTATTTATTTCCTTCATTCCTATTGAAAATGCTATTTTATGACAAACTAGTATCGTGCCGCGGTTTTAAAAATTAGTTAACATGTTAATATAATCCCAAATCGAATTTCAATCCGATCCTTTCGGTTGTTCCTATGAGATGAGCAACAAACATTGAAATGTATAGTATTAGTAGAATAAAAACGCCATTTTGTAATATTTACTAGCGGGCCAAACAGACCTATTTACACGTCTTAAATACAAAAATTTGTTAATCTAAATCATTAAAATTAAAATCTCCAAATCACTTGAACACGCTTTGAAGAAGCTTATATTAGAATGTACCTGTATTATATTTGCTAACTGACTCTCATGGTAAGCTTTGCTAAGTTTGAGCCTACAGATGGTAATTAGTATGTTTTTTTAATTATTTATGTACAATTTCAGCAATCTGGCTCGGTACATAGTAGGTACAAGCATTTCGAGACTAGATGCTCATTATTATGAACTATCAGCGCCCCACAGTTTTACCCACGTTTCCCCCACGTTACCCCTTTCCATTTAATTTCCCGTGATAAAAAGTATCATATTTTTTGCTATTTAAGGATTTAATCTAAAAGTGTTTCAAATTTTAATGTAATCCGTTCAGCCGTTCTGACGTGATTGAGCCAGAAACATCTAAACCTTAGCATTTATACACGTAATATCAGTAAGGTTTAAAATTATTTAAGTACAATTTCAGCTACTTGACTCAGTACATAGTACAAGCAGTAATTTTTTTGAGGCTATACGATAATTAGTATGTTTGAAATAATGTATGTACAATTTCAGCAAGTACTAGTACATAGCTGTACAGGAGTAGGATCAGTAGTTAGTTGTAGATATTTTTGCCAAGTTTTGCTTAGTTTGGTGACAAGTGCTGTGTTAAAAATGTCAATTAATATTTATTTACAATTCTTTTTACATCCATGGGTTATAATAAAATCGTAGTGCAAATAACGGGCCGCGCGGGACGAGTACAGTGGTATGTAAGGCAGAAGCACACGTGACAAAAACTCGATGCACCGTATCGAAGCGGCGATTATTGAAGGACCTGTACCACTGGTGGTCTGGAACCGAAACGTCTGTGATGACTGCTATAACGTGACCTATGAACATACTGTGATGCTGTATTCTCTAAATAATAAAAAATATGCAAAGCAATAAATATTCAATGCATATTAATATATCACTTTTGATGGACCAAAAAAGAAAAAACGGCAGTTGTGATACGTCACAGCATCTTCTGTGCTTGTTCCTTCACAAAAATTGTTCAGAAGAAATCAGCTCATTGCATACGCAGAAATTTCGAGTCTCACTGCTGGGACTTGGGGTTTCTTATACAACGAAAGATTCAAGATCATAATCCACCACGCTGGCTTAGTTTTGGTTGGCGAATGACGTATGACCTTGAAAGATTATTGAAACATGCTCGCGGTTTACTGGGAACATGGGGTTCTGGATCAGGCATTGCCATTCACCCGGCCAAACCAGCCGTAACTTCTGTCTTCTCCGATGCTTGCTAAATCGGAAAAATTCGGTTTATGTACGCGGTGTGTCTTTTTAGAACGACTTACCGGGGTGTACCAATAAAATGTGTAGTCTCACCCAATTCTTTTGAAACTAAATTGAGTTTTGTTTCTTTTAAATTACAAATGTCTAAATAATACATAATTTATAAATACAAAAGCAAAACTCTTTATTGTTGTTTACAGGTAAGATAAGGCAAACGATTTTAAAATTTGACCAATACAAACTGCCCTGTTCTTCTAGAGCCATGCACTTATGATGAGCCCAATATGAATACTTTAATCCTATCACAATTATCAAAATTTGGATGTTTGTTCTTCAATCACATCGGAATGGATCGGGTTGACGTTTGTAACCCGGGAACACTGGATGTGTCATAGGCTACTTTTTATTTTAGAAAATAATGGTAATGCAAACGCGGGGAAAACCAAAAAATACTGCTAGTACATTAATAAAACCTGTATCTGTACACTGAAGGTCAAGTTTTACCGGCGTGTTTTTGCGTTTTCGTTTATAGGTTAAAGGGAATTGCTGCCCAGAACTGCAGTGTACTTTATATTTATTTTATTACTCGTTGTAATTAAAACGACAAATTGTTATGGCTTCGATTACTTGATAGCACTTGAGATTGTATTCTCTGAAAGTTTTATAGCATAAGTATGAATCAATGACCATCAATGAGCATAAGTAGCCAATTTTTATCTCAGGCTCGGGAGGCTGACATCAAATAAACTATCTTTTGATTGTCACTTACTCGTATAGTTTTGTACGAGTATATTTTATTGTAAATGGACTTCAAATAATGAGGAGGTTCTATTTTTGTTAATTCGAATGAATTGAATTCGGTATTTGTTTTCGGAGAAAATCAGATTACTTTGTTTTCTAATTAAGTGCAACAAAGTTAAATGGATCTATAGTCAGGTTTGGGTTACGGCTCTTTTATCTCTTCTATGGTTACGGTCTATATTATCTATTCTATGGTTACGGTCTATATTATCTATTCTATGGTTACGCTCTAGATACTATTCTTGTGGCGTCGATTGCCCTACTAATATTATAGATGCGAAATTGTGTATGTATGGATGTTTTTTGCTCAATCACGTCGGAACGTCTGAACGTTAAAATTTGGTACACACGTTTCAGTCTGGAATTGCACTTTACGTACGTACGCACACACTACGTTTTTATCACGAGAAAAGAACGGCAACGAGAACAGGTAAAAGCCGTGAAGTGCTGTTAGTTGGGAATAGGTATGAAGTAGGTTGAGGTGAAGCACCAATGTGTGAAGCTTCGATATTAGGAACTCCAAAACTTCCTAGAAACTCAATCTCATTCGATATCAAAGAGAAGTAACGCAAAGAATGTCTCACCTTTTAATTTCAGCATTAAACCCGCCCGATCCGAACCGAAGCAACTTTTTTTCTTTATTATTGTCCAAAAGGAAGCGACTCGCTGAGTGATACGCGACACATGACGCCTCACGCGCCACCAAAAGACGCAAAAGTCGCGTCCGCCGTCATCGCAAAATAAACTCTAACAGGTGAGAGCAAGGTCGAGATTTGTTTGTGCAGGCGGTCGCGGCCGAACGGTCTGTGAACTCCTAAAATAATATTTCAGTCGAACCACTTCACGCGTTACGTAACCGGTGGTATAATTATAAAGCTAGGACGAAGTTTTAAGGCAAACGTTAACGCGAATCGAGCGGTTTGGAGATCAACGTGGTCTACATCCGCGTCGGGAGACGGCGCCTTACCGGCCGGCCGGCGCGGCGGTAGCCATGCTCTCCTTAGGGAAAGGTTTATTCGTCTGAGATCTAAAACACCGTCGTTTTTAAAGGCCTAGGTCTAAGGCCTCTTATCGCTGAGGAAAGGCCTGTTCATCTAGGTCATCATCGTATGTACGGGTCTTTCGTTTAACGTTGAGGAAATGTTTATTTGTCTAGAACCTATGTGATGTTACGGACATGTGTGATACTCACCATTGGACACGTAGCACTCTATATTATACCTCTATAAAAAATCAAGTAGATACTTTCCTTAAACTGACTATATTGGCTGACGTCGTTCACTTAAATTTTGAATAAAGACTATTAATTCATTTATTCGTGAATCGGAATAGCCAATGTGGTCTTCCAGATTATAAGTGAGTTCTACCTCTAAATTTCAGCCTGATGTGTTCAGTGCTTATGTGATTGAGCAAAAAAAACATCCAAACATGTAAACATCTACCTAAACTTCCACATGTTCAATACAAATAGTGCCGCGATTTTATTCACTACCTGGTTCACGTTCCGGTAATATTCCCTCATTAAAAATAGCATAATATGTGCTATTCCAAGTTACGGCTGGTCTAGTCGAGAGAACGGCGACTGCCGATCCGGAGCCCCCGGGTTCGAATCCCACCACGCGCACCACTGTCTTTTCGAAGTCATGTGCGTAATGCCGCTAACTTAAAAAACG
Organism: Ectropis grisescens; assembly: GCA_017562165.1. NCBI lineage: Eukaryota > Metazoa > Arthropoda > Insecta > Lepidoptera > Geometridae > Ectropis > Ectropis grisescens. The sequence goes on from CM029788.1 coordinate 26,596,471, forward strand.
GTGAAGGAAAATATCGTGAGGAAACCGAGATTTACCTAGAATCTTTCGAAGTCATGTGTCATCGACCAACCCGCACTTGGCGAGCGTGGTTTGGCCTAAACACTCTCCTTACGAGAGAAGGCCCCGAGTCCCAGCAGTGGGAACATTTAGTAGGCTGCCTATGCTATGTGCTATTCCAGAGTATAATCTGAGTTCAAAACATTAACCCTATACGTTTCGGCGTGATGGAGCAACAAACATCTAATTTTCACATTTATAATATTAGTAGAAACAAGACAAGACAAAGAAAATTAATCTACAATCATCACACATATTTGTATTTAGTCGGATATCGAAGCCACAACCTACGACTCTTTGAGCCCACTCGCTACGCACTGAGCCACTACGCCAGTCAATTAGTAACGTTATGTTACACGGGACAAAACAAGAAGTAGAATGATTACATTTAAATGTTATCGATGGCATTTTTTCTGGTTATGACCTGGGTCAATTACTCGACAAGTATGTTTTGAAAACAAAGGTTATCGTTTGTTTTCATATAACTGAGACATATTGGCGACTTAACAAAAACATTGCAATTATTTATCTATAATTTGTTTAAATTTTAAAATATCTTTAATACCGCTTCTCGCTAATCTAATTTGGTAAAACCTCAATATCAAAGAGATCATGTCTATACACATACAACATTGTCGTCAAGGCCAAGTTTTTTAACCAAAGAAAGGTTAAACAATTAACATATCATCTTATGTAAACCGATGATGCGGTAAGATGGAGCGAGCTTATCTAGCATAAACTGATTTAATCTAAAATTGAAGATACCTATATTGTATCCAATGGGAAAGATCCACACGTGTATCATATTTCACTATAAGGATAGTCGAATCAAACCACTTCGTTTGAATTTTTGGAAGGAACATCACCCTTATACTGCTGTCGCTTTTTCGACTTTCAGGATTCTATTTCTATTGAATGGAAAAAATAGATCGAAATCCCTTATGAGCGAATTTTTCCATGTTACTTTTATTTCTAAGAAACATGTTTTAAATATTTACTCAATATTGATGCAACCCAAAAAGCTGTGAAAATGTAATGAATCAAAATATAATCTGCATAGCGTTTTTAACGCATGTAGCTAGGCATAGGCGTCAGAAGATTCCTGTTCAGCGTTCACTTTAATCTTGTAAAGTCACAGATTGTTTCTACATAAATTTTCGTAATTAGTGACGTCGATAGAACTCAACACACAAACATTATGCGTTAGTAAAATTTTCAATAGTGATGTAAATTTTGCAACTTGTTATTAAAGCATTGTTTTACCACAATCCGTGCCCCGCGGTTTTACCCGCGCAGTTGCCGTTCCCGCTTTGTTTCGAGATAGAAAGTAGTATATGTGTTATTTCGGGCTATAATCTATGTTCAAAATTTCAGCCCGATCCGTTAAGTAGTTTTTACGTGAAAGAGCAACAAATATCCATCCATACCTACATACTTTCGCGTTTATTATTTTATTAGTAGGATTATTATCGTTATGGGGTATGTACTGTGAGTGTATTATGGAGCGAGTTCCTGATATTTTGATGTAGTTTCATGCACGTTCAACTGAACTAAGACAGTTTATGACAATTATATTATTATGAATCAAATTATGTTGTTTACGTGACGTTATTCAAATATCTTATCGTGTATTTTAAAAAAAAAGATCGAGTAAGACTCTATCGCCCAGGTAGGTACTATATAAAAAAAAAGATTAATAAACATAGATTAAATAACAGCAACCAATCGATTCTAAATCCTGCTTGATTCATCAACTTTTTATTCACATGCTGCAATCAAAGATGACATATTCCTATGTTAACTCTACTACAAGACCCAACTACTCCCGAAGCTGTCCAAATTAATGCCGTAATTTTTTCACAGAAGAAGCAGTAATTTTGTTTGTAAATTTCGATAGTAGTGACACACCTCGAAATATACCTAGGTTTTAGCAAAGATTTGCCCAACAGCTGTTTAAGGAAAAGCTTCGATTAATTTTCGAACGAGCAGAAAAACTGTAGACTTCTAGATATGGAGCGGCGCCCGCGCACTGAGCCACTACTAAGTGTTCTTATTTATTGCGATCGTGTTCCGATTTAATTTTCATTAAAATTCTGAATGTTATTAATTCAGAGTACATTCTGTGGCCGCGATTAAACTCTTTTACTTAATATAACTTTTTAAAGTTGCTAGTGCCGAACATAGTAATAAAAATGAACGCTAAACATATTTGTCGACAGGCATTTTGACACAACATCATTTAGCCCCCAAACTAAGCAAAGCTTGTACTATGGAAGCCAGATATAAGATACAATATGATCATAATTTAAAATATACACTTATGATCTTATAAAGACTAAATAAATAGATCAAGCTTTTCCGCACGGTTCCTTTGTACCAATCGTAAGCAGATGAGGTGTACGTTAGCTATGGCGACATAGTGATGTGTCGCGATAAAAGTATGACACTGCCTCAAGAGCGACAAGTGCTTTCGGTGTAAAGCGTTTGTTCTAACACTATACGTAGTATATGCATACTCTTTGTTTATGATCGATAGAAACACCCGGGCACATAACAATGGTTCATAATTTTCACACTAAGGTTTGCCCTGACCGGGAATCGAAACGAATTACTGATCAATCAGTAATCACTAACGACTGCGCCACAACGCTTCTTGCCATATAATCAATCCCTTTAGTAAATGTGAGATTCAACCCTACAGCTGGGTTCATAAGATTATTTCAAAAGAGAGAGAAAGAATGCTTGTAGGATACAATTGACTGACACGATTCGAAAATGTTAAGCATGAATCGAATCGAAAGTTGATCGCAAAGTAAGCTCATGGTACGGCCACTGATCGGTCGATTTGTACGTGGACTGATTCTGTTTAGCCTCACCGTTGAATATGGATAGAGGCTGATTCGAAGATAAAGGTTACTCTGACATCGTAGGGGAAACACACACAGTATTGATTAAAACGCATGACGTTAAGGTCTAAGATCCCGTGGACCTCATGTCAATGTAATTTTATAAAAGAAGAAACTAATTCATCAAAATCGAATAAGACTTTAGTAAAAATTACAAATTATCTTAATAGATAAGTTCATAAAGACTGTCCTCTTTTCTAAACAGGATATTTATTCCATATTTTAGGACATAAATTAGTAAATATTGAGGTGTGTAATCTGTGTCTTGGTGTCTTGATTTTTTTAATGAAAAAACAATTAAGTACACGAAATGACAAAACAAATAAAGCGTTTTGAAAAATAGTTTATAATTATTGATTTTGTTAATTTTAAGTATTATTTATCCATTTAATTCTAGTTATTATAATTATTATTAAATTAACAAAACTTTTTGTGAGTTAATTACTAAATATAGACTAATATTATTATGTACATAAGGTATTATATTATGATAAATTAAACTTCTAATATAATAATAACGTAATATATCCCAATACTAATTCGATCCAATGGAACTGAAACCTTCGCTTTCGAAGTGGGCTAGCTCTACATTCGACCAAACATTAATCGACAGATATGACAATTATCATTCGCCGAGCTCGTGAACTTTACTGCCCCAGAATGCAGGTGCTTCACTTTCTTCCAGTTTACTCGACATTTCCATGCGCATGCGCCGCCCTGCAATTAATTCTAAATGTCATATGAATTCGGGGGTCCGTCAGTGGGCCAAGGCACACTCTACAGCGATCATCTGTCACCCATCAATATTATAAAAGCGAAAGTTTGTGGTAGTTTGTTATTGGTTCCAGCAAAAACTACTGAAGGGTTTTGGGTGGAATTTGGCTCATAGATAGATAATAAATGGTACACAATAACAAGTAGGCTATTGTTATCCCCAGAAATTGATGGGATTAGGAACTAAGCGAGTGAAACCGCAGACTGGTTATGTGTGAAGTAAAATCAAATAATAATTCCGTTTAACTAAACTGATTTAATAACAATAAATATGTAATAAAATAAAAACTTAAGTGTTACGTTACACTTTTAGTCATAAGTAAATATGGTCAAATAAAATTATTTACATAACAACAATATTAAAATCAATTTGGTATATAGATAATTCAGATCATAGTGTAAGTAGTTAGGTATTTAGTGTAGTATAGTTCTCATTGTATTTTAGATCAATTAGGTTTAGCCCAGTTTGGGATTGACTGATATAAGCAATATATACTTTGCACGAGCATAAAAATGTAAAGATATCGAAATACGTTGTAAAATGGTGTAAGAGTTAGAATAAAGCGTGATTTATTAAAAAAAATTAAATCAAAGTGAGACAACAATAGCAATAAATTCAACAGTAGTGTTCAGTGGAATACCCCAGGTGTGTCTCACTCACCTCAAAACTTTAAACTTGTAATAAAACGAATCCTAAAACATTTATTAACCAAAATAAATATTTTATTTACATCAGATAACTAGATTACAACGTAAATCGTGAAGTGTTTCAAAATATGTATTTTAACGCTTTTTTATTATTTTTGGGCACCCCATGCCCCCGACATTTGCAAAGCTCGCTTGTTACGCAACGGCGCGGTGGTGATCTTTGCGCCCGAGATACTGAAATTGTAGTAATTATCGAGATTAATCGCTCTACAGGCCGTGGGCTTTCGTTTAACTCGATATTGAATGCAGGGTTAGTCAAAAAAACAATACTTTATGCTCGCTATTGTTTATATTAATATTAGAATGCCGGTATTTTAACACGAAAATACATTATTAAATTTTATACAATGTCAATAATCAGCCATTTATGAAATTACTTAATTAAGTACCTTACACTTTCAACCACAAATAGAAAACAGTTGTCGATTGTAATTTTAAACAAATGAAAATCTAATTCATTATCAGTAAATTAATGTTAGATGCTAATCTGAAGCCACGTTTCAGAATTAAAACCAAATAGGTACTTGTCATCTCTTTGAGTTACAGTAAATTTGGCAAATTTATTCTTAGCTTTCTTGAGTTCTTTTTGAAATTTTAGTGTTTAGAATTGTCAAATTTGAAATTATTATTATACTGGTATTTATGTATTCTGTGTTGAAATTAGGTTCCTCATCTTCTTTCTTTACGAAGAAAACTATTCTTTAAATGCTTCCATTTGACCTTGACTATTGGTTGAGAATTAATTGCTGACTTAGTATTAATATTTACTACTGAATCTTTAGTATGTACAAGTATAATCTTGATGTAGATAATTCACTGCGCGTAGTTCGCGAAGTGGATTCGCAATACTCAATTTACACGCGGGGCGTCCGCGCGCGGGTGGCCCTCTGGCCGCTAATGTCCACGAGATTGCGCCAGCCCTACCGCGCTGCACTTGCTATAGGGCTGACATAACATGTTTCAACAAAAATCTAAAATAGAAAACAACTACTTACCTATGTACGTTTAAGTTCACGTAAGTTTCAAAGTTATATTCGAAAATGGTTTCCTAACAGTTTTATTATGTAGCACAGTACTTTTTAGCCTTAACTCTGTCGGTTTGTCTGTCACGTTTGCACGGCTAAACTACTCAAACAATTTAAATTAAATTTGAAATAAGAATAATCTATAGCTTTGAATGAACATAAGCTACTCTTTAAACAAAAAAAGAGAATTTACGAGGTTGAGATATGGGATGAAAGTGTGTATGAAAGTTCGTCACTTGATACTTTTTTTTTTGGCGCTAGATAACATTTATATAAATATGCCATACAACGATTTAAAAAAAAAAAACAATGGAGATAAATCCCTACTAATAGTTCAAGCAAACTACGCTGGGACAGCCAGTGACATATTGATGATAATTTATTATTGTATTATCATTTTATTGGAAGCTATGATAAACTCACCTATTGTGTACTTAAACGCTTACCATTTTATAGTAATAGGCTTAATCGACAAAGCTACATTAGTTGCGCTTAAACAAAAAAAATACTGGATATTTTCATCAAAACATTTCAAATTCGTGGATATCCATACCATGGGCATAAAAATTACAATTCTTGCAAAATACTAAAATGAGTTTAACAAAACATTTTATTGACTTATTCGTATAACTCGACGCATTCTGAATACTTTCAAATATTGACGTTTACTGTGTACCACAAAGGAATGTTCCCTCAGTGTTAGTGTTTCCTGTAGAATACTAGAAGGAAAGGTTGCTCATAAGCAAACATGCTCAATTACATACCAAATTGTCGATTTCCATCGGGCGAGTGGTCAAATTTTCGGACTTTGACGTAACAACCAATCAATTCCGTAATAAAGCAATTAATGCAAGGGAACGTTTCCATGCCGCGCCAGCCCTGTCCGCTGACAGCTAATAGGGTTGCAACGGGACCCATTTATGTGGGAACTCCATCACGAGCTGGAAAACTCGTAAATGATATTGGATCATAATAATAACTTCATCAAACGTTCTTAGAAATACTCGCGATTATGTAAAGTTAAAGCTACCTAGATAACATTTTATTTTTATAGCACTTATTTCGTGTTAGTGATCTTACAAAGTTTTGGTACCGAGTTAGTATCAAGTTTATATTTACTACTATTGTGCTTCTGAGAGAATTTTAATATTATTTTCTTTACTATTAATAGAGTAAATTTAATTTGGTATTACTTAAGATGTAAATAAATAAGCATGGGTAGAGATAATCATACAATTGGGCATGTACACTGTACAATCGTCTGATGTTAAGGACATGTATGTTTACAATATGGATGAGTTTGAACTAGTAGTGTTTTGGTATATCAGAGGTTTTTTTATGTAGAGTTGGCCAAGTATAAGATTTTATTATTATTATCTAGTTTGGTGTAGTATATAACGTTTTGAATTGTAGAAGTAACAAGTGATTGCTTTAAAATTCCCTATTCAAAACTTGAAAACGCTTCTTTTTGGATCATGGTTTGTGTACTAAAGCACAGCGTAGAGTTTTTGGACAGCAGGGTTATTTCGATGGATTGGTCTAATTATTATATTAAAGCAAACTAAAAATAGTTATACTTGTCTAGCATTAATATTAAATAATCACAGAAAAACATAGTTTACAAAACACAATTATAAACTACTAGATGTACCCTGCCACGCTTCGCTGTGGCACAATGTGATGCAAAAATTAGATAAAAACAATCCTTGGTGCGGATTATAACATTTCATTGTAAAATTTCAGCTCAATCGGTGCAGAACTTCTTGAGTTTTTGAAGCGTACACAAACCAACATAGCATTTTTATATATAGAGACATATCTTTATAGAATTGTGTTTTGAATATATATATTAACTGTATGTTTTTTCTGGAAACATCTAATATTAATATAATTTAATGCAATTTTATAAAATAAACACGCCGACTAACTAGCCACAACGAACCAATTTTGTACTTTTTTCAATTGCGATTCTGTATAGCCTGGCCAATGCCATTGTTGATTTAACCCCCAGTATTCGATATAGTTTTTCCATCTACTCGTCAATCTATCTCATCAGTTTTTTCGTTTTTTTACCGCAAATCGTAAGATGTAATTTGAAGCTCCTATTTTCTCTCATGCGTATAAAGGAGGTGTTATACAGTTCGTGGAAACATAGAAACACAAAAATTGCGAGTGATAGGGACTGCCAAAAGAAGTGCTATCTTATGTCTTAGAATTGTAGAATTCAACAACGCAAGATGTATAATCATAATCATTATTTATTTATAAAATATTATTTTACATGTCAAAATATCACCATAATAATGTCAAAAAAATTAAAAATCAATAAATGTGCCGTTGCACTCATATTCATATTCTAAAATTATAAAATTCACTAGCTGTTCCCTGCCACGCTTCGTTGTGGCATATTGTGATGTAAAAATTAGATAAAAACAATCCTTGATGCGGATTATATGATATTTTCCACTTAAAGTTATTCCAATTTCAGAGGAAAATCAAAGAAATTTTACACTTTAATCTAAAAGAATAATAACCCTGTTCTGCTTACTGTAAATACTATTAAATACTTTTTTTTTTTTTTTTTAATATTGTTTATACATTAATTGTTTCACACTGTTAATATACTTATCTGTTGTGTTATAATATTCTATGTTTATATCTTTTTTATCTACTGTTTTAACGCATATTAGTTTTTAGTTTTAAGTTCAGATATGTTGGCCTAAGTTTCTTTATGTATTATCACTAATGTAATGTTATTATTATCAAACCACTGAATTTAAATAATTGTTGTTTCTAGGCCCACATGGTTTGGAATGTAATACAGTTCTGTACAGTACACTCTTATGTTATAGTTTATATTTATTACATTCGGTTTTGTGTGCTCATTGAATTAATAATAAATAAATAAATTATGTATCATTGTAAAATTTCAGCTCGATCAGTGCAGAAATTTTTGAGTTTTTGAAGCGTACACAAACCAACATAACATTTTTATATTACATAAGATTGAAGTCGTAAAAAGAGTGCTCGATAAGTCATTTTTTAAATTTGATTTTAAATAGATTTAGACTCTCTATCGTTGTGACGTCGCGGGGCAACTGGTTATAATAACTGGTATAACCGCCGTTCTGACGCTACATTAACATGTTGGTGATGCGAAACTATAATATTTTCCTTTACAAAAAGGCGTTAAACGTGGCCTATGACATTTTAACTTCGAAAATTGCCAACTTTATCTCCAAGCCATTCGGTCCAAAGTCGCAGACCGAACGGTACAGCAGTAGAGCTAACTGGCTAGTGCCTACCTACTACTGTAGTAGTAACTAGGGGCGTGCCGTACGTCCTAGTAGTGGTAATTCCTTACGCTAGTCACATAGTCTGCTCACCTAATATGTAGGGACCGACCTCGGTTGTACTTTTTACCTGTAGTACAAGACAGAAGAGAATACGAGATGCAAGCAATTATGAGTTTTTAAATATCAACGGGCCCTTTGATAATAGTTAGCTAGTTTGAGAGTTAAGACATCGAATGTGAAAAAATTCAAAAATGGAGGTGACTCCCGCTTCGGCTTATACTTAGCACAATAATTCTCCATCGCTATTCAGCGGGGTAATGCTGCCACCATAATGAGCACCTTTGTGCCGGGGAGCGTAAAGGGTTGGGTTATAATAAATAATAATAAATAAATAATAATATTTTATTCCAGAATTAGTTATTCCATATACAATTATACCAATCAAATTAATCAATGCTAATAGAAATACGAAACACAAAAAATAAATTAACTACGTTTGCCAGTGTTTTGCATGCAGCTCATTCCATTTTGCCAGGATGGGTCCATGCACTTCCATAAGAGCGCCGAGCACAGAGTTAGATGTCCGGTAAAATCTCTCCCTTGTGTTAGCCGATCTTTGTCGCATCAGTGCTGCGAAACCAGGCAGTTTCCTCTCAGTAAACATAGTTGATGCACTACAAAACTTAGGCAGTCTCATTATAATTCGCAATGCATTATTGTACTGTACCCTGAGAGCATTATATTCTGCTTTTCTGTAATTGCTCCAGAGCTCACATGTGTACATATTAGTACAGTACGTCTGAAAGAGCAACGACGTTATGTGATTATGTGAATGATAATTTATATATTACTAGATGTCCGCCCCGGCTTCGCCCGTGGAACATATATAGCACTCATCGAGATCCCGCACATATCCGACGGTGAAAAAAATTTAGAAATCGGTTCAGTTATTCCTGAGAATATCGCTTTCAAACAATACACCTCTTCAGCTACCTGCTACGCCACCTGTCGGAAATTGGTCGTACCAACTCAGAGATTAGCAAAGGTTTAATCAAGAGGTATAATTCAAGAGGTATATTCAAGAGGTATGTAATCTGTGATATTCAATGACGCAATCTTGACACATGCTGTCATGTGTCATGTCAAAGCACGAAACGTACGAAAACTCTCAAGAAGGAATATTTTTTCCCGATTTTGTTACATTCTTGATTTATGCGCCGCTTCTGTTAATAGTAGCGTTATTTTCTATAGCCTATAGCCTTCCTCGATAAATGAACTATCCAATAGAAAAATAATCTTTCAATTCGTACCAGCACTTCCCGAGATTTTAGCGTTCAAACAAACAAACTCTTCAGCTTTATAATCTAATATATATATATAAAATTCTCGTGTCACAGTTTTCGTTGCCATACTCCTCCGAAACGGCTTGACCGATTTTAATGAAATTTTTTGTGCTTATCTGGTATCTATGAGAATCGGCCAACATCTATTTTTCATCCCCCTAAATGTTTAGGGGTAGTCCACCCCTAAATTTTTTTTAATTTTTAGACAAAATTTTAATTTCTATTTTTATGATACAACATACAAAAATACATACAATCCTCAATTTTCACCCTTCTACAATCAACCCTTATTTTTTAATAGCCATTTTAGTAATTTAATCATTTTTCATCCCCGGTCGATAACTTATCAATCGTCATTTAATTAGTTATCCCCGCCAGTTGTCTACAGGTGTCACTTCTGACCCAGTAACCAGCACGATAATTTGGGGATCAAAAGTAGCCTATAGCATATATATATAGTTTGTACACTAATCTTGGGAACTACTGAACCGATTAAAAAAATCGTTCACCGTTCTTTCATATGTACGTAATCCTTGAATGCTGTAGGTTATATATATGTACCACGGGCGAAGCCGGGGCCGGCCGCTAGAAAGCTAGATTTCATATATATCGAGCTACGATCCTCGGTAGCTCGAAAAAGCAATATTGTTTCATAGTTGATGAATGAAGAGGTTTGGCTCTACTTATGTAATAAAAACGTCTAGGCCGTGGATGGCCTGAGTGGGTTTTTCCCTAAACCTACGTATTTCGCAAACGCCCGCTCTCGCCTATATCTTGCGACTGCCAAGTTGTTCTAATCAATCTATCACATATAGCGCTAGGAGCCAGCCGCGACGTGTACACATCAATCCCAGCGCTGGTCTAACAGTTCATTTGTCCAGCTAACTGAGCGACTCATTCTCATTACGCCTTTAAAGACATTCAGCTTTTTATTACGGTACTGGGTTTACCCGCGGCTTCGTCTGACTGACATACGAGTGTGTCTGACTGAGATATAGATTATTTAGTATGTTTGAAGTGAACATTTCTTTGAGCACGTTTTGGTAAAGTAAAATCTTATGGATTGCGTCACCAACATGTTACCGTAGCGGCGTAGCGTTGGAGCGGTGGTGGAGTAAAGCGTGACCCTAAGACACTTTTTGTAGTAGATTCAGGCGAGATGGCGGTCAAGTGTAAACCAATAAAAGTTAAAAAAAGATACACAAGTGACGTATTATTGTACAATATAAGAACTGTTTAATACTAAATTTCTGAGTTATAAGTCTTAAGATTGTACCTAGTAAGCTTAATATATACCCCCGACTATCTTCGATTTGTAATTTGTACAAAATTTTACTAGTCAAGCCCTTTCATTTGATACCCATATTGAGGTAGTGAAAAAAATGTAATTCGCCATTTTGTGGTGGCAACCATTTTGGATTTGAAATTTGTAATATCTAGTGTGATAGTATTTTACTAGTCAAGCCCTTTCATTTGATATCCATATTGAGGTAGGTTGTGCAGAAATATTTTGTCCGCCAGTCATCTTGAATTGATATCAATCAAACATACCTAAGAACCACCGCACGGAAACGAAGCTTCAAATAAAAAACGCATTGAAATCGGCCTATCCGTTGGATCTCTACGGTGTCACAGACAGACAGACACAGAGACAAATTTTTGGTCGGGAATTAAAAAAAGAAAATGCTAACAACTATGAGCCATTTCCTAATGAGACAAAAAATATTTAAACAAATAATTATATAATCATAAATGGCACATCTACCTCATCTAATTTTTTTACTATCTAAAGCGACAGCATTCTATATAATCGAGAAAAAATATACTGTACAAATGTATTACAAAATTCTACTTTCTGCGGTACACATAATGTTTATAATGTACAGGACTTAATCACGATTTAATTCATTGTTTGAATACCTCGACGTTTCGGCAGCGTTACAACCGCCGTGGTCACGAGAAGACTGAATCGCGAAAGTTTAAAAAACAATATTTGCAGTATACACGTTGTAAATTACTTGAGAACTAACAAAGTAGTTGAAGCTAAACGGTCATAAAGTATCATACAGGCCGTGTTAGCATTGATAATGACCTAATCACCATTGTGACTCTGTGATACTTAATCAATTTGTCCTGAGGCTAAAATCACCTTCGGCTACAGATTCGTTGGGAATAGAGAGACAACTACTGACAAATTTTAATCTACATATACTAATATTATAAAGCTGAAGAGTTTGTTTGTTTGAACGCGCCAATTTCAGGAACTACTGGATCAATTTAAATATTCTTTCGCCGTTGGATATGACTGTATGAGATCCCTGAATGCTATAGGTTATATTAATATGTCGGGCAAAGCCGGGGCAGACCGTTACATGAGCAGCTCACTTTTAATAAATAATATGTAAATTGCGTTTAAACTGGCTTATTCTAATTTATCTATGTACTAAATATTGCTATATAGCTAGAGCTCTAGATATGCTACATTTACATTAGCATTCTACGACTTTTTCTATGCAGAATTTACAAAAAAAATACATAAAGAAACTCTACATTAATCGGGATAAAATATGGCTTATGTGCTGTTCAAGACTATTACTTTAAAATTTTAGACTGATCCGTTCAGTGACTAGTAGTACTTGGCGGTTTTACCCGCGCCATTTCCCATTCCCGTAATTTTCTCGTAATAAATATTGGTGGACAAATTCACACACAACACCATCTGACCCCAAACTAAGCAAAGCTTGTGCTATGGCGGCGAGATAGCTGTTACAATACTTATATAGTTTTAAATACATACTTATTATAAATAGAAACACCCAGACACAGTACAAACGTTTGAATTCATCACACAAATATTTGCACTGGGTGGGAATTAAACCCACGACCCTCGGCTTCGCAGGCAGAGTTACTACACACTAAGCCACGAGGTCAGTCTACGTATTGAAATGGAAAGCCTACGTGCTATTCCCGATATATGTAATCTAACTGAGTCCCAAATTTCAGCCCGGTTCAGACATTCCAACGCCATTGAGCAATAAACATTGAAGCACCCAAACTAGGAACGATTGAACACGCAACCAACCCTCGATATAAATCAATGGATGTGCCCTGAGTAATTTGAAATTGGTAATAAACTGAGTCTCTATGTGTGTCGTAAGTAGTTTACACATAACCAATCTACTTGACCCCCTAGAATCGCTAGCGGCGCGATATGCTGTGGTTCTACTTATTTGGTTATTGACGAAGAATAGTTATAAGTAAAAACGTCCGGCGTTCACCGCTTCCTGCAACCGACTGGAACGGAATGAGTGAGCTCACTCTTCCCAACAATGACATGATTCCGTGCGCCCTGAAGTTTGGGAGGGCACATCTGTGTATTGAGATCTTTGCAACAAACATCCAAACACCCTAGCATCCAAACTTTCATACAAAACTGTCGTCCCTATTCATCACACAAATGCTAGTTCTGGTTGGGAATCAAACTCAAGACCAGCTGATCAAGCACACTCACTACACTATTACAAGTGAGTTGCCAGTTTATTTGTGTTCTTTTCCTTCTGCCGCTGTCTACTCAGGTCGGATGAGTCAAAGTATTGGATATAGCCGATGGAGCGCGAGGAGTGCCAACTGCTCGGCTCGATACTCGGAACCGCTCGTGTAAACTCGGTAGTAAACTGAAATCGCCTTGTAATAGAGACAGGCGCCGTTTTCTGCGCGAGTTATTTGTCATTCAGCGATTGTGATTTCATTCGAGATCCACCAATGGACTACCACAATGTCACAATGCAGATATCTCAAGATTTTAATAGCAACCAACAGCACTTTACGGTTTTATCCGAGTAGTTTCCTCTTTTTAAATAAATACACGGGTAACTCACGTTTGATATAGTCAGTCCAGTCCGACTCAAGTTTCGATCGCGTCCGGCGATCTTTTTCAAGGAGAGTGCGCGCGCGGGTTCGCAGCTCGTTTAGCTCGCAACTAGTTTAGTTTCCCCTTCCAGTCATTTTCGCACAGGAAATAGTAGTCTAAGTTCTGTTCTAGAAATTAATATATGTGATAATTCTCAAGGCGATTAGTTTAGGCGTTCCGATGTGACTGAGCTACAAACATCCAAATATCCAAACTTTCGCATTTATTATTAGTAAGATAATGAAATATACAATGAAGGACGGTATAATCCACGTTGTTACAGCATGCCGCTGTCCAGGAAAATCGCTTGGTTATGTTATTTCAAGCTGTTCCAATCCTGCTTACTGCGAGTACTTGCACAGACACAACCTAGTAGCCAGAATCATCCACCAGCAACTTGATCTTCGATACGGCTTCGTCGAGTCCGATGCACACGCTACAAGTAAGCATCTGCGTCAGTTCTCGAAAATGGTCGTGTGTTGCTCTACTGGGACCGACCTATCGTCACAGACACGACTATTGTCACCAATAATCTTGATATCGTGCTTGTAGGCTGGTCTCAGTAGCAGGGTGGGACCGTCGACATCACGAAACCACATGACGAGAACCTCGAGAGAGAAGGACAAGCTCAGCTAATACCCGTGCTTAGCTCATGGGGCTACCGCTGTGTGAGATATTGATACGACAATCATAGTCCTGATAGTTCAATCAATGAACGTCAGTAAAACGAAGAGTTTATACCAACGTCTTATTAAAAGACCAACGGTAAGATGCAGAAGACATGTTATCCTTGACATCACACATGGTACATGGTTGGGAGATCCCTCACTATGCAGCCCTAACTACTTGTAACTACCCAGCCCCGGTGGTGTAATTCTTTTTTTTAGTAATAAGTAATTTATAATTTTCTAGTACGCTACTAGTATTCTAAATGCGAAAGTTTGGATGTTTGTTGCTCAGTCACGTCGGATCGTCTGAACGGATCGGGTTGAAATTTTGAACATATGCAGATTACAGTCTGAAAAAGCATATAGACTACGGTTGTATTTTTTTGTTAACATATTACGCGATAGCTCTGAGAACTGTAAATCGATGATGGTTATTTTTTATTTGGAATGTCATATTTTAGAGGTACCTACTCTTACTTACATAGATTTTATCAAAATCAGTGGAGCGGTTTTATCGACAAAAATACATAATACGTACATTAAATAAACTTCGACGAAACGTTTGGTATTACATATCATAGTCATCATAATTTTTCTAATTTAAGTTGTTTCGGTATTCGAAGAAAAACAATAATTATGTGTCGTATTTTCGTGTGAAATCGCCCGCGATCTGAATGCACCATCTGCTATTTCATCCAGACTATCATATCGTCAGATCACGTTTCGACTTCCATAGCGTAACCCAACCTTTATTTACCCCTTCCGGTGGACATCTAGACTGGCGGAGGCTAGACTAAACAAGCTGGCGCAAACAGAGAGTGAGGCATCAGACGAGACTGGCCCGTTCCGGGAATTCATTAGGCTTGTGGCATCCTGCATCGGTAGGTGGAGGAATGTGTAAAGTTTGCGAACATTCATTATGGGCGTTGAAAAAACTTTCTTGTACAATTTAGTGTACTATGTTAAACTAATACCGACCTCATATTGAAGTTAAACTCGGACTACATTTCGTCATTTTAATAAAGTTAACTTTAAGCACGCTGTTTTAACGAAACAACGAGGTAGTGTCACTATATCATCGAGGTAAGCAAATTTATGATTTGCTTAAATTTTAAGCATCGCTGCACCGATCAAAATTAAATTAAGAGGTATACAGGACCTCTGAAGTATGATTTACGAAACAAAATAATAGAAAAATCTATTCACATTTGACATAGCTATCGCGTAATATACTTTCAAAAAAACGGTCCGAAAAGCTCCTCCTTGTTTGAAGACTGTTAAAACAAATTTCAATCCTTCTAATATTATAAAATGTTAATGGATGTTTCGATATATTTGGATGTTTGTTGCTCAATCACGTCGTAACGTATGAACGGATCGGAGTGAAAAGTGGAACACCTTTAGATTATAGTCTAGAAGAACACATAAGCTACTTTTATTGCGGAATAATACTAGGAACGGAAACTATGCGAGTAAAGCCACGGGGCACTGCTAGTGTTATCCAAAACTAAGAGCTATGTTACAGAGTATATGTTTTATAACTGAAGAAATAGAATGCAATACTGCATAGTTCATACCCATTTTATGTTCCGTCTGCAACCCAATTTTATGGCCCCGCAAACCCGTAAAATTTTCCCTTGCCTAAAAGCATTCAACGCGGAAGGAGTTTCCACTTCAAAAATAGGTATATTACTCTAAAACGTAGCTGAAATCCTTGAATGGGCAACATATTCATCGACCTGACGCATAATTCCCTCAACACTGGCTCATGTAAACCCGAAATTCAACCTCCTAACAACGTCCCTGTTATTGCCCTCTCTAGATTTTAACTCTGAAGTTACGAGACAGCAATAGCAAAGCCATAGCAGCATAGGTTAGCGTAGAAGGCTTGCGCTGAAAGCAATGATTATATCCACGTCTAATAGTATATATTCCATGTCTATGGATCAAAGGGGGCGCCACAGATGCAAACGTAGTCGCTTCGTGATTCGCACCTCGTAAATTTAGTAGGGAAATAATAGAATTGTATGGAAATAGAAAATAACTCACGTTTGGTATTTTGTTTGCACGCTAAGGAGGCACTCGAGGCGTGCGGCTCGTTCGACAGTTTTAAGGATTTACAAAAGCACAAAGTTTTTTGGATACCAGGTGAAAAATCCAAGTGACAATCGCATTGCACAGCGATTAGAACTCTTCAACTACAAATATCCGTACAGTACTGTTATGGGCAAGCATATTCGGTTTTTTATCGGATACACTTCGGAGAGTGTGAAACTGACCTGCAAAACCTCCTTGTCCTTATTTTTATCAGGTTGCTATATAACGATACGTAGCACAAGCTTCAACAAGCTTCGTAGCTCGATAAAGCGATATAGTAGATCACACATAAGATTGAGAAACCCCAACTCAGAAAGGCTTGAGTTGAAAGCTTGACCCATTTCACATGACCTGTTTCCAAACAGTCCAGCATCACGACAGTTCCACGGTGTAAACTGGACCGGCCGCGCCAGTCTAAACACGATTCGCGTAAAGAAGTTTTAAATAACTGCAAGTATCTGTTAAATTAATTTAGACTGAAGCGTACACGCCTCACACGATAAACATACAGGTCAACGCATTGTGCCGTTCCGGGAAGCCGTCATCATTTTCCACCATGATCAAGGTGAAGATGGGAAAGTGGCGCGATCATAGTTTTTTTTAAGTGAAAAATTCTTTTGGCGCTCCACATTCAGATTTTTCTTAGTCTGTGAATTGAACTCAAGCGTGACGTTCGCATGAAAATAATCTTTGGGTAAACTCGGATTCCGGTTTCACCCGTGTAGTTTCCAAAGCGAGCTATGAAATTCTGGCTTTTTGTGGTTTATTTACACGTTTTCATTTATATCGGCAGTCCAGACTGCCAATTTGTTTTTTTTTTTTTATTAATATATTATGACGGAATAAGGAATACTTGCGCCTCATAGAGAATAACACACCTGCCTAATACAGTACTGCGTCACACAGCTATTGGTACATGTAAAATCAAATTATTTTCTTTAACGTGGTTATTACACATTTAAAATAAATACACGGGTAACTCACGTTTGATGTGGTCAGTCCAGTCCGTTCGATCGCGTCCGGCGACCTTTTTCAAGGAGAGAGAGCGATCGAAACTTTATTTAGACTAGACTCACTATACAACTTGAGTTAGCCGTGTATTTATTTAAAATACTTTCTATAACTGAACTGTACTTGTCATAGAAATATTATTGTTTTTAGCTCTTTGTCTTGTCTGCAAAATACTATACATTCTAGCGCGCCGCGGTTAAATCGGCGTAGATACCTTTATTTTATCGGAATAAAATGTAACCTATTTATATTCCAGACTATACTAACAATTTAAACTAACTGTATCCTACATTTCAAACCTATTCGTTCAGAAGTTCTGACATGATTGAACAATAAACATCAAAACATTTTATCATGGAAAAATAACTGAAATTGAAACTGCACTGGTGAATATTAGCAGTATTATTGTTGACATAATAATAATTTATAGGCAAGCGTAACACTCAAAGCAGATCAGTCATCGACAAAGGCCACTTCATCTATAAATAAGCTACAACTCTAAAGAGACAATGCAGATGTAACAACGCGATATTTCGGTAATGTTCGTGGAAGTCAGGTGCGGGGTGCGGCGCCAGCGGTCTATTCGGTAAACAAGCTATAATATAATATAGCTAGCTAGTCTAGCTATGTAGTGTTCTCGTAGAACAAGGTGCTCGGAGGTAAACAACGCACTGACTGACCGCTTTGAGGAAGTTTACACGCAATTCACGTGGTTGGAGCAACATTTTTGAGATTTTTAACTATTATAGGATTACACTTGACCGCCATCTCGCCTGATGTTAAGCAACGACGCGGTCTACGA
This sequence comes from Ectropis grisescens, assembly GCA_017562165.1. Lineage (NCBI taxonomy): Eukaryota > Metazoa > Arthropoda > Insecta > Lepidoptera > Geometridae > Ectropis > Ectropis grisescens. The sequence goes on from CM029788.1 coordinate 26,615,068, forward strand.
TGAAACGTGCTTAGAGGACTCCGATTCACTCTCGATTTGAAAACACCTAGGTTGTAACTATTGGGAAACCCCACTCAGGTAATACATTCCATAGCCTAGACGTTCTTGTTACAAAAGTAGAGTCAAATCTCTTCGTTCGAGACTTTGGAATGTCAACCATGAAACTATAAATAAAAAACTTTAAAATCGTTATTAAATCGAAAAGCTCCATCCGCATCATACACGCGCACACCTCCAAATAACTAATCTCAATTCTTAATTTTAATTAAATGAATTAAATTAAAATTAAATGCTTTATTTTTGACCCAGTCGTCATCTCAATAGCACCACAGATGGTGTTAATGTTTCACTCTTTTAGAGAAATCTAATATTAATAATTAGACTATTTTCCCCCTACATCTGCAAGCCCATCTCAATTATACAACAAAAACTGTATAAACAATAACCCTTATTAAAAACTACATGGCTTGTTTATATAGGTAGTTGTTGTGGTAAAATTCAGTGTAGTCCGTATGGTGGCGAAGTTAAAAGAGGCGCCGACAACAGGTGTCCACGGAGTCCTGACCTTTCACGCCACCTTCACCCACTTGCGCCCGCGCAGCCGCCGGCCGCGGTAACGATGAAATTGCTCCCTTGTACCCGTCACCCGTGCTACCTACAAGCCGCGGCTATAGAGCTCGTAGGTCATGTGCGCAGTGACCACACGACCCGTTTTCAATGGAAAGCAATGGAAATGTGTTCTTTGCGATTCATTTGAATGGAAATATGTTTTTTTGCGATTCATTTGAATGAAAATGTGCTTTATTAAAATTTTTTGGATAGCAATAATTATGATTTTTTAAAGTTTTTTGAATGGCATTGTGCGCTTTTCTATTCTTTTGCATGATACTGTGGGTTTTAATATAATTGAAAAGAACTGTGCTTTTTTGCAATAAATTTTCGAAAATGTGTTTTTTTTCAATTCAGTTCTATATATACTTATTCATTAATTATCAGAGCCACGTGGTTTTATTCACATAGTGCCTTGTTCCCTAATTAAATTTTTAATTATTCGAAAGTAAAACTTATGTTTCAAATATTAACCCCATCAGTTTAGTCGTTCCGACATCACTGGGCAACAATCATCCAAAACCAACTAATATATAATAATAGCAAATTTTTATATATAACACGCTTTTATTAGCTTTGTATTTATGTATCTATATCTATGTATCTGTGTGTAAACTTTAGTAATATTCTAATTCAAAATCTCAAAAAAAATTATACGTCTAATTTTAATTCGAATGTTGAAATGTCCCATTAACAATTATGGTCACTTTAATCATCGCTTATCGGTTTCGCTTGCACAGGTTAAGGATGACATTGCTATGAGGCCATATGAGTACTACAGGGATGCAATGGTATGTTCTTACGTTTACCAATAAGAAGATACTTCTGTGCCCGGAATTCCTTGAATCAATAACGATCTTATACCATACTGTGTATGGGTGTTTCTATGTATGTATAATAAGTATGCTCGTATATAAGTATTGTATCAGCTATTTGGCCGCCATAGTACAAGCTTTGTTTAGTTTCGGGTCTGATGGTGCTGTGTGGTAATTATCTACCAATATTTATTTATATACAATACGCGAGTTCGGAACTTACGAGTACTTACACATACCATAGTTGGCAATACTTGTGTGTTGTTAATTTTGAAATTTGTCGTTAAGTATCCCATGCTTTATTTCATGCGTGCGGGCGGCCAAACCTCATAGTTTAACTACTCATGGGACAGTTTACCTACCCATCGGACGCATTTCAATCTATTTTCATCTAACTATTGGGCTTCAAATTGCAGATGTGTGGTTCTAAACTACGAAATACGTCTCTTAAATTATTATTCCCTGATGGATGTAATTTAAGTGTCTTCAAGTCTTCATTGCTGGCCGTACTGTCCCTTTGCATCAGTAATTGATAAAAACGACAGACACCAGAAAAATAGTAAGCGGTCACCGCTGCCTACACCATTGAAACGCCATAAATGTTGTTAGTGCTTTGTATGCCTTAGAATACTTTTCGCTTGAAGCAGGATTCCGCCATTGATCGTCTACCAGACTAGTAAATAAGTTTGCATTTGACTTCAAACTCGCATAGACTCGTACTTGCGGTTCAAAATAAAGCTTACAAAAACAGAGTTCAGCTATAAATACGAGCGCAGAGCGCGCCACTTTCGGCGCTGACTAATTATACGCGCCACTCGTGTCAGGGAGTAACGACTATTGTTGCAACTGTCGATGCGGCGGCGGCGGCGGGCGCAGGCGCTGACGAAATAGGAAAACTACGAAAATACATAAACTTTCTTGGATTTTTGGCTTATCACTTTCAATTTCACGTCCTACTTGAAAAGAGTGTCTACTCAGTTAAGAACTTAAGCCGTTTCAGGCTACCACATCGACCAATTGTAGGTTAGGAACTTTAAATCTTGGAAGATTTTCACATAGTTGTGAAATAAAGAAAATCTTACTTCCTACTAATATTATAAATGTCAAAATGAGGATATTTGTTGCTCGATCACGTCAGAACTTCCAAACGGATCGAGTTGAAATTTAGAACATAGATTATAGTCTGGAATAATAATACTTTTTATCAGAATAATTAAAACCGAAAAGTGTTGCTAGTGCGATACATATTTATCTTAGATTTTGCTTAGGTCTTTCTGTTGCGCGTCCTGTTGTCCTCAGATCATTTCCCAATAAATAGTTTCGGCGGTGTCAAACCACTAATTAGGGCTACTTTTGCTTACTTCGGGTTTGTTTAAATTTAGTACGGTGCGATAAGGAAGCGGTAAATTTTAATTTTTCTCCAAAGATGAAAATCTTCTCGATCAAATTAATCAATCGAGTAACAATGAAAACATTTCTTTCAATTTTAGGATTGTGCTTACAGCGAAGCCAACATACATACATACTTGATGTGTTATAGATTTTTGGCTTAGATACAAATGAAGCCACTAAGGCCAGGGCTCTTATAGAACAGAGTTTGGGGTATCTCTGTCCATTACACCGACCAATTATTACGGTATTAGGAATTAAGACACATTTATTTATGTTACATCTCAAATGTTTTACTGAGCAACAACGAACACATATGGATTTTCTTGAATTTTCAGATTTTCAGTTTATCTTTGGACCTTACTAACAACAGGCTAGAGTTAAAGTTCAAATGTAATGTTAAATTAAATCAATAAAATAATTGATAGTCATTTTTTTGATGCCCATTTCAATTGCTCAATCTTCATCATCGCTCAAATCTTCTGATATAAATCTTACACTATGTTTTGAAATTCAAGAACTATTATGTGTTCGCCTGTGACACTATAAACGGACAAAATTAATGGCTAGAAATTCCACAAACTCAAACCCGCGTTAATTCAAATATCCTCCGGCATTTTACACTGAGTTTTATATTTTACGAATCAAATGCTGGGATTATTATAAACCAATGCTCTATTTGATAAAATACTCCATTTCGAATTACCTCTTGCCATTAGACTCTGCATCACCACTCACCACCTTTAATAAACGGAGCTACTATCGCATTATATCATAACAAACGATAACCATTGTATCATAGTAATACGACTCAATGATTTCGCCTTAAGGTATGAGTAGTGGCGCAAGCTGTAGTTAATTCCCAGTTTAGAGGAGTAGCAAAAAGTGCTGCGCCACGCTCCGCCGCATCGACTATCGATTTCAAACGCGCTCGATGGATCCGATACAAAAACTCGACCTTACGATGCTCTTTGACTTTGAACGCTCAAATGGACTTGAAGTAAAGGATTACATCTATTTATTTATTTATAATCGTGGCGGTTTAGTGGCGAGAACGTTTGATCCACATCAGCGAATTCAAAGCGACGTCATAGAATAGATAATATAGATAGAACGGACACTCCCCACCCCCCGCCAATTTCAAGCTTCCTCACCCCTCAGGCCGTTTGGGATACGCTAGGGAGCACTCAACGAAGGGCTGGTATCGAACATCTAATTCCTAACGAAATAACATCATGGTGGGTTGTTGTGCTGTTTACGGCTGTCCGTCAACTAAACGGAACAAGATTAAAAGCTTTATTTAATTTCCTAATGATAAAATAACGTAAGATTAGAAACTTTTCGATAACGTTGCTTTATAATATTACAAGCTTTGCTTAGTTTGGGGACAGATGGTGTTGTGTGTGAATTGTCTACCAATATTTATTTATTTATAATAACGAAGTCGTTTTTAACTCAAAGTTCGTAACTCACACAGCCAGTAACTTACGTGCCCAAGCACGGATTGATAATGCCTGGAGGAATAATTATAGTGACAGAATAAAGTTTCCTTCATGGGTAAGTGTAAAATAAAATGCGAATGTGTACCTACTAACAGAAATAGGTACCTGATCTATTCTATCATCGGTTTCTTTTCATTTTACGCGGCAATACAAACACCCCCAGATTTCTGAAACAATTTAGAAATCTGTGCAAATACCCTTTTAATTAGAATAGTATAATTTGGCTTCATTCTATTTATGTAACTCAACATTATAGCAAGTTTATAGACTACGTCACCAGGTGAACTCAAGGGGCACAACTATTCAATAAAACAATTCAGTAGCCCTAGCGCTAACGCACACATTCACGCGTGTGTACGAACGACATCTGCGTAGTTGTGTGAAGAGTAGGCAACTCCACAGCGGCGTTTGTATGGAATTTTAGTGGAGTGTCCGGGGTGTGGCGACGTATAAAACATGCGCCTCTGAGAGTTTTTCCAAGTGAGTGAAAGATAAATAAATTAAAATTAAATATTTGTGGACAATTCACACACCATCTGATCCCAAACTAAGCAAAGCTTGTAATATGGCGGCCAGATAGCTGATAGAAGACCTATATAGTTCTAAATACATACTTATTATATACTAGCTGAACCCGCTACTTCGTTCGCGTAAGCAGATGTTACTGACATATACATTAATTGGAAGTATCGTACGTCAAATATTTGGATAAGTAGTCATTGAAAAACCTTTGAGTTTGAGTGAATTTGTTTTTCCACATAAAAATTATTTAATTTTATCATCTTTATTTTCTTTTTAAACAAAATCAAAAATACTTGGTAAGGTTTCGTAGTATCGAACATAGCCGCAAGTGTTAAGTTTGTAGGATTTTATAGGATACATTATGAAAAGTCTGAAGCTAATGTGCATGATCTGATACCTACTTACCTATTTCTTTTTATCCGCAAGCTGTTTTCTAGCTGTTACCCGCGACTTCGCCGGCGTAAAATTTTGAACGAAGCCTGTGTGGAATCAAAATATTTAAAATTTTGAGTTTTAATGATATTCAAGCAAGTTGAACCCGTAAATCTAAGACAGGTCCTAGTGAAATGTTAATGTATGAATTTAATTGTAGGTAACACAGAAAGAAATCAAGAACGAAAGAATCCAAATTTGGCATCATAATCCTTTTAGCAGCAAAAACTTATTAGTACAATTTAGAATACCAGTAACGCCACCTAGTGATGAAAGAAAAAATACATACCACAATAGCAAAACATCGATTTAAATGGCCTTTAGTGCTTTTAGATTTAAACTGGCATTAGCGCCCTCTAATGAGAATATTATGTTGCTTGTTATTTTGATTGTGAACGCAAATCACCTATATTATCTACGCCAAAACGGGTGCATATATTTTTCATTTTTGGCTTTTACCTTACCATCACATCAAGTTCCTTAGGAAAATATATGTTTATAGGTATTAATATGGAGTTAAATGAAAATGTAGACTTATTAGCCCATGTGAAATTTTAGACTCTAAACTATATGTGTTTCGTATGTCAACCCTTATCGTTGTGCCGTTTTGACGTGATAGTTAATATTTGTTTCCTTAGGGCCCATGCTTCTTTTCAGGTTGATAGGTAATATATACATAAATGTGGTATTTCTGACTATGAGTTATTTGTTTCAATTTTCTACCAAATTTGCTTAGTCTTTCCTACGTCACAGTAACCTATAAGTAACCGATTTGCTATTTCTGAGTTCAAACTACGTGTGTTTTGAATTCCATCCAAATATGTTCAGCCGTTCCAACGTTGTCCTGTAAATATTATGAATGTCACTGTTTGGATGTTTGTTACGTAATACATAGAGTACTTATACATAGGCAATGTTTAGCCTATGTGTTCTTCCAGACTGTAATCTAATTCTATTTCAAATTTCAACCCGATCACTTGATACGTTCCGCCATGATTAAAGCGGCAATAGAAATACATCATCTGCGAAAATTTCAACTATCTAGCTATCACCGTTCTTGAGATACAGCCTGGTGACAGACGGACGGACGGACGGATAGCGAAGTCTCAGTAATAGGGTCTCGTTTTTACCCTTTGTGTACGGAACCCTAACAACGGTCTGCTTCGGTCACCGAAGCTTGTTGAACACTACCTTTAAATTTGAAGCAGTATTTGGATTGAAATAATACGTTTTCTAATAAGTTACGGGTGGTCTAGTAAGTTACAGCTGACCTAGTCGGGAGAACGGCGACTGTCGACCCGGAGACCCAGGGTTCAAAACCACGCGCACCACTATCTTTTCAGAGTCATGTTCGTAATGCCGGTAATTAAACCGGTGAAGGAAAACACCGTGAAGAAACCGAAATCTAGCTATAATCTAAGTTCTAAGTCATATGTCATCCACCAACCGACACTGGGCCAGCGTGGTGGATTATAGCCTTGTCTCTCTCCTTGCGAGAGAAGGCCCCGACGCCCAGCAGTGGGAACATTTAATGGGTTGTTTATGCTGCTACTTATTATGCTGATATGTTTTCTCCAAAATACAAAAATCTACTTCAATGACAGGTAATTTAATTCTGTCATTCGACTAAATTTTATAATAAGGTATGTCGTACAGATAAATCTAATCTCATTTTAGTTTTTTGTTGATATTTGAAAAACTAAAATGAGCTTTTTCGATATCTAAGATCACCTCTGAAGTATTTTCTACCAAACAAAAAAGGAATTATCAAAATCAACTAACAATTAGCGGAGTTATCGCGTAAAATAAAACCAAATAAAAAAAAACATGCAACCCGATTGAGAACATCCTCCTTGTTTGAAGTCGATTATAACCGAATGATGTTTGTTTTTCCACACAAAAATATATTTTTGACAATTATTTTGTCATCCAAGACGACGCGACGCGATCACGTGGGCACTTTCTAGAATCTAGATATTCTGTGGATGGTCTGTGATACACAGAATACTTAGAAGTTAGTATGTACCGAACGCGCCGCGCGTGTCGTTATTATTTAATGTTTGTGTAATTTCCGAACCAACGGTTCGATATTGTTCAAATTTTCACGGGGCAATATAAAAAATGTGTTCTTTCTAACAAAAAAAGAATTAATGAAATTAAACAACGCAAACATGAGTTATAACCAAATACACATTCTGACTTTCACCCCCTCCCGCAAGAAAACGGATCAGAATTTGGGGATCAAAAGTAGCCTACAGCAATGTCCTTAGTATAAACTAAAATCATGCCAAGTTTCAGCTGAATTGAATCAGTAGTTTCGGCGTGATGCGTGATCCCTATACAGAAAGACAGACAGACAGACAGACAGACAGACAGACAGACAGACATGAAAGAAAAAAAATGCAGTTTCGCCATCAGTATCGACTATGGAGTGCCCCAAACAAATTTTTTTCAAAATATCTTCAATGTACAGAATTCGACCCGTTACAGTTTTATTATAAGTATAGATAGATAGAAACACCCAGACACAGTGCAAACATTTGAATTCATCACACAAATATTTGCTGGGTGGGAATCGAACCCACCACCCTCGGCGTTGCAGGCAGAGTTACTACCCACTAACCCACGAGGCCAGTCGAGATGAACAAGTTTCTTATAACCACTGGATTCAAAGGAGACGATATGCATAGGGAGGAATCCGACATGTTCTAAGAAAGACACATTTCTAGAACATAAATATGTTATCCGCCAACCCCACTTGGCCAGCGTGGTGGATTATCGCCTTTATTTATCCTTGTAGGAGAAGGCCTCGAGCCCCAGCAGTGGGAACATAAAGATAGCTCATGCTCAAACCAATTTGTAAAATTATTTTATGTTTCAAATGTAGAACTTTCAACAAAATTGATTGAATTATTTTTGAAATCTCTAAATATTGCTTAGATCAACAACACGCTTAAAAACGGGACTCGAAATGTATCCCATGCAGATAGCTAACAGAGGACATTAGCTACTACGATACTATCTTATTTCTTACTAACAGTATAAATGCAAAAGTTTGTTGCTGGTTTGCTGGGGCTTGTTGCTAGTTTATCAATAAGAATAACATAATTGTAATATTTATTAAGGGACTAGCAGCGCCCTGCGGTTTTGCCAGCGTAGTTCCTGTTCTCGTTATTTTCCGAGGATAAAAAAAAATGTCTTTGTGTTCTTCCAACAAAAAGGGTACCCAATTTCAACTTACTATGATCTAACTATATTGTAAATCTCGATCCGATGTTCTGATGTGAACGAACAACAAACATCCAAGCTTTTGCATCTTTAATATTAGTAGGATTTTTTTTCAACATATTCGATGCACGGTAACCGTATGAACGTATGATATAGATAGATGGTAGAGCTCGTGCTACGTATTCTGTGCCCTGCGCCTCGCAGACTGGTCGACTATAAAAGGGCACTTTTTCGTCTGGCGGTAATCGTTAACTGCTAGCGCCACTACGGCAATTAGTGACGGGCGAGTGCTCGTGTTTCCGGTGTCGATAGAAAAAGACTCGATGAAAAAATGTCGACAAAAAAATGGACGCCGCAGACGATACGTCGAGACGTAACTCGACACCTGGCCTACTGATTGGGAGTAAATTATTACTTATCTATTCAACAGGAATCTCGAATGTACAAACAATCTAGAGCTTCTTAACAAAGGCTGAAACATGAAACTTGATACTAGAGAAACTAAATTATTGCTGATGAAGATTTTATAAGCTAAATAGGTTAAATTATATAATTTTATATCCCCTATTTAATACTGTGATTATTTAATAGTTTAGTGAATTTAAGGATTTTTTAATCACTAAAAAAGAAAACTCATTCGGAAATAACCGTACAATCTGAAGTTTTTATTGAATTATTAATTTTAACGTGTCTCATAGTGATGAATGAATATTAAGACAAGTTTACTCAAGTACAAGGGGAAGAATGATATATGAGAATGATAGAGCATGAGGGTAAAATTTTTTTATTAGTTTCCTGCAAAAATGTATTCAAGGCAATGTTTACTACAAAGAGAAAATACTTTCTTATGTATTTATTTGTCTACGAATAAGCTAAAACTGTATTATAGTCAGAGCCAAAAATAATCCCTGCACAAATATGATACTATTGTTATCAATATTATTGAAATAGAAGTACTAGTCTATAAGACATTGGAAAATAGTAAACCTGAGCTTAGCAAACACTAAAAATTAAAAATACAGTGTCAACAAATAGATTATAAATATGCATATCTTATACATATGTACCTACACAATAGCCAATTGTTTTACTAATGTGCGTTTAGAGCTTTAATCATATTTTAAATTACTTATGTCCCCGTTACGAACATGAGAAAACATTACAAAACCTCTAACATCACATAATTGTTGATTTCAGAGAAACAACTAAATAATTCTGATTAAAACGTTTCGGGATATTCGCATAATAACATCATATCCCGATCTGTCGTCGGTTACTCATAAATTTCGGTGCGTTTTTTACCGCAAGCTCTCGAGTGTTGTCAAAAAACTGTCTGTCTGTTTGAAAACTTAAACTAATGTTCCATGATGTTGTTTACACACAAAAACTGCTAATGGTGTCTATAATTAATAGTTTCTGAGCCAATCGTTCTATTTTTAAATCGAATCAATTCTCACGATTTGTCGAAATATTTCCAAAACAAATAATCGAGTGTAGTGATGCTAAAAATGTCGATAGTAATTTTAAAATCGATTGTATTTGTAAACAATACGCGAAAATCAAGAGCAAGGCCGGTAATTGACATTCCTCGCATTTTTCCGTTATGAGTTATTGCTAAAAGCTTTAACGTTAGAAATAGATGAAGTCTGAAATGTGTGATAGTAATAAAAAGTCTCATTACCACGTCTGCGTTTATATGAAACTTTTCAAAAATATGAGCATTTAAATGCTTCGTTTTAAACGTCTACGAAAATAGCACTAGTAAAATATGGAACATCAAAGTAGTAATGCATTTTATTTCAGTAGTTGTTTAGAAGAAATATGTTTATTTGTTGAAATAGAAAAGGAATTTACTAAAGAGAATTATCACTTGACAACAAATTAATAAATATAATATGAGAGTGGAAAATACGGTTTTAGAGTAATACATTTTTTTATACTAAAAAATCCAACTTCTGTGACTTTAGGCCTTCTCTTGCAATATTAGAGGGAGAGAGAGAGTCGAAGCTATAATACACCACGCTGGCCCAATGCGAGTTGGCGGATGTGTCATGACCTCGAAAGATTCTGGAAACATGTCGGTTTTCCTTCACCGTGAAAGACAATAACAAATTTATTCATTTACACTTTAAAAAAACGCGAACGAACGGTGCAGGAAAACGCGAACCTACAACTCCACAATACAATCGAAAATCGCCCGTGTTAAATTATTTTGTTTAAGTTAGTCATAACTAAATCACCATTATGTAGATTCCCATGACTTTTTAACCGACTCCCAAAAAGGAGTAGGTTACCAATGTAAATACGGAAACTCCTGATATTGTCAGGGTGAATTTTTGTGAACAGATTTTAAAAATAAAGGAGTCAGAATACATGTAATCTAATATAATACTACGAAACAGCAATTTTTTTTTGCAGAAGAAGAAGCGTGACAAAACGGTCAAAACATGTGCTTGACAGTAAGCAACAAGCTTTTCCATACAGCCAAGTGCCACGCAACTATTTCAACACGAAAACTCCAAATGATCCTAGCATTTCGCTGCGCTCGTCACCCAGATATATAATTGATTTCTCTCTTAGCCTAGAAATTTCTCAAAAAAACATACCCTTTAAACTGGAACACAGTAATGTTTGTACATTACTCATAGGTGGTAGAACAAGGTGTGGTACTTCTCTAGAAAGACTCAAGGAAAAACTCTACAAAGATTGCGTGTAGTTATTATAAAGACAATGAAATTTCATAGATATCCAGGATTCTCTTTTTAATACAGTTCTCATATCTTACGGCATCATTGCCTAAAACTTTATTCATAAAAAGATACAATTTGACATATACAACAGAATCAATATTTGTCAAAATGAATAAAACTGACTCGTCTAACTTGTTTCACAGTAAACATAATAAATCTGTCTTTCAGTTCAATAACATAAACAATTTCTGCAATAACGATAATCTTTTACACCTCAATCGAATTACGTTCAAGTACATCACTACTCATCGAGAATAATCAATAACAATCGAATCTGTCAGTAGCTACTCGAGTCGTACTCGGAACAATTGGGGATCGATCAACACTCAACACTATGCACTTAGAGTAGTCAATACAACAGATGTGCATGTTTCGATGAGGCTTACTTTGCTTTTCTATTTTGAGCAAATGAATAATACTGAACTGAATTATAACGTTAAATCAAAAGAATATGATTTGTTTAGTAATACTTCTCATTATTATTATAAATTATGTCGCCGTTTCTCGTAGCGACCAGTAATCGACCAAGTTCACCAAAACCGTCATATCAGCTGACCCCACTGGCATTTAAAATATTTATCAAAGTAAAGCCAGAAAAAATATATTATTGAAGAGATTAAGAGCTAGATTAGACATTTTTCTGCCAGGTCAGTTAGAAAACTTCTAGCTAAATAAGCAGCTTTTTCATTTAATTTCAAACCTATACACACTTCTCAATGTCACTGAGAAACATTTATATCTTGTAAATGCAAGGACTAACCGATTGCCAGCCAATTTTATATAAAGCAAAATACCATAGCCTAGTCATAAATCAGTATGAGATAACGTGTTTATTACCTATAAACACCCCATGAAAATATTGTATCCTATTAAAATGATAGATCGGCATTATCGATATTTTCTTCTGAATAAAATGTTATGATCTATCAAAAACTTATAGCACCTAATAAGTTTTGTTATCAATGCTTAGAAATTATTACAAGTCGCTATAAATCAACGATAACACACTTTTTATTACCATTTCAGTTCAATGAATATCACTCATTTGATCGATAAAATGTTATTACGATTAGTACAATACTTTCAATTACGTAAAATAATTGAGTAAATACATTTGTTATATTGTCATAGTTAGACTGTCGTGAAATAAATCCCGTAGGTACTTATTGAATGATAATCAAAATTAGAAATAAATTCTATAAATAAAACATACGGGAAAACTGTTTAAGTTGTATAATGAAATCTCAGGCCAATTGTAAAATTATTTGCAAAGCGTAACTAGTTATACACACCTTTTAGTAGTATTAGAACAAGCAATAGTCATATTAGAACCAATCTCATTCTATCATATTAACTAAATACCTATTAACGATAATATAAAAACAATACATTAGAAATAATTTAGTCTTAACAATTTATTATATTAATAGTAATACTAATAACAGTCAATTAATTGTTTAGTGGTAGTCGGCAATTTAAATGGATTAAGATATAAATATAATTATAAGAGTAACTCATCTACACGAACCCGGATAATACTAAATTCATTAGATCCATCGCGTGCGTAACAGTCAAAATGATTTACCGCCATTGTCAACACATTCTCACCTAAAAGAAAGGCCGTTTAACCACGCAAACAATCATCAAAAGGCTACCATTATCCTGAGTCGTTATTCGACGTGTTAAGATTTACACATTTACACAATTGGTGTAAAACAAACAAAAATATGTGTATCGGTCGTCTCCCCGTCGTTAAAAGCGAATAACGTCTTTAATCAGCCTCGCAGAGGCTGTTTTACGATAGGCATTAAGAGAAGCGCGTGTGAGGTCGCTGAACTTTGACGAAAAACTCAAACTAATTATGGCTACTAATTAGTGCAGAGTTATTGTTTGATATAAAAATTATTGTTTAATTTAACGTGTGTTAGTTTTTATTGGATTTTAAATTGATTCTTAGAATATTGTTTAATTTCAACAAAACGTTAAAGTTGATTTTGTTGTTGATTTGAGTTGAGTTGAGTTGACTTAACTTTTACTAACATCTTGGAGTTTTTCAGTAGGGGAACATGAAGTGGGTTTCCCATGTTAAGTCAGTTAGATTGATTTATAATGTAGTATTTTTTTTATTGTAACGAGACGTTTTAAAAAAATCTTTTTTTTTTCAAAAATAGATTAGACTTAATACGATTTGAACATATATATTTATATCGTCCAAATCTAAGGTTTTTTGAACTTTAATGGCTTATTATATCTAAATTATTATATTTTATGTAATTAAAATACCTATTGTATGGTTTTCTTTCTATAATAAAAGTGGCCTTAATAAAAGTAATCCTTGAAAATTAAAAAAAATAAGTAACGAAGTGAATGTGAACACCACGAATAAACAAAACCCGCACAAGACAACCCAGTCCATCTGGTAGGTAATTTGAAACAATAGAATGGAAGTCCAAGGTCTGAAAATGCCACAGGTAGCACAGAATACTGCTTTATGCACATGTCCAACAAAGTGACACGTAAAATAGCGTAAAAATAACTTAGAAATGTTTGAGCACAACATTACAACATTTTTAGAACTAATGACAGTTATAAACATTTTTAACCGATTTCAAAAAAAGGATTTTGATTTATTGTATGCATGTTACGCGATATCTCTGTCAATTGTGTAACGATTTTAGGCTTATTTTTTGTTTAATAGATTATAGTTCAAAAGTATGGGACTATCCATGTATTTTTTTTTTAAATTGGTGGAGTGTTTTATTATTATGAACAAAAAACTAACATTTTAGTTTAATTTACATGGACGACGCTACGTAGAAAATTTCATCTCATGAAATTCGGTCAGCGTCTGAATTTAATTTTGAAAAGGAAATCGGTTTTTGGTTTTTTCGGAGAAAACAAATTTATTTTTAATTTTATCCTTTAGAAGCCAATTTACGCATATCATCTACCTAGATCATGATGAGCTTATGCATAAAAAAACAACATCAAAATCGATCTATACAGGTAGAAATGTTATCGTAGTAAATCATATGAAAGGATGTCGATGAGAAAAGTCTTATGTTTTAAAAACTTCAGAAGTCATAGAAAGGTAAGGAAATTCTAATTTCATCAACTTGCAAAGTTGTATTTAAATCTACCAGAATGGACATTCAAATATTTAAAATTAAGTAGCGCGGAATAAGAAATTTAAAGCAATATAACTAGTGCTATAAATTTCTTAACAATAGCGACATATATTTTTACGCTATGTCTATTATTAACTGTAGTTTAGGTCACCTATCCGCTGTTATAAGCACTTGTTACGCTGGTGGTTTCATATAACGTCCTCGAATTTCCTGTCTAATGATTGTCTATGTCTAGACGATAGTACTGGATCATTTGCGGTATGCATACAGCTGGCATGGAGGAAATAGGGGATTTTCTGTGACCGATCTAAAAAAAAAGTCAGACTAAAACTGTAAAAATTGTATGGTACGATCATAAATCCCCGACCGAAAATGACTGACGCCATTCTCTTGTTGAATGGCCAGGTACATAATTTGAACCAGATAGAGACCTTAACATGTGTATTGATAATGAAAAAAACTTATTAATTAAGTATACATGATTAAACTAACAAACAGAAGACCGAATTTCAAAGTACTAGGATCGCATAGCAAGCAGGAGTCATAGCTCGTTCTATCGAATCCCAAAGGAGAGACGTCCCAATTTCGCAAACGTTTCAATTCAAAAGAATACAACAAAAATACCGCGAGTTGGCAGCAGACTAGGGCCTTGACCTAACTACCGTAATTACCTTACATCCAGATACTATTGGCATTGGTACATAGCTACATAGGTGAGGAAGGTTGTAAACAATATGCTAATAGATTTCTGTAGGTGGCGCTTTCAACGAGAACGGGGCAGTCAACGCGTCAATTCTTTGATCTATAGACACCACGACCCACTCCAACAAGACCCACGGTTAATCTTTGAACTAAAAGAAAATGTATGTTTGAATTTACATTCTTTGATTCACAGCACACATAGAATTATATCACAAAAATCTTGCATCTTGGAAAACAAGTTTTTCCAAAACAATGTTTGGATGGAAAATATTTTTGAAAAAGCTATGGCTGGATCTCACTTTGACTTGACCCTAGGAATAGAGCCATTTATTAGACTACTTTTCACTAAATAATGTTAACATTGCACGGGGCTTAAAGACAATATATATATATATATTTTTTACCTTTTATAGGCTCACACTTGACCGCCATCTCGCCTGATGTTAAGCGACGATGCGGTCCTCGATGGAGCGTGCTTACCTAGAAGAAATTAATTGCTTAAGCCCCATACAATATAAACAGTATGTGTTCAAATCGGGAAAGTTTAAAAACAATACATTTCACCAAGACAAAAAATCAGATATCAGATGTATAAATAAATAATAATATAGTATCATGAAGTCAGTTAAATTTTAGATTCGGGGTATGCAACTGATCTACGTGTTCCTATACCACCTTTCCTTTTTACTGTCAGACTACTCACAGCTCGAAAAAGTGACATTGTTTCATGGATAACGTTCCAAAGACTCGAAGATTCGAGATCTTCTGTGATAAAAACGTCTAGAATGTCGTCTGTAGAATGCGTTGCCTGAGTGGTGTTTTCCCCGATAGCTACACTCTTGGTGTCTTCAAATCGAGTATGATTATTTTTTTTAGGTTAGCACGCTCCATCGCAGACCGTATTGTCGCTTAACATCAGGCGAGATGTCCAGATGATCCAGATACCTACATGTGCTTGATGGTAAGCAACATGCCTGCCACATAACAGCACGTCACTGTGGTGTTAGAATCACTATTACTAATTACGAAGCTATTAGACTATGAATAGTCCAAATCATTGCCTAGCACTGCACTGCACTTGTCACCCAGAGGTATAAGTTGTATAATATCTATGCCCTGTAATTTCACTGGAAACATTGCCCTTCAAACCGGGACACAATAACGTTTGCACATTACTGCTTGACGGTAGAATAGTGTGGTATTTCTGTGAGTTCAAGAGTCCTATCACTACCATTGTTTTTATAGCATAGAGCGACGAGACGAGCCGGACATGTGCTTGATGGTAAGCAACTTACCTTCCACATAACAGCACAGTGTAAATCTACAATAGTTACAAAAAAATAAGATAGTCATACAGATATGTGACTGCCCTAGTGGCTTAGTTGGTAGTAGCTCTGCCTGCGAAGCCGAGGGTCGTGGGTTCGATCCCCACCCAGTGCAAATATTGTATTATATCAGCTATCTGGCTGCCATCACACAAGCTTTGCTTAGTTTGGGGTCAGATGGTGTTGTGTGTGAATTGTCCACCAATATTTATTTATTTATTATTTATTTATTTATGTTTTGCATATTTAAATTCAAGTACATACAAATAGATACCGCCACACCGCCGTGGATACTAGTGTGTATGTAGAGTAGACAGGTCGTGGGAACGCGCGATAGAACAAAGCGGACGGTTCGAGTACCGCTAATTACCGTACTTAGTACGTACTTAGCTTAGTTTAATGCGACGAGAGCGGTCTGATTGTGCCCGTTGTCTCCACTTCAAAGTTATAAACCCGAAATCTTAGTTGATATAGAAACGTTTTAAAACTCCATTTTCCACTTTCATAGTATCATTAATTACGGGATTTTACCGTAGTTATATGACGGGGTTAGTCGACGCTATTTCGATGCCATTTCATGCGCTATGTTTACGGGTAAACTTTGAAAAAATCAATGGTGCATAAAACTGTATCTATATAACAGGCCTCGTTTCACCACGATATCTATAAGTCTCTACGCCGTTTTTAAATTTCGATTAACATTATATATTAACTCTTTAAAATTTGATCAATATTTTCACGTACGAAATACCTGTGAAAAGTTTGAGTTAAGTAAAATTGGTATAAAAATGTTTCAATGTTTGTAGCGTCAAAAAAATAGACAGTCATAGGAACTGCCAATAGAAGTGAAAACTTATAACTCAGAATTTGATAGCTTACTTTGGAAACTACGCGGGTGAAACCGGAGGACGTGGCCATGAGCATGGTCACCTATAAACTCGGGACCGGGTCCCGAGCTTACCCGAATATTTCTTATCATTCCCGAGCGTGACGGTAGAATTAAATTCACAGGTTACGAAAAATCTGTCTGTGGCGCGCTTAAAGAAATTTTCACTTTATCTCTCGAAACATAATTTTGTTATACGAAGACAATTTTTAGCAAAGTTAGCCAGTCGGCTTGGGGAAATACCACACCGATGTCAGTTATTCCTCCGGTTTGAAAGGGAATGTTTAGAGAGTAATTATGGCGCATGAAAATATATCATCTTGTATAATTGTGTAACGAGCGCAGCGCAAAGTAATACATAGTTAGGACTACTTACGAATATATTCCAATTATTGTGTGACTATGTGCTGTAGGCGGGCGTGTTGCTCACCATCAGGTACATGTCCTGCTCGTCTTGTCACTCTAGAGAGACGATCGTCTTAACATTCCATGGATTCACCGTGCGGGTGCCGGGTCCATCGTGTGGCAGAGAGAGAAATCCCGAGTAGATCCCGAGACTTGTGACTCGGGCGTAGGTTTAAGGGGCCCCTTTCTGACGTACATCAACACTCACCTTCACTACTCGTTTTTCTCGCCCAGCCAAATCTGATATCGAGCCTACTAGTGCAGCTTTGGATACTCGTTCTAGTATAGAACTTACTGCACTCCTGGACAAGCCAAGGTCTTTCAGCAGGTTATAGAGAGAAAAAAATCTACGAAAAAAGAAATACGTAAATATTATAACGGTATCACTCAAAACTTCCAAGCCTATAACTTAACTATATATTCGTAATTTATTTGTTTGTGAAAGAAAAAAATCGAGTATAGTGTATGATGCAGCCGATAGCTGACGTCACCGCTGCAGCCGTTTAGTTTTCCCCGCGCGCGGCAGATGCGGCGTCAGCTGCGCCGGCGCACGTTGCGCTGCGCGCGCCAATTCGCGTTACACAAACAACACTGCTGTTTTTTTACGAAATTTTGCTAAAGTCATATTTTTATGGATACGGCGGCGTGTTTATTGCGAACTAACAACGTCTCACGGTTTTGCTCGCGTAGTTCTCTTTATTTTTATGTTTCCTCCATAAAAACACAGTCTATTCAATCATAGTATTCCATGTGATAAAATATAAAACCAAACCGTAGCGTATGTGGTATTCTAGACTATATTCTATGTTCCAAATTTTAGTCCAATCCGTTCAAACGTTCCGACGTAATTTAGCAACAAACATCCAAAGATCAACATTTTTCGTATTTATAATATCGGTAGGATGTTTTATTTTAAGCTAGCGATTTTGCTCATGTAACTGTAAACATGACCGGCCAAAATACTCTTATTCATAGATAATTAACCTATGACAGTTGGTATTTAGTGGCCTTTACTACCTACCGAACTTCGGGATACGGCAGAGGCCACAGAGCCCAGCTAACGTATTCTCACCCGTAACCATACCGACGCATATCCGTAGTGCATATCATAAACTTCTTTTCCGTCTATTCATCATAATCTGTTCAAAATTACCGGGTGGTGAAAAAAAGCGTCCACCTGCTTAATACAGTAAGCGGTGTTACGTTGGAAAACAGGCCAGGGTAGTGAATGAAGAAACGTCCGTCTACGTGGTGCAAGTAGTGGCGTTAAAGTCAAAGTACCTACTTTATTCATAAATTTACAATTTACACGTCAATTAATACAAAACAAAACAAAAGAAAGAGCATACAAATTGTATACATTTTCAAAGTTTGAAATTACTGTATTACAATAATGATTGTACAGTTAAGTTGGAAGCCACAGCTGGGTGGGTAAGGAAGGAACATTCTTTAGTGTAGTGCAGTGGCTGGCGTAAGTTGAAAGCCAGCGTTAACGGTCAAGGAAGGAGCGTCCACCTGCGTAGTGCAGTGAGTGGCGTTAAGTTGGAAGCCAGGTCTGGGTGGTCACGGAAGGAGCGTCCACCTGCGTAGTGCAGTGAGTGGCGTTAAGTTGGAAGCCAGGGCTGGGTGGTCACGGAAGGAGCGTCCACCTGCGTAGTGCAGTGAGTGGCGTTAAGTTGGAAGCCAGGGCTGGGTGGTCACGGAAGGAGCGTCCACCTGCGTAGTGCAGTGAGTGGCGTTAAGTTGACAGTGTCCGGGCGGCGCGCAGTTCATTAAACTCGGTTGGGCGGGCGGCGGGCGGCACGGAAATAGCTCGCGACGCCGCGTACCGATCGCAGATCAATCCGCTCACTTCGACAATTCGCCTCTTCAACTAATACTAATATCCCACTAATATTTTAGACGAAAGTTTGGATCTTTGGATGAACAATCACGGAACGGCTAAACGGAGCGCATTGAAATTTGGAAAATTCTTAGATTATATTCTGGATTGGAATAGCAAAACTGCCAGTTTTTATCGCCGGAACTCGGCTGTCCAACTTGCAGTACCTCTCTGGTACAGCCGAGAAATAGGTACTGCAAGTTAAACAAAACTTTCGTAACTCAAGTTCTGAATTCAAAAGCTTTAGGTACTTTTAACACAACTTTTGCCACTTGATTTGTTTGATGTTACAAACATGGATCTTGTACAATTTTATTTAAAATAAAACATTTTGGCTCGCAAAACATTTTAGTAAATGTTTATACCTATGTGTGATGAATTTTTGATATAAATTACTTATTACTATCTTTCTATAAATAACCTATTCTCCTCAACGCAAGAACTTTTGACCTAAGCTAGTTACAATGTTTACCAAATTGGCTAACGTCAGAGTGTCAGTATTTTGTGACGTGACGCTGACAGTGTGCGCGGCAATCGTAAAAATAAATAAAATAAATAAATATTGGTGGACAATTCACACACAACACCATCTGACCCCAGACTAAGCAAAGCTTGTAAGATGGCGGCCATAAATGTACTCCTAGTTTTCCGTAAATCGCCAAAAGAAGTACCTATAACTTAAAAATCGTGAATACATTATTATATTCCTTCAAACTCCACTGTTCTCGGTGGCTCGACAGATTTCAGTGCCTGTAGCACTATAGGTGCAATCTAATGTATTTTCGTTACATAATTGAAGATTTGGAATACTCTGCCAGCAGTAGTGAACCCGCAAAACTATAATCTGGGAACCATGAAACGAAACTAAATGGATATCTTCTTCATATTACATCTTAGACCTTGTCTGTACCCTGATTTATTTGATAAGATTTGCAAGCCCATTCGCGTAAAAAATAAATCGTACCTACATACACGTTCGAAAATTTAAATAAATATAAGGTTGCCATCCGTCCGGGTTTCCCCGGATTTGTCCTAGTTTGGACGGCGTCCGGCAGCGTCCGGGGCGGATTTCATCTTCATCTTAATATAAGACGAGATAATAACATTTTCATCTCACCAGCTCGGAAAGAGTACTTTTGCTCCTCGATATCAGGGCGCAAAAGTCGTTTTTACCCTCTAGAGGTTAAAGTAAATTTGAATTTAGAGTATCGTGTGTACTGAGGTTTTGAATTCAAATCATAATTCAACCTATTTATTTCTACCTCCTTGGTGCCGAATGCATCATACATTTTTTTTTAACATGTTAAAAACTCAGACTCGGAACCTCCTTGATTTACTTACTTTTTTTTAATTTGCTTAGTGCGAAAACATTTAAAAATTTGCATTTAGTCATTTCCTCGCTGAGGTGGAATGAAAAGTTACTTGTTGCACTCGAGTGCAATGATTTTTCACCTTGTGCTCTTTTGATTCCCTTGCTACGCTCAGGATTCTAATTTTGAATCACTCGCTGCGCTCGTGATTCAATTTTAGGATCCTTCGCTTTGCTCGGTCATCAAAATTGAGCACGCGGTTAAAAATATACTTTGCAGTCTTGTATAACAAATAACTATTTTTTACACATAACTATGTGTAAAAAACGTTGTGTAAAAAAATGTTGACATGTCCAGGTTTTGGGCTCAATAATCTGGAAAATCCGGGGTTTTCACTAATCTTGTCCTGGGGGTCTACCGCCTAACGCTACTGCTTTCGGCAATGCTTTGATTTGTGACGTCATCTGCCAATTTGGTACCGCCGATGAAAGCCGAAAACAACATCTGCTTTCCGTAAAGCCGAAAGCAGATGAATGAACGAAACTCATACATTTGCACTGAAATAGCGACCGCCTAATTTTTATCTGCTTTCAAGCAAAGCATTTTCTGCTTTCAAGTAATGTCATGAAGACATGGCCAAATTCGATGCTGCTTTGCGATTGCTGTAGTGTAATTTTCTAGTATTTTCGTTATTAAACTGCCTTGTCAAGATAGATAATTGTGTGGTGAATATATACAATTGCGGGAACACTGATAACTTCCCAAGTTTCGTCATAGAAACGGTGATTTTACTAAAATAAGTAAATCACAGAATTTTACACTTTGGGAGGCAAAATTCCCGAAAACCGAGACATCAAACCTGAGATAAAGGTAAGAAGGAACTTTGGTATAATGAACTAGAAACCTTTTTTGTTTTGATAATAATACCTACCTACTTATAGCTTTATATATTATCATTTGCGATTTAATAGGTACTTTTCACAAATTGTCATAGAAACTAGCTAAGTTACTACCTACTATAAGTTATTATTTTAAACATTCTGCTGCTTGAGATCAATATTATTGCGAGAGACTTGTTATCAGCACATTAATAATATTTTGATGGTAGGTATTGAATATAAAACAATAATAGACATGTATAAAAAATTGAACTGCAGAATGTGCTTTAAAATAATAATTAGCAAGCATTAGATTCCATATTATAAACCTACATAGGTAATTTATGAACCAGCCACCTAATATTACCTCTTACTAATATCATAAATGTGAAAGATTGTTTTGTGTTTGTTGCTTAATCTCTTTGGGGTGTCTGAACGGATCAGATGAAAATATATAAATGTACTTTCTATAACAGGAAAATACTTGGATACTGCACGGGTAAAGCTGTGGGGTGCTGCAGGTCATGTAATGAAATGTTAATATTTCATATCAATATAATTAATCTTTTTGTTTTGTTTTAGGAGTCACAAGAAGTATTGACTGCTGGCTGATCCCATAGCATACAAGAAAACAATGAGTTGTCTCAGAAGAGTACCCAATGTCACCAACCCCATAGAACTGTTAAAAATTATTGAAAATAAATACACGGACATTATTTATGTGTTATGATTCCTTATTTCTTAATCTGAATGGGAAATAGAAAACCTTTGCCTAAGTTATCTTACGATCAAAGAACAAACATGATCTTCAGTTTAAATAGCTAGTCTGGCTGGCCTAGCTGATAGTAAGTCTGCCAAGCCACTGCTGTAGACCAAGCGAAGCGAATATTATAATATCAGCTATCTGGCTCCCATAGTACAGGTTTTGCTTAGTTTGGGGCTAGATGGTGTTGAATGTGAAATTTCCACCACCAATATTAATAACTGTAATAGATTGATGTATAAATTGGACATTTATATGTATTTTAAGGACATTGAGTACTTTGACTTTAGAAAACCTTGTTATTGTTACATCTCAAGGTGTCACTGTTTGGAGACACCTGGGGCACACCACTTTTAAGTGAAGTACAGTACTAGGCAGTGATTTATTTACTCTTCCTGTTCAATAGTTGTATGGTTGCTACCATCAGGCATTATCTCATCTCAATCTTCTACTCCATGAATCTACACATATAAATCAATATGTGTAGATTCATGCATCATTAATTAATCATTACATTTGTGTGCTACACTAAAATTCTCATTTAGGATCAAAAATATTAATTAAAACACAATATTTATTGTTATTATTGTTGATGCAACAGATACATTTAATTTTCAATACTTTTTACATCACAATCTTGTAAATAATTATAGGTACTTCGACAATCACTCTTCAAACTTCGTTTTAATCAATCAGCGACGTCACTTCAGGAAGTTGTTTTGTGAATTGAGATGGTCTCAGAGAAGCTTGATATATCAGCCACCGCAACCATGACGCATAACAACAGATATATCTGAAACAAAGCACTTTTATTTTAACATATAACTTATTGATGCCATATATTATTTTTATTATTTGTATATTGGTAGGACTTTGCTAAGTCTCACTAGGAAGTCAACACCTTTCCCTGTTTTTCTACAGCCACGCACGCAGTAATGTGCTAACAGAATCAGAATCCTTTATTACTTATAAGTTCACTGTGTATCACTTCGATGAAGTGTCCATAGAAATCACAGGGCCTAGAGATGATTATCTAATCAGAAGCCAAGCCGTGGGTCATGGGTTCGATGACCCAGTGCAAATGTTTGTGTGATTAATAAAATGTTTGTATTTGCCTGTGTTTTCTATGTATAATAAGTATGTATTTAAAATATATAAGTATTATATCAGCTATGTGGCTTTCATAGTACAAGCTTTGCTTAGTTTGGGGTCAGATCATGTTGTGTGTGAAATGTCCACCAATATTTATATTTTATTTATTATCTCTAGGTGCGCAGCGCAGTGCAGTGTTAGCTACTGATTTGACTCTAGTTCCAATAGGTTTGTGACACTGTACTGTTATAGGCAGGTGTGTTGCTTTTCAAGAGGTACATGTCCTGCTCTTCCCACCACTTCTATAGACACACCACACACCAGTCCGCCTGAGCCGCCGTCTCGGCAAACATTCTATCTATATTAATATAAGGCAGCCCAATTTATGCTTCTACTGGTGCCTTCTCTCAATGACAATGATGACAGACTTATAAGTACATCAGCACTAAGAAAAATACTCTAAAGTGGTGTAAGCGGGCTTCGACCCACAACCTCACGAAATGTGAAAACAAGCTTATAATTATTAGCAACGATAGACACTATTCAAATTTGCCTAAACTACTAAATAATATATTCGATATTCATATAATGTTTTCATTGTTTTACATAAATTAAATTGTAAATGTTTACCTCAGATAGAGGTTGTATAAAGTGTAAACAATATACAATGCTGCCAGCCAATAAATCGAAAGATTGCTAGGGTTACGTGGAAATTTTTAATTATACAATTTACTTTGGCGGAGAATAATAGGTAACTTGTAACAATTTCTTATGATGAACACTTCTTTTAAAACAAATGTTTTCATTACATTTAAGAAAGAACGATGATTTCCTATCAATTACGGATATTTGAGGTTTACGTAAAGTATTATAATAATAATAATAAATAATAATAATAAATAATAACAACTCATCGCATGCTACACCCGCGCTCGTCTGTTATGAGACTGTATATTCCGCGGAAGTGGGGAGGTCGAGGCTTTTTAAATGCCAAGAACCTACACAACCGCGAAGTATGCAGTCTCAGGGATTATTTCCGCAACAGCGAGTCCGGGATGCATCGCGATGTTGTGGCAGTTGACAGAAGCTTCACGCCTCTTTCACTGGCAAACGAGAACTGGCGTAAACCATCGGTGCTCAGCACTGATGATCGCAAGGAAGTGTGGAAGAGCAAGGAGCTGCACGGGCGATTCTATCGGCCCTAACGGGACCCGATGTGAATCTGCTCGCGTCGGTGAACTGGCTACGCTTTCGGGGACCTCTTCGGAGAAACCGAAGGTTTTGTCTGTGCAATTGCAGACGAGGTTATCAAGACGAACAATTACCGGAAATACATAATGAAGGACGGTACGGTCGACATTTGTCGGGCATGCCGCCGTCCAGGCGAATCTCTTCGTCATGTTATTTCCGGTTGTTCGCATCTTGCTAACGGCGAGTACTTGCACAGACATAACCTAGTAGCCAGGATCATCCACCAGCAACTTGCTCTTCGACACGGCCTTGTCGAGTCCGAGGTGCCGTACTATAAGTACGCACCTCTGCCAGTTCTCGAGAATGGTCGTGCGTTGTTCTACTGGGACCGCTCTATCATCACGGACAGGACTATTGTCGCCAATAAGCCTGATATCGTGATGGTAGACCGGTCCGAGCGCCAGGCTGTGATCGTCGATATCACCGTACCACATGACGAGAACCTCGTGAAAGCCGAGAAGGACAAGCTTAGCAAGTACCTTGACTTAGCTCATGAGGTTACCGCCATGTGGGAAGTTGATTCGACGATCATAGTCCCAATAGTCGTGTCGGCAAACGGCCTTATAGCGAAAAGTCTCGACCAACATCTCAAGAGACTTTCGCTAGACGGTTGGGTTAAGGGCCAGATCCAGAAGGCAGTCATCCTTGACACAGCACGCATCGTCAGGAGGTTCCCTCTCTCTGCAGCCCTAACCACCGGTAGCTTGGGTCCTGCCCCGCTGCTGGCGGCACCCTAGTTTTTAAGTTTTTTATAATGTTTATATTTTTATACCTATTGTAAAAAACTTAGAAATTAAGAAGAATGAATAAATAACTGAATAATAATAATAATAATAATATTTTATTCCAGAATTAGTTATTCCATATACAATAATGTAGCCTAGGCAGAACTTTAAATATAAGGTGGGAACACTTGGATTAATTGTCAAATATCGCGTTCCGTTTTTTGTTTTTTCCTATCTTCGGTTAATCGTAATGCTAACAATGCTCTTGTATAATGATCTTCATAAATGAATAATAAATGTAAAGTAAAACAGATTTACAATAACTGAAGTAATTTGAAATGTGAACCGATGCCTTGAGACGTTTAAACTGTTCATCACACTTATAAAATATTTTCGCATCGACTAGTTTGACGAAACCGATTACGTGGTGTCGAAACGTAATTACTGAACGCATTTCTTCACTTATTTTTGATCTGTGATTGCACGGCCAATTTTTGAAAGCAGATATAGTTAGGCGATCGCTCTGAAATGAAAGCATGACAGGACAAATGCTATGAAGACAGCTAATGCTTTCCGTCTGCTTTGGAGTTAGGCGGTAGACCCCCTGGTTCCCAAACTTTACAGATGGCAACCCTGAACAAATAACATAGTTGTAATAGACCGCTTCATCTATTACAATGTATTTTAACTTGAAATAAATGGGAAATGTTTGTTTGTTGGCTGCTTGGTAACTTTTCTTTTCTTTGAACTTCTCTATGCGCTCCTAAAGTGGGGACAAGATAAATAGTTATTTTAAACTCCTTAATGTTGACAACACAGAAATACAAAAACAACCACATTCTTATAACTAATGAAACTAGAATAGCGCATATAGGGCATTCATTTTGTAGTAGTGGTAGGACTCTTGGCAGAGTCCACCTGGGGGAAGTACCACACGTTTGCCAGTTATTCTACCGCCAAGCAGTGGTGTACAAACATTACTGTGTTCCGGTTTGACGGGCAATGTTTCCATGGAAATTACTATAACTCTAATTCAACAGGAAGTAATGTCACATTTATCTATCGAATACAGCCTGACAAATGTACTTAATGCGACTAGATGGAGTGACGATATACGAAAGACGGGTGGCAGTTGGAGCAGTAAGACCGAGGATCGGGCTGAGTGGCGTATTATGGGAGAGGCCTATGTCCAGCAGTGGACGAAGACAGGCTGATGATGATGATGAAATGTACTTAATACTGGATTAGTGTCCTGTAGCACTTAGAAAAAAAAGATGATATCGGTAAAACTATTCTCAAGTTATGTAGTGACAAATGGAAATGGGGACTTATATTTATATCATAACTAGCAGTGACCCTCGGTTTTATTCGCGTAGTTCACGGTGTCGTTATTTTACTGGAATAAAAATTTGCGTATGTGTTATTGCAGACCATTTTTCTTTATGCTAAATTACATCCAGATTTCTTCAGTAGTTTTCACGGGAAAAAAAGCAAACGTCATTCCGTCTTCATTATCTTTCGGATTTGTAACACTAGTAAGATATATTCTATACCTACTCTATGTTATATACGTATTATGTAGATATATTGTATAGCGTACCGTACCTAGTCAATGAAAATCGTGCCATCTCACTCTTGCTTACGTGTATATGATCACACCTTTACCAATTCAACAGGTGAGGTTTATCTATGCTCACAAAAATGTTAGCCAATCACAGTCAGACCTTTCCAAGACCAAACTTCTTATATCCAATCAATGCATATCTCGCCCCCAGTTTCGTAAGTCGTCTGAAATTAGGTCTACAGTGAGCTAATTCTAGAATTTATTCACCTATAACTCAGTCTAAAATGAGGTGTGTTCAGATATAACATGAATACAAAATGTAGTCAAAATAGTTCGTAATCGCTAATAAATGTTAATTTGTAATTTATAACCGAAAAGAAACTCAACCCAGCTCATTTTGCAAGATATCTACACCGTATCAAAAAATAGACAAATAATTCTTCGTTAAACCGTTCAGACATCTGTTTCTAAGTGCTAGAGTGTGGTAGCAAAATGTAACACCCATAATATTAAAATTCTAATTACTCTGACCCTTGGTTAGTACAAAGATAGTAAATTGAAGATATATTTACAGATAACGCAATTTTTTATCAAATATTATGACTCCAAATACGAAAACACATCGGAACTGTCAGAGTACAAGTGGAGAGGTAATTAATAAATATACAAAAATCTTACTTTTTCTGATGTCTACAAAAATAGCCTGAGACAACGTGTACTGACAGCAAAACAATAATAAACAAAAACAAGAACGTAAAATATTGGGAAAATACTACTTTTCATTTAGAATCACATCTAAAAACTGTTAACAATTTTAATAGTTTTTCACTAGAGTGCTTTGTGTCGGAGATACCCAGAACCAAAAACAAGCGCATACTTGAGAATGTCGTAGATATAATCTTGATGTTTTGCCTTTCCGACGGAAAGTCAAGACATCAAGATTATATAGGAACCGCGTTGTCGCTTTACTCTAGGCGAAATTACAGTCAGGTGCAAATATATTATTGCTTTAAAAAATTGAAACGCAAATTTTAAAAACAATGTATCAAGTTTTTTTTTTATCTGGGCAGAGCCTTTATTAACAAAACTAAAATACAATGAGAATGAGAACTACACTACACTACAAACCTACCTAACTAACTACTTACACTAAGCACACCTGAATTATCCATAGACCACTGTAGGTCTACAGAAGTTATTTATAAGTTATGTATTAAGTTATTCAGTTACACAAATATAAATAAAACTTGTAATATTATTTACAAATTCAACACTTAAATCAGTTTCGGACAGAAGTCTATTGTGAATTTGCCATCTGTACGTAAATTTCATTCTTTTTCGTCCTAAGAACGCATTTCGGATTGAGACATTACAGGCTCGCGAGTGTGTGAGTGGGTGTCGCATTACAGTAGCGAATATTCATAAACAGCGGTTATTACGTGTCGTGTCCGCCGTGTTATGTGCTCGTTGGCTATTTGGCGGGAATATTAAAATATGCAAATATGCTGTTACATTTCTATTTCTATTATTTTGAGTATATTTTTACAGTGATGAGATCAAGACCTAAAATTTAAAAGAATGTATCATGCGCGGTCCGAGGGTGGGGGATCACAGGGGCATGACCCCCCCAAATCGTATACGTTAAACAAAAAATGTAAAAAAATTAAAAATATCTAATAGTACATAGACTATTTTTTAACGCGGGCAAACAACTAGAACGGGAACTACGCTGGTAAAATCTTGGGGGGCTACTAGTATAGTATTTTTTGCTCGATTTATTGTATTTCTCCCCAAAACCCGAGGCTGCGTACTGGTGACCCCCTCCAAAATTCGAGGCTGGGACCGCGCCTGGAATGTATACTAGTTTATATTATTAGGTAGGTATGAAAATTGGCTTTTCTATTAAACGGATTTACTATAATAACTATGTATTTACATAACTAACAACTTACGTACTTATACTAAACACACATCTTAGGAAGCGTGCCCTTAGGAATTAGCAATGAATATAAACGTTTTACTCTTTCAGATCCACTCTTACAAATGACCAGTGCTCACTAAAACAATACCATTTCTTTCACAATACAGGTTACGAAATTTAAAAAAATATTTTATTTTGATATTATATTATTTTATACTAATAGACAACAGGTGGTGTACTGATGTAAAGATGTATCTTTGCATGCTCATTTTCAGTATTTACAGACTTATTTACTAATTTTCCGTTTATTTCTGTCCTTAAAGATCTACTTTATGATCAATGTTTCTCATATTTTTCGCGTGTTTATTCCACAAACAACAATTTAAAACTGACACAAAAATCCGTGTCGTGTGTTAATGTCCACAATTACAACAAATTAATAACGATTCTACGTCACGAGTTCTGAAAACTCCGCGCTTACGGCGTGTATCTAAAAAAATCGGGTCACAGGTACACTCAGCGTAATAAATAACTGGTGGCGAAAACCGCAGGAGGAAACCGACGCACGCATCCGCGGACTTCACACCTAATCTGTCAACGTCATTTTCGCAAAATATGTCAGTAAACTTTTATTCATTCGCACCTCGATTGGTCTTCCGCTTTTCATCAAGTTCTATTTAAACATTCACATAAACTGTAATAACTTATTTAGAATAAAAAACTTCTAAAGAAAAATTGATTTGACGGGTAAATTGTACATTCATAAATAACGTTCTTTGACTTTGTTTGTGTATTGTGATACTGTACTTACGATTATACTTGAATAATTTAATAAGTATACTGTGCCCATTTACGGACATGTAACAATGACAATTTTATTAACTTTCAAATATACGTTAAATAGTTCATGTTGACCAGAAGACTTTAAGGACCACGATTGTTGTGACTCGATCGATATTTTAAGGGCATTTGAGCGTATTTATCGCAATCAAGATTAAATAATGTGTAACTTTTTGAAAACGAACTGAAATCGAGTAAATTCTAAAATAATGAAAAAGGTTTGAAATGCTTAGTTATGTACCAGTTTATACCCGTTGTTTCACTTGGGAACAATTTATAGATATATGCATAATTTATTTTAACAGGGATAAAAGTAGCTTCCTTCTATGTATATTTAGACCATAACCTATCTCCGTTCCAAATATTAATACGATTCGTAAAGATCTTTCGATGAAGTTTAGTTAATGTCCAAACTTGTAAAATTTTAATTCCTTGATCCCGGTTTTTCAAAGTTAACCGAAATGACGGAAGTTGAAACTAAAAGTAAATTATTAATATTCAGTTTAATTTAGAAAATGCACGAATAGTATAAAAGATTGACATAATGCGAAGGAGAACAAACACAATCAATCACCATTTATTTTCCAATGGTAACCCTTTAGTTTTCACCGGAAAACATTTGACACGTTTTGAAATATCCAGATTCTTATATGATATCTTTTTAAAAGATATACTTCATAGTTTTGGTTGCCTTGTCTATGTTGTTTATTTAAACAGACATCACCATCTACATTCATTTATTTGGACTTGTACTGGGATGTCAATGGAACTGATATGAGATGTAAGGTAAAAAGCTTTTGTTTTTCATACTTGATTATTATTGACCTCAGAAACATATTATACATATTCATTTTATGTTTCCACTGTTGGGACTCGGGGTTTTCTCTCACAAGAAGAGATCCAAGATCATAAAGCATTATGCTGGTCAAGTGCGAGTTGGCACATGAGATATGTTCTTCAAAATTCTTTGTTTGGAAAATACGGGTTTATACTATATTTCCCTTCACCGTTAAAGCCACTGGTGATGATTAACATTTACATCCGCACAGGGAAAAAAATAATCGAAAGTGCAAGCGGGATTCGAACCCACTACCTCGCTGTTGTGAAAGTGAACATTAGTGGCGCTCAGCCACCACAGCTTTTAGAAATTTTTGATGGCGAGTGTATCTAATTCGATAATTTGTTTAATTGTACGTTGGCATTGCTTGCTTACTGATGATTCTATTCCTATCAATTATTGACTTATTATGCGATCCATTCATATATACTTTTACATTGTATTAAAGTGCATATTTTGCATGCTTTAAGGTGGAATATGAAAATATTTATTTTATATGTATATTTATATGTTATTTTTGTATACCCTCACCTAAACGCGGATAATTTATTTGATAACGTACAATATCTAACTTCTTAATAGAGCTATTAACAAAATGAATCTAATAACATTGGCAAAATCGTCCCTAAAGAGAGAAATTTTCCAGACACCACGTCTAAAAGTATATATACTAACATCAAAAAAAGAACGAGAGCCGTTTTCAGAGCAGCATTACTTTAAACCCTATTCAAATCCATTCACTAATTCCTTGGATATTTTGGTGTGTCTGGATTTCGCTACCTGCGGAACATCTCTGATCCACCCTTAACGAGTGAGGTATTCGACAGTTTTAGCTTTCGTTTTCGCGTTTCCACCGACGATTGCGCTGAAACGGTATTTTGCAACCAAAATACTTTGACGCGACGTAAAAAAACTGAGCGTTCTAAATTTAAAACGTCTGGAGTTGTGACCGAGCCGGCATTCCGAATATGAATATGCAGCGGGAATAGCTCAATGGTTTGTTTTTTGTTGCATAAGTTTTCCGCGGTGATTGTACTTTAGTGAAGTGAAAAGTGTAATTTATTTTGAACACTCGTTTAATTTTTCGTATAACAATAACAAAGTTGTAATTATTAAAAGCTTTTTTAAAATTTCACATAAATGTGGTAGTTTTAGGAATGTTTTTTAATGAAAATTAGACATTTAGTTTTGTGAAGCAAACAAACACCTACAAATGTTAAAGTGAATAACTTTCATACTCGTACTAGCTCTACAAAAAAAGTAACACGCTGAGTTTTTCAGTTTATAAAAAAAATTGGTGGACAATTCCACACGACACCATCTGACCCCAAACTAAGCATAGCTTGTACTATGGCGGCCAGATAGCTGATATAATACTTATATAGTTTATCCCGCACAGTTTCCGTCCCCAAAATTTTCCCTATCAAAACGTTATCTTTTAATGCTACAAAATACTTTTCCTAACTCAAAATTTCATCACGGTCTATTCAATGATCTTTATATGAAACAGAATAAAGGTCAATGCACCCTTTTCTGTTCTAGTCGGGAGAACGGCAACTGCCGATCCGGATCCTCCTCTGGTTCAAACCAGGGTCCTTCGATCAGCACTGGCTTTTTGAAGTCATATGCGTAATGCCGGTAACTTAAAACCGGTGAAGAAAACATCGTGAGGAAACCGACAACTACCTAGAAAATTTTGGGGTTGATATGTCACCCACTAGCCACATTGGGGCCGAGTGGTGGATTACTCTTAACACTCTCTTTGCGAGAGAAGGCTGCGAGTGGCAGTAGTAGAAACATTTAGTGAGCTCCTTATGCTAATTAATTAGCAGGTTAGTAGCGTATGATATGATTTTAAGCTATTTCGACTTAACCAAGTGTCAAGTGGACCGTGGTAGCGCGCGCTCTCCCTTTGAAAAAGGCCACCGAAAGCGATTGAAACATAAGACGGGCCGGACCAACCATATCACACGTGAATAACCCATTAATAATTGGAACATGTATGAGTTTATATGACTAAATCTATATTTCGATCCAAAGATCCAGATTTTTACAGAACCTACATATTAATACGAGTACTTGTGATTGGCATAGTGGTTCAGTTGGTAGTAAGTTTTCCCGATGAGCTGTAGGTCGTCGATTTGATGCCCTCCAGGACAAATATTTGCGGGATGAATTCAAATATTTGTTCAATGTCTGGGTGGTTCCATGTAATATTAATATAAATTTATGATTGTATAGGAATTATAGTATCAGCTAACTGATTTCCATAGTACAAGCTTTGCTATGTTTGGGATCAGATAAATAGGCTAAGTTCATCATCTACAAATATTACAAACGCAAATGTTTGCAAGACTCTATGGATGGATGGTTAGATGAATGATTTTTAAATAAAGAGTGACGAGACCGAGCTGGACATGTACCTGATGGTAAGCAAGATGCCTGCCACATAACAGCACGGTAACACGCAGCTTTTGGAACATGAAGAGTCCAAATTATTACCTAGCACTATAATGCGCTCGTCACTGCGATCTAAGATATTATATCTCTAAGCCCTGTAATTTTATCTGGAAACATTTACATCTGTTACTCTTTCACTCAAAAACTAAAACTACAAAAGTTATTTTGATGAAGTTTGGTACAAAATAAAATAACACATAGGTTATTTTTATCCCGGGAAAACGGGATTGGAAGCTACGAGGGGAAAGCTGCGGGACACTGTTAGTCTATTATATTTGTATGGTTGCATGGGTCCAATATCTACATAAATGTACATATTATTAGTAAGATATGTTGATCTTTCCGATGTGACTTGTGATCGCAATAGATTATATAGGTATTATGTCAAGTCACCATAGTCAAAGAGATTCAATCGTGGCTCCTTGGCTCGGTTCCTAGATAATGGTCTGTAAAAGTCGTCATCCCATCATGTGTCACATTATAAAAGCTAAGAACTAAGAACATAATCCGCGCAGATGACTCATTTCTTCGGAACAAGTCACTGAGGCTTTGCGATTACTCATTTTGATGATCCACGACTCCTGATAATTTATGTATTAGTCTCTGATTTGTATATTATCTGATTTATTTGATAGGTAATTGTCATTGTTTACACCATTAAATATTGTATTAATTTACTATGTAAGTAGATGCAGTCAAATCAATCAAATAACCCGTCCCAAACTGTACCTGACAGAAAGATCGTAAAAGCGCCATAACTTCATGCTTTTCGTAGTGGTAGGACTCTTGGGGAAGCACCACACCTTTGCCAGTTATTCTACCGCCAAGCAGTAATGTGCAAACATTACTGTGTTCCGGTTTGAAGAGCAATGTTACCAGATAAATTACAGGGCTTAGAGATATGATATCTTAAGACTTAAGACCTCTGAGCGGCATGGTATGAGTGATAGGCACATGAGCTGCTTAACTATTTACTATAAAGATAAGTCATTAGTAATTTATGGATATCGTTAAAAATACTGGTCATTTTTACACATTATTGAATTATTGTTTTACACATAATGATTCAATTACTCATACAAAAATTAAGAAATAAATTATTAGTCAGCAGGACACATACAATACAAATAAATTACAAGGAAATGACACAATAAAACAATTAATATATATTTAATTAACTGTGACGTTGCGTCGCGTCGGTCAGATCAGATTATGGCTCATTAAATTACTATTTTAGGTAAAATATAAAAAAATCAATAGATCCGAATATAGAATCTGAACGAAGTTCGGATGGGTTGCTAGTTTGAATATTAAATTATGTTAAATTATCAATCTAGTTAACCACATTATTTTAGTTAAGTTTAAGAACATTTCTATAAAAGTTGAAGACATAAAACTAAAACGAAACATACAAGATATACTCGTTCAGTAAAAGAAACACTTGTTGAAAGTGCTTTTAAAATTTTATTATTTATCAAACGTGAGTTACCTATCGTGTATTCATTTAAAATCTTTCAAAATTATGGTTTAAGATATTTATTTTCTCTAAAAATATAATATTCACTTACGAGAAAATACGTGTACAAACATAAATTAATTAATTCGCAGGCGTCGGAATGCTATTGTTACAAACACAACATTCGTAAACAAGGATAATTTCTAAACGAAGCAAAAATATACAAACCAAAAGTGATAAAGTTTAGAAATGTACAATCATTTAAAAAAACAATTTTAATAACAATCTTGCTGTATGAGAAATGCATTTTCTGATTTATGAAATCCACCATCTCTATATTTTCCTCGGTAATCGCACGGAAACTCCGTAAAACGGGTAATTTGTATCCGAATCGTTGCCAAAGGTGATGTTATAAATTTTCTGTGCGCAATGCCAATGAGCGATATGCGACTTTTTAATACCGGCCGCTGAATGTGACTCATTGGTTCTCGATACGAAAATACTACTCCGTCTCCACGCGACGAGCTCACTAGCCCTCACTAGCCGCGACTTGCTGTCACATACATCTATTTTATGCCCATAGCTTCTCACCTCCGTAGTATTATATTAGACACTAGCACGACCCCGCGGTTTTATCCGCGTTTTTCTCCGTGATAAACATTTTTTTTATTCCCTGCTATATTCTAACAGTGTTCTAAATTTCAACTCGATATGTTCAACCGTTCTCACGTGATTCAACAACAAATATCCATACTTTCGAATTTAAAATATTTGTAAGATTAGGAAATTTCGCTAAAATATCTGTTCAAAAATTCAACGTTTGTAATGTCAAGCGTACTTGTTAGAAAATGTATACAAATTGTATGCTATTTCTTTTGTTTTTATTTTTTATTAATTGACGTGTAAATTGTACTTTTATCAATAAAGAACTTTGACTTTGATAGAATTGACCTATCAAGTGTAAAATTACGGCAGTAAGGAGAAATGGAACAATTGGCTCAATATTATAAGTTTAGTTTTGTTATCTGAATAAACTTCTGATCTCCTATCCTTAAAGATCGCCTTCTTTTGCAACAAAACAGCAAACGCGAAAATCGTAAATTTTGGTCTCACGGTGCTTTATTTACGCCGAGCTGATTCTGGCGCCGGCATTTTGACAGTCGGTCTCTTTGCCGATCTCAAACTGCCAGAATCTAATTACCAAAGTTTCCAACTCAATTTTCTATCAATAACACCCTTTAGTCCTTCTCTTAAAGTTTGGTTTTGGTTGAAATTTTTGCGCTGGATATTGAAGATTTTGTTAGCCATTCTTTATAGTAGCGTCGGTTATGTTTTTTATTTTTTTTACCAAAATGGGGTGTTGGGGTCAGCGAATGACGGCGCCACGGCTGTTAAGATTGATGGCCGGTTCGACTCCCGATCCTGACACCGGGTTATATTGAAAACTCATTAGAGCTTAAGGTTTATATTGTTATCTTAATAATTCGCTCTTTTAGAACCGCCTTGACAACTTAGCTTTTACTAACCCTAACAAAAATGGGTATATTGTTTTGACTAAACATTGTGTTTTGAATATTATCTTACAGCCAGATATGACGATTATTAAGCATAATAAGGCAAGAACAAGATTTATGAGTAAAGTAGAACTTCACAATTAAAAAGTTTATAACAGATTCATTTCTATGATTTTCAATTTGGGTTAAGTCTAGAATTTGTCAAAGTTTCAGTACTGTAGCGTCAAACAAACGAGCGATGCAAGAGGCATTAATAACTATAATACAAAATTCTAATTAAATTATGTCACCACAAATGCAAATTCAAAACTAGCAGATAACATTACAAAACCGTCCTTAAAACATACGAAATTGTGACTATAAATATAAATGTTAAAACTTTGAGCAGCAAAAACAAATAAAAAATCCAACATATAGTTTGCCATTTATGCGATATCGTGGAGTACGCAAGTCGCAACCCGTTCCATCCGCGGCGCCTTTACGGCTCAACAAAGACTGCCAGGTATTTATGTAAATGGCTGAATTCCGAAAATGCCAGCAACCATCGGGCAAAAACAATGAGACGTAGTAAAAAACGTGGGAGGTGAAAGTTCGCTTTTTGGGGTTGTGTCGTTTTGCGCTCGGCCCGACGAGTAATGTATGACTTTATTGGGTAGTCGTGGAAACTGCGACCAGGCTCGGCTTGACTAAGACCCGGACTTCACTGAAGCAAGACATACGAGAAAACGAGATTTTTTTAATATAC
Source organism: Ectropis grisescens (assembly GCA_017562165.1). Lineage (NCBI taxonomy): Eukaryota > Metazoa > Arthropoda > Insecta > Lepidoptera > Geometridae > Ectropis > Ectropis grisescens. The sequence continues at coordinate 26,652,000 of CM029788.1, forward strand.
AAGAAAAATAACTCGAAAATATAGTTTGAGACATTACTTAAACGTCAACACTTGTATTTTGACTCAGTATGTATGTCATATACATCTACGGCTTTTTAAAAAGGCACTAACGTCTGCTTCCGACTCCGTCTGTGTAACATTGAGAAAATGGCTTTTCCCTAAAGAGCTTTACGTTTTGTTGCGACGAAAAGTAGATTGTGTAATTCCAAACTATAATCTACTTGACATAAAAACACGGGTAACTCACGTTTAATATAGTCAGTCCAGTCCGACTCAAGTTTCGATCGCGTCCGGCGATCTTTTCAAGAGTGCGCGCGCGGGTTCGCAGCTCGTTTAGCACGAGCAGTGCAGATCGCCAGACGCGATCGAAACTTGAGTCGGACTGGACTGACTATATTAAATGTGAGTTACCCGTGTATTTATGTTAAATGTGTAATAACCACGTTAGTTTTCATACTATAATCTATTTGAGTCCCGAATTTCAGCAAACAATATGATTTAACAAAAAACATGCAAACATCCACATTATTAATAATAATATTAGCAGGATTATGGTAGTTGACGTCAGATGACCCAACTGCTTGCCAACTATCTAGCTAGCTGGCTATCTCCAGTATCTCCTATCCTATCTTCTTCGCAATCTCACAAGTAACTGGAGTTCTGGGCTAAAGAATTTCGTTTCCCTTGTTTAAAATTTATTGCGTGGGAAAAATTCAATGGCTATTGATTCCGTTCAAAAGCATTTCCCAAATTCTTCGTCGGCTTCAGAGATTTTATTGAACTGTAGGTACATACAAAGCTACATAATATGTATAAGTATGTAGGACTATGTACATAATACGAGTATGAATGTTGCTAACCGTAGCTAACAATATTTAATCATATCAAATTCCATATGGTCACTTTATTTTCTTGATCCTGATATAATTTTTTTTTTTTTTTAATATAGAGTGACGAAACGAGCTGTAAATGTGGCTATGGTAAGCAACATGTCTGCCACTATTTTTGTTTTATAGGAGCATTTTACAGCAATACTTACGAAAAGAAAAATCTAGTAGACTACTTGTTGAGAGTCTTTAAATTTAGTATCCGCAAAACCCTTGAGTTAGAAGTAGGTAAATATAAGTACAGTGTAAATAAAACACATCTAAAAATGTATTTTTGACGTTAATAGTACAAATTTTCATCGAATTCTAAAACGGTTAAAAAACTAAACTTTTCATTTGAGATTTCGAACAAACTATAATCTATTCTACGGTTGCCCGGCACAGGCGCCGGCAGCAAGGACTAACGGATTGCTTTTTGCGCTAACAGTATCTCAATCCGTTTGAGCTTTTTGGATTTATTGGTCTTCGTTGGCGATTTTGAAAAAAAGGTTTTGAAAATGTTCGTTTGGGCTTACATTATATACTGCGACTCGACTCAAACGACCGATAAGCTAAACACGTGGTACAGCTAGTTTATCTAGAGCTTTGGACTCAATGTGAATCCGTGCAATAGAAAATCAACTTATACTGGTTTTTGTTTAATGGTTATCGTGAATAATCCAGGGTCAACCGAAAAGGTGCAGTGTCAAAAATTAGGTTTACACATAAAACTGACTTTTTTAGCTATCCTCCGTATTCCAAAGCTTTACTTAGCTAAAAGGTATTCTTTTAAAATCGAATGGACATCATGCTTCACCAAAAACATACACAAAAACGTAGCTCATTCATAGTCTGAATATTTTCGTGACGACAAAGGGTCAGAGTAACGGGTGTCAAGGGCTTCATCCACCGCTGTAAGTAGGGCGGGCACTATTTTCAAAGAGTTATTTATATTAGAGATCGTTTCGGACCGTTCGTCCACTTTCCGTCGTTTCACAACGGTTTTATAGTATAGTGGGTACATGGGTGCAAACGGAAAATATTGCAACATCTCTTTAATGTATAAGTATTTTCCGATCACTGTTTGCAGATTTTTGTAAAATAAAATAGTAATAAAACAAAGCGATGTTATTAAACCATCTTGAAACATCAGTTTATAGCTGAATTTACTTCAAACTATTATTAGTTTATTATAATGACTAATTTACCTTTCAAACAAAATCAAAATTGGTCAAGCCGTTCGGGAGCTCCAATGCCAAAACAACACAGCCAAACAAACACTTGAACCCTATTACACCCCGTTGTCGTATCGGGGGTTGAAAATACCACCAGTTGTGATAAGATTATGTTTCACATGTTAAAAAATTATGAGTTAGAATGAAATTATTCCCATCGCAACACACTATGTACAGGATATGCATTTATATCTCAGGAATCTTACGGCGTCAGATTACAAACTAACTAAACCTCGTTAGTTTGTAATCTGACGCCGTTAGATTATAATCTGACGGTTTTTAGATTTTACAGTGACATATACGAGTAGGTACGAGTACATTGCATGTTATAAGATATACACTTAAATAAACTTAGTACGAGTAATTACTTTGTAAACAAAGATCCCAAACTTGACCTGTTAAAAGTATTCAAACGTCCAATTTCTTTGGGGAGCGGCGAATCCAAATCAGTCTAATGAGAAGTTCGAGAACGGTTAAACAGACATGTGTTTTTACCAAAAGCATCGGCATAAACGGTTCAAATCGCTGTGTAATGAACCGATTGTCGTTGATGTGATTTGAAAGCAGAGCTTCTCAAACTTACAACTCCGCGTACCCAGATTTTTTATCCTACTAATTTTGTAAATGGGAAATTTTGGTTCTTTGTTGCTCAATCACGTCGGCATGGCTGGACGGGTTGAAAAATAATCGGGACACGATTAGAATAAAAGTCAGGAAAGCACACAAGCTCCTTTTTATTTGCGGAAAATTTGCTGGCAACTAAGAGGCGTTCTTTGTAAATGCATATAAATGGCAAGTTCAGGCTGTCAAGTTCAGTTTAAGCCTTGGGTTTGGTGGCGAGTAAAACCTACTTTACAATCTTAAAGTTGTAGTTTCAAATTCCACTTGCACCTCTGATTATTTCTCACCACCACTCACTGATTTTAACGCTACAGTAAAACGCTGTGAGGAAACAGGCATTCTCTATGAGATGCATATAAAACATCGGTCTATGGGCAAAATGAATAAATAATAAATAAAGAGCTAATTAAGAATTTACCCTGAATTTGGTGCCCAAAAGTGTAAGGATACGACCAAAACTTGCTCTAGCATATAACCTGACACTAGAATATACTTATACTGTTATTAATAACACTAACCACTTTTCTAAAATGAGTGCGCAATGAAATCCAAATTAAAATTTTCCACTCGTTTCTTCTAAAAGTGTAAATGTTCCTAGGGTACGAGTGTTTCAGTTTGAGAACTGCATGTTAAAACCGTCGAGATGCCGACACGCAGCGCTTAGCTATCTGTGAGGCCCGACTTCTTACTCGAATTACCTTTTGCATCTGCAGAGGTAATGTTAATTGGGATAAACCGTGTTACTCACATAGCGAGAGAAATACAACACATGTCACTATACAACTACACGAATGCCAAGAATAAGTTTGTATTAGTCCACGTATCTTCAAAACATATTATTTATCGACATGCCTACTACGACAGGTTGAATGTAACTTACATAAAAGCCCAGAAATGTCAATTGTCGGAGGGAAATTATTGTACTTATTTATTTTGATGTGCAATTCATTATTTGCCCTTCGATACCTCCACAGCTCAACTTAAATTTTATTAAGTATCATTCAACGTAATTATTTCAATTGAAGTAACAATATTTACAATTTTACCGGAAACTACTCCACTTCAGACTAAATTAATAGATAATACATAGAAAATTGAGGTGTTTCGATATTTGTTGATCACGTTATAAAAATGGGCAGATCGGCTTGAAATATAAAAAGCAAATAGTCTGGAACAACACAATAGCTTTTATATTTTGTGTTCCAAAGATATTTAGACATCCTAAGGAAATAGTCAAATTCAAAATTTACAAAATATTACATGAAAAAGCAAACAGTACTGTTTAAATAAATATAATTTCAAACCGTATATAACATTGTATTACTCTAATAAAACCAAATAAGCAACTTTCGCATTAACTACTCGTACTTTGATTCCTTGAAAACAAATGAACACAGAATATTCGCCATCCGTAAATACCATTTAAAGTAATTAGCGACAGTTACATTAAAGATATAAACAGTTGTGACAGCAACTTAATCCATATACAGTCATTGTTTGTCATTAAACTCTTAACTTAATGTTCGTATCAGCATCGACCAAGACAGAATCGTCACAATTTGCATTGCTATGCGCCAACACCTTTAATTACGGCAATTCTATCTTCACCTTATAACCCACTTGAGCGACTGCTTTGGATGCCATTGCATTGTCTTCATGTATCACTATTCTGGTCATACTCTCATCATGTACATATTCGAAACCTTCCATTTTGTATCTCTTTTCTTCATTATGTTTATTTATATTTCTATCTTTCTTTTCAGTAGCTGAAGTACCAATATGTGTTCAGTTTTAGCTGTCAAATGTTTGGATAACAAATGTTCCGGTGTTTTTTTGATTGAGCCGACTTTGGTCGGTATTTGGAAAAGAATTTGGTTATTGGTTCAATTGGTGCGGTACAGCGCATTCTTTGTGAGGATGATGGCTTTGTTACGGTTTTTGTTTGAGTGTTTGCAATTGCTATTATTAATCTAAGATCACTATTTTCTTTTACCTAGAACTTTTCTAGTTAAAATTTACTTGAGCTCAATATTGTCGCTTTGTTTGTTTGGACTTTCCTCAGCATTTTGTCATTTTTTTTGGGTCGCATAGGTCTTGAATAAATATTTGGAACAGGACGGTAATTTTGGTCATAAGACAACTTTTTCGGGTTTTCTTAAATGAGTACACTATTTAAACAAACGATTTAAATTTATTTAATCAAAACATTCAATATTAAAAAAAAACATTATAGGTTATACTAGTCAGACTGTTGCTTGTTTTGTTACTTATTTTTGTCTTATGTTAAATGGAACTTTTTATATCATCCAAATAAATCCGTTAAATTATATTTGTATGTTTTTTTACACTAAACACATACGTTTAGAAAAATTGTACATAAAATTCGGCAAGTGTAAATTAACGATCGATAATGGAATTTTACGCCAGATTGACTCTTTTTAAGAGTAATGTTATGTATTTGACGGATTTATGCTTCTATCATATATCAAAGCTCCTAAGCGAATGGATTTCCAATTTAGATGGTGTTTTGTTTTCACTTGAAAGGTAACGAAATAACAATTGTTCTTAGCAAACACAGATTTCTAAAACAAAAGGCAGATGGAACGTTCAGAACACAGATCCTTAGGTCCAGAAAGCAAATATCAAACGCCAAAGCAAATACAAACTCCAGTCAGTACGAAACGGACTTCCGTCTCGTACGGGAGTCCCGTGTGATTTTAAGTTTTGTACAAGATTATGCCGTCTTGTGTCTTCAAACATTGCAAACATTGTTCCCAAAAATAAGAAAAGGAAAGAGGAATATCATTTCATAGGAAAGTTTGAATATTTTTACTGCTTTTTGTATAATTTAGGCGATTTCATTTCGATTGATGAATAGAAACACAACACCTCAACGAAAATTGGTTAGTGTTCCTGTACTAAACTGAAATTATTTTCCTACAGTTAAGGTAAAATATAGATTATGATTTTTTTGAAGATACTCGTAGACCAAATTATTTATGTGCTTAAGTAGATTGCATTATTCTATTTTAAACCCTATTTTTATAATCGTAATTTTTTAATTTAATGTCAATCGATGCCTAGCACAAATCCACGTCATTACTTGTGTTTATAAAAATAGGTACTAATAGTGTTGATGAAAACTATAGTTATGAAGCAAGTTTTAATTCTTGTAAGTAGGTATAGTGGAGCTTAAAAAAGTAGGCGAGTTCTTTTGAGAGATCCAATCGTTTTAATTAACCTCATGTTATCTGGTCGAGTCAGTAGTGACATTGTCGAAGTTTTATACGGTGCTAATTTGTGCGTACATACTTACCCAAAAAAGATGTTGGGATCAGGCCAATCGCTGTTGGCACCACATATACTGGCCTTGCTGCCAAGGTGGGTTGTAGTTATAAAGCGTTGTACTTTCGAGCTCCCTGTCCCACAAACTTGATTTTGGTTCTCTGAGTAGACGTGAGGCTGCTATTCATTCTGTCCTGACTTTCTTTGTCCAAAATTGTGGAGAGGGTTGTTAAAGGTGTACGTCAAAAACGCCTTTAATTTGGTTGATCGTGGAGCCCCGTTGTTCGAAGTGAAGAATAAAATTCTTGACTCCTACAATTTTCTTTGGCAATGTTATGGCAGACCCACAAAATTATCAAAACAATCCTATGCTATCTTCCGTTGGCTATCAACTTGGTGAATCTTCGGCCATGCTACCTTCGCCCTGGCCATTCGCTCTATCATTTAACGTCTCTAGTCCAATGTAAACGTTAGGTATTTGGACGACGTAACTTTGGGTGGCGATGTGAATAATGTTCAACTAATTTACATAAACTCTTAGACGGTTTTCGTTGGTTTGTATCAACATTTTTGAAAGGGTGAACTTTTCGTTTGCCACACGCGTCCAGACAAAGGTTGGATAATTAACAAATTGAATGATCTGGCCCCCCAACATCAAATCAGTTGACAAAAATTCTCTGCACCTCCTGTGTTCACCGATACTAAATGAGTAGGTAGTTGCCACCTTTTGTCAAGCATAATATTCAAAATTTCACAAGAAGCTCCGATAGAATATTCAAAATAAACACACACATGACTTTTACTATTATTCGGCGTTGTCTTTTTATTCCGAATTTTATGTACGAATATTAGAATTTTAGTTGCATGCTAAATCAAAATTCTTAACTTCATAGGATGGAAATAGTAATAACAAGAAATCCATGCATAATATATAATCGATGTCATATTAAATTATTTTAACATTATAATATATGTGTTTATTATACGCGAAGATTTCCGAAGCTAAGACAACAATAGTGGGATTTTTTTCTTAAGACTGGGAACATTACACGCACACCAACGTGAGTAATTTGACAACGTCGGTGAGAGCTGTCACGCATACATAACTAATTACTGGCCTCACAGTGTCGTTCACGAAGGTTTCATCTGTTTAGAAATCTGTGTTAGCAAACATCTGAGTCCAGAGCTACGTTCAAAATTTTGGCTACTTCTGATGTGTCTTATCTTTGATTCAAATTTTATTTTTGTTCTGAAACCTTCCTAATTTTATCCCTCCAGACTAAATAAAATATTCAAAAATAATTCGAGAAAAAATTAAATTCATATCTCACGAAAGGCTTTCACTTCTATGAAAAGGTATTAGCATGATTAGTTCTGTTGCCATGGCAGCTCTTATCCAGGTGCCTCGTTTGATTGGTCGCATCCTTTGCGTGACAACCCTGAGTGACCTCTAAGCCAAGTCATCGAACCTTTGAAATGTTTCCTAAAACGGTTAATGTCCCGATAGGGTTGCCATGCAGACCTGCAATTAACGACAATAGGTAACTAAACACGCAAATGTCACGTAAGTTTTAGATGCCATTTTAGTCTTTGAAAAAGAAAGGTCCCTTTTGACATTTAATGAGTACTCGCAGTATTTTATTTTATATTAGTATTTTACGAGCCAGAAATAAAATTATGAATGTTTTAAAACTGTTTATGAAATGAATAGTTACTTTATTGTTTCTTTCTGGTTAATTCCAACACACTTTAGAGTATTTCTTAAATGTCAAAATAAGCCTTTTGTTTTATCATATCACAATATGAGTATCATATCTATATATATAAAACTGTTATGTTGGTTTGTGTACACTTCAAAAATTCAAAAAGTTCTGCACCGATCGAGCTGAAATTTTACAATGATACATAATCCGCATCATATTTTTTTTTATCTAATTTTTTCATCATAATTTGCCACACCGAAGCGTGGCAAGCTACAGTTATAAAAATATTTTACTAAATTCTTATTTTCTTGGATGTGGCTCTACTATATTATTACTTACTACCTACCATATTATCGCCTGATATACCTACTCAAGAGATAATAATATGTTTGACACATTTCAAATTTCTTTAGCTTAAGTTTTCTCAAACATTTGGTAGTTTTGTAACTTGAATTGAGTTAATTTTAGGAATACAAAAGATAAAATATTGATAATTTGACGAAACAACTATTCAAATAGACATTTCATACAAGTACCGAATATAGCCGCAGACCAATTTACGCTAAAATTAGGCACCCAGTCCCAAAATCAACATAAACCACAGACACCCTTCAGCCTCTCACGCGATGATCAATAAAATTACTGGATTTCAACGAAATTATGGCAAAACTTGCTACCACGCATGCACCATACATATTCAATCTATTTAAATTGAATTAGCCCGCGAGCCTACATTTTATTAATATGTCGGGAGAAAATTTTGAATAAAATGTAAAGCAGATAACGAATTATTTTATTAGATATCCAATTCCATCTACCTTCAATCTTCACGACTCATTGTTAGTAGGACTCTTTGCACAGTCCGCTTGGGGAAGTACCACACCTTTGCCAGTGTTTCTACTGCCAAATAGTAATGTGAAATAATCACTGTCGTCCGGCTTGAGAGGCAATGTTTCCAGTGAAATAGAGAATAAGTAGAGATAAAGCATCTTATATGTCTGGTCACTCAGGCATGACAGACGAGGGCAGTGCAGTGCTAGGTAATGATTTGGACTTTTCATGTTCCAATAGCTGCGTATCACTGTGCTGTTATGGGCAGGCGTGTTGAATACTATCAGGCGCATGTCCTGCTCGTCTTTATTTTAAGAATAATAATAATAGGTATTGACAAAATAAGGAAACATTTTCTGACCGTCGCGTCTGCGTTGTATTGCTAAACCTGACTTATAATCAGTTGTCAAATGTCGAAAACTTAAATGTAGATTTGAGTGTTTTCTATAAATTAACAAATTTCAAGAAACTCAAAGTGACTAAATTTAGCTTAACTAGTGTTATATGTATATCTAATTTTATAACTGCGAATACAATTTTCCTTTTAACTTTTATAGGTTTACACTTGACTGCCGTCTCACCTGATGTTAAACGACGATGCGGTCTACGATGGTACGTTCACCTAGAAGCAACCGATTTGAAGATACAAATATTGTAACCATCGGGTAAAACCCACTCAGGCAACGTATTCCATAGCCTTGACGTTCTTATCACAAAAGCAGTGTCAAATCTCTTTGTTCGTGTCTTTGGAACATTAACCATGAAACGATGTCGCTTTTTTTCGAGCTACGAGCATTTCGATAGAAAATTGGGCAAGGTGGTATTAGATCATGCAAATCAGTTGCACACTTTCCGAAGTGTATTTAAAAAAACCCCGATAAGCTAGCAATTTTCCGGCGATGTTCAAGACTTTGCAGTATTACAAGTATTCTTACAAATATTTGCAAATTACCAATAAACTTATGCCTAATCTTAACCCTCAATCATCCTGATACGAAATTGTGTGAAATTACTTCAAAAATGTTAAATAAATTCGTATTTCCAAATTTAAATATGCTCATGAGCTATAAATACTAATTTGATAGTCGGTAATTGTTTCATCATTGCGTTATTGGTCATGCGAGGAATGCTCATTTACATTCATGCTCGAATTAAGCGCGCATATGTTATTTCCCAATAGTATGTTGAGACGTTTAAAATTTTTGAAGTTTTTTTGCTCACTTCGATTTCTTTCGAAATGAGTCAGGTAGCCAAATCAAAACAGATCGCTAACTGCATTATGTAAATTGTTTCAAATGTTCATGCATCTCAAAAATGTAAAGTTAAGAAAACATACTTCGATGGGAATGCCTTGCCTGAGTCAGTCTTCCCTGACGTATACAATGATCGAGATAAAAACTCTTAGGTTTTGAACATCGCAAAAATAATGTTTTTTATTGGTTTTCCTCAGCTACACTTTGGAAAGTATGCTTGATTTAATATCAGCTTGATTTTTTTCTCTCGGACTGCTCAAAGCTCGCAAAAGAAACTCTGTTTTATAGTTGCGTTCCAAAGACTAAGCCAAACTAGTCAAAAGAGTTGAGTAGTCAAACAACTTCTCTTTCTTAATAAGAGTGGGAAATAATCGGGATTAAGTACCCTCTAGGTAACCGCGCTCCATTGTAGAGCGCGTAAGATATAAGAAAGCTAAGCGCTACCGTAGAATGACTAAAAAGTTTTTTTAAATATATTTTCTCCGAAACTAAAACTGACTTTAATTTAAAGTTAAATTCAGACACTCGACCAAATTGCATCAGAAGCAAATTTTAGTTTCATGTTGATATTATTTCAAAAACCGCCACAAATATTTTAATAAAATATTAGACTCTGACCTCTGCACTATGATCCACCAAAACAAAAAATAAATAAAAAAAATTGGTTGTCTGTAAAGTCGGTATACGGGCGAAAGTTTTACGTGACAACGACTTTGAGTGGTAAAATAATTTTACGGAAGGGACGCGTGCCTTTTACTTTTTATGTCTGTCTCTCTCGCTCTTAGGCGGGCTAACCATGCCCGAGTGGAAGGGACGCGTGCCTCTCACTCGCTCTCGTTGTGAGCGCATAACGTGAGCGGAGCGTAACGCAGTTTCTTGAAGTGTCACCCGGCAAACCAATTTATAAGACGTTGTCACGTCAAAATATATTATCTATAGGCGAATTTAGAACCTCCATCTTTATTGAAGTCGGTTAAAAATAAAATATAGTAAAAAAGCTGAAATCGTGAGTACGTTTTGAAACAAGCGCGGGGTTGCCTGACTGCGGCCGCGCTAACTGTATAAGGATCGCACCAAATCCGGCGCTGAGAAAAAACTGCGCTCGAGACGTAAGGAAACCCGAATGCCACAAAAAACATAGAGATGGGACGAGTGGGAAGGATCAAGAAGTCGATTTGATTGTAATCTTGTGGATTATAATAATACATTATTTTTATTGATAATACACTTGACCAGTGACCACTGTACCTCTGATGATAAGCGACGATGTTTTCTACAAGAAATAAATAAATATTGGCGGATATTTCACACACAACGCCATCTGACCCCAAATTAAGCAAAGCTTGTACTATGGAAGCCAGATAGCTGATATAATTATAAATACATACGTATTATACAATATATTAATATGGTTACCGTTCAATATTGCGAATAAAAGCCAAATAGCATCACATAACAAAAATAACAAGCCAAATCCGAGTCACAGTCAATTTGCCGATAGCACACTCAAGAATAAAAATTTACTCAGTTTGTTACGAACTAATTAATTTTACTTTTAAGAGACAAATTTGAGTTTATTTCACAAGACTAGACGTAATATTAACATCTGCGCAAGGTTAAACTTGTTCAAGTTATATTAAAAAGACAAGACATGAAACCATTTTATACACGTACTATAATTTCGTATTTGTGTACTTTTTAAGATATTCAAACACATTAAATATTATTTATTGCGATGATAAACTTCGGTTACATCGCTCTTTTGCTAACTTTTATCTTATTGCATTGCTTGAAATGTGCTCCAATCTCAATGCTATATAACTGAGTCGGATAAGTCTACGTTTGAGATAATGTTTTAAATTTAATATTATTCAAAATACTTTTAGGATTACCTATTAAAGAATCCTTAGATGTTAATAAAACGGATTTCTGACATATAACTGATTTACGAAATATATAAAACATAGGCGCCGACCACTTCTCTGACAAATATTTATAAAATTATCGACATATCAAAGCCTCCTCGCGTCGCATCCCTACCCGCGCCCGCGCCGTAGCGTAGTAACTCCCCGCCCCCGCCCCGCGTCCGCCGCGCATGCGTACTACGTACTTTTTTCGCTCGCATGGCGACGTAAACAAACCAGGGCCAGTGTTACCAGGTACAGGATTTATCCTATTCTTGTTTGTACTTGTAAACTAAAATGTGTTGTTTTTTTATTATATTATTAATGTGTGAGAAAGACGTTAATAACTACTAATCACACGTTAGTAAGGCGTAATAGATAGCATTTTACCATCGAAATTCTTGATTATGGTTGTTATTTCGTCTTAATTAATTGGATATAGTACTTCAGAATAGTCGAAGCCATAGTAAATCATGAATATACCTATTTAAATTGGTATTGCGGCATTTCTATTGAAGATGCCCAAGTCCACTACCAGTCCACACCCAAAGTTGTATGCTTAATTGTCAGCGCACCTATTACCGAGTTTTTTTTTTTTTTGTCTTTGTTCTATTCCATATAATCTGTATTCTAGAGGTAAATTTCAACGCGACCCGTTCAGCTGTACTAACGTGATAGCAACTAACACTCAAACTTTCAAATACAAACGAAAAAAGCTTTGTTGCTGTTTTCAGCTAAAATAAGATTATACAAAACGTTTTAAAAGTGGAATTAGATTTCAAATTTTCTGATCTATATTTTTTAACTTTTATCTAGTCAGGAGAGTTTAGCCTAGGAGCTGGCAGCCCCGTTCGGGAGCGCGCACATGCCGGGGATGCAACTGTGTCCGTCGCGGGGTTTTTGTCTCGAAGCTCGAGGATATCCAGTTTATAGGATTATTAATTGTAATTTATTCATTGGCCGCTCATAAAGCGGTCTTGTTAGATGTGCCATAATCCTGCTGCAAGTTTCTGCGGTTAAATATTACGGGTAGATTAAATACTTATGATCGTTTAATGACGGGCATTTTTATAAACTTTTAAATACCATTTATTTATTACTTTTTTTGATTTAGCATTGTGATGGGCAAGTTATTTTAAAGTATAATAGGTTCGCCCTTGACAACCATCTCGCCAAGTTTGACGCTTGATAGTAACTTCACTATCAAGACAGTCACACAATAATAGCACATCATGTTTTTTAACTATTTAGCTAATCACTATATTTTATGAACATGTCATGCGGTGAACAAGTCAAACTAGCTCACCACATTGCAAAGTCCAGAAAAATAAAAAAAATAGTTCGTTAAATCTTATAAATACCGGGAAATAAATTAAATATGATATTTTAAAAACATTTTTATAGTTTTGAGAATTTCTCAAATTACCGTGAAAAATAAAATAACTTATTTGAACAAAATTTAGAAGTCCCATGTATAGCAAGTAGATAATTAAGTCCGGGAAAATAAAAAGAAGGATGTAAATAATTTATTTCAATTTCGATATTTTCGAAAGAAATTAGGAATACAGCATTTAGTGAAAACTCTATGGTGTAGCAACACACCATGCAGTTTTCACTCCATACTCAATAGAGTAACTGTATCTACATTCCCATAAAAATGTTGTTTGCTGTAATATAGCCAATTCAAAAATTTATTTTTAACTTAAATTCGGTTAACAGTCGGCGAAAACATACCAACCTAACATACCAAAAACAAGTTGGAATTCGCAACCTCCTTTATAAATTCTGTTTAAAACGGTATGCAGCGTTCCAGCAGATTTTCCGAGAGTGTATGACCGCAACCGTTGTGATTGCCCAAAACAGATGTAATCTTCGTAATCGTGCAGATAAAATACCTGCCCGCCCGGAGCGTGTGCCAAGTCAGAGAGCGAGGGGTTTATTGTAATTGCACTAAATTGACTTTATTTTCATTTCTTATGGATAGTTCGGATAATACATGCAGCTTGCATAGTCAAACTATCATTTTGCTTGATATTAACCGAGGATTTACCGCCTAACTAGAACTGTCTTAGCTTCGGTAATGCACTCTCTTTTCTTTCCGCTTGAAATGATAGAGACCGCAATAGCAAAGTCTTTAATTAGGCCGAGAAGGGCCGGTCCTACAGTGTACGTTGAGTAACCTATATTCGCTTAAAAGAAACCGTTCCACTCCCTATTTGAAGACACTAACATTGTATCCTTCGGGAAATGTCCACTTAGTCAACTCATTCCACAGATTAGTTGTTTAGATAACAGAGTGCCATCAACTTGTAGGTAAGGGAAGAGTCCCTTCAAGTTACCAAAAACTTTCACATGCCTACACTGACTTTGATATTCCGCCCGAAATTTGAATATATTTCTCGCAATTTAGAATGAAAGTTACATACAAAAAGAAGCATTTCAATAACTAGTAAATCATTTTGTTTAGAAATTTATTTTTACCTAAATATTTATGTATAATCAAAAATGTACCTCTCATTTAAAAACTCTGTCTCTCAGAGTACGGTGTCGAGAAAACTCGAAGGAAAATCTGGCACTTCCAATCACCTCAGAAATAATTACCTACATTGAGTCAGATTCGGCGAAAGTGAGTCACTATGACACAGATTAACTAACAGTTGCAACGTGGTTGTCACGATGTTTGGTGGGAGGTGACACCGTCGCATTTTGCTATAGTAAACAAAATTCATTGTATCAAGTCACTATTTCGCCGTACGCTTTCAGCGGTTGTACGATCTCTGCGTAATCGCATGACTTTATTGTAACGATCGTAACGTGAAATTTACGTTTCTTGTTACGAAGAATAGTGTCATTCGCTAGATTAAAAGTGCACTGAAAGATTTGTACGAATTATTGCTGAAAGATTTATCGGAATAGATAAATATAATGGTCTTGTTTACTCTATAATCTACTACCCATATGTACCGCTATTCTATGAATTGATAAAATCACTATTCCCTGGCGGACTGCTTTTTTTTTTTAACATCAAGAACAAAATTAAAAATTTTGATTAACCCCCGACTACCTTAGATTTGTTATCTGTAGAACATTCTAATAGTCAAGCCCTTTCATTTGATACCCGTATTAAGGGAATTGTGAAAAAGGAAATGTAATTCGCCATTTTGTGATAGCGGCCATCTTGGATTTGAAATTTGTCATAGTGCAAAGTATTCTACTAATCAAGCCCTTTCATTTGATACCCATATTGAGGTAGTAGTGAAAAATATTATATAATTCGCCATTTTGTGGTGGCGGCCATCTTGGATTTGAAATTTGTTATAGCGTTTAGTACTCTACTAGTCAAGCCCTTTCATTTGATATCCATATTGAGGTAGGTTGTAAAGAAATATTTTGTCCGCCATTTTGTGGAGGCGGCCATTTTGAATCGATATTAACCAAACATAGCTAAGAACACCCGCGCGGATATTAACTTTCAAATAAAAAAAACCGCATCGAAATCGGCCCATCCGTTTGAGCTCTACGGTGCCACAGACAGACACACACACAGACAGACAGACAGACAGACAGACAGACAGACAGACAGACAGACCGACAGACAGACAGACAGACAGACAGACTGACAGACATCGACGTCAAACTTATAACACCCCTTTTTTTGTCGGGGGTTAAAAATGGGTTTGCACATGGCCGTCATTTTGCTTGCAATTTTATTAGAGTGGTTCTCGATCACGTTATTATCTCCAAAAATCATCTCGCTTATGTCTATTCCAGGCCATTGTCCATCCATGTACCCAATTTCACGCAGACTTCTTCAGTAGTTTGTGCGTAAAGAGTATCAACATAATATTAGTAAGAATAGAAACACTCTGACATAGAGTAAATATTCCTATTGATAAAAAGAAATATTTGTTCTATGTGGGAATTGAACCCACGACCTCCAGCAGGAAGGTAGAATAGCTAGCAAAGATGTGGTGGTCATATCCTAAGCGGAGTCTGCAAACGAACATGATCGTTTCGTAAACGACAGTACTGCATTTTTTTATATTAGGTATAGAGTAACGGGACGAGCAGGACATGCGCCTGATGGTAAGCAACACGCCTACCCACAGCACAGTGCCACGCAGCTATTAGAAGATCAAGCGTCAAAACCATATCCTAATATTGCGCTACGCTTGTCACCCATAGTTATGAGACGATCCATCATAATACCCAGTAATTTCTCTAAAAAAATTACACGGAATACGGTGGGTTCCCAACGAGTCACACTGTGACTCGATGGGAATTTTTTTTCCCAACCAGTAACACTGTTACTCATTGCAACTTTCTTTAATAGTTTAAATTCCCATCGAGTCACACTGTTACGATAGTGTGACTCGTTGGCGAAAAAAATTCCCATCAAGTCACAGTGTGACTCGTTTGGTGGGACTCGTTCGGAACCCACCCGGAATGCAGTGATGTTTGCCCTATACTGCTTGGCGGTAGAATAACTGGTAAAGGTGTGGTACTTCCCCAGACGGACTCAGCAAAGAGTCCTACCATAACCACAAAATCGCATTTATAAAGCTACAAACATCAAACCTGATAGCTTTATACCGTTTAAAGCTTCCATTTGTAACAATAAAAAAACAAACCACATACATTATGATTGAATGATGTTTTTATATTACTGAGTTATTACTTATAAGCCGTTAAAGTTTTATGGCTGGTCCAGACCACCGACGCTGGGATGAAGACATTTTACACAGTGCGTACGCAACTTATATAGACGTTTATTGACAGCTCGACCGCCCGACAGGGAGGTAATTGGTACCCTTTACGAGCATCGAACGTATAACTTTAGATTTACTGGTGGTGTATCTTACGACATGTTATATAATAATGAGTAACAGTGCCGGCAATTTTTTTGGCAAAATTTGTGCATTTAGGGAAAAAACTTCTTAGGGTTATAGTATTTAAAGTATAGTATAGATTAGCAGGTCGCTTTATATGCTCCCACTGCTGGGATTCAGGGCCTTCTCTCATAAGAATAACGTTAAGGCCACCGTAATCCACCATATTTTAGAACGAAATTCCTTCCTTACGGCAGGTTCAAAGGAGATAGGAATTTTTCTGCGCGACCGAAATGAAAAATAAATGAGACTAAACCGTAAGAAAAATATGTAACGGAAATGACGCATAAAACGTACCCGGGACCAGTATTACTATTACTAACTTTATTTTTCAGATTATCGTACCATAGATAATAAAATTAAGCAACATTTTTTTCGCAAATTATGTTACTTCTATACATATAATCCGAAGGAACTTCGTTCGAAGGTACTTGTAGTACCATGACACCACATTTTTTTTTATTGTAAGAACATAACATAAAAATACTATTTTTAACAAGAATATGAAACCGTTTGACAGACTTGTGACCGTTTTGTGACAGACTTTCCGATAAACTTGACCGAGGGAATCCACACGCCCAGCTAGTCTCGCAATAAAATTGCATTCCGGAAATCAGCTCTTGCAAATTTTGTTGTGCGTCTACACTGGAGCTAATCTAGAGAAGCTTCAGCGACATCTATTTTATTAAGACTTGCGAGTCTGTTATTAATTGCGGTAATTTATTGCCACGGCAACTTTGTAGCGATATTAAATTCCTAGTCACAGTTTAGCAGAATGAAAATAGCAAAATAATGTAGATGTAAATAATAACTAGTGATCCGCCTCGGCTTCGCCCGTGGTACATAATATATAATTATGTAGTCTAAAGCCGTCAGAGATCACGAACGTAACCAATAGTGAAAGATATTTTGGAATCGTTTCAGTAGATCCTGAGATTAACGCGTTCAAATTAAAAAACTCTTCAGCTTCAGCTCTTTAAATTAAGAAACTTTCAGCTTTTAAACTTTCACTTCAGCTTCATTTATAACATTAGAGTAGATAAATTGTTAATTATTTTACCGGTAGCTCACGTATGATATGGTCAGTCCAGTCTGGCTTTAGTTTCAGCCGCATTAAGCGGTCTTTTTTAAGGAGAGTGTACGCGACCGACCGCTTCTCGTTCTGCACTGGAGTGGGTGGGTTAACCACCAACTCGTACGTGGTCGATTATGACCTGGATTATCGCCTTTTGAGAGAAGGTCCTAGTCCCACCCGTGGGAACACAAAGTGGGCTGCTTATACCTACTGTGTGTACACGACAACGGCGTCTATATGACAACGGAAACGTAACAATAAAAAATAGAGAAAACAAAAAAAAATGTTAATATTTTGATAAGTATCATTTAAATATCTGTTCTAGCTAATGTTATCTTAGTGGGCAGAGCCAGGGCCAAAACTATACTACACTATACATCTAACTACTTACACTAAGCATATCAGGATTATCCACAGACCGATCAAAATCTAGACATAACCAAGATGATAAATCCAGTCAAAACAAGCCACCCAGCTTCTACTACCCCCCAGTATTATGCGGCTGGCGGTATTACCACGCTAAATGACAATACTTATTCATAGAGCCGAATAAACATCTTTTTAACCGACTTCAAAAAAGGAGGTTTCTCAATTCGACGTTATATATTTTGTTCTATAAATTAATACGTGAAGCAAAAACTCAGTACCCTTTTTTAAGAAAATTACATAGAGTATAAAATTTCGCACACTCATAGTTTAAAATAAAGTAGGAGTATATAATGCTAGTTATATATTTCTTCAGAAGAGGAAGATGTTGGGACATCTGATACGACACGACAACTTCATTAAAACAATAATGGAAGGTAAATTAGAAGGGAGGAGGAAGAGAGGTAGACCTAGGAGAAGTTACATGAACCAAGTGAAGGAGAAGATAAATGTAGTGTCGTATCAGGAAGTCAAGGAGAAGGCGGAGTGTAGAAGTACATGGAAAGAACTCCACCGACAAGAGCGTCGGTCTTAAATTATGAATGAATGAATATATTTCTTAGATTAGGTATGCATAAAAAAATCATTATATTAATCAACTAGCTGTACCCTACCACGCTTCGCTGTGGCACACTGTGATTAGATAAAAACAACCCTTGATGCGGATTATATATCATTTTAAAATTTCAGCTAGATCAGTGCAGAACTTTTTGAGTTTTTAAAGCGTACACAAACCAACATAACATTTTTATATATAGAGATTAAAAAACATTACACTGTAAATTTGATGCACACGCATCACATGCATTAATAATAATATTTTGTTTATTGTAATCAAATGAAAATAGACTAATACCAAAGAGGATACATATACCTAACTTTATCTAAGACTAAGTATGATGAATTTTCGAGCATTTGGCGACTATTAGTAGTTAAAATAAAATCATACCACATCGGCATCAAATCTGTTTCCAAAATGAGAATGTCCGTCTAAAAATAGCTAAACCTCACAAATCTACGGATTAACGTGACTCCGTCTATTGTGGTGTAGCATTAAAAATAAAAGCGTTATGTAGAATACGTCGGTCTGTCTGTCCTGAGTTAACTGCCTATGGATATTTATACCGGTAGGTACTGGAAACGGTGACTAGATTATATACAGAGGTCGAGCTTTTGAACGCCGAGTTTTGTGAAGTTAAAGAATAGGTTTAAAAAATTATTAACACACAGACTAGCAAAACACATACATAAGTAGTTTTTCAAGTCCAACATTACAATGCTACACACACACAATACACGACGTATTTACTTATTTTTAACATTAATTTATACACGACAAACAGTGAACACTCAATGCCAATCAAATTTCACCTTAAACAAATCCCCAAATAGCGAGTTATTTGAGGTTGAACTCCTACATTTTTATTTGAGCGACATTAGATAGATAAATACTTACCGTATTACTGTTTAACTTCACAAAACAAAAACTCGAAACTTAAAAGCTTTTATATGTATATGTTATGACGGATCGCTCAAAAAATGGTCAAAGAGAGACACATGTGTCATACTCGTAAAAGGGTGCTGCTTGTAGGAGTTGGTCTACTTATGGCACATCCATAGCTTTTAAACGAGTATGAATGTTCAAGACTGGACGCACACAATCCTATCTATTTAAACAAAGTAAAAAAACTCTAGACTTTACTAAACTCTATCTATAGTGATTTGACTAAGTCACTGTTCATAGTTGTACCTCTGCAAGTAATTTCCTCAGAGGTGATAGAGCGCCTTCTGCGAGCGCCTCAGCCAAACAAATCGGTTTATGGCCACTTCTGATTCTTCGAGATGTGTTGATGTAGACTGTTTTTGTTTGCCCGGTGTCAGCTGTTGCTTTCATTATATTTGAAACACAGATCAGGATGAGTAAAATTTGATATTCATCATTCATTTACATACACTTTATGTGGGCTCGGTAGAACACGTCCAGTTTCTCGATTTGTCATATTCATTTGAGTTAACTTATCTATATTCTTATGTTATATCCGAGTTAATATTTTAAATATAACATAGAACTTTCACATCACGATCTAAATTATTATTTAATTATCTTAACGTTTCCTATCCTGTATCATGTCTACAAAATTACTTCAAATAGCGATGGTATAAAAAAAATATCGCAATATTCTAGTAATACAAAGTAATTGTTACTCTTTTTTATTTTTGTGTCGTTTGTAGTTTATTTAAATATTTTTCTCTTATATGCCGGTTTGCCATGGAGACATGGATTTTAGAGAAACAAAATTATTAATTGCGTTAACAAAACAAAAACCAGTTCAAAATCGATTTATTTTTGACTCAATCACTATCAACAACAAAATAATATAGAAAAAGTGTATAATTCAAATGTATTAGAGTCATAAAACTAAAATATAATATTATTTTTGCATTCAGTGCCCACCAGTAGCGCCATCTCTCAATGAGTAGCAACATCTCGCGTGAAGGCTTTAGTATAACGAGGTATTCAATCTGAGTTTTTGTATCATCTCTATATATAAAAATGTTATGTTGGTTTGTGTACGCTTCAAAAACTCAAAAAGTTCTGCGCCGATCGAGCTGAATTTTTACAATGATATATAATCCGCATCAAAGATTGTTTTTATCTAATTTTTGCATCACAATGTGCCTCAGCGAAGCTTGGCAGGGTACAGCTAGTATACTTATATAAAGTGATCGTTAGTCGTTGGACATTTTGACTCCTTTATTGTCATTTAAACCAATATAAACTTTTTTGTTCTTATACTTTGACGAGTAGAACACCTATGCTAAGTAACTGCCCTGTTGACTGCCCTAGTGGCTTAGTTGGTAGTAGCTCTGCCTGCGAAGCCGAGGGTCGTGGGTTCGATCCCCACCCAGTGCAAATATTTGTGTGATGAATTCAAATGTTTGCACTGTGTCTGGGTGTTTCTATGTATAATAAGTATGTATTTAAAACTATACAATACAATACAATACAAAAACACTTTATTGGCACCACAAACAAAGTTGACAATAAGTAAAATAAAATAACAAACACATAATGGGCACAAAAGGCGACCTTATCGCTAAAAGCGATCTCTTCCAGATAACCTTTGATTTACAAAGAAACAAGATTTGTAAGATTTTGGGCAGTGGTGCAACTAACAATATAAATAAACACGTGTATTAATTATATATAAATTAAATATAATAGAACAAAATACATATAATAGGTGTACAATAAATAAATAAGTTTAAATATATAAATACACATACAAATACATATATATATAAAAAATAATGTATGTATACAATAAGAAACACAAAAATCCAAGAAAAATAAACATAAATCAGTGAACAACTTTTGTCAGAAAATGCTGCCGAATCAGAGTCCTGAACGAAGCGACGCTCTGCGCACGTCTAATGGCCGCAGGAAGAGCATTCCATAAGGCCACAGCCTGCACGCAGAACGACGAACCGTAAAAGGAGCTTGTATGAGCTGAGGTAGATAATAGGAGATTTGTAGACGACCTAAGATTTATTGAATGAGTGTCGCAAAGAAATGTGAAACGGGATCTTAAATACGGAAGGGAAGAGGGGGTGAAAAGTGTGTTATATAAAAGTGATAGGATGTGAGTATCCCGACGTAAACTGATAGGGAGCCACTCGAGCTTAGATCGGAAAAGAGAAACATGGTCATATTTTCGGAGACCGAAAATAAGCCTAATACAAAAGTTTTGAAGACGCTCGAGCATATCGAATTGGTCCCGTCTAAGGTCCAGGTAGCAGACGTCAGCGTAGTCAAGGATGGGAACTATATAAGTATTATATCAGCTATCTGGCTGCCATCACACAAGCTTTGCTTAGTTTGGGGTCAGATGGTGTTGTGTGTGAATTGTCCACCAATATTTATTTATTTATTATTATTTATTAACTAACTGCACTTAAAAATTGTTTAATACTATTAAAACTATTAACCTTGCTTATTGATAGGCGTCAGATGGGACCCAAATTGCAACACCTAGTATTAAAATTAATGAAATTGAATAAAATTTGATAAAAAAAATTTTATTAAAAAACTTTTGTTTCATGTTTCTGTAACTCACGCGTGATATGGACTCAAGTTTCAGCCGCATTCCGCGGCCTTTTCGTAGTGAGTACGAGTAGTAGTCTCTCTTTTACCATTGCTGCTTACCATCAGATACATATTCTACTCTATAGCTATATAAAAAAATGTCTAAAGCAAAAATTTCTTCTCTTACCTCCGTACACCGTAGAAAACTCATGCATTCCACGAACAGGATGCTCCCTACATTAATGGTGTTACTTTTTTATAGTACAGGTGACAAGACGAACAAGACATGCATCTAATAGTAACCAACACAACACGCCTGTGTTATTTATCAACGGCGAACCCAGCTACGATTTTCCACAACATGGAGTGCAAAATCAGGTCTCTGTTTCGCCAGCTCTTTCCAACCATGATGTACTATAAATACTAATCATATTTACATAAAGTACAAAATTCGTGAGTCAAAAGTTCCAATTTCCCATAGTACGAGGAAAGTGTCCCAGGTCCGAGAATACCTCACTGCGGTAAACAGCACAGGTGAGTCACTGGCGGCCGCCCAGCTCACCTGCGCCAGGATGCCTCTATAAATACGAGGATTACTCGCGCGCTGATAACTCTACCCTGTGCTCTACCATCTGCTCTTTAGCCATCTGTAATTGGATGACTGAACTTTGCTGAAAGAGATTGAGTTTAGCAATAAGGACGTCCACTTGTACCACTAGTTCTAAAGTTTATCGTTTAATCTTTTTGTTTTGGTGTGTCAATACAGTTTATCTATCTATCTTTGCTTAGTTTTTCGTAGCCTAAAAGCACGGATAAATGTTTTCTAATAATGAAACCAAGATCAATTGGATTATCGCCCCTAAAACCCTCCGAATATCTATCCAAATTCATGAAGGAGCTATTTCCGAGATTCAGATTTTACAAATGCTAGTAAAGCGCCGCGATTTCACCCGTGTAATTCCCTGTCCTGTTATTTTTTCGCGATGAAAAGTTTGTAGAATTGGAATACTAAAGTATAATCCATCTTACGTTCCAATCACATGATATGTTCAGACGTTGCGAGGTGATCTAGTAGCATCTATGACATTAGTGTGATTGTTGCAGCAGTCTGGTGCCCTTAATATAAATTTACTTTAAGTTTTGTGCAAGGAATGCTTAACAAAACTTGTTTATTTATTCCATCTACTTGTTGATCGTGAAAAAAATAGCAACACGGAAGTTACGTTTTACCTTACCTTATCATATCGGCGTAATTAAGGTCTAAAATGTTGTACTCATACTCAAAAGATTGCAGTGAAATTATGGGGCATAGAGATAAAACACAACTAGATGACGAGCGCAGTGCAGTGGTAGGTATTGGTTTAGATTTTTCGTATTGCAATAGCTGCATGTAATTGTACTGTTTTGGGATGGGATGTCGCTTACCATCAGGCGCATGTCCTGCTCATTTCATCACTCTGAACTGTGAGGCTTTAAAAAAATACGTATTATTCACTTTTCATATGGACACACCCAATTACAAGTTGACTAGTAGACTGCTCCATGCAGTTTGTGATAAATCTGAAGTATGTGGTACTTCACAGATTACTATAATTTCGACTATCGATCATCGATGGATGACCCATTGTACGTATGCGCCGTGACGTAAATTCCCATAGTACATATTAGCCTAAATTCCGGCTCCATTCATCTCTGCCCACTCCTCGGTTCCATTCATTGAGCTATCGTGACGGCATTTGGCAAGCCAAGGGTAAGTCCTTCAACGCGTCGTTAAACCCTGGAGTTTCGTGGGTATGCGTCACGCTTCATTCATAAAAGTATTCCATTTTCCAATCACAGCCAACTGCCGATATACACTGGGTAGCCTGATTGACGTCTTACTGTTTTTACGTTGCTTTATTAGTGAGGATTTTCGGTAACAACAAGAGTATGGATATCCTAAACAGTTTTTAATGTTTGTGACAAAAATCATAGGAAAGTAGCATAACCTCTATATTTCTGTCACAAATCTCTTTGAATAGCTCAAAACTAAACTATTGTAATGCCTAAAATACTGTATGACTGAATATGTAGGTGGAATTGGCAAGGACGCACCCATCCTTCGCCGGCTCCATTCATGTGACATGCCACCTACTATCTATAATACAGCTGATCATGTCATTGAACTTCCTGAAATTGAAAAGCGTCGCAGTTGAATGGAGGTTGAGATTTGACTCACCCATCTGCAGATAGAAACTGTTTTTTGCCAACGGTCTATAGATCATTCTAAAATATCTTCAGCTCGTAAAGATGCGATTAATTAAAGTTTATTCAGAAATAAGAAAAACAAGTATCAGTTAAAGCTCAGTAAAATTTCTTTGATGTCTGCAATGCTGACGCAATATTCCCTATAGGGACACCCACGCTCGACATTCTTACCAAAAAATTGCTATAGGACTCCTCCATTCGACCTACTTAATTCCATGAATGAGACTATAGGTGGGCGTGAAAGCCTCAATAAAAGACGTCAGCAATACCAGGAGCTCATAAAACTGAGGATATCGGGTTCAACACACCGCTAAGTGCTCTGAAGTAGATCTACTGCAGTCGTGGGCGATCCGTGGCCCGAACTTTCAGACGATTGCGTAAGACGAATAGCCCATTGAGGTGAGAGTGTGCAAACATTCCAGTTATTTGTTTATATGTAATACAGTCGTAACCGTGCGGTCGATTGTGTGTGGCTGAAATATTTCATTAGGTCATCGGTTTTTCATCTTCCGAAACATTCAGCACGCCACACGAATGTATCTAGTATATTATAATGTTTCTTAAGCATATACAGTTAAAATAGACTGGTTTTAAATTACTTTAGACAAAGGACAACAACCCCAAAGTTCGCTCAGACCAAATTTCCATGTCGGAAGTTCTATCTTAAGGAAAATTGGCACTTCTATTGTTTACCAAAAGGCTGGCTGCCAAGTCTCCTCCGCCTCACCACTCGCCGCGCCTGTCTGCCCTCACGATCCCATTATTAATTGACTCGCTTCTCAAACCTACTCCTATAAAGTTATCGTCACAGGAATGGAAGAATCAACATAAGAAATAACGTGCATGAAACATCTATGCGTGAAGTTACGCAACCCACTCGATATATCCGACCAGACATTTGGAATGACACATCCTAAAGACATAGTAAATGATTTACTACAAACGCTTCTTTTTTTTCGTACGCACTGAAACGTGGCCAATTTTTTTTCTTCGTCTCCTGTGGATGGGATGTTGTCCAAACGAATGAGTCCCGTTTAGATAATACACGTTATTTCTGGTCTTACATATGTTACTCGTCACACTAAATAATAAGGCCATTGGCCTAATGACAGGAGCGTATTTTTAGTCCGAAACTTTTGAAGGCGACGCGTTTTAAGTGTTGCCGTTGTGGAATCCGAAACATACACTTTGCTTCGTTTTCCTTGGACATGTTCTTATTTAAACATCATGCTTTTCTATTCCGTTTCAAGAAGATTGATGTGTCTTCGGCAACGGTTAATTGGCACAATTATTGTTTGTTTGTGTGGCATTAGTAAGAAAAAGTTTCTAAAATATTTATATACACGTTTGTTTTTGAATATTGAGAAATTTGTAATTGTATTTTTGTCATTATCATGTAAAGCCGTAACGGTCTAATAATAGTTACAACGTTTGAATTTAATTTAGAATCCCGTCCATTGCGTATTATTTTCAAAGGAAGATGTGATGTGCAACTTTATCATCACCATCGTTGGGGATCGAATCCATCCGAGCATCGCATCTCAGCTTGGAAACATAAAGTGTGCTACTTTTGCTGGGTAATCATCAACAATAGCCAAGTTTTTCACACTGCCATAAAATAATTACAATTAAATATTTGTTTTATAGAAAGGTTTACAAGAAAGTTGATCCTATGGTTTATCGCTTTAACATTGTTAAGTTATGTGGTGTAGTGTAGTGAAGGGTTGTAGAGTGTTTTGTGATGAAGTGTTGTAAAGTGTTCTGTTTGTTCGCAGGTAGCCCGGCCCGCGTGGAGCAGATGCAGCCAGTGCGCACGACGCGTGGCGGCCGCGTGCGCCTGGAGTGCCGCGCCAGCGCGCGCCCGCCGCCGCGGATCGCGTGGTACAAGGACGGCCGGCCCGTCGCCGACATCGCGCTCAGGAGATTCCGGGTGCAGAGCTTTAGGTAATATACTTTTAATGTCAACATCTTCATTTTCATGTACCCCCTTTTCATCTTGATTTATCCTTTTGGGAGTAATATCAACATCTTCAATTCGTTGTACCCTTTTTTCATGTTAATTTGAACTTTTAACGTCAACATCTTCAATGTGATGTACACTGTTTTCATTTTCCTTATAATGTCAACGTCTTTAATCTGATGTACCCTTTTTATGTTGATCTACCCTTTTAATGTCAACATCTTTAATTTGATGTACCCTTTTTAAGTTGATTTCCTCTTCTAATATCAATATCATCATGCTGCTGTGCCTTTATATTGACAGTACCATCATGTTCGTGTAGCCTTTTTTTGACCGCGGGAAAGTACGCTACAGCCACAGCTAGTGCTAGGCCCTGTTGTGGTACTTGCCGTCACCGAAGTGACAGTTACTAAAAACTCTAGGCTGTTGTCTCTTAGATAAAGGGCTTCAAGTACGCATTTTTCTACAGACAATTTGTTGTGTCCTACGCTTGTAATATTATGTAGATTACTAACGGGATATTTACGGGTTTATAGAGTAGAGCGAGTTCTCAGCATTTTAATGCAATCTCAAGTTTACAGCTTTTACGGTATGATGCAATGCATGAACAAACGCAATAGCTTGAAACAATATTTGATAAACCTTCTGTCAATTTTTTTTATTTGTGAGATGAATGAGAGAGATTGTAATTATAAGCTAAACATAACTTTACTGTGATTGCCGAAATTATGATGCTAATCCACACAGAGCCACTAGTAAAGAGTTGAAGTAAACTTTACTGTTTATTCGTAAGTACAATGCGACTCGTATCTGAATCAATCAGTTCAGTCCTGACGTCATTGTAAACAGTCACCAGGAGGTCTGAAGGACAAAGACATCATAAATGAACGAAGTCCAATCATTAGGCCTCAATTGATTGATCTTGATATTCAACTAGACTAGTACAGACCATTAAAATTCTACGATAGCTTTTCAGACTATGATACTATTAGACAGTAGATACCGAAGATTGATCTTATATCAGTGGAATTGGAAGTCTCGAAACAGCCTGATGAGCTGTTATTGGTAATCACAGTTTATCCTTAAACGAATTTAACTAATATATAATTAGAATTAATAATATTATAGAGGTAGTTTGTATTATGGAAAAGGCATCGTGCGAGAATAGTTAAACTTTTTTAATTTATACTTTTCAATATTTAGGTTCATCAAATGCCTGGTCAAATTGGCTCAAATTGTGTAAAGCTGGTCTGAGATGTAAAAAGAACAGCCTTTCACGAAATATATTATTTTGAATTATCACTGAACATATCTACCTAGAAAAATTCCTGCCAACTCATAGGAACCATAAATAATTCGGTCATATGGCTGAAAATTACCTCTATCATCTAAATTTACTTTTAAACGAGCAATTCTTGTATCTATGTATGTATTTATATATCATTTCGAGGGGGTTGCAGGGGCGATAAATTGATCCAGAGTTATTTTTAGAAACGTTGTTTTATCTGTGTTTTCAAGCAATGAAAAACCGATCAAACCTCGGTCATCCAGGAACTTACTCAAGATCCTGTTTGGCACGATAGTTAGTATTTCGAGGATGTAATGCGTAATAGCACAGTCAGACAAGGTTCCAGAGCAAACGAAGCGTTCGTTTATGGTCCTTACATCAGCGTCCATTGCTTTAATTAGTGCAAACAGATTATTGCGATAATCGCGACACCAGACTGCGTCAATGACCGACCTGGCAAGGGTCGGCCTCAGTGACTTCATCGGACCAGATGACCCGGCTAGTGATGCACTGGGCATAAAAGCACAAGCAGACAATCAGGCACTTTCTTATCTTCTTATTCTGACAGAAGGTTCTGAACCTTCTATCACATGAAGATAACTCAAATTCAACCTCGATGACCATGTTCTAGTTAATCTATCAAATGGTACATGTCCACGAAAGATGTTTTCATTGTACAAAAGTCCTAGTACATTGGAAATCAAAGTTTCGGGTCCTCGTAGTACACGGAGTAGGTTTTCATCCCATTTAGGTCCAAAGTTGCACTACTATGATCGTTAAATACTTATGATATTGCTGGTACGATATTCGTAGATACCAACTTATAGGTACCCGTATGTCCGTCTACTTTCCCTTTCTTCCGTTCTTTCCTATTGAAATATTGCTGTAGTCTAGTTTGAAGGATTATATGTTCTATAAAATTACATGGCAAAGAGGTAAATCATCTTATTGTAGGTCTGAATAACGAGTACAGTTCAGTGCTACGTAGTGATTTGGAGTGTTCAGGTTCATATAAATGCGTGTCTCCAGGGTTTTATTGACTAGAATCTTGCTTACCATCAGGCGCATGTCTTGTACTTCATGTAATAAAAAATCCAATCTGTTAATAACCGTTATTGTTTCTTCATTGCTTGTCATTCAGCAATGAATATATCTTTCTTCAAACTGCTGAAACGACTGTTCTGAATCAGCCATTAAAACGATATTGATGGTACATTCTTTTAGATTTATCTGGCTTGAAAGTACGAGTATTTTTTCGTGACATACTTTGGGCGAGTCTAATTTTGGAATCATTGTTGTGAGTTGCCATTACTCAGGATGCAATTGGCAAGACGTTTCGCTCGATTTAAGAATCGACTGATCAAGCGTGCTATTGCTTCGGTTGACACTTTGATGCCTTTTTATTTTGGTAGAAGTAAGAACATCAATGAAAGCGAATTGAAGATATTGTCTCGTTTTTAATTGTGACTTATCTGGCAACCTCTGGTCTAAAACACTCGCTGTAAATTAGTGTATAGACCTAATTTGTTAGTTTTGCAGACTTTTCAGTTGGCTCGTTTTAAATAACACGAAAGTATTACTCAAAAGAAAGTATCACTTAAATTTCAAAGCAAAACAAAATATTTTAAATACTTAATATATTTGTAATCTTTATGTACTATGATAATCGCCTCTACAGGCCATGTAGGGCCCAATATGCCACCCCACAGAATTTGTTGCTCGAGCCAAGCACCGCTCTGATTACTGAATAAATATTGGTGAGGTTACTTGGAAAATATCCGAAACGGTTGTCGTCAATATTCTAATATCGTAATAACAAACCCGGAACGGTACTTCTCTTGAAAATATACTTATGGCACGTGGACATAAATTACCTTTCGGGCCTGCTAAATTTTGGGCTATCGCGGAAGACCCAGCCTCACTAAACTTAAACACACCTGAAAAAAATGGATTAAGCACACTACCTGAAAGTATTCCACATACTTACCATATTTACTAAAGAGCATAGTCACATTGGATGTAGCTACACCAACTACAATTTCGACCCAAACTATATTATACGATACTATATAGATATATATATTCCCAAAGAGTTTACATATACTACGTATAGAGTTAGATTTTCCGCACGGTTCCTTTGTGTCAATCGTAAGCAGATGACGTGCATACTTTCTATGGCAACAGAGTGATATGCCGCGACAAAAGTATGACACTTCCACAGAGCGACAACGCAAGAAAGATGTCACCCGTGCTTTCGGTGTAAAGCATTTGAGGCAACTCTATACGTAGGTAGTATATGTAAACTCTTTGTATGGTCCTAACTATGTAAAGGTATATTTCATCGTGAAATTTTAGATGTTGATGACAGATGACAGTTCATAGTAAACCGCGTCAATATTGTTTTTTAACTTTCGCGATTTGAACACATAATTTTTATATAGTACGGGGCTTGATCACGTATAAGTCATTATTTAAATACCTCGACGTTTCGCCAGCGTTACAACCGCCGTGGTCACGTGGTCAGATTCTTCTCGTGACCACGGCGGTTGTAACGCTGCCGAAACGTCGAGGTATTTAAACAATGAATTATTCGTGATTAAGCCCCGTAGGTATAAATATTAAACCGCGTCAAATTGTTATCCGACGGTAGGTTAGGTTAGATAGGATAGGTTAGGATGAACTGGCAGTTTCTACAATTTTACGGTGTCATCAATTAATAAATTATAATATGTCACAACATGAGAGTTTCATGTTTAAGTTCTAAAAGAAGGAAAATAAACGAAAAGTATACGTGTCTATGTCAGAAGGCAGAGACTGTAGAAGAATTCCCGAATATTGGGCTGAATATCATGGAAGAGGAAAGTCCAGCAGTGGACTACGATGGCCTGATATAATGATGCTAACGAAAAATATTATTAAAAAACATTTCTTTGAATCCTCGTGTTTTTAAACAAAATATTTTTAGATGTTTACATATTTAAATGAATTCGTAAGTTTTAAAAGAGATTATCGGACATCCCATGACTCAATGGATGTCACGAAATAATCCGAGCCAATTTGAAACCCGTCTGAGTGGGCTGAAGAATACAGGCAGGTCACAAGATTTACTGCTCTATGGAAATAGTACTTTCTACCCGAATACTTAAAATTATGTAGGTCCAATGTAAACACCTAATAATTTCGATGGATAGTATGTTCCATCCAGAACATAAAAAACTATTTTTACCGCCAATATTTCTACTTTTGTTCACCAACACAGTTCTTTGATACGCGGCATCATCGTATCAATCGACGATGAAGCATGTAAATTAGTTTTTCTAGTTCGAACTATTATTATAATATATTATAACAGTAACCTGTCTAATTAATTTAATGAGTTATATTGTGTACGTATGTGCGTGTGTGTATGCGTGCGACTGTGAAAACATAGGTGTGTACGCACGCATAGGTACCTACATCATGAATAGATGTATATGACCATTGACCACTCTAGTGTATGTACCTACCTATGTAAAAAAGAAATAAGAGGGGGAAGATATGCAGAACTGCAATGTTTTAAGCTAGCTGCATTTCGCACATGACTTACGAAACGACATGCGTCGCGTGTGTGTGTGTTCGCGCGTGGGATTCGAACTAGGGGCTCCAGATCTCGTTGCCGTGCTCCTGACTAGACCAGCCGTAACTTAAAATCCCTTTTAAAAGACCAGTACCAATTCTTGATGCTGTCCTTGATTGGCACTAAACGATTTCCATGTAGGTAATCCACAGTTGTTTGGTTTCCAGAAAGCAAAAAGACCAGCACCAATTATTGATACTTCATTGTCGATGATTTCCATGTAGGTAATCCACCATTGCTTGGTTTCCAGAAGGCGCTCGGTGCTAGTGATAAGGCACGCGCGCAATGAGGACTCGGCGACGTACGAGTGTCGCGCGCAGGGCGCGACGGGCCCGGCGGCCGTGGCCAGCGCCAACGTGACGGTGCTGCCGCCCGCGCCACCCACCCCCGAACTAGACCGTGAGTACTTTCAAGGGATACTTTACAGTTAACCACTTTTTGGTAAAGGAAAGTCTTGTGTGCATTCGTCACTGAAAGCAACAGCGGAGCGAACGTCAAAATCACCGAAACGAAATATCACCCATCCAAAGAAGACCGCTCGCTGACAGCAACTAAAGTTATTTTCCGCTAGCATAGGTTGGACGCTAGAGACGCTTTTCCAATAAGTTTTGTTGTCACAGTTTATATTCTCCTGAGCTCAGCGTCGGAACCAGTGTTAACGAGGACCGCCGCCATTAACCTGATTCCACAGCCAATTACTGCGAATCTGTTTACACTGATGTTCTGAGCAAGCGACAGAGTTTGTTCTAAGGGAATCCAAGGAAAAACACTAATACTATATTCCAATCCATGCAAATATCCCCCCCAGAGGAATACTCAACTTATGTCTTGAAATCCAATTATTTCGTTGATTCTCCTCACACGTTCAACACTTTCCTTATAATTAAAGAGACAAGTAAAAGAAATTGGCAGTGTTAGGAACTACCGATACGAGTAGAAGTGAAAACTTATAACTCAGAATTTGGTAGCTTACTTCCAGTGGCGTAGCGTGGGTTTTCGCCGCCCGGGGCCGACCGAAAATTTGCCGCCCCCTACTTTAATTATAAATAATTTAAAGTTCAAGTATTATATTCAATACCTAGCTAATATAGCTATATCGTCCATCTTATTGCAACTCAAGATAAAAATACGGTTACATTTTTTTTACAAATTGGTTTAAAAATGTGTTATACTTTTTAGAGTTCCGTAAAACGTAAAAACGGAACTCTTATAGATTCTTCAAGTCTGTCTGTCTCTCCGTCCGTCCGCATGTCACAACCACTTTTTGCCGAAACTATGATAATTACACCGTTGAAACTTGGTAAGTAGATGTATTCTATAAACCCCATTAAGATTTTATAAAAAAAACAATTAATTTTGGGGATACCCCATACTTAGAACAGAAACTAAAAAGTTATTGAAGTGAAAACTGCTTTTGGAACGCCTACACAGATTTTTCGTGGTCTGTGAATTGAATTTTAGCGTCACGCTTGGGTATGATAAGAGATTTTCGGTTAATCTCGGGATGCTAGAGCGAGAAATAAAATACAGTGCACAAGTTCATCAAAACGAGAAAGATAATATAGTCCCTATGTTTATTATATTTATGTCTCTTTTTCACGACATTAATTTCTTACCACATTTATTGAACTTGTCACGAAATATTAAATTTGCCATTCACATCCATTGCAAAAAAGTTTTTGTTGTAATATACTCGTATTACTGTTTTATCACAGCACTTACACTACGCAAACACACAAAATCATATCTATTTTCATCACAGCACTTCCACTTACACCATAACACAACATTTTTATGCATTTTTAGCGTAATACTTATAAAATAAATAAATAGCAAGTACAAAAAAATTTGCAAGTCAAAAGCTTTTTCCGACCCGCGTAATTTTTTTTTAAATATATTCTTCACCTTCTTGTTTATAAAGTAACACATTTAAAAAATATACGATCGAATTGAGAACCTTCTTTTTTTTGAAGTCAGTTAAAAACGATTAGTTTCTGATTTATTCCTTTCTATTTGATCCTATCTGGATGCCAAACTTGAACTTTTTAGGTCGTCTGGAACTGAGTGAAATATTTTTGGTCTATACTTCAGTCAATGTTAATAATGTCGATTTTAGGACTTTAATATTTATATAACAGTTTTAAGTATGTTATGAAATTTGGAACACGTATTGGTATCCCGCAAGTCTCAATACATGGACTATTTTTAATGTGAAATAGTTTTTGCATCATGAGGAGGACAAAAGTACCTCAAAATAGTTCGTATACCTATACCTAGGCTATTCAAACGAGTCTAAATTTGGTGAATTTATCTTGTTTAGTTTAGGAGTTCCTATGACCACCTCCTGACTTCATCTTGAAATCAGCGTCATAGTACCATATTATTCCATTATTACCGAAGTTACGTAAGTTAAACCAAATTTCAACCTAATCTAACAACGGGAAGTGGTTCTAATTTAACTCGCAAGATTTGTCCGATACTGACTTACTAACAAGGCAAGTTAAATAAAAGCTTATAAAATACACAACGAGAGATACTAGTACCTAAGAAAAATAAGTAATGAAATCCGAGAAACTCTCTACCTACTTAACTACCTCACTTTTTAATTATTTATCTGTTCGATAAGAAATGTTATATCTAAGTTTTTTTTTCAATCATGCAACGTATTATTTTCGTTTTGCTCCTTTTCTGCCGCCCCCTTTCGTGTGCCGCCCGGGGCCATGGGCCCCCCCTGCCCCCCCCACGCTACGCCACTGCTTACTTCGGAAACTACGCGGGTGAAACCGGAGGGCGGGGCCATGAGCACGAACCATCTAGAAATGCTATCGCATTTTATGAGTTTACCCGAAGATTTCTTATCATTCCAGAGCGTGACGCTAGAATTCTATTCACAGCCCACGAAATATCTGTCTGTGGCGCGCCAAAAGAATATTTTACTTAAAAAAAAATTAATTGATAAATTTTATACTAGCGGTCCTTCTCAACTTTGCCCGTGGTACATAATATCCAACGTGGTATCCAACAGTGAAATATTTTTTTGAATTGGTCCGGTAGTTCCTGAGATTAACGGGTTCAAACGAAAACCTTTTAAACAGCTTTATAATGTCGTAGTATAGATGGACCCGAGCTATGTAATGTAATAAATTATGTATTAATGTAGGAAATTTAGTTTGTGATTGAATTTAATAAGGTGATTTCGTCTGTTGATCAGTTTTGTAGAAACGAATTTCTTCGCACATACTTACAGTTTCCTAAAAACTCAATGTTATAGAACCTATAGTAAAACCTATAGTAGAAACTATAGTAGAAACTACCTATCCATAGTTTCTATAATATTTGCAGGCAGCGCCTCGTGGTTTCAGTCTCGTATTTTCCGGGATAAAAAAAGCATAGTATTATGTATTTACTTACCATTATCTCTCTATATACGAAAATTATTTTATCGAATACACATCGGAGAGTGTGCGACTGATTTGCATGACCTAATACCACCATACCCTTGTTTTCTATCGGAATGCTCGTAGCTCGAAAAAAGCGACATCGTTTCATGGTTGATGTTCCAAAGACACGAACGAAGAGATTTGACTCTACTTTTCTGAAAAGAACGTCTAGGCTGTGGAATACGTTGCCTGAGAGGGTTTTCTCCGATAGTAACAATATTTGTGTCTTCAAATCGAGAGTGAATCTGTTTCTTCTAGGTAAACACGCTCCATCGTAGACCGCATCGTCACGTCAAGTGTAAACCTATAAAAGTTTTTAAAAAACATCCAAATCGATTCAGTACTTTTTATGCGCAAAAGAGCAACAGACATACATTTCTACAAACTTTCGCCATTATAATATTAGTAGAATTAGAATTTTCCTAAGTGAAAAAGTTCCCGGTCGACTGAGACCATAACAGCTCGTTTACCTCTATCTGGGTCGGTTGTTGATGCATAAACATTGTAGCGATTCATGTCATATCATTGTTCGAGTACCGCTCGTACTGAAAACCTCCTGGGAACCGACGCACTTCGGAGAACCCAATGCAAACAATGCCAAGGTGGAGGAATCGGTTATGTGGCGGAACATACTTTTGTTTTTCACCGACTTCAAAAAAGGAAGAAGATCTCAATTCGATAGTGGCGCCAATTGGCATGACAATAGAGTCAAAAATATAAGTAATATTCTAGTTAGTTGATCAGGTACCTAGATCATGGAAAAATACGGAACACTTATCTTTTGTTTTATTTCATTATCGAAAATTGACAAAGATATATAAACCATCAAACTTGGAGTGGAGCGTTGTGACGTCACTCTACCGTAGAAATCGTACGTACCATAACGTGACGTCACTCGAACCTTGTAAGCACTACATCGTCATTTTTTGTTTGTGAAGCATAGGAAAAAATACATGTTTAATATTGTTTTATAATCTAACTGACAGATCGTTTATTTATTACTAGCGCCCCGGATTCGCACGGGTGCAATGCTGATACTACCTACTAATAAAATTCCGGTCCGGCGGCAAGACGTTTTGTTTTACGTAGTCACATAAGTCACAGTTTTTTTGTGATGGATACTTTTTGGCGCGACGGACGCACGCAATATGTTGATTGATAGAATGAAACGTGCTTCAAAGATAGCGACAGCGGTTTGTTTGTCAGTACCATCAGAATTTAACGAAATTCTCCATAATCCGAATTTTGTGGACATATGTTTTCGACTCAAAATCAATATTTTTTATGTTTTGTTATTCATATAAGGTTTCGATCAAATCTACATTACCCCTTGACAAAAATTTATATCTTAGATGATCGTTTTTTAGTCGTCTCGGCTATTATGAATCGATTTTATTCGTTTTTTTTTTTGTTTGGTAGAGATATCAGTTCAGAGATAGTTCAGAGGTGGTTGTCGTATTTTCTTTTTTCGAAGTCGGTATGGTGGTTTTTGAAATACTTTATGAACAAAAAACTAATCTCTTTCGTGTATTCAGGCGAAAATAAGAAATTTGGTCGAAGGCGAAATATAAGTATAAGCTTCCTCACCCTCAGGCCAAATTTGGTCGGCTGGTAAAATCTAATTCCTAACGAAGTATCATCATGGTGGGTTGTTGTTGTTTACGGCTGTCCGTCAAATAAACGGGACAAGAATAAAATTAAATAACGTTGCTTTATAATAACGTAGTAATGTTTAACTCAAAGTTCGTAACTTACACACATTGAGATAATATTATTTACGTAGTAATAATTTCTCAAAGCTTACACAGCCAGTTTTGGGCACGGATTGGTAATGCCTGGAGGAATAATTATAGTGACAGAATAAAGTTTCCTTCTTGGGTAAGTGTAAAATAATATGCGAATGTGTACCTACTAACAAAAATAGATATCTAGGTACCTATCTATCATCGGTTTCGTTTGATTTTAAATACATAAACACTTTTAAATAGAATAGTATAATTTGGCACCATTCTATTTATGTAACTCAACATTACAGCAAGTTTATAAACTACTTTACGTCACCAGGTGATCTCGGGCACAACTATTCAATAAAACAATTCAGTAGCCCTAGCGCTAACGCACACATTCACGCGTGTGTACGAACAACATCTGCGTAGTTGTGTGAAGAGTAGGTAGCTCCACAGCAGCGCTTGTAAGTTTTAGTGGTGTCGGGGTGTAACTTAACTTTACCAAACCATATGGTATGGTAAAGTTTTCAGTTAGGAGACTTAATAAAGAACAATAGTTGACATTACCGTGATTTCGTGATATCCCTAGGGATTTTGTGTAATCTCTGATAATACATATATATATCTTAATTTTCCTGCAACATATTTGTTTATCTAACCTCAAAAATTACACCGATCACAAGTTCCAAATAATTAATATCATGTTTTGATTTGTTTCAGCCATAAGTGGATCACCGTGTCCAATGTCGTCCTTCTGCCTCAATGGAGGAACTTGCCTATACTTCGAGCTTGTGCAGGAGCAAGCTTGCAAGTAAGTCCTTTATCACATGTCGCATAACTGTCTGAAAATACTAATTATAGAATGCGCTATGAAAACCGGGCTATTTTTACCGACTTCCAACAAGAAAATTCGTTTTCTACTACAAAATTGATTAGTACTGACGTACACTAATGAGAATAACAATTTGGTTATTAAAACTAAAGTTAATTTTAAATACTTATATCAAGGTACAGCATTAAAAAATGGAGTTGGAGGAGAAATGAAGATGGTTTCATTTTTTTTTACTTTTATAGGTTTACCCTTGACCGCCAGCTCACTTGATGTTAAGCGACGATGCAGTCTACTATGGGGCGTGCTTACCTAGAATAAACCGATTCACTCTCGATTTAAAGACGCCAAGATTATAACTATCAGGGAAAACCCACTCAGGCAACTCATTCACAGAGACGTTTTTATCACAACAGTAGAGCCAAACCTCTTCGTCCGTGTCTTTGGAATATCAACCATGAAACGTAGCCGCTTTTTCGAGGTACGAGAAGTCCGATAGAAAAAAGTATATCGTTAATTCGAAATAATTGCTAATAACATATAAGGGAACAACTTTGTTTGCAAAACTTTGAGGGCAAAACTTTGTTTCATTGATCCTTTATCAAAAATAAATTACAATGAGAATTACACTGTAGGTGTAGGTACTGTATTTCAAGGTATTTTAACACTTTGACTTTTTTCTATCGGACTGCTAGTAGTTCGAAAAAGCGACATCCTTTCATGGTTGACGTTCCAAAGACTGCAACGAGGAGATTTGGCTTCACTTTCGTAATAAGAACGTCCAGACTGTGGAATACTTTACCTAGTACCTATGTGGGTTGTTCCAGATGTTTCTTATATTCTACTTTTATAAAACATTCTATTCTATTCCATTCCATTCCATTATATTCCATTCCATTCCATTCGATTCGATTCCATTCCATTCCATTCCATTCTATTCTATTCTATGACTACAATCGTGGTGTCTTCAAGTCGAGAGTGAATCGGTTTCTGCTAGGTAACTACGCTCCATTGTAGACCGCATCGTCGCTTAGTATCAGGATTCAGGACAGAATGCGATCAAGCGCAACCAGACCATTCTTAACTTAATTTTGTTTCCATTTCTTCAGTTTATTCACTGTTCATATTATGACAAAAAACAAAAATTGTTTGTTAATAATTTGTTTCTGGTTTTTCAGATGTCCCGAAGGCTTCAACGGGATGCGGTGTGAGAACAAAGAAGCCACCAACAGAAGCAGTATGTCTCATTCCTACACGTGTAAATTGGGCCTCTCGATCAATTACTACTGCTAATGGGCCGGTGCCTCGGCGGATAATCCCACCTCGTTCCAATTATACTTTTTAGATCGCGGGCCGATGCTGGCTGGCAAACTGTGAACTATCGACACGAATCTCCTTTTTTTCGATTAATAATCGCCTATTACGTTCCGAAAAAGTTTAAATTTAGAACTCCTAATGATGGCGAAGCGATGCGCGTGAAGTTAATTTTAGGACGCTTTCTCAAACGCCAGCGCAGTAGTGAACGCGACTGTATCATTAGACAATGCTGTTTTTGGAAAACAGTGCATTTTGTGAATATAGGATAGCGTAGCAAAATGGCGCCTATTTCACGTTAGTTAAGTTTGCGGCCTCGGCCAATGTAAATAATTAAAACAATATTTTTTTTATTAATTCTGAGTCTCTTTTCTCTATCCGTAAAATAGAAAATCAGAGACTCCTATTTATTAATTTTTGTTAATTTTGTATCACTATTTAATTTTCTTTGCGGTGGTTTTGCTCTTGATCAGATTTGTACAAAAGTTTTGTGATCAGTAAGACTATTCCTATAATTTTACGTTAGTTATCTACTTATGATCGAAATCGGCACTGATTAGAAAACTTAAATTACATTTTACTGACTCTAACGATTATCGATAAACTTAATTCAGACACGCCATTTTAATAGCTACAAATATCCCTAATTTTTATATTAAAGTTGTAAATATTTTAAAATATTTGTATTATTTCGATAGTAATGTTAACTATAAGTTTTAATGACTAGTAGTATGTAATATTCTGATAAAGAGACTTACATTTATGTACATATCTATTAGGATAAGGGTGTTCATAAAACAGTAATTTAAAAACAATATTAGCCATTTAGCCAATGCGTCACGTTGCTGAACTTCTTCAAGTAATCTGTTAATTTTAATCTAAAAAAAAAACAATGCCAAGTAAAAACAATTAAAGATCCTGTTTTTATTCGCACAAAGGGACGCAAAATGACATGTTTTCTTCAAAACTTTGGTTTATTGTTACGGGTTTTAACAATTCTAACTAGATGCACAAAAAATCCAAAGAATCTACTTATATGCAAATCAAAATGATAAATTTTCCATTTTCCCGGTCCGAAATACCACCTAGTCATTAATAGCAGTTTTTTTCATTAACTAGATAAATTTAATTTATATTGTAACTTTATGAGTGTGGTAACTTGGAAGAATGGTTGTGGTTATGTATTCTTTTTTAATTTTTAACTGGTAACTTAGCTATGGGACCGAAATGTTCTTTTCACAGTTTTTGTTATTTTTCTGTTTGTATAAAGTCCTTCATTTTAAGTTCGCTGTTTAAGTATGTAATTAAAATGAGGGCTATTTATTTTTCATAGTTGAAGCTAAAATGGCATCGTTCAAACCGGATTAAAGTCTTATTTTGATAAAGATATTTCATATCAGGTAGGCTCAATCAATTCTCATATTATTTCCATAAAATAATTTTTATGTTCCGAAACAATTATTTATCAGCTACATTTTTTTAATACACCTGTCACATATGACCTTTGACAATTTGACGTCATGAGCAGTTTGTTTATGTTCATTTCTTGCAAGGATAAGTTGCATAATTCACCAGATTTTGGCGTTATCGACTTTTTATTGATAAATTATAAGATAAATATTTCATTGGACGAAATCATTCTAGCTTGATCTGTGTTATAGTCTCACAACAAATACTAAGGCGCCAAACGTCGTTCTAATATAATGTAATGAAGTACCAAATCACAATAAAAGAATGAGTGTTGGAATTAACAGACAGGCGACAATGTTTTGTTTTCTTTTATATACGTTGCACAGTCCTAAATCCTTAAAAAATTCGAGACGAAAGATGGAATTAAATGGTATGTATTTTCAAAATTTTTTTTATGTCGTGCACTTTAACGCTCCGCACTCATTTCAGAAAATGAAAAAATGTGTGTTTACTCGCATTTTACTTCTCAAATGCATTTTTTCATTTTAATTAATGTTTTGAGCATTCTTGTAACTAATGCTTGATCACAAATGTCTACTAACTCTCATGCATGGTATATGCATGTCTTTAATGAAAATTTCTTCTAAAATTACTTCTCCGCACTTACTATTTGTTGTGAGATAACATTATTTAGGCACATAATAACAATACATTAAGAATGTTAATTTATTTATTAACGTCTTTTTTTCTTTCAGGCAAAGGCGAACCGCTGTGGTGATCGACATTTTGAAAATGAACAAATTTTTACGAATAACATAGAATAACGAAAATTTAAGCATTCCTACGAGATTGTCGAAATATTTCTGTTATAGCTAACGTAACACAATCACGGTAGCCAGGGGATAAATAAGCTTTTCGATGAGTGGTAAATAAATAACGGATACTGTAGTGTTTTTATCCAAAGATCTCAATACACAGATGTGCCCTCCCAAACTTT
Organism: Ectropis grisescens; assembly: GCA_017562165.1. NCBI lineage: Eukaryota > Metazoa > Arthropoda > Insecta > Lepidoptera > Geometridae > Ectropis > Ectropis grisescens. The sequence continues at coordinate 26,693,003 of CM029788.1, forward strand.
AGGACGCACGGAATCATGTCATTGTTGAGAAGAGTGAGCTCACTCATTCCGTTCCACTCGGTTGCAGGAAGCGGCGAACGCTAGACGTTTTTGCTTATCACTATTCTTCGTCAATAACCAAAATAAGTAGAACCACAGCATATCGCGCCGCTAGCGATTCTAGGGGTCAAGTAGATTGGTTATGTGTAAACTACTTACGACACATATAGAGGCGCAGTTTATAACCAATTTCAAGTTACGGAGGGCACATCCATTGGTTTATATCGATGTTTTTATCAATACAATGTCTCTTTTACACGAGTGGCGAGGATAGCACCGTCACGTCAGTGTCAAACGTCCATTCCATTCCGTCGTTAGACACGGCGCAGGCGCAGGCGCAGGATGTCCAGCTACACTGGGATCAACGTGTAGTGATGAGACTGTATTAAATCTATTGTATAGAGACAAACTCTACAGATCCCATACAAATTATAGTCTTCAAAAAATAATAGGCCCGTTTTGAAATTTGAAAAATACTTGCAATATATTAATAATTTGACGCGTCAACAAGATAAATCCATGAATATTTTAAAAATACTTTTAAGTAAGTTTTATTTTAGTTACATTTCAGTTTCGTTCCAAGTTACGTCGGGTCTTTCTGAAAAAACAAAACGACCGTTTTATTTTTTTGAAAATGATGACTGATTGATATGACTGATTCTAAATTTGTATGGGATGATTTTACATACCTAGGTGTCGAAAAGATAGATACATAATATTACTGTTTATTATTTATTTGCTCAATCTGAAAGACGATAAGTTATTAATAGACCTGTAGATTTTCACTTCAAAACCTATTAGTCATAATTGATGCGAATGTGAGCTTATCATAAATATGTAGACCATGCACAAGTACTAACGTAAACACTAGCAAATGTATGGAACATCAGCACTGCGCCGAACGAAAGAGGTAGTGGTAGGACTCTTGCAGAGTTCGCCTTTTTTTTAACTTTTATAGGTTTACACTTGACCGCCATCTCGCCTGATGTTAAGCAACGATGCGGTCTACGATGGAGCGTGTTTACCTAGAAGAAACCGATTCACTCTCGATTTGAAGACAACGGATTCTCGCCTGGGGGAAGGACCACACCTTTGCCAGTTATTCTACCGCCAAGCAGTAATGTGCAAACATTACTGTGTTCCGGTTTGAAGGGCAGTGTTTCCAGATAAATTACAGGGCTTAGAGATATAACATAGACATCTTAGATGCTAGGTAATGATTTGGACTCTTCATGTTCCGATAGCTGCGTGTCACTGTGCTGTTATGTGGCAGGCATGTTGAGAACCATCAGGCACATGTCCTGCTCGTCTCGTCACTCTTTATAAAAAAAAAGGGGAACCGAATTTCCAAAACATTATCTACTTTTACCTTCTTTGGCTACAAAACCCCAGTATCAATATGTAAAGTAAATTATAGCAAAATTATGAGAAATCAGAAGAGACGTTGCGAACGTACAAAGATATTTTGCTTCTAAACATTTGCAAGTGTCGTGACGCTAACATTCTCGTCAATTAGATAAACTTGGCCTGAGATAGGCAGTTGTTTTTGCCTCAATTTTATAAAAATGGCCCAAAATAATTAATGTCATAATAATAAATAACGCACAAAATAATATTTAGGTAAATAAATGTAGCTTCTTAACTTACTTTTGTAAAATTTATATTTCGTGTATGATATTGTAATAATAATTATGGTGCTTATTGTACAGTGAATCGGACGACTAATTTCATTGTGTTCCTAAAGTGTTAAATGTTTCCAAGTAATGGGGTGTTTTCAGAAAGATAAAAATATTTACAAAAAAAATTAAGACGAGCCAGCCATTCCGTGCGCATGAAATTTAGAGAATCTCTTTTCTCCAAAAAAGTCTTATTTTTTCGGAATAAAATGTTAAGCCTTAGATTATTCACTTGTATTTTATATATTATTTTTAGACCGGTTGAGCGTAGAAACACCAAAAGAATATCAGCCAACTGTTGGCTGATAAGCTCGATCTGACAATTTAGTAGCGACACTGACGTTGTGCGGTAAACACGTGTTAAGTGGCTCTTAAATATGACGATTTGCGCTATATAAGTATGCAAAAATTACAAAAGATCATTTGAAAAAATCGCTAAGTCTTAAAAACATTTAGTTATTGCTTTAAAAATATCGCTACGGGCGAAAAGTAACCTTTACATTATCATTAAGTTACAGAACAATTGCTTTAAAAAAATGTGTCTCAGGACAGCGTCATTTGACGCCATGTTTAAAAACATGTCACGAACACAAGTAGGTATCTGTGTGTGTGCGTGACACGCATACAAGGGTTTCAAACCTGGCCTGTTACTTTTGTCGCAATTACAGTTTAATACTCCATCTAGACAAGTAAAAATCAAAGTGTAAAAGCCAATGTATTATTACTGACTATACTCTATTTGAGTTTGATCTATTTAGCTCTTACGACGTGTTTGAGCAACAAACATCTTAACTTATATTAGTAGATAACGCGTATCTACCACCAAGCTTATCTTTAACGTGTTTTGTCCAAATCTAAGGTTTATGTCATTGCGAATTGGGCTGATTAAAACTTATACATACTTATATTTTGACACAAGACATCGTAAATCTGCTTTTTATCTATGCTTTTAATTCTGTCTTTGCCTAATATTATGAATCATTACATTTAAGCGCGCCAAAATAGCAAAACAACGTATTTTTCAGGAGTAAGTTTGGATGAAATACTCAATTTAAAATTGGTAGGGAAAATGTAATAGGTACTAAAGACTTACCGCCATCTATTATTACTCGTAATGTTACGAACTTTTTTTTTTCTGAAAATGCCTCGTTTCTTTTAGTTGTTTTGTTCATGAAGCCTACAAGTATAATTGCCAGTACAAAATAACGATACGAAAAACACAGAAATAGACTGAAGCATAGATATTATTCATCAAGCCATTTTTTTAATTTTGTATAATGTAGAAATTTTATATTCGTTTTAGTAACAGACATGTTTTAGAACACTATATAATAAACTAGCGGCCCATTCCGGCTTCGCTCGGATAATAACCTAGATACCAACCGCAGCGCCATCTGCCGGGCTGATTTGTGAATCTAAGCCATCCAGGGCCCTACACAAACGTATACAAAAAAATCATTCAAATCGGTCGAACCGTTTAGGAGGCGTTTACTATTACAACGAAAAGTGACATTGATTTTTATATATTTATGTATATATAGATAGGAATTCAATTTGGGGTTTTCAAAATACAAATACCGACATACAATATGTTAAAGATAGTTCTCAATTTGATCAAAGGTATCGTCACGAACTGAAACATATAGACCACAGGCCCGTAAACAAAATGCATGGGTCATATGAACCACCAGGACACCTATGTAGGATGATAGGAGGGTATGAGTTATATTATTTTCTACTATAAAATAATAAACCTAAATTACCTATTTTATACTACAAAATAATAAGATTCAGCACTATGCCGTCATTTGTAAGCTGTCCCACAAATGCAACAAGTGGAAGTTGAAGAGGGGGGTTGCAACCCTCAATCATTTATCCATGTCGCAAGATTTTTGTACGGCGCGCCGTACGAATCTAAAATTGGCGTTACAGAATAATATGTAGATTAAAAGAGGTATTGAAACTGAAAGTTAGGGAGCCAGCCGTTTGGTTGTATGCATCACCGAAGACCATCCGTGATTTCAACATACAGATGGCCATCAGGGACAGAAATGCGGCCGTTGTGGACGCTCTGGGCCGCGAGGAGGCAGCTTAGGCAAATGACAAAAGGCAAACACTCGATGTCGAGTCGATTACTAGCGGAATCCCAGCCGGTAGTGATCGGCTGTACAGACGAGCACTAGAATTAGATTTTAAATGTACCCAACTCCCCTATTTTCCTCTTCTTCTCCTTATCTAAGAAATGTGTAAAAAAAGACAATTGATATGACAAAAATCACGGACCCCGGAGTGGCTAATTTAAATTAAAAAAAAGCCGAAAAAGGTTTAGGTATTACGAGTGAGTTATGCTGAGTCATGGCTCTTGTGCCAAGGCAGTTCAGTTCAGCCTAGCGGAAGTATGGTGAAGTAGATCACGTCTCCAAGCCCCTTCGTGGTGGCTTCTTCAGTGTTTTGTGGTACCTTCTCTGTTTCTGATGGTAGCCCTCGTCGTTTTGGTTACCCCCTTTCAAGCTAGAGCTCGAATACGCTCAGTGGCTGTCTAAAAACATGTATGTTACTTTTTAGATTTGTGTATAAAATAGCTACATACATTCTGATTTTATGTTAAGTTGTATTAACAGTTTTGTACAGTATTATTTGCTGATTAGTTGTTATTTATTGTAGCTAATAAACTGCTATTTTTTAAGTGCTTTGTTATAAAATATACAATTTGAAAAGATATTTTGTTTTACTAAATGTAAATTTTACTCATTGACTACCCCACAGATTTCGATTTTTTTTTGGATTACCCTCGTAAACACGATACGTGTGTGTGAATCTTAAACGTTTCAAAATTCAATCTACCTTTTTTTGTAAAGCAGTTGGTCTCGGCCGCTCAGCCCTATTCTACTACACTACTACCTTCCAAACTTAGAGCTAGCGTAGAAGGCGCAGTGTCTAAACTTACTAACAGTGGCGTGGTCACAGTTGACATGAAAAATATTGTACTTACCGAGGTATACGGTAAGTAAGACATCCTGGAACGGCAACTAAGCGGGTAAAATCGCGGATCGCTACTAGTGAAGTATTTTACTTTTTTTTATATAAAAAGTGACGAGACGAGCAGGACATGTGCCTGATGGCAAGCAGCATGGCTGCCACATAGCAGCACAGTGACACCCAGCTATTGGTAAGTACGTGAAGAGTCCAAATCATTAATTACCCAGCACTAGTGGTGCTGGGTAATGATTTGGACTCTTGGGCGCTCGTCACCCAAAGATCTAAGATGTTATATCTCTAAGCCCTGTCATTTCTCTGCAGGGAACATTGCCCTTCAAATCGAAACACAGTAATGTTTGCACATTACTGCTTGGCGGTAGAATAACTGGCAAAAGTGTGGTACGGACACGGTTTCCCAAACGGACTCTGCCAAGAGTCTTAGCACAACAAAAGACAAAAAATTGTATTGTTATTGGTGATCCCAATTTGAGTTTGAGGCTGCGACGGCTGCTATCTTGTAAAGTTGTAACTGTCTTGTTGTTGTTTGGACGGCGAGAGCTGTCTGGGCGACAGCAAGGGCAGGCAGCATATAATGAAATCCAGATATATTCCTTATAGATGTATTTATTAGTCTTCCAGTAATTATCTTAGTACATCGGCGTGTACGCCATGGGACGAGCAGGTGAAGAAAGGGGCGGTGTTGCCACACGCTAAACTGCGATTAACAATATGACAAAGTATGGCCACCTAACAGTATAACCACGTTGTAACGCATATTTACCTGAACCACTGTACTTAGTGAGTACTTAATAGTTACCTACGTCTCGTAAGATCACTAGCGTAAAGGCGTTTGAAACAGTACTTAGGTACCTAGTAGGATAGGTAGGTAGGTACCTACTTTGAGAATCCACATTTATCGTTCGGATGAACTGAAACAATCTACCTACCTGAGTATGGGCTTCATAATAGGTAGGTACAATTTGGGTGTATTTAAATCTCTAGATAAACAGGTGGATATCTTCTTATACAATAAGTATTTAAGTAGTTATTTTGATGGGTCATTTTCCATTGTCCATTTTACTAAATATTTCATGAATAATCTTTAATATTTTTATTACGTAAATCTTTATTATTATTTGTGTTTATATAGTGAATCTTAAATACTAATGATTAACCAAATAATACTGTGTTCCGGTTTGAAGTGCAATGTTTACAGAGATTAGCGAAGTCTCCGAGTGACGAGCACAGTGTAGTGCTAGGCAGGGATTACACTTTTTATGTAGCAATAACTGCCTGGCACTGAGCGCGTAACTTGCCATCAGGCGTTCGTCCCATCAATCTACTCGATGCCATCACTCTATCTATAAATACAAATAAATGAAATCGTAGTTTCGTAGTGTATGTAAGTAATTATTGTAGAGTATTGTAATATTAAAATAATTTAAAAGTCACAGGACTTACATACACCAAAATTACATTTTTTTCAATTTTGTCTGTCTGTTCGTTTGTTCAGACTAATCTCCAAAATGGCTGGACCGATTATGACTATGATTATGGGTTTTCATTACTAGATAGCCCATCGTAAAGACATAATATATCGTTTCCATCGACACTACTATATCTACCAAAAGGCTCTGCTTGTAGTGTCGTAGGGAATATTTCTGCACTACCAGCCAGCATCGTTATGAGCACAGATTAAATACCCTGGTCATGAGTAGGTAATCTTAACACACGGTACGTAGTGTGGCAAACCAAGTTCAAGATAAAAAACAAGACCAAAATTAAAAATTTTGATTAACCCCCGACTACCTCGGATTTGTTATCTGTACAACGTACTACTTGTCAAGCCGTTTCATTTGATACCCATATTAAAAGAGCTGTGAAAAAAAGAAATGTATTTCGCCATTTTGTGGAAGCGGCCATCTTGGATTTGAAATTTGTCATAGTGCAATGTATTCTACTAGTCAAGCCTTTTCGTTTGATACCCAAATTGAGGTAGTAGGAAAAAAAATACAATCCGCCATTTTGTGGTCGCGGCCATCTTGGATTTGAATTTGTTTATAATGTATAGTATTCTACTAGTCGATCCCTTTCATTTGTTACCCAAATTTAGGTAGGTTGTAAATAAATATTTTGTATGCCATTTTGTGGAGGCGGACATCGATATTAACCAAACATACTCGTAGCTAAGAACATCCGCACGGATTTTGACTTTCAAATAAAAAAACCGTGTCGAAATCGTCGCATCCGTTAGAGCTCTACGGTGCCACAGACAGACACACACACAGACAGACAGATATCGTCGTCAAACTTATAACACCCCCTTTTGGTCGGGGGTTAAAAACTAGCGAGCCGCACGTCGCGCCATGTGTAATTATTACACGAACCATTTCGAGCTACTTTTGTCCTCCTCATAACTCAAAAACTATTTCACATTGGCATGTCAAATTGCTCATTGTGATTTGCAGGATACCAATACGTGCTACAAATTTCATAAACATAAATTCTCAAACGGTTATTTAGATATTAACGTCCTAAAATCGTCATTATTAACACTGACTGTTCCATAGAATACATAACCCAGTTCCAGATGACCTAGAAAGCTCAGATTTGAAATCCAGATAGGTAATTAGGTGAATACAAAGGAAAATATCAGAAACTAGTAATTAATTACTTAATTAAAGAAAAATGTTATATTTGAAGTCGGACTCACGGTGTGTGTAAAATAAAAATAACAATTAAAATTAATGGTGTAGGTTTTAAGATAGTCATGTGAACCTACCTTACGAAGTTATTAGATAATTAACTACTTCACCTGCACTCAACTAGACAGCTTACAATTTACGCCATGGTTCTGAATGTTATTATTTTATACCCTTCTATCTTACTACATAGGTTTCCTGGTGGTTCAAATGACCCATCAATTTTACACACGGGTCTGTAGTCTATTATTTAGTAAATCAGACTACAGTAAAAAAGACTTCATTTTTATTATTAATAAAATAAAATAAATATTGATGGACAATTCACACACAACACCATCTGACCCCAAACTAAGCAAAGCTTGTGTGATGGCAGCCAGTTGGCTGATATAACACTTATATAGTTTTAAATACATTCTTATTATACATAGAAACACCCAGACACAGTGCAAACATTTGAATTCATCACACACATATTTGCGCTGGGTGGGGGATCGAACCCACGACCCTCGGCATTACAGAGCTACTACCAACTAAGCCACTAGGGCAGTCAATAGTTAATAGGTATATAGGACGGACCAATTTGGTATTATGAGTTCAATCAAACACAAATTATAGGTACTCAAAATGTTCATACATTTTAATCAAAAATCGCTAAATATAGAAGGAATGATAAAAGTAAGAATCGTATAATCGAAATTAAAAAACCACAAAAGCTTCGAAAACTGCTTAACTATTTCTAGATCTAGAGATATTTACAAAAAATTACTTATGTTATAAAACAACTCATTGGTAGCTTCTATCAATCCAATAGTAAATATTAGAGATACATGACATTTGAGTAGAAAGCTGATATGGTACCACAAAGACATTTAACTAAGACTTGACTCATGATTCGGAGAACGGCGGCTGCCCAACCGGAGCCCCCGGATTCAAATCCCACGCGCACCATTGTCTTTTCGAAGACATCCAATTTAGAATAAGGTTTGACGACTGAATTCAGAAACATGTTTAAAAGCAATAAGTCGTTTCTGAATTTAGTAAGCCATCTTACTGATTGATTACACTTTACTGAATTCAGTAGGGGCTAAATTCAGTTGCCTAAATTTATTGGCCTGACACAAAATTATGTTAAAAAAAAAACTTTAAACCTTTCTTTTTTTCAAGTATTCTATGGCAGTTGGCTTCAGATGGCCTCTACTTCTGGCTTAAATATATCACCACATATCACATAACAGTCAACTATAGTTAGAAACATTTGAAGGTTGGCAGTATACATAGATAGCACATTTATGTGTTTAATAAAATAGTGTAGGTAGTGCAAATGAAAAACAACCAGTGGAAAATCTTGGTCTACAGGTTTTTATTGAAAACATATTTTACTCACTTCATGAAACTAGTACTTGATGATTTGTTATTCCATAGAATTTGTATTATTTATATAAGCCAGAAAATAATTTGAGTCATGAATAAAAAATTGACATGATAAAATTCAGCAATAAAAAAACACTGATTTTCAGTGACTTTTGTTAATAAATTCTTTATGGTAATCCCAATATAGCATAGCTGCCTGTATTCACCTTAACTCTGACTGCCTGTAAACTATCCAATAGTTCATCTATACTACGTAGAATAGCCAATATTTTTTTCCATGTTAAAAATGCGTTGTATTCACCTTAACTCCGCCAGGCCGCTAGCGCAAAAAGCCTGACTGCCTGTATAGATCAGTAGCTAAATTCAAAATCACTAACTTGGTTCTGAATTCAGTGACACTGTAATAAGTATGGAAGATATCTACACTAGCTAATTATTTTTGGCTAAATTAACTAACCTTTAATAATCTCCTTATTATTCAACGATAGTCGCATTGTAACACCAACATTTCACTGCACAACAACACTATGTACACATAAACATATTTATCCATTTCACACTGCAATCCAAGGTGCTTGCGGCGCGGCGCACCTTCCTCCGACGCGTTCCGGTGGTGGCGTTAGAAGTCTGAGTCCAGGGTGTTGGAGCAGCACCAGCACTGCTGGTAGTACTAATACCGGGCCTGATTGGGACGTTTTTCGTTTTGTGGCAAGTCATTACTGACTACCTCCTACCATGTCTAAGTACAGTGATCCACTGGCCAACACACCTTTATACCTCTTACATAATTACTATTATTACTATTACTACTTGTATCGGTGTGTAGTTAGAAAAAAATATAGCTCTTGATATCTTGCCTGATATTAAGTAACAATGCAACAAAGGAGAGCCGTAAGTATGTTTTCTTCGTCAAGATAAACAAAACAAAAAAAAAAAATTGACGGAACCCCAACTTTTAAAAATCCATTTTGACGATTTCTAGCTTGGAGCGTTAAAAGACGATAGTTGGCTTCTTACATCTTGTATAGAAATAATCAAACCACGATTTCAAGACACACTGATTTTATGCAATATGTACAATTTGTACAAAAAATATTTCAACATTGAGCCCTAAATACTCTACATCACAGTAAATTATCAATGCTGATTATTATTCACTATTTCAACAAACATACATCCAGGCAGATGTAAAAAATTGTATCATTAAAGTACTCTTATGTTTTGTCTCTATTTTATTTAACACATAATCTGATGTTTAGAGAATGTCATGAGTTTGATTAAGTATTGAATAATATCAGTAGTAAGGATATATCTTTATCAATACAAATGCACAATCAGAAGACTGGAGTAGATTCTCAATTCACATAATCACTGTGCTACCCAATAATCTAAGTTGTAACCTTAAAGGTAGGTATGGACTAGAGAGGCCTCGCCAAAATGGCGGACAAAATAGGCTGTGTGTGTCTGTCTGTGGCACCGTAGAGCTCAAACGGATGAGCCGATTTCGATGCGGTTTTTGTTGAAGGTTAATATCCATGCAATATGGGTATCAAATGAAAGGGACAAAATATTTCTTTACTAGTAGAATACTAGTAGAATACTACACTATAAAAAATCAATTCCAAGATGGCCGCCACCACAGAATGGCGGATTACATTATTTTTTCACCACTACCTCAATATGGGTATCAAACGAAAGGTCTTAACTAGTAGAATACTTTGCACTATGACCAATTTCAAATTCAAGATGGCTGCTGCTACAAAATGGCGAAATACATTTTCCACAACTACCTCGATATGGGTATCAAATGAAAGGGCTTGACTAGTAGAATGTTGTTAAGATAACAAATCTGAGGTAGTCGGGGGTTAGTCAAAATTTTAAAATTTTATCTTGATTTACTACTCCCTCAGTATGGGTACCAAAGGAAAGGGCGTGACTAGTAGAAAGTTGTACAGTTTACAAATCCGAGGTAGATAAGGTATAGGTAGTCGAGCTTGCATGGAACTTCTAATTAAGCGTTTGTTTCATTATTCGTAAAACCTGATTTATTTTATTTTATTCGTATGAACTAGGTATCATAGTTGTAGACCGCCCGAATAGACTCCAAACGTCAAACAGTTCTAGTCATTACCTATTGTATTTAAGGATTATATTCACAGTTAATAATTTAACCAAGTTATGTTTATTCCATTCACAGCTTCGAAGTAGGCAAAAAAAAAATTCTTTTCTGCACAAAATTTAGTCTTTGACAGGCAAGGTCGTTTGTCAGCTGTACATGCATTAGGGTTGCAGCTGGTCAATTTTACATCAAACTTTGACTCGTATTATCTCGCGATCTAAAGTGCTGAGGGGAAAGAGACCTTCGGAGATGAAGTCTATATCAGTGTTGGAATGACCTGTTAAAATATTGTTGGACCTTTCCGCCACACGCTGTATATTATGTCCACTGGCTAACACATCTTTATACCTCTTACATAATTGCTATTATTTAAAAAAAAATTGATAGCGCTTGATATCTTGCCTGATATTAAGTAACAATGCAACAAAGGAGAGTGTTGTACAGAAAGAATCAAACCACGATTTCAAGACACTCTGATTTTATGTAATATGTACAAAAAATATCCCAACATTGAGCCCTAAATACTCTACATCACAGTAAATTATCAATGCTGTTTATTATTCACTATTTCAACAAACATACATACAGGCAGATGTAAAAAAATTGTATCATTAAAGTTACTCTTCTTTTATAAATTGAATACGATTATGTTTTGTCTCTATTTTATTTAACACATAATCTGATGTTTAGAGAATGTCATGAGTTTGATTAAGTATTGAATAATAACAGTAGTAAGGATATATCTATATCAATTCAAATGCACAATCAGAAGACTGGAGTAGATTCTCAATTCACGTAATCACTGTGCTACCCAATAATCTAAGTTGTAACCTTAGAGGTAGGTATGGACTAGAGGCAGCCTCGGCCGAGGCGCGCACGGCTCGCCCTGTTGCCGCAAGCGCGTACGCTTCAACCCGAGGCGTGCCTCGCGCGAGCACGCCGCGGCGTGAGACTGCCGCGGCGCGAGGCATTCGGTGTCGGTTTTTTGACAGTGCTCAAAGGCGCTTCGGCGTACGAGCCTCGCAAGTGTGGATTCAGGTGTGGTGATTTGAGCAGTTTTCGCTCGACGTCATGGTTTGTTGTGCGTGTGAACGGCGGACAGGACAGACTTAGAAATAATCAGTCGACGATACGGCGCCATTATTTCGCTAGTTCGTGGCTCGACCCGAGGGAGGTAGCCACAGCCTGCTGCGTCGTATCGATTAGATAACTACCGAGGCTGCCTCACTACGAGCCATGCATGCCGAGCATGATCACCCTGACGCTACCTCTAGTCCATACGCACCTTAACATAATAAGGGTAGCAAGTCAAGGACTCCAGGAAACTTGCATTCAATTCCCTATTTCGACAACTGTTACTTATGAATATTGAGACTCTAGCATCAGGCACAGACTTGGATCTACTTAAATGATCTTAGTCCGATATAAATGGCTTGTCCATACATACCAACCTCAAACTTAATTTACACATAACTTAATCAGCTAACTTATAACTAACAACAGTCTCCATTTTATGTAAGCTAGTGGAGAAAGATTTCAACTGCACATTTTGGGCATTCGCTATAGATATAGGCTTAGCTTCAGCCCATTTCTCTGGCACGTCACAGTCCGTTTTTCGCATGGACTAAGACATCGAATGAGCATCGACAATCGAGAAACGGTAAGTAGGATATAGTAGCAGCAACTTGTAACATTACGTCTCTAATTTCTTGTTGGATTTTCTTCAGCTCTTTACTACCAACTGTTTCATTCTTTTCCTTAGATAAAGCGGCGTCTCCGTCTTCATATTGCACGTTGAAATCCCAGCATTCAAGGACTTCTTTGTTTGCAACGTTGAGGATTACGAGGGATAGTTTGCTTACTTTCTTGTTTAGTATCCATTCTGGAATTCAAAAAGAGTTTTATTACATAATATTTGAGTAAACTCAGCTATCTTACAACAGTAATTTTTGTATGTTTTAAATTATTTAAATGTTTTTGAAATATCAAAGTTGTCATGTGGTAAAAAATTTACTTAACAATGTATTATTTATTGCATCCTATTTATGTTTGATACCTATAAGATACCGTTTAGCTAAGCTAGTTGAAAACTATGAATTAGCAAAAAAGACCAAAATTATTTATTTTGTTAATTTCATAAGGAGTCTATAGGACTAGTATAAGGAGTGAAAAGGACTAAAAAAAGGAGTAAAAAGGGCTTGTGCTAATTGCTGAAACCACAAAAACTTTATTTTCTTGAAGATTACTATTTTAAAATGAGGTTTTAGTATGAAAACTAATATGGAGGTCTCTAAGAAAACATTTCAAAATGGTATATTCAGCACTTCTCAATTCTCCATCTTAGCAAAGTATTACCACGATCACAAGGAGCAGTTACCACATCTGTTTCCTAAGTTGAATGTCACTCTTCTGCAAAGAACTATTATATCAAAATTTCAGTGGTGATATTGGCCTAGACAAAGGATAGTTACCTAATAGTCACTTTTGTGGTAAGCATTGGCTTTGTGGGCTCTTCGGGTAATATGTATTTCAAGAAGTAGTTAAAGAATGCTTTGCCCTTGTTCATACTTTTTTATATATTTCAAAATCTTTACTTACCTTCACTTTGTGTCAACAGGTTTGTCAGAAAGCTTTTGATTTGTGCATCTTCTGACATCAACAGTGTGATCCCATACTGCTGCTCAGCTTTGAATGTCTCCGGAGGGTACAGACCTCTTTGGAACAGTACTGAGTTTATGGCAAACTCTGGAAATAATAGAATGAGTTCATTGAAAAATCTTATTCTGTGTTAGTCCCCAATATGTTACACTAGCTTCTACCCACCTCATGAGCATTCTATTTATAAAAGGACCAAATACTAAATCTGCAATTTTATGGGATACCACTAATGCCATTTAATATGATAACATAATCTATCTATTGTTCCAATTTCAAGCAAACTGTAGAGGGCCTCCGACGTTATTGAGGAACCAAAAAACTTTTAATGTTTTTAATTTTACTGAGATTAAAAAGAAGCCTGAATATCACGGTAGTCTTGAATAAAACTAGCTACTATTAGTATCTGTGCTACAAACTGACTACTTTTTTCAGGCAATAACTATAACTGGTAATCCTAGACTTCACGAGAGTTATGAACCAAACACGCAAAGTAGCCGGTAGATGGTTGCAAGTTGCATTCAATCATCGCATTGTACGTAAAATTTAGAAATTTACGGATGTCTGACACTGAAATATTTAATTCAACAATGAAACAACAAATTGACCGGTGTATGTATAAATCAGAGGTAAATACTAACTCAGGTATTCACAAATAATTTGCGCAGATCCTTTGAGAGTGATGCAGTTCTTGGTTTGCTGTTGAGACATTATTCTTCCTCAGCCAAAACAACACCTTGTGCTTATTTTTTTGTAATTAATAATTTATTATCACTGTCAAGAACAAGGAACGTTTCGTAATAGTTTTGGAAACTATAAAACAAATTAATGTTTTCTAAATATTGCAGGGTTCGTTCATTCGATGGCGGTTAAATTTTGTTTTTTTTCAACGTTTTTTTATTTTAAAACATAAGGTTCCGTAATATAATATCATAAACGCAAATCAATAATTTCTCATAACTTAGAAAAGTAGCTATTTTCGTCACGAAACGGGACTGCATCCAAATAATTGTGTGTGATTGACCATTTATTAAAATTACCGAATAGTCGCTAAAATGAGGCATTCTTAGAACTTAATTATTGTTACAGATAAAGTCAGAATGCTTTCATGTCCCACATTGCGCACCATCCTCAATTTTGCCGAAGGTAGCGTAATGTTAAATTTCTTAAGCAAAAAAACAACACATTAGTTTTAGTTTAGTATGAAACTGAGAACTATCATAAAGGCTTACTATACTTGACTAAAAGTCGACTGTATTTTGTCGCTAACTAAGTAAAGTGTAATAATAGCATTCAGTAAGCTAGCATACTAAATTCAAAGCAAAGATTGACTGCTTCTAGTTTTTAGGTGACTAAATTTAGCCAAGTGTGACAAACCTATTAGACAAATATATCTTTCATCCCATCATATCACTTTAGAAAGATTATTTTCAAAGAGTTTATATGTACATACTACATAAAGAGTTAGATTTTCCGCACGGTTCCTTAAGCAGATGACGTGCATACTTTCTATGGCAACAGAGTGATGTGCCACTACAAAAGTATGGCACTTCTACAAGAGTGACAAGGCAAGAAAGATGCTACCGAGGTAAGTAATCTGTGATGCTAGAGTCTCTAGAGTCTAGACTCAAGAGGTGTTTAATCTATGCTCTAGAGCAGGGTAGGCGAACCTTTGTGTATCAATGTGCCATTTTTTGTAAAAAAAATAAATTTTGACCTTACCGTGCCATCAAATAATTTTGACTTTCAGATTACTTTTTCAGATTAGTTCGATCGACTTAACACATTTTTACACATGTCTTATGATCGGCGACGTGCCTAAAATATTGTGTCGCGTGCCATTGGTTCGCCTACCCTGCTCTAGAGAGTAAAATAAATTTGAATTTAGAACGTCGCACGTCGTGTGCACTAAGTCTGTGAATTCACGATTCACTTCAACCTCCTTGGTGCCAAATTTATCATACAACTTTTTTTTACTTGAATACGTCTACGAAAATCGATGAACGCCGGCTACACTACAGTAGGTGTTACTGTACACCATAATATTCATTACACAGCGCTACACATTGCTAAGAAAGGAAAGGCTCGAGTCTGTCTGACTTGCTAGAAAAAAAATTACTGTAATGGATAACTCGGAACATTCACAGATTACGTAGAGATCGTTGGAGCATTATGTGAAATAATATTCTCAACATCTCAACGTTACCTATAACAATACTACGCAAAAGTTGCCAGATATATTATAAATATTCAGGAGATTTTTTCCTATTTGTATTCTATATTCTTCATCTCTTCTCGCTTTGGGTTGGGGTGTATGACTTACCGATGTCATATAAGTTAAATTCCTTTATAGCTCATTACGGAAAAACAACGCTAGTAAATTTTGGCGATGGGTGTGTATACCATCATGAAAAACCGACACTCTGAAGTTAGTAAAGATTGTACTCGTAGCTTCAGTTTAATACGTTTTGTGGTGATTAAATGTTGTTCATTTTTTGAAGTGAAACCCTCTTTTGGTGCGCCTAGACCGATTTTTCGTGGGCTGTTAATTGAATTCTAGTGTCACACTCGGGTATGATAAGAAATTATCGGCTGAACTCGGGATGTTAGAGCGAGAAACTAAATACAGTGAACAAGCGCGTCAGACCAAGAAAGATAATATAGTCTATTGCTCTTCGCTGTTGTGTTGTGTTTACTATATTTATGTATTTTTATCGCGATATTAACTTCTAGCTACCTAGTTACCACATTAATTGAACCTGTCACGAAATATTAAATTTGCGTTTCACATCCATTGCAAAAAGTTTATCTTGTAATACATTACTGTTTTATCACAGCACTTACACTGCGTAAACACACAAAATGATACCTATTTTCGTTTCAGTGCTTACACATACACTATCACACAACATATAAATACATGTTTAGCGAATTACCTAGAAAATAAATAAACAGCATACTTATACTAAAAATTTTGCGAGTCAAACGCTATATCCGACCCACGTAATACTATACATATTTTTAATTTATTCTTGTCCACGGATACTAGTCGTTCAGCTGCATGTTATTCTCGTGTTGCTGCACTTACTAGATAAGTATATTCAACTTCAATTTATAAATCGTTTTTATTTTTAATTATTAAAACTATTTACCATTAACTATTGATATTTATTTGGTGTGGTCAATAAAGGGTCTCTATCTATCTATCTATTTAGTAGTATTTAAATAGTATGTATTATTAATATTATAGAAATACTTATTTCTTATTTTAGTTTTCACTTCTGCAATTCGGCCTTAAGCGCACACACTTTTTTTTTCTTTGTTGGGTTTTGTTGTTTGATTGTCTCCATGGGTTGAAGTTAGACTTCTTAGCACGAAGAATAAAAAAAAAATGGCAGTCCCACAAAAGTGAGAACTTATAACTCAGAATAATGTGCATTATATGGCACACTTTGGCAACTCTAGGGGTAAAACCGGAGGGCGCGGCTAATCTGGAATAAATCTTCAAAACATTGTCACATAAATAAGTCTTCTAGGCATATCCATCTAGATTAGTAGTAGGTATTATAATAAGCATGGCCATTTTTCTAAATTAGTCTTCTAAGCATGACCATCTATCACACAGACACAACCACCCTCACACATCCCCTCACACACACTCACCCACAATCACACCCTACCTCACACACCCACTCACACTCACCTATAATCACACCCTACCTCACACACACGCTACCTTTCACATGCACCCTCACACACTCTCACTCACCCAACACAGTTACACACACCCTCACACACCCACACGCATAAATACATAAATATGGCAAACGTTATCTAGATATAAGAATAAGAACATTTATTTATGGGAGAGGCCATTGGCTATCGACACACAATGTGATACTAGTTCGGAGCCAATGGGTTCACAATTTATACTTTAATGATGTAATTTGTTTTGTATACCAAATAAAGTTTATTTTATTTCATCTAGAAATGCATTAAGTAGGTTTCCAGTTCACTCCGCTCCTGCTTCTCTTTCAGTAACGAGCGGACGATGAGCTTCATTTACAAATTAAAATTTAACTGTAAATTATTACAGCACCGAAAAATTCTATGTGTGGTTCGCCGAAAAATTAAGATTTTACTTCAAAAACCTATTAATCAGCTGACATCTTGCATACAGAAATATCTTACTAATGTCTAAATCTAACTATTACTATATCAATATTAAGATCAATGGTTAAATTTATACTTGACTCGTAATAATAATATAAAAAATAATTTCAGCAAAAGTTAAATAATCATCTCGGATCTCGGAACTGGCAGCCCCGAGTGCCCTGTGAGTGCCTCGCTCAAGTCAAAACAATAATAAATCAAAATGTAGAAAAATGCAAACTTTTGAATTAAAAATCAATCTATACGCGTGGTACGTAGTAAAACAAGTTTCATTAAATTAAGGAATACCGTGGTTCAGTCACAGTCTCATATTATTTGAAGAAAAGTACAATATAGACTACAAAGATGGGTCGCACTCAACGTAAAAAGGCTCAGAAGAAGCCGCGAAAATATTGTGGTTGTGATAGCGACGAAGATGTGATTTTGCTGAATCGTTGGCTGAAAGAAAATGGTATGAGATGTAACGAAAAACTGGGCTTAGCCGTTTTTGATGATACAGGCCGTGGAGTGCTGACGAGAAAAAAGATCCGAGCCGGAGAAGAACTCATGAACTTACCCTTAAATTTAACGATAAATGTTACAACCCTTTTGATGGATATACCCTTTTTGTAACGTATTTTCAAATAACAAAATTCAATGTCTACTGCAATATAAGCAAACTGTATCATTCCAGTCATTGATGGCTTTTTATTTGACTTATCTGAAAAGTCAAGCCAACCAAACTAAATGGGCTGTCTATCTTGGTAGTTTACCAAAAGAATACACAGTACCATATTTTCTGCCCAATGAAATAAAATGCTCCATCAATGCCGATATTCTCTCTGTGATTTCTAAACAAACTGATATCATTGAATCCTCATACACTATTTTTGAAGATATTTTAAAAAACAATATCAATCAAGACAACAGCTTTAATGTCTTTAAGAAGTCTTTTACAAAATCTATTTACGAATGGGCATATTTTACTGTGAACACTCGATGTGTGTATATGGATTTGTCAAAAGTTATTGACTTGAAAAATGTGGATGGGTCTATATTGAGTTTGATTATGGATAACACAAAAATATCGCTATGCCCATATTTGGACATGATAAATCACAGCCTGAGCGCTCGGAATGAAACTCAATTAATTGTCAGTAACAACACTGAAAATGTTAGTGTTAAAGAAATAAGTAAACAATTACTTTCTGATGTCAATTTCTCAATTTATACAAAAAAATAGTTTTGAGCCATACACTGAAGTATTTATTTGCTATGGGGATAGCCACAATTTGAAACTTATAACAGAATATGGATTCTTTTTGCCTAATAATGAATTGGACTATGTCTCATTCACTTTTGAAAGTGTGTGTAACTTTTTAGAATTAAAAAGTAGTAAATTATCTCAAGAGCAAATTTCCTTTGTAATCAATCATGGATTGAACAAAGATTTGTATATTGACCATAGAGGCTTAAGTTATAATTTTTATGGACTCTTAATGGTTGTTAAATATTACTACAACCATGGCACGGATGTTAGCAGATTAATTTACTCTGCGGCTATATGTTCCCAAGATAATAGTTTAAATAAAATAATAATGCCAATGGTAATAGATAAATGTGAGAGTATTCAAGTGTCAATAAATAAGTTAAAAATGATTTTAAATCAATGTGTTGTTTTAAGTAATTGTATAGACTTGATGTGTCAATATGTTACTATTTTAGAGAAGTTTATTAAATGTTAGATTGTACTCGTAGAGCATTTGTTTAATTTATATAAAAAAAATATTGAACATTACCCTCACACACTACTAATTCTAAATACCTAGCTCATATCTTAACTGAGCAAGTAGGTAGTAGTACTATTACTAACTTTGTAGTTTGTAGTTCAAACTATAGCTGTGCTAATTATCTAAAAATGGAATTAATTATTGGAATTAATCTGTAGTGGTAGGACTCTTGGCAGAATCCGCCTAGGGAAGTACCACAGCTTTGCCAGTTATTCTACTGCCAAACAGTAACGTGCAAACATTACTATGTTCCGGTTTGATGGGCAATGATTCCAGAGAAATTACAGGGCTTAGAGATATAACATCTTAGATCTCTGGGTGACGAGCGCAGTGCAGTGCTGGGTAATGATTTGGACTTTTCATGTTCCAATAGCGTGTCACTGTACTGTTATGTGGCAACCATGTTGCTTACCATCAGGCAAATGTCCTGCTGGTCTCATCACTATCTAAAAAAAATTAAACCTATTTCTTCCTTATGCTCCTTCACTAGGGCGGAAGCGGACACGGGAGCGAGCCTGAATGTACGCTCAGGCTCGCACTCCGTCTCCACTGGAAGGCCTGGGGCGTCGGACGTTAAGGGCCGTCTGACACCCTACCTTCATAAAAACAACGGACAACAACAACGGGGGACAAAAAAAAGGCGATTATTAGCTAGTTATTTGCACTTTTGTGCGGGAGTCACAGAGGAAGTAATCACTATCACTACGCGGGAGTGATGTAGGTATCTGTTTCTTATCTTTTTTTTTTTTTTTTAACTTTTATAGGTTTACACTTGACCGCCATCTGTGGTTGAGGGGTTGAGGGCCATATCTGAGTTGCCAAATTTGAAATCATGACCTTTTTCGTAAAAATGTCTGGAAAGTTTGTAAAGGTTTTACCGCTGGAATTACAATCAATCAATTTTGGAACGAAATTCCATACCCACTTGAGACATCGACATCGCTCCCAAAGCGCGGGGTTAAACAGGGCGGGAAAGTGGGTATCTGGTTATGTAAGTGCTTGTGAGTGCTTCGGCTTACATAAAATAGATTAATGCGGCAGGCTTGTAGATGACAGAAATTTTGATGCGCAACCAAACTGAAAAAAATGTGCGACAAAAACCGTACGAAAAACATAGTACGGAAGTGACGCGTAAAAACTGTCTGCGACCAGTGCTGCCAATTTTATTATTCAGATGATGTACATTGTAACGTATAATAAAATTAATCAATATTTTTTAAATTCTGTCACATTTTAAAGTTCGGAGGAACTTCGTTCCTGCCTTAGTGTCCCATGATACTACATTTTTGAAGTAAACACTTCTTTTGCCACGCCACAAACAAATTGTTCGTGGAGTGTGAATTGATCACAAGCGTCACGCTCGTCAATAAAAGAAATCTTCGGATGAACTCGGGATCATTAATACTATTACACATTTACGTATCTAATCATATCTATCTAGTTAACATGTCTAGAAGACGTATTATTCTATGAAGATTTATTTCAGACTAGCAGCATCCTCCAGTGTGCGGTACAAAGTGTGCTATCAAATTTAGAGGTTTTCATTTCTATCGCCATCCCTATGACTCAATTTTTTTAATCGCTTATTCCTGCCATTACACTTAGAACATCTGGGGGATTAACAATTTTTTTTATTTTCTTAAGAATTCATTTGAATTCGATAATATTAAAAAAAATGAATGAAGCCTAACCGTAACTTTTAACATGAAAGTACAATGTACCCATTTAACGCGTAACTACAAGAAATACACTCTGGCAGCATTGTTATTTTTATATTTGTCACTGTCACTGTCACTTCACTTCTCAGACAACACACATGTCAGACTACCACCATGGCGGCTGCGTTGCTGTCAAATACGAAATTCGCCAAAATAATTACAAATAATTATAAATTTGCAAAAACAATTACAACTCAGTCGATTGTTCTAAATAAACCACACTTTAACCTGATATGCAAACAATGTGCAGCTGCGGGCCATTACAGGGTAAGTTTTCAATACCTCTTGGCCATGCATTAAGTTCCGAAATCTCTTGTTTTTACAAAAAAAAACGATTAAAAAAGGATCCTAAGCAATTAATTATGTTTTTAGTTTTATTCGTCGACTCCGTCGAGCAACGCTTCTGGCCCAGACACCGCCAAAAATGTATTGGCCGCTGTATTGGCAAACAAACCTAAAACTGGGAAAATACCAGTTGGTAAGTGATAACAACGTAAACATTAGATATCAAATGATCGTTAAGATAATCCTTTAACGACTCTTTTAATAAGTAATAGGATGTCGAAGTATATTTCTAAATTAGATTACATAATTTTGAACTTGACCTTGTGGCCATAAGTGCTAATTTGCTTTATCATTACTTTTGTTCCTGAATACCTACTGATAAAACCTAGTTTTTCCTATATTACTGATAAGTTAGTCTAGAGTTAAGTGAGATGCTGAGTAATGGTGAAAGTAAGATTGCCAGCTCTTGTAGTATTGAATAATTAGTAAATAGAAATAAACAAAAAGGAAAACTTGGTAAATAACATAAACCAACTTCTAAGTATTGGATATATTTATTTAATATAGGTAAACATGCTCCTGGTGCATGGTGCCTGGTGCATGCTCATGGTGAAGTTACGGCTGGTCCAGTCGGGAGAACTGCACCTGCCAATCCAGAGACCTAGGGTTCAAACCCCACACGCACCACTGTCTTTTCGAAGTCATGTGCATAATGCCGTTAACTTAAAATGGTGAAGGAAAACATAGTGAGGAAACCGACATGTACCTAGAATATTTTGAAGTCATGTGTCATCCACCTACCCGTACTGGGCCTGCGTGGTGGATTATGGCCTTAACTTTCTCCTTGCTAGAGAAGGCCCGAGTCGCAGCAGTGGGAACATTTAGTGGGCTGTGTTGATAATGAAACATGCTCCATCTTAGTCTATCTCATTGCGTAATATCATGTGAGATGGTACTCTAGCATAAAACTATTATCGATAAACAAAATTAATGTTGCTATAGTTAAACAAACAATCATCTTTTTTATTAAATGCAATAAGCACAATTTTACAACTGATTATGTATGCTGACAAAGTTGACAGTTAAGTTTAGTTTTGACTGGCAAAGTTCTGCTATCTTATCGACATAAATTTATTTGTTGTTTGTCTGTAACAATAATTGTTATTGTGTTTTCTTTTTTCCTTGCTTCACATCTTTGTGTTTTGCATTGCATTCTGTTAGAAAAATCAGTACATTGCTAACACAATAGTTTACTAATGTGCATTTCCTATAATGTATTATGATAAAACTCAAAACTTTTCCATCACCGATACTCATACTAAAGTTTTGTACTGACTAAGACATCTATAAGTAACACATTACATCAGTGTTACATCAATATATTTGCAAGTCATGCAATAGTATTGATGTAACCGTCATTCAGTATCAGTAATACAAGTCTTATCAGAATGATCAAACTATGAATAACAATTTCTAAATTCCTGTAAAACAGCATCAAGTTGTAGGTACCATTAGAACAAAATTTATAATATATAACTTTCTAGATTTCAAAAATACAGATAAATTTTATTTAACACACCGTATCACAATAATTTATAACATGAAACAAATTATGCATGTAAAGCTAGTGCTACAGATGGTGGCCTTATCTCTTATAACAATCTCTTCCAGGCAAACTTAGGGTGCAACCTTAACACAGACTTTCAAAAATATATACTATCAATATACCTAAAAAACAAAAATGTATGGAGTGATGAGATGAGCAGGAAGTGTGCCTGATGGTAAGCAACATGCTTGCCACATAACAGCACTGTGACTCGCTGCTATTAGAACATCAATAGTCCAAGTCATTACCCAGCACTGCACTGCGCTCACCACTCGGAGATATAAGATGTTTTATTTCTATGGTCTGTAATTTCACTGGAAACATTGAAAAATCAAAACTAACAATACAAAATGTCACACAGAAAGGAAATTTATTTTTTCGCCCTTTTTTTACTACTTTTGATGCCTAAGAATTCCATGTACATAGTTCCTGCATCTCATAACATTGGTATGCAAAGTTGTTAAATACCTTCAGGAAAACATGATCAAATGAAATTTAAATTGTATTATGCTCAATCAATTCACATCAGTCATTTTCTTTATTGAAGTGAAAACTTGTTTTGTCATGCCACAGACAGGTTTTTCGTGGGCTGTGAATTGAATTCTAGCGTCATGCTCGGGAATGTTAAGAAATCTTCGGGTAAACAAGGGGGCACGGCCATTGGCCAGTTTTGTGTGGGCAACTTTGTATCATCTTATCTTACCTACAATTAGTAATAAAGATTTTAATATTTGTATTTAGTCATCTAGAAATGCATCAGCATTTCTCATTGGCCACGTCCTCCGGTTTCACCGGCCGGCGTAGTTTCCAAAGTAAGCTATTAAAGTCTGAGTTATAAGTTTTCACTTCTATCAGCAGTTCCTATTTTTTTTTTACTTTTATAGGTTTACTCTTGATCACCATCTCACCTAATGTTAAGCGACGATGTGGTCTATGATTGTCTTATGTCATTTCTTCCTAGCACACCTAGATATATCATTAGTTTTGTTTATAACAAGTAGAGTTACAGTTTTACCTGCACAGTTCCCATAATTTACTCACGATAAAAAGTAGCCGGTGGGATTTTTCAGGCTATAATAACTGCATTCTGTAGTTTAACCTAATCCACTCATTCGTTCGATCATGACTGAGCAAGGAACTACAAACTGTTTGCATTTGTAATATTAGTGAGATATACAGACTGTGATGGGATGACCAATGGATGTCTTTGGTGTTATTCCTACCCATAACAGCACAAAATGACATGGGGCGCTAGTAGTAAAGTATTTTTTACTCGATTTATTATATTTCTACTGGTAACACCCCCCCCCCCCAAATCTGAGGCTGCGTACTGGTGACCCCCTCCAAAATTCTAGGCTGGGACTGCGCCTGGGCTGATTACTAGTAATCTTGTACATACATATATTTCAAATTTACTCACATAATTTTTTCCTAATGTGCCAAAAGAAGAATAAAATAAGTAAATATTGGTGGACAATTCACACACAACACCATCTGACCCCAAACTAAGCAAAACTTGTACTATGGTGGGCATCTGCCCACCATACCAGCTATCTAGCTGATGTAATACTTATAAATATATGTAGTTGTAAATACTAACTTATTATGCATAGAAACACCCAGACACAGTACAAATATTTAAATCATCAAACAAATATTTGCACTAGGCGGGAATCGAACCCACAACCTTGGGCTTTGCAGGCAGAGTTACTACCCAGGTCCGGACACATGAGGCCAGTCAGAATGTATAACTTCAAAACTAATGTACTGGATTTAGTTTCATGTTTCCTGAGCTTGAAGCGAATTTGATGTTACCATGCACACAATATAAAATATTTTGCATACCAATGTTGTCTAACATTTTGTGTGTTAGAAAATTTTACACTTGTCTAATTTTTCTGTACCACCTTTTTAGTTCTCAGCATTTTGTGTTACTAATACCTTGGTTGGAATGCAGCTCTCTCCCTCGCACCCTGTAGTAGTCCGCTTATTCCCTATCCATGATCCCGGAGCCCTGGTCCTGATGTTGTGTTCCCATCCCTAGGTATCCAAAAAAAGAGACTGCTTTCACCCAGGTGCCTCTGTTTTGTCTCGCGAAGATATAAACCTGGGGGACACGAAGCCAGTGACTGGGAGGGACATGATCCGGGGGATGATGGCGTATGTCTGGCCGCATGTGAGTATTCATATTAATTTTATTGCAATGGGTGAGTACATATCATAAGAAGAGAACGGCGACTGCCGATCCGGAAGACCCGGGTTCATATCCCACGCGCGCCGCTGTGTTTTCGAAATCATGTGCGTAATGCCGCTAACTTAAAACGGTGTAGGAAAACATCGTGAGGTAACCGACATATACCTTGAATTTTTCGAGGTTATGTGTCAGGCACCAACCCGCACTGGACCAGTGTGGTGGGTGATGGCTTTGTCTATCTCTTTGCGAGAAAAAGCAGCAAGAACATTTAGTGGGCTGTTTACGCTACACTGAACTAGATGGCGCTAGTGTCGAGTTAGCTGGCGGTTGCGTTTCATTTGCCGCCCCGAAGGGCATATTCAAGCACATCTTGTATCGTTGCTGTTATGGGCATAACAGGCATTATGCTTACCATTAGGTTGTTTTTCTAAAATCACTTGCACGACGTGCTGAGTGATAAATATTTGACAATATTCAAAGTTAAAGTTTGGCTCACTTGAACTGGCTTTAGTGTTGGGTAGGACATGACATATAAAAGCGTTTGTAAGAGTAGCCTCTTTTTTAAAAAAAGAGCAAACTCTCAAAAAAGTTTTTTGTACTGAGCCAGTACAATGTCCCACTTCAAATGGGGCGAGGCGTACTAAAGCTCGGCGATTCGGTGATACATTTGAAGTTCCGAGTAAAAGAGTCTCTCGCTCGAGACTCGAAACGCAGACACGTAATGTTATTGTAAAATGACGCACTACTGTAATTTGTAGCTTGCGTCGCGTCCCCTCTCTATCTATGTCCTATAGTTTTACGAGGACGGAAAGTAAGTGCGCGACTTCGCGACTGCCGCGACATAAAATTTGAAGTAGTACAATATAAAATGTTGAGCCGCTCTTACATCTTGACGTCATGTACGGGACAAAAGTACCGGCTCTTGTATGTCCTACTCAAGACTAACTGGCTTGAATCTTTGAAAGATCTGAGCTAGTCTACCAGTCTACTGGCATTAAACATATATATATGTAGTGATTACTTACTTTGTGATGGCATGTTGACAATAGACTGGCTGACAGTAGTAAAAATTCTAGATAGTCTTGAGTATGTAGACCGACTACATACTACATATTTTAGTAGTCGTGTACCGAATGTTTCACGCTCCATCGTAGACCGCATCGTCGCTTAACATCAGGCGCGATGGCGGTCAAGTGTAAATCTATAAAAGTTAAAAAAAATGTCACAGACGGAAAGATATGAACTATGATAAATTGTATTTGATGACTTCTCTTCATGAAATTGAACTACAGAAATGTAATCACCCTATTATTTCAGAGTCAATACATTGTTTATTTTTTTTAGTTCCGCTTAAGGCGCAAAAAAAATATTTTAAACAAATAAGTAAATGTCTCAATGAATCGTCTAAATCCTAACAATAGTGTAAATGTCAATGTTTGGATGTTTGTTGCTTAATCACGCCGGAACTTCTGCACGGATTCAGATGAAATAGACAAACAGATGGAATAACTTTTACTGGGTACCTACTTTTTATTTCTGGAAAATAACGGACTTTGCGGGTGACGCCGCGGGGTGTATGCAATAAAGGTCAAAATCAAAATAAAAACCGGCCAAGTGCGAGTCGGACTCGCGTGCCGAGGGCTTCTCTGAATCTGCAAATGCCATTTTTTTATTACTGACTAGCTGTCATCTGCGCGCGTTGCTACGCCACGCTTAGATTTTGAACAAATTTGATTAGCAAAGGTTTAGGTCACGGACTTCAAAGCACGTCAACGCACGTAACGAAAGCTCTCAAAAGGGAATATTTTTTCCGGATTTGTTATTTGGCATTGACATTTTTCCTTATATATACATATATCCTATAGAAACTAGAACTGAGACGTGGTCCTTAACTGTGGGCCTCATAACAAAGCTTAAAGCTGCACAGCGAGCCATGGAGAGAGCTACTTAGGTTTGGAGTCTCTTTGCGTGATAGGATCCGTAACGAGGATATTCGCTAAATAACGAAACTAGCCGACATAGCTCAAAGAGTAAGCAAGCTGAAGTGGCAATGGGCAGGCCACATCGCTCGCAGAACTGACAACCGATCGGGAAGAAAGGTTCTCGAGTGGTGACCACGAACCGGAAGACGCAGTGTTGGACGGCCTCCCACTAAATGGACAGATGACCTCACAAAGCTCGTTGGAAACCGCTGGTAGCAGGTTGCACGGGACTGTTTGTTGTGGAAATCTAGGGGGGAGGCCTATGTTCAGCTGTGGACGTCTTGCGGCTGATGATGATGATGATATAGCTTATAACTTTAATAACTAAAACCTTACAAAGGTGTTTGAAATTGATGAAAATATAAAGTATTCTTGTTAACCATTCCAGGATAACGCAATGATCCGGAATCGAGTAATGCTGTCCCTCTCTCTCCTGTTTGGAGCCAAGGTGATGAATGTCTCCGTCCCTTTCCTGTTCAAATATGCGGTGGATGAAGTGAACGAGATGACAGCTACCTCGGGAGATGTGTTGCTTGGGATGGCGACTGTACCCCAAGCGCTTAGTACTACAGCTGTCAGTTTGTTACTGGGATGTGAGTGTACTTTAATTTCCTCCATTACCGACTATCTGATATAGTTATGGCTTATTAAAAAATAAAGAGAAAATGTTAAAGCCAACGCCATTTCAGTTATTTCGTTTTTAGGGTTCCGTAGCCAAATGGCAAAATACGGGTCTTGTCTGTCTGTCTGTCCGTCCGTATGTCACAGCCACTTTTCTCCGAAACTGTAAGAGCTATACTATTGAAACTTGGTAAGTAGATGTAATCTATGAACCGCATTAAGATTTTGATACCAAAAATAGAAAAATACAAAATTTTTTAGGGGTGCCCCATACATAGAACTGAAACTCAAAATTTTTTTTTTTATCAAAACCATACATTTGGGCTATCTATGGATAGGTCATCAAAAATGATATTGCGGATTAAATTTATTTTTTAAACTGAATAGTTTGCGCGAGGTACTCTTCCAAACTGTAAAAAGTGTTTCCCCCCCTTTAACTTCTAAAATAAGAAAATGACAAAAAAAAAGTGTATGATGTACTTCTGCCAATCTTTTTACACCTGCAGCCTATGGGTCAAGTATGCGAAGAAATCATGGAATGCCCTACGTATACAATACAATAACGCCTTCAGGGCGCTGTTGAAGCTGCCACCCTACTGTAGCGCTTCGGGGATGTTCGCGGATGCTCAAGTAGATAGTTTTGGTGCAATTAGACGCAAACGAGTGGCATCCCTGCAGTGTCGCGTGCGGGGCAGCTCCAACAGCTACCTCCAGCTGTTTGCCTCAAGGATGGATCTGGACTGCCCGATAATGCAGCACTGGACAAGCTGCATGTTGAGCACTCCGGATCCAGACCTACATTTGCGCTGCGGTAATGCGAATAAACTATGTTGTAATTGTTGTGCTGTAATGTAAATTATTTTTGTAATTAACTTTGACATTATTTTATTGTGATTAATTTTATTTTATTTCATTTCATTATTTAGTTTGAATTAATTTTAAAATTTAATTTTATTGTTCTGATTTGACAAATTTGGTAATTTAGTATTATAATGAAGTGTAAAAGGTAATTTTTTGTATGGAATCATTTCTGAAATAAAGTTTTTATTATTATTCAGTTATTTATTCATTCATCTTAATTTCTAAGTTTTTACAATAGGTATAAAATATAAACATTATAAAAACTTAAAACTAGGGTGCCGCCAGCAGCGGGCAGGACCCAAGCTACCGGTGGTTAGGGCTGCAGAGAGAGGAACCTCCTGACGATGCGTGCTGTGTCAAGGATGACTGCCTTCTGGATCTGGCCCTTAACCCAACCGTCTAGCGAAAGTCTCTTGAGATGTTGGTCGAGACTTTTCGCTATAAGGCCGTTTGCCGACACGACTATTGGGACTATGATCGTCGAATCAACTTCCCACATGGCGGTAACCTCATGAGCTAAGTCAAGGTACTTGCTAAGCTTGTCCTTCTCGGCTTTCACGAGGTTCTCGTCATGTGGTACGGTGATATCGACGATCACAGCCCGGCGCTCGGACCGGTCTACCATCACGATATCAGGCTTATTATTATTATTATTATTGCCATGTAAACTATCAACGAAAATTGATTTGAATGAGATCTAGTAAGTAGTTTTATTTTAATACGTCATAAATTGACTATTGTTAAAACACTGATTAAAGTAACAACGAACTATAAGAATTTTTAAATTATGTTACTTGCTGCTACGGAAGCCTTCATGGGCGAGTCCGACTCGCACTTGACCACTTTTATTTTTTAAAGTATAGAGTGACAAGACCAACAGAATATGTCCCTGATGGTAAGCAACATGCCTGCCCAATACAGCACAGTGACATGCAGCTATTGGAACATGAAGAGTCCAACTCATTACCTAGCATTGCACTGCACTCGTCATCCGGAGAAATGAGGTGTTTTATCTCTTAGTCCAGTAGAGGACTTGCTGCTTCGTGGCAGAACTACTGGCAAAGGTGTAGTACTTCCCAGGCGGAATCTGCAAAGAGCCTTACCACTAAACTAGATATCGGGCCTTTTACCGCCTATTGGCTTTTGGTTTTGCTATTGCCATCTCTATCTTTTCAAACAAAAATAAACGAGAGAGAACACCAAAGCTAAGACAGTCTTCAATGATCAAAGGCAATAGCAAAACCAAAAGCCAATTATGTTAGGCGGTAAAAGGCCTGATATCTAGTTTAGTGGTAGGGCCCTTTGCCGAGTCCGCCTCGGGAAGTGCCACACCTTTGCCAGTTATACTCCCGCCAAGCAGTGTTATGCAAACATTACTGTGTTCCGGTTTGAAGGGCAATGTTTCCACAGAAATTACTGGGCCAAGAGACAAACTACCTTATATCTCCGTTGACGAGAGCAGTTCATTGATTTGGACTCTTCATGTTCGAATAGCTGCGTGTCACTGCTGTTTCTTACCATCAGCCACATGTCCTGCTCTCACTTTATACTATAAAAAAAAGAAGTGTGGCACTCGGGGTCTGCCGCGGTCAAGCTATTGCATGTTGCATGCATTTTTATCAACATAAGCAATAGGGATGTTAACAATTTTTCGGAATTGCTTTTGTTTTGAAGAGTGACATTTGTTTACCTTAAAAAAAAATGCAGAGAAGTATACAATCTAGTCAGTCTTCGACAGCTCACGTTATACCAAGCACAGATTCGCTCCTGTATGGAGTACTGCTCGCACCTTTGGGATGGATCGGCTAAGTATCAGCTGGAGGCCCTGGAATCGATCGAGAGACGTGCCAAAAGGCTCATAGGCAATGACATTCTCGTGCGAAAAAGACTGCAAAGTCTAGAACATCGCCGGAAAATTGCTAGCTTATCGGTTTTTTATCGGATACACTTCGGAGAGTGTGCGACTGATTTGTACGATCTAATACCACCTTGCCCTTTTTTCTATCGGAATGCTCGTAGCTCGAAAAAGCGACATCGTTTCATGGTTGATGTTCCAAAGACACGAACGAAGAGATTTGACTCTACTTTTGTGATAAGAACGTCTAGGCTGTGGAATACGTTGCCTGAGAGGGTTTTTCCCGATAGTTACAATCTTTGTGTCTTCAAATCGAGAGTGAATCGGTTTCTTCTAGGTAAACACGCTTCATCGTAGGCCGCATCATCGTTTAACATCAGGCGAGATGGCGGTCAAGTGTAAACCTATAAAAGATAAAAAAAAAAGGAGGACGGCGTTACGGTCTTCCATCCCTCTTTCTTGTGAACATAAGAAAGAGATGCACGATCACTAAAATAAAAACGGTCCCCAGGCCCGCGATAAAAGCTATGCAATAGCTTAAAAATAAACACATCTTATATTTAGTTACTAGTAGAAGTTGATTGTGCGTGGTGTTCGCAGACGGGCTGGCCCGCGCCACGGCGGCGGGCTTCAACGAGCTGCGGAACGCGGTGTTCGCGCGCGTCGCGCAGCACTCCATCCGCAAGCTGGCCTGCAACGTGTTCCTGCACCTGCACAGCCTGGACCTGGGCTTCCACCTGGGCCGCCAGACCGGCGCGCTCTCCAAGGTACAACCAAATGTTGCTGGACGTTTCACACGCAACACCATCTGACCACAAACTATGCAAAGTACTATGGAAGCCAGATAGCTGATATAATACTTACCTGGTTGACCGAGCTTTGCTCGGTTTAAATGCGCTTTATGAAGGGCTCTAAGTAAAAGATTTTCTCAGAAAAAAAAGAACAAAAAGAAAAGACCCGATTGTAACCATCAGGATTCGAACCGGGGCTGGTGACTCCGAGGGCGAGCATATTCCGTCTGAGCCATTTAGACTTAAAGAACAGTGGCGAAATAACTTATCGTATTCTAATGACATTGTAGGAGTTTTTCATTGTTTAAAAACGCGCATGAAATGATGTTTTTAAAAAAAATTACCTAGCTAGATCGATTTATCGTCCCCGAAACCACCTGTATACATAATTTCATAACAATCGTTCGAGCCGTTTCCGAGATTCAGATTCTATATATATATATATATACACCTACAAGAATTGCTCGTTTAAAGGTATAAGATATATTTTTAAATACATACTTATTATACATAGAAAACACACAGGCACAGTACACATATTTGAACTCATATATACCGAGGATGATTTGTATACCGAGGATCTTTTGAAATTACACTTTTTTTGGTGCATTGGGGTAAAATGATGGGAGTACATTTTTATTATGCGCGCGGACACCGTCACTAAAACTGTTACCTTCATATTATATCAACGTTAAACTAATCACTAAAAACTAATCAACATTATAGTAAACATTGTAAAACTGCAAGTGCGCAAAGAGACCGCGAGATTAAAAAAATGTAGAAACAATAGTTTTATCTTTGCAAAGTTCACTGGGAACAAACATGACTCTGGATTTTTGTATTGTGATCGATATTTTAGTATGAAAACCAATGTGGTTATTATACATTTTAAATAAATACACGGATAGCTCACGTTTGATACAGTCAGTCCAATTCGACTCTAGTTTCGATCGCGTCCGGCGATCTTTTTCAAGGAGAGTGCGCGCGCGTTATCGCAGCACCTTTAGCACATCGGACGCGATCGAAACTTGAGTCGGACTGGACTGACTGTATCAAACGCGAGTTACCCGTGTATATATTTAAACTAAATGTCCGCCCCGGCTTCGCCCGTGGTACATTATATAGCACTCATCGGGATCCCGTACATATCCAACAGTGAAAGAATGACTGAAATCGGTTCAGTCATTCCTGAGAATACCGCTTTCAAATAAAAAACCTCTTCAGCTACCTGCTACGCCACCTATCGAAAATTGGTCGTACCAACTCAGATTTGGAAACAAATTTGATTAGCAAAGGTTTTCATTCAATGACGCAATCTTTGACACATGCTGTCATGTCAAATCACAGTACGGAAACGCTCAAAGAGGAATATTTTTTCCCCGTTTTTGTTACATTCTTGATTCATGCTCCGCTTATATTGATAGTAGCGTTATGTTCTATAGCCTATAGCCTTCCTCGATAAATGGACTATCCAATAGAAAAATAATCTTTCAATTTGGACCAGCACTTCCCGATACCCTAGCGTTCAAACAAACTCTTCATATAATATTTATTAGTATAGATTGTGACCGATATTGTCCGCAGACGATCGACCGCGGCTCGCGGGCCATCAACTTCGTGCTGTCGGCCATGGTGTTCAACATCGTGCCTACCATCTTCGAGCTGGCGCTGGTCTCCTCCATCCTCGGCCTCAAGGGCGGCGTCGCTTTCTCAAGTAACGAGCTTTCAATAGACAAAGTGACCAAATTTAGAGTGTTAGGGGTGTGGGGAGTAGGGAGTGGGGGTGTTAGCTTTTATTTCGTTACCGCCGTGTGTTACGGTTTTACGAAATTTCTTGATTCGGTCGCCGCGCTCAAGGCTCGCGTTAAAAGCTATGCAATAGCTTAATTTTGATCGCCATTTTACCAATATTTGTGTTGACATTGTTACGGACTTCGGGCCATGCAATAAAAAATGATTGTGGGATTTTATGAACCACAGTAAAAGTAAAACTTTTTTTGCATTTTAGACATTTAACTAAACACCTTTGGAAAAATATTCGATTTAAGTAATGTAAGTAACTTAATGAATAACGATGCTGTATCGGCCTCGGCTGCTCTGTCGAGCGCCTTTCACTTTACCCCTACTCCGGGGCTGACCGTCACGCGACATGCAATAGACGGACGAAAAAGTTTGAGGCGACGTAATAAAAGTTTCAATTTAAAATATTCTGTAACCCTAAATACACGCACACATTGGCGCTGCTGTAAAAACGACATCAGTTTAGTTGCGTGTGTAATAGGCATTCGTCCGTGCCGTTTGTATGGAGTTTTGAGCGCGTTTTTAGGTGTGTCTCCAGTATTATACTATCCGACACAGAGTTTATTTTACCTCGTATTCATATTTTCCTCTTTAAGGCTTTATGAAAAAATAAATATGTAGTTGCAAATAACGACAATAGATGACAGTAGCGGAGGTTTCAGCATAACATACCACCGATTGCCTATTTCATTTGAATGAATTTAAAACATAAAGTAAAAAAAAATCTTAGCAGCGAAAAAGACTTCAAATATTTGAACATCAACAGTGTGCAATTGATCTTTATAATCTAATACCACCATGCCCTTTTTTCTATCGGCTTGCTCGTAGCTCGCAAAAGCGACATTGTTTCGTGATGGGTGTTCCAAAGACTCGAACGAAGAAGAAGAATGTCTCTACTTTTGTGATAAGAACGTCAAGACTGTAGAATGCAATGCCTGAGTGCGTTTTTCCTGATGGTCTGATCTTTGTGTCTTCAAATTCAGAATACCTAGAAAAGAACCGAGTGAATCGGTTTTTTTCTAGGTAAGCACGGTCCATCTTAGACCGAATCGTCGTTTAGCGTCAGACGAGATGGCGGGCAAGTGTAAACTTATTAGAGTTATAAAAAAATAAAGTCTAAGAAAATGTTTATCTATTCCACAGTTCTAGCGTTCTCCTGCGTTGGCGTGTACGCCGCGTTCACACTAGCGGTGACGCAGTGGCGCACCAAGTTCCGCGTCTACATGAACCGGGCGGAGAACGAGGCCGGGAACAAGGCCATCGACTCGCTCATCAACTACGAGACTGTCAAGGTATGTTGGCTGTGGTGGGCCTGGGTGATGGTGCGAGGGAACGAAACGCGGTAAAAGGTGAAGCAATGGAAGATGATGCAGTAGAAGGGCTCGTTTTGGATGGTGCCACAGAACAATATGGTAGGTGTCGCGATGGATAGTGCCATAGTAGAAAGTGTTGCGTTGGATGGTGCCTTAGTCAAAGGCGACGTAGTGAGAGTAGTTGACGCGGTGGAAGACAATGTTTCTGTTGAAAGAGTTAAATCAGGGGTAGATGACGTTGTGGAAGGAGGTGAATCGGTGACAAGAGGTGGCGCAGTGGTTGTTAAAATTAATACTAGGCGGAGAACGAGACCGGGAAGGCCATAGACTCGCTCATCAACTACGAGACAGTCAAGGTATGTAGGTTGTACTAGGAACATAACGAGGGAAAGGGTAACGCAATAGACAGTGATGCAGTCAAACGGATCGTGATGGATGGTGCCACAGTTGAAAATGACGTAATGAAAGGTGACACAGTAGAAGATCCGAGAGTCTCCGTCGATGGAGGTGACTTAGTGAGTAAAGATGAGAGGGTAGTAAAATGTAGCAAAGTGAGAGGAGTGCCGAAGTGGAAGGAGATGAATCAGTGGCAGGAGATGACGTAGTGAAAGGGAATGACGAAGTGAGAGGGGCCAATGAAGTGAATGGGGCTGATAAAGTAGAAGGAGGTTAATCAGTGTTAAGAGGTGAGCAAGTGAATGGAGTCGCGTTACTGATAGTTGGTGTAGTGGGATGACCTAGACGGAGAAGTATTGTACCGCACCCTTTTTTTGTGGGATAGTGATCAGCAGACTATGATAGAAATATAAAAACTGAAACATTTCATACACCTTCAAACACTATTTGTGTACCCTTAGACAATGCTGACACTTCCTCTCCATATGAAAAGAAACTTGTACTTAAATCACAAAATTTCTTCATCCCAGTATTTCAACAACGAAAAGTACGAGCTCGAGAAGTACGACGTGAGCTTGAAGAAGTACGAGTCTGCGTCTCTGAAGACCGCGTCCAGCCTCGCGCTGCTGAACTTCGGACAGCACGCGATATTCAGCGGAGGACTCAGCCTCATCATGCTGCTGGCTGCCAAAGAGATCGCTAAAGGTGATTTGACGCAATAGATTGTGATGAAGTGGATGGTAATGAAGTGGACAGTGATGTAGTGGATTGTTACGCAGTGAATAGGGATGTTAAAAAAAATTCGGAACTGCTTTTATTTTGAAGATTGACCCTTGTTTACCGTAAAAAAATAACATTTTATTTCAAAAGATTAGTATTTTCGATGAGTCAATGTACAATATTAGACTAATTTTGAATTTTGCCGCTAAAACACTAACGACTGACATTACGTCACTAGTCGCAAAACATTGATCGCGATTCATCACTGTATGTCCAGTTTATGTGTTTTCTTATCATTACTTGAATACAAACAAACAAAATCGTCGTCGCTAAGATCGCAAACTATAATAAAAATGCAGAAAAGTAAACAGTTTAATCAGTTTCGACAGTTTGTTTTGCGACTGGTGACGTAATAATTCATATTGGTGTTTCCAGTCACGTGACAACAGATTAAAAATATAGCATTTAAAATCATGTATAAAAAATTTACTACGTAATATTAAATTATATTAATGTGATTTTCGATATTCTATTAATGCAAACTATCATAAAATTAGCATTAAACATTAATGCGTGATTAGTGTTAACATCCCTATTGTGACGCAGTTAATGATGACGCAGTGGATTGTGACACGGTAGATTAATACATAGTTGATCGTAAATAAGTGGATCGTGTCGTAGTGTGGTGTCACAGTGAACCGAGAAACGGCGAACTAAGGAACACCGCGCGTCGCAGTACTGTGAATCGTGAGACAGCAGATCATAACATAGTAGATAGTGATGCAATGGAACGTAAGACTGTAAATCGTGATACAGTAAATTATGACATACTATACAACGACGCAATAGAACGTGACACAGTGGTTCGTGACG
The DNA here is from genome assembly GCA_017562165.1 of Ectropis grisescens. Taxonomy (NCBI): domain Eukaryota; kingdom Metazoa; phylum Arthropoda; class Insecta; order Lepidoptera; family Geometridae; genus Ectropis; species Ectropis grisescens. Next base: position 26,729,504 of record CM029788.1, read on the forward strand.
GAGCGGTGAGTGAGAGTAGAGGGTGTGTGAGAGTACATTGAAATGTAAGTGGTATCTTCCAGGCAACATGACGGTGGGCGACCTGGTGATGGTGAACGGGCTGCTGTTCCAGCTGTCCATCCCGCTGGGGTTCCTGGGCTCCGTGTACCGCGAGGTGCGCCAGGCGCTCGTGGACATGCAGACCATGTTCACGCTCATGGCCGTCAGCCCCCGGGTCAAGGTCGGTGCTGCTCGCGTACAGACTGCGCGCGTTGTGACGTGTGATCATCATCTTTGTCATTGTAATCGTCATCATCGCAATCATCAGTATCATCATCACTGTCACAATCATCGTCTTTTTAATCATCATTATAATCATCATCTTCGTCATTATGATAATCATTATCATCAGCAACATCATCATCATCGAAATTCATAATTATTATCAATCATGATCATCATCTCTGCCCAATACACAATACCTACAAAAAGGTCATGCCCATATTATCCTGCCAGATGTAGATCGTCCGGTTTCCTTATCATGTCTACCCTGCGGTAGACATGATAAGGAAAACCGGACGGATTGTGTATTGGATGGTGTATTCTGTATTGGACGGAAAAAAAGGTATCAGGGGCAGCCCTGCAACCTTTTTGTAATATACCTATGAAGAGTGACAAGCCGAGCAGGACACGTGCCTGATGGATAGCAACATGCCTGCCATATAACAGTACAGTGACACGCAGCTATTGGAACATGAAGAGTCCAAATTATTACCTAGCAATGTACTGCGCTTGTAACCCAGAGATCTAAGATTCATCATAAGATCTAAGCCCTGCAATTTCAGCTATGGAATAACCCCCTCCGAAGGTATTTCCAAGAAACTTAACCAAGTAAAAGTTTGACAGGGGTATCTTTAAATGTCTACCAATATTGAATGTCGACCAATAAATAAATAATTATTATACCCCGTATTACTTAGTAAGTCCAAGTCATTCGTATTTGTAAAATTGCAGGAAAAACCCAACGCGGCGCCAATAGTAGTGGACGCGAAGTCAGCCACCATCGACTTCAAGAACGTGAGCTTCAAATACATCAACGGGAAGCCCATCTTCAGCAACCTGACGTTCTCCATCCCCGCGGGGAAGAAGATCGGCATCGTCGGCGGATCAGGCAGCGGGTGAGAGATCTGACCCTGCTATCTAAAAGCATCGATATAAATCAAAAGATGCGCCCTGACCACCTTGAAATCTGTTGACAGACTGCGAAGTTACGTGAAGTGACCAAGCAATAAATATAAATAAATAAATATTGGTGGACAATTCACACAACACTATCTGACCCCAAACTAAGCAAAGCTTGTGTGATGGCAGCCAGATAGCTGATATAACACTTATGTAGTTTTTTTTAAATACATACTTATTATACATAGAAACACCCAGACACAGTGCAAACATTTGAATTCATCACACAAATATTTGCACTGGGTGGGGATCGAACCCACGACCCTCGGCTTCACAGGCAGAGCTACTACCAACTAAGCCACTAGGGCAGTCATATATATAGTCTAAGATCCCAGAGCCGCCAGACGTCACTTATTTTCTGATGGATTTCCCAGACACTTTCCGTTGGCCGTTTTGCTTAACAGACAATTTAATACTCTATTTTGGGAGTAAGTTAGCGGGTAAGCATGTGTTCTTACGTACTAGCTCTACTCAATCGTCCACATTTCATCCATCAGACGAATACATGACGTCTGGCGACCCTGGGACCTTACTCTAATAGCTACAGTAATTAAATTGTTCTATTGAACACGATCTTTTTTCTATTTTAACTTTCTTAAGAACAAAGCAACTCAATCAAAGTCACAGTTTGATTATAGGTGTCGTTATATGCCTGTTTGCGGTGAAATTAGAGCCACTTTATGAGCAAGTGTGTTGAAAAAGTTTATTGTTTGAATATACAGTACATTGGCTTTATTGCCATAACATTGCTCTTAAGCCTTGTTCGCATTAGGCTAGCAAATTAGTCTAGTAGAGAGTAATTTAGTAGCTAAAATACTCGCTACTATTCAAAAATCGTTCGCACCGTGCTTTAGTACAGTTCACAAGTGAGTAGCGTTTCGCGACATGAAGATCCTACAACGCAATAAAATAAATGAATGAATACGCTAATCTTGTCGAATCGTAATGGCTATTTTAGGAGAGGTGAATTAGGAAATTTGTGTGATCAACAAAATAAGTTATTCCACAGACAATTTCGTATTTGGAAAATTGTTTGAAGTTATTTTTCTCTCCAGACTAATTCGACAAGTTCGAACCTGTTTAATCGGCGAGCCAATGAGCGCCCCGCTCGCAACGAACGCGTGGTGGGGGGGTGCTACTCGCCCGTTGAAAATAGAACAAAATGGATTGACTCGACTAAATCACTTCCTAAACTACTCGACTAAATTTTCACTGTTCATACACGTTTAGTTGGTAAATTACTCGCCACTAGGCTAAATTACTAGCCTAATGCGAACAAGCCTTTAAAGTGATCACCAGTAACCCTGTATATTCGTCGTTTGCAGCAAGTCGACGATGGTCCGGCTCCTGTTCCGTTTCTTCGAGCCCCAGGCGGGAGACATCTACATCGCCGGACAGAACATCAAGGACTTGGACATGCTCAGCCTCCGGAAAACCATCGCCATCGTGCCTCAGGTCAGTTCATACAAGATGCAAAACGATGGAAACACAGACATTGTTCAATGTCTAAAGTATGTAATGCATTCATCAATTCATTCTAACTGATTTTAATTTAATTTAATTCTGATACTTGATAAGGGGTCAGAATGCTTGAAATAATAAATATCTATTAAATAACTAGCTGTACCCTGCCACGCTTCGCTGTGGCACATTGTGATGCAAAAATTAGATAAAAAACAGTCCTTGATGCGGATTATATATCATTGTAAAATTTCAGCTCGATCCCTGCAGAACTTTTTCAGTTTTTGAAGCGTACACAAACCAACATAACATTTTTAAATATAGAGATTGATCGTATAAAATGTACCACATTATCTTATAATTCACTATGTTATTATAGAGTCATGGAAACTTCCTGTGTTATCCGCTTAAGTGCAAAATCAATTGTTATAAATTCTACCCACGGCATAGAATAGATAATATAGATAGAACGGACACTCCCTACCCCCCGCCAATTTCAAGCTTCCTCACCCCTTAGGCCGTTTCGGATACGCTAGGAGCACTCAACGAAGGGCTGGTATCGAACATCTAATTCCTAACGAAATATCATCATGGTGGGTTGTTGTGCTGTTTACGGCTGTCCGTCAACTAAACGGGACAAGATTAAAAGTTTTATTTAATTTCCCAATGATAAAATAACGTAAGATTAGAAACTTTTCAATAACGTGCTTTATAATATTAGAAGCTTTGCTTAGGTAGTTTAGGATCAGATGGTGTTGTGTGTCAATTGTCTACTAATATTTATTTACTTATAATAACGAAGTCATTTTTAACTCAAAAGTGTGTAACTTACACAGCCAGTAACTTATGTGCCCAAGCACGGATTGATAATGCCTGGAGGAATAATTGTAGTGACAGAATAAAGTTTCCTTCATGGGTAAGTGTAAAATAAAATGCGAATGTACCTACTAACAGAAATAGATATCTAGGTGCCTGATCTAATCTATCATCCGTTTTGTTACATTTTACGGGGCAATAGAAACACCCACAGATTTCTGAAACTATTTAGAAATCTGTGCAAATACCCTTTTAATTAGAATAGTATAATTTGGCTCCATTCTATTTATGTAACTCAACATTATAGCAAGTTTATAGACTACTTTACGAAACCACCAGGTGAAGTCAAGGGGCACAACTACTCAATAAAACAAATCAGTAGCCCTAGCTCTAACGCACACATTCACGCGTGTGTACGAACGACATCTGCGTAGTTGTGTGAAGAGTAGGTAGCTCCACAGCGGCGTTTGTATGGAATTTTAGTGGAGTGTCCGTGGTGTGCCAACGGGGTGCCCAAGATACAGGCGTAGCCTAGTTTGGGACCCATCATATAAACTGCAGAGCCAGATGTGACATTATTTGAAATATATACTATTGTTCACTTATGTGCTGCTATTCTTATGGAAATAAATAAATGTCTGTAATTGCTCTTGAAACATTGCCTTCTAAACTGGAACGCAATAATACATAGAAATTTCGCATTGAAGTTTACCTGTGCACGTGGTGCCTGAATCTGTATCGCAATATCGGGGCTTGGATCCGCTATCTTGTTATATATAGTGAGTAGATGTCCGCCCCGGCTTCGCCTGAGGTGCATATATAGCCTATAGCACTCAGGGGGTCCCGTACATATCTAACGGCGAAAGAATTTTTGTAATCGGTTCAGTTTATAATAACGCATTCTTAGATACATGCTCTCACGACAACGCATGTTACAAAAACTCTCAAACAGGAATATTTTCCCGTTTTTGTTTTGTTTCATGCTCCTCGCCTATTGATAGTAACGTAATGTTATATGTATATAGCATGTAGCCTTCCTCGATAAATGCACTATTCAACAGAAAAATAATCTTTCAATTCGGATCAGTAGTTCCCGAGATCCTAGCGTTCAAATAAACAAACTCTTTAGTATATTTATATTCCATTATGCATGTCGGTGACGACGGCAAGTAACAAGATTTCACCCATACAAAAAGTTTATATATATTTTTTCAAGAATTTGAAAAATTCAGCTTCAATTATATCCAATTGTATTATATCAGCTATCTGGCTGCCAAGCTTTGCTTAGTTTGGGTTCAGGTAGTGTGTGAGAATTGTCCACCAATATTTATTTAATTTTAGAAAGTCAGCCGATCGACGCCAGATGCTTGTACCTATTTATAGGTAGCTGTCTAGCTTCTGCAAAAAGCTAAAATTAAACCGTTGAATAAAACACGTGTTTTTTCCTTGTAGATAGTAAAACACAGAAGTACTTTGTGCATTTATAAATAATTATTTATTTTATCAGCGTTGTTTGTTCACCTACATTCTGTTAACAGTCTCGTTTATAGGTTTATCCTCAATCATTGAAATAACTGGTACCTGATGACATTCTAATTATATACCTATATTATTGTACAAGTGAAGTAATATCGAGTAGTGTCCATTACATACGCAGTGTCGTGTGCGACGGTGTCCAGTTATATCGTAACTGATATTCGAGAAAACGTTTTATTAATTAAAAGTTACATTACTACACGGTCTCAATAATAGCAGTATTTCTCTTTGTGGAAACTTTAAGGACAGTTTTTTTAGAGGCTTAATAGACTAACTTCGGGAGCGGCAGTGTTTTTGGTGGCTTAATGGACCAAATACGGAAGCGGCAGCTTCTTTGGTGGCAAAATAGACTAAATACGGGAGCGCCAGTTTCTTTGGTGGCAAAATAGACTAAATACGGGAGCGCCAGTTTCTTTGGTGGCAAAATAAACGAATTACGGGAGCGGCAGTTTCTTTGGTGGCAAAATAGACGTAATACGGGAGTGGCAGTTTCTTTGGTGGCAAAAAAGACGAAATACGGGAGTGGTAGTTTCTTCGGTGGCAAAATAGATCAAATACGGGAGCGGCAGTTTTTTCCTGTATATATTTCGGAACAAAGTCGGCACTATATTCCCAAAAAAGTTACCTAACATAATTTGTATCACTTTCGTACATTACATTGTAACGGCATAACAAATAATCTTTATTCCTATGAAGATACTAGATAATAAATACATTGTTAAGAAATTTAACAAGTTTTAATTATATTAAAACTGAAAAAAAATTGGAAAGTTTCTTCTGTACACGACTTCGTGGGACGTAGTATTTTAATTTATTATTCCCAAAGAAATTCTGTATTTTCGACACATTGATTATAGGCGGACTTATAATTAATCAATCTGCATTCTAATTTCAGTCTCATCAATTTAGACGTGATATACATTTAAAACGTTAAACACAAAAAAAAATAATTACTGATTAAAATGTCTGATTCATACAATGGGGCGCCAGCCAACAATCCGAATGAGATCAACATACAGAACAGCTCTCCTCTCATGTTCGTCGGTCTATCGATGCTCCTCATCGCCGTGTTCATGTTAATGTTCTACTTGATGTGCATCATGACCAAGTTCATTTTCCACATGCAGAGGTCTTTTCTTGGATTGTTCACTCACGACAAAACTTTCCATGTTAATAACTAATGTTTAAAAAAAATCTAAAGTACAGTAATGAACACATTTAAAGAAAAAAGTAAAAATAACAATTCTTATCTCTTTAAATTTATTTTCGACAAGTCTATGTGCCTGAAATAAAGGATTATTATTGTTATCATAGAATCATTATTAGGAAACATTTAAGGAAACAAAATTAAAAAAAATATACATACTCGTATTACTCGTCAAAAGATAAGACTCAAGAATTTATTTACTCTATTTTTCGTAACAAGAACACAAAAAAGCCTATTCAGTATTTGTAAATTTTCGTCTTTAAAAATAATATAAATCCAAAAAAACATGCATACCAAATTCAGTTTAATTGAAAGTACCAAGACACTCGGTTCGGTTCAGCTCATTGCTACTCGTACTTTATTTTAAGGGGTTTCTTTATTTATGGAATGAGCTTCCTTACTAGGCTTGGAGGAGATAGGGATGTATAAAAAAAAATGAAAAATACCAAAAATAAATAAAAAATCAATGTGCGTTTTATTGTTTAAAAATGACACTCAAAAGCAAAATAAAAAACAGCAAACCTTACCACCGCACAGATAATTTATATTTTATGTGAAAAAATCTCATTTTTTTTCAGTTAGCTCGCGCTGATGAACGATATAGTTTTGAAAATATTTTACAAATTAAAATGCACATTTTTGATGATTTTCTAGTTATTTTTGCTACTCTTACAATTTTTTTTATTTAATTCTGTTTTGACTAAAATGTAAATTTTTAAGTTAGTTGTGTATATTGTGTGAGATAGATGTAGTAAATCCGTTTATCTCAAAAAATTTATTAAGTAGACATCCAGTGTAATTTCAAGACAGGTGATTGTTATATTATGGTTAAATGGTTAATTATTACATTCGGTATAGTTGTAGGTAACGTTTATTGTATTTTAAATATGCCCGTACTCAAACGTAAATCAAATCAAATGGTCAACTGGTGGTGAATATCACGTGAACTTGAACGATATTTGGAATAAGTCAGGTTGGTGTTCTGGTCAAAGTTAGATACCACGATATTTATTGTGACTTTAGTTATGTGTTATGTAAATAATTGAATTGTATGAACAATAAATAATAATTACACATTAGTTTGAGCTATCACGGGTTTTCACAACACTGCTATCATTAATTACAGGATATTTTACTGTGATTGAATAATGGTATGAGTCCCCGACATTTCGATGCAGTTCGATGCACCATTTTGAGAGGCATAATGGCTATGATTTACTCGTGAACTTGGTGCATGAAATCTGTACTAACATTATAAACCTGAAGAGTTTATTTCTTTGAACAATGTCAGGAAGTACTGGACCGATTTCTTCACAATTCTTTCACCGTTGGAATTGTACGTTTGTACGTGATCACTGAGTGCTATAGCCTATAAATGTACCACAGGCAAAGCCGGGGCGAACCGCTAGTGGTAAATATGTTGTAGTGGTAGGTATGACTTTTTCGAGTTCGCCTGGGGAAGTGTTACACCTTTGCCATTTGTAATTCCATCACGAAATTGACTCATAGGCAACGACACCCGAGTTCGAAACTCGAAAAAGCGACATCGTTTCATGATTGACGTACCATCGTACCAAAGACTCGAAAGGTTGTCTCCACTTTTGTGATAAGAAAGTCTAAGAATGGGTTGTCTGGGGTTTCCCTAATTGTTTGAATCTTGGTGTCTCTAAGTGGAGAATGAATCGGTTTCTTCGATGTAATCACGCTTCATCAAGCGAGATGGCGGTCAGAAAACCTATCATCAATAAAACAAACTAATGTTTTAGTATTAAAGTTAACGTGGTTGTTACGCATATTTAATTGGATAACGGGACACTCACGTATATACGGTCGGTCAATCAGTGCCAGTGCCAAACGGGCAGCCACCGCGCGCGTGCACTCGCCTTGAAAAAGGCCGCCGGACGCGGCCGAAACTCGAGTCGGATTGACCGACCGTATATACGTGAGTGTCCCGTTATCCAATTAAACTAATATTAGTGAGAACATAGTGACCAATAATGTATTCTATAACAGGACTGCGTGTTGTTCCACGACACGATATTCCACAACCTGCACTACGGCGACCTGTCCAAGCCGCACGAAGAGGTGTACAAGGCGAGCAAGATGGCGGAGCTTCATGATTCCGTTCTCACCTGGCCCAAGGTAACGTAATTTATACATTAGTAGTGCCCCGCGTATTTACCCGAGTAGCTCCCGATCTTGTTATTTTTTCGGGATAAAAAGTAGCCTGGGCTATTTTAGACTATCATCTATTTGTGGACGAAATTTCGACTCGATCCGTTGAGATGTTCCAACGTGATTGAGCAACAAACATCTAAACATTTAAACTTTTGCCCACCCCGGGTCACCCCCGACTGTTCACCCCGGCCACGCAGAACTGTGTGAAAAAACAACATTTTCTCTTACCTACATTTAAAATCGCCTAATCGGATCACCTAAAGCGGATCGCCCACCCCGGATCGTCCCGTCCACCCCGGGCATAGAGAAGTGTGTTGCACTTTTTTCTCTTAACTTCCCTACCCTGGATTATCTAAAGTGAATCGCCCACCCCTGGTCGTCCACCCGGGGATGGAGAAGTTCTTACCTACATTCAAAATCGTCTACCCCTGGATCGCCCAAAGCGGATCACTCAACCGTACAATCGTTATTTTCTTACAAACTTTTGTCCTACCTCCATTTAAAATCGCTTACCTCGGATCACTCAAAGGGTATCGCCCACCCTGGGCATGGAGTTTGTCACAGTCTATTATCTTACCTCCATTTAAAGTCGCCTACCCCGGATCATCCAAATCGCCCACACTGGAACATCCACCCCAGGCATGGGAAGTGTGTTAGATTATTTTCCGTCTTCGTCCACAGGGTTACGAAACGCAAGTAGGGGAGCGCGGCCTCAAACTGTCGGGCGGAGAGAAGCAGCGCGTGGCGATCGCTCGCGCGATACTCAAGGACTCCCCCATCATCATCTTCGACGAGGCCACCTCCAGCCTCGACTCCATCACCGAACATGTGAGTATGTGACCAGCCCACTAAAGGTTCCCACTGCTGGGACTCTTTTGTAGTGGTAGGACTCCTAGCAGAGTCCGCCTGGGGAAGTACCACACCTTTGCCAGTTATTCTACCGCCAAACAGTATTGGGAAAACATTACTGTTCCGGTTTGAAGGGCAATGTTTCCAGAGAAATTACAGGGCTTAGAGATATAACATCTTAGGTCTCTGGGTGATGAGCGCAGTGCAGTGCTAGGTAATGATTTGGACTCTTCATGTTCCAATAGCTGCGTATCACTGTGCTGTTATCTGGCAGGCATGTTGCTTACCATAAGGCACGTGTCCTGATCGTCTCTTCTTATTTAAAAAAAATACTCTACGCCTATCGTAAGGAGAGAGTCAAGACCGTAATCCACCAGGCTGACCCAGTGCGGGTTTGTGGACGACACGACATCGAAAGATTCTAGGTACATGTCGGTTTCCTCGCAATGTTTCCTTCACCGTTTTGAAGAAGTGACTTTAATGAATGAATGAATGAATGAAAATTCTTTGTTGTTCAAAACTTAAAGTAACCACAACCCTTCGAGACCCGACTTCGAGATTTTCGTAAGAAATTACATTATCCGAATTTTGTATTAAGTGGGTAGTATTATCGATCGTATTAGTAGGATAAATGAGAAACAAGTAATTTTTTTTTTATTATTTCTATACAAATCAAAATAGAATACACTGCGACACAGCAGTGAAGATCAGCTGGTTGTATCTTTCTCCTTTTTTAACTCGGAGTTAAAAAAGGAGAAAGATACAACCAGCTGAAGAAGAGGCGGTCCGGCACCCCAAAGATTCATTCACTTACGAACGTGACGCTGAGTTTCATTCACATCTCACGAAACATCTGTGTGTCGAGCACACAAAAAAGGTTTCACTTCAAAATTACTTTCCCTATTAAAAAGTATTCAACACGGCTGCTAAAGAACTTTTCTCCTCGCAAAAACCTAGTGGAATGGAAATTGTTTTTTATGACCTTGACAACACGAGTTGTTATTGCAGAACTTGCCTACGACCTTGTAATACGTTTATGGGGCACTCGAGGGGAGGTTTAGCTTTATGGCTGATACACATGTGATGCTTCGTTACACAACACCGTCTACTTGCGTGACGGGTCGGAATTTATTTCTGATGTACTACATCCCATCCCGTCTATATTGGAATAATTCTGGCACTAATAGCTGCGCAGCCGTGATAGACCTCTAGGAGGGCAGACTTTCAAAAACTATGACCACATTTTTTGTTACCTGTTGACTAAAACCATTACGTTAACATTTCTATCTTAAAAAATGACGAACTTCCCTTATCCCGTAAAACGGCGCCGTACCCTTATGGGTTCGATCACGTTATGACTCATCATATGAAAAAATTAAATATTTTTTTTGAATCTACCCTCAAAAATTTTGAGGGTAGTTTTGACAAAACAAATCAGTGAACATTTACCAACTAAAAATTTCGCGACAGCAGAAAAAAACTATAAAGTAGTGATATAGACACATAGGATTTGTCTTAAAATTGTATTCAGTGATATAAAACATCATTCTCTATTTCACCCTAAAGGGTTGATAGACTTCCAAACACCATGTACATACTACATACTGTACACCAATACACATTTTTACTTCCTATTAACCAAAAAAGCGAATACAAATTCCATCAATATAACTTTGAAAGCATTATTTCGTCACTTTGAAAGTGACGAAATTTCATACAACTATTCATAACTTGTTGAAACAAGCCCTCTTAGGAGTTGAATTTCGCAAAGCCCCGTCTTAGCAAGCACCCACATGCTAAAAGGTATATCCATGCAAAATTTGAGACTTCTCGCATTTGTATTTTCTAAGATTTCGATGACCTTTCGTTTTTATATACAGGGTTTTTGATATAATTAGCCTGCAATCTTTTAAGGGAACTTAAAGTAGTACTTTAAATACGTAATGCTAAAGATATAAATAGATGAGGAATTTCATACTCCTCCAACCGCGCAATTTTCAAAAAAGCAGTACATTGTTTTTGCTTCACGTATTACCGTATACATAATAATACATCTGCATTCCTTTCCAGGCGATCCTCCAAGCCCTCAAAGCCGCGACCGTGGGCCGCACGTCCATCTGCATAGCTCACCGCCTGTCCACCGTCGCGGACGCTGACGAGATACTGGTCCTCGAAAACGGGACGATATCAGAGCGAGGAACGCACAGCGACCTCATCGCCAACTCGAGGAGTCTGTACGCGAGGCTCTGGGAGAAACAGAATAGGGACGCGACTCTTGATAAGAAGTGAAGTGAATTGTGATGTGGGGCTGTGTGGGGCGCTGAAGTGGAGTGGGGGCGCTGAAGTGAAGGGGCGTTGAAGTGAATTGGGGGCGCTGAAGTAAAGGAGGGCGTTGAAGTGAATCGAAGTCATATGAAATGGGGTAAAAAGTCAAACGGAAAATAATAAAAATGAAAAAGTGTAAAGGCATAATAAAAACACATAAGAGTGAACGTTCCATTTACTGTCGCATCTACTGAGCATCATCTGTTTATATCTCGCTCACCTAATCCATTGTGTTCAAATACGTAGCCTTTAGAAAAAATAAATGACAGTGTAATGATAAAGGCATATAGTTTCAACTTTTGTGCGCTGTGTTGTGTAAGACATAATTAAAAGTAACTTTGTTTCGAGATAGCTTTGCATTTGACCCCGGTTCGTAATTTAAGTAAAGCGTCTGACGAACGATCCGCCTTCGGTCAGTGAATTGATCAACAAAATCGATCGTCAGAAGCGCCCTTATTTATTCTGAATACCAAAAAAAATAATTGTACATTCAATCGATTTTTGCCTCAAATGTAACGTTTTTGTTTTGTTTAATTAGTTTTTTTTTTATTGAAATGCAACTAACTTCGAGTGATGTCGACTTTAAATCAGTTGGTGTAAAATACATTAAAAATTGACAAAAATCACTAACTGTATTGTTTTAAGAAGAATCGATTGAATGTTGCTCCATTTTCCTACCTCAAATGTTAATCAAATTAACTAAGAGTAACGACCGTATTATAATCGAATAACGTTTCGATTGAATTATATTTATTCGAATAATGTTCGATTATTTATTATCGTAAAACCGATTGTGATGTTCGAGTCTCTAGAATAATAATAATTGTTACAGAGATTGCTTTTATGTAAATACCAGACGTTGACATGTGTAGTTGTACTTTGTATAAGAATATTATTTTGTTAACATGGCTGTGTTTTATTCATAAAACCATTGAAATGAAATTAACAGGTAGTTAGAGATTTACTACTATAGCATGGCCCGCCCCTCCAAATTACTGTTTTAATGTGTGTAGTCACATCCTTACGAAAGAGTTTGTATGTAGTTGTAATTAATCGTCTTCAGTAGCAGTACGCACACATGCGTGGTGGTGCGCTTGTATATTCTTTCACAAATACTTTCAAACGTTTTGAATTTTGGAGGGGCGGGTCATGTTATCGTAGTAAATCTCTACGCTTTGTTAGACCAAAACAAGTGCATTCACTGTAGAGTCCACCTTACCTAGGAATGTCATCTCTAAAATTTGACAAACAGGACAAGACGAGTAAAACCCCGGATTATATAGCCCAGAAACCGGGCATTTCAACAGAGTTTATTTTAAAATGTCATTTATTTTAAAATCAAGTTTAGTTAATCGTTATTTTCAATAAGAATTTAGCGAGTCCGTTTGTTTCCAGTATACTTACAGGGCTTTGAGATTAAACATCACAAATGAAACCGTCTGGACGTCCTCTGAACTATGACAAATCTGGAGAAAGCCGACTGGATGGAAACCCTATCCTTACCACACCTTTGTCAGTTAATCTACCGCCTATCAGTAATGTGCAAACTTCACTGTGCAATGTGCAGTGCAAATATGCAATCAAGACGATGTTTCTAGAGAAATTACAAGGAAGAGATAAAGAGACGATTTTCTTAGCATTCCATGGATTCACCGTGCGGGTGCCGGGTCCATCGTGTGGCAGAGAGAGAAAAACTCGAGTAGTTCCCGAGACTTGTGACTCGGGCGTAGGTTTAAGGGGCCCCTTTCTGACGTACATCAACACTCACCTTCACCACTCGTTTTTCTCTCCCTGCCCAGCCAAATCTGATATGAGCCTACTAGTGCAGCTTTAGATACTCGTTCTAGTATAGAACTTACTGCACTTCTGGATAAGCCAAAGTCTTTCAGTAGGTTATAGAGAGATTTTGCTGGTATACCTCTCGCTCCCACTTCTACAGCGTATAAACTAACTACATAGCCGTTTTTTGTTAATTCGTTTAGGAGGTCGTAATACTTATTTTGTTTCATCGCGTGGTCTTTAGGTATATTAGTTTCCCACGTTTAGTTTTTATATCTCTGGGTAAAGAGCGAAGTGCAGTGCTAGGTTATGATTTGGACTCTTCATGTTCGAATAGCTGTGCGACACTGCTGTTACTGGCAGGTGCGTTGCTTACCGTCAGACTTGCGTCCTGCTCGTATCAGCACTCGATACTGCGAAAAAAAGCACAACAAAATTGTAATTTAATTTTATTATTATAAAAAAATCAAATTTGAAACTCCAGAACAACATGAAAAATAAAAGTTGAAGTTGACTAAATAAAAAGAAGAAAAAAAACAAGGATCGTGCTCTCATACGAGTAAAAGAAACCGGTTCACATGGAACTTGAAGACACCAAGGTTGTAACCATCGAGAGAAACCCACGCGGGCAACGTATTCCACAACCTAGTTCTTATCACAAAAGTGGAGATAAACTTCGTTCCATGCCTTGGAACGAGATCGTAGTCCTTAGTTTAAGGTTCAAGAGCTAATTACTGTATTTTAATATTACTTTACGAGGGTTTCAATCTGAGTACTTTACAGTATATTTAATCTGTGTAATGTTCATTTGAGTGTCTATGCTTCTTGATATTTAGCAATGGCAACATCGTATCAGGCTGTTATATTATCGATGAAAATGAACATCACCTACTTTTTTAATTGGACACTGAACGTATAACAACTGATCATTTAAAATTCCATTAAAGCCATTATAAATTAGAGTAAAGGCTTTTCATTTTCTGAGATTAGGACCTGACCCTTCATTAGACCAAGCACAAAAAGGCAAAGTGGTATTAGACCATGCAGATCAGTTGCAAACTCTCCGAAATGCATCCGATAGAAAAACCGATAAGCTAGAAACTTTACGGCGACGTTCAATATCTGTTAAAGTACAGATTAGTGTTAAAGGTTATATTTTATTTTATTAATTATTTTTATTTTACATTTTATATAACTTTGGACTTTATCGAACCAGGAAAAGTTTCTAATCTATCCATGCCAACCTCCTTGCTTCACTAAACCAGAAACGCAAACGTCAACAATAGAAATAAATCAATGTGTTATCAGTTGTCATAGCAACGCGGCATAAACAATCCATACAAAGTTTAAATCGGAGTGTTTTTATTTGGGCTCCTTTTGAGCCAGTTTTTCTAATTTCTATAGAAATGGTGCTGTGAATGATGTCAGTGCTGAGCCTCGCGCCGGAAGAGAAACGCAAGGACCTTAGGTTAGTGGTTAATGTGCCAAGGAAAGTTACTGTTTATTGTGGGTTCAATCAAGGATTTCGTTGCTTAAATACGTAGGTATTGAAATACCTACTGGCCTTCGCGGTATCGGTGTTATTGTATCTGTATTTTAGTAAATTCGTTCGCTTATGGACTTCCAACTAGGGTGCTACAAAAGCAACGAAGCGTGTCTTTAGATTGCGATTTTTTGTGATATAGATTGTGTTACCGTGCTTTGGCAGTTGTGGTTAATGATCCACCCACCAGATGTGAAATACCTATTTATTTACGTTGTGTGTACAGGTTGATTACATTTGAAATGCCATTTTTGGTTACGATTGGAACACAGTAAAGTACCTACACTCGAATGGCACAGATCTGACTTAGTTTGGGACCTATTTATTAGCTTTCCTCAGTTTGCCTAAACATTGCACTTTTGAAGTAGAAGGTATCTTCATAATATCTATCTATTGCAGCCTAGCAAAATCAGAAAGAAACCAAATAGGTAGGTAGAGAACTAGGTAGAAATGCAGCCTACAGTCCAGGACGTGAAAAAGTCTAGAACATCGCAAGTTAGCAAAGTTGCAAGTTAATTAGTTTTTTTTCGATTACTTTTCAGAAAGTATACAGGTGATGATCTGTATGATACCACCTTGCCCTTTTTTCTATCGGACGGCTCGTAGTTCAAAAAACGATATCGTTTATAATGTTGATCTTCCAAAGACTAGAACGAAGAGAGATTTGAGTCTACTTTCGTAATAATGAACTTCTCAACTGTGGGAATGCACTTGCTAGTTGATGATATGATCTGGGTGACGAGCGCAGTGCAGTGCTAGTTAATGAACTGGACTCATGGTCCAATCACTTGATTCACTCACTTCATGGTTCAATGGCTGCGCGACACTGCGGTGTTATGGGCAGGCTTGTTGCTCACCATTAGGCACATATCGTGCTCGTCTCGTCACTCTATAATTACTTCAAATGCAGTTCTAGAGTGAACTGGTTTCGTCTAGGTACGTAAGCCTATCTATCGTCGTTTAACATACGGCGGGATGGCGGTCAAGCGTAAACCAGTTATCGAAAAAAAATACGTCAAGGATACCAATTTCAAAATCTTATATTTTTACCTAAATGATTAGTTTTTTTTTTTGCATGCGTTTGTAAATTACATAATTTAAATGAACTTATCACCGTAAATTAAAACTATGCACTAACTTAAAATGGTGAAAATCTAAAATTTTACAAAATATCGCTAGGTACTTTTTACCGCGGCAAAACAACTGGAATGGTAACTATTTGGATAAAATCTCGGGGCGCTACTAGCAAAGTCTTTTATTCCACATATTGTATTATCACTGGTGATCCTTCCAAAATTCCAGGCTGTGATCAGGGCCTGATTAACCGTTTCTGCTATTAGACTGCAGACCAGGGCGCGAGGGTCGCGTGGGGCGCACTGAAATCGTGGCTGTTCATGTACTATTAATCTAGCATCATTGCATCTACCCTACATTTCAACTAGACCCTACATTTCAACTAGACCGAGGAACACTAAAATTAAATGCGCTGTTAACTGAAAATGCTTGGGAGTTGAATTTTTAAACATATGACGAGGGCAATCCCTCACAATTAACCTACGGTGGTCAGAACTCTTGATGAGTCGTTGACTGCCACAGTTCCTGGTCAGCAGTGGGAACATTTAACGGGCTGCGTATGAACTGGGTTCCACTTCCAGGAAAGAATCCCTGGAGTCTGTGTACAGCAGCAACTCTCGCCTCAACCTCCTGACGAAGCGCAAGCGCCTGACGCCGCTGGCCATGGAGAGCGGGCAGTCGGTGCGCAGCAAGAGCGGCGACCGGTACGTCACGCAGCGGGTGCTGTCGGCCAAGACCCACCGCGTCAAGCAGCTGCAGAATCAGCTGGCGGATGCGCACTACCATCTACAGGTAACATTACTACTGAGGTTACCCGAAACCACTCCAGCACGGATTTCTAATTTTATGAAGTTACTGTTCATGTAAGTAAGTTTAAGCCCCGCGGTTTTACCCGCGTACTTTCCGTTCCTTTTATTTTGCTGCGATAAAAAGCCTATGTACTATTCCAGACTGTAATCTAAGTTCTAAATTTCAACCCGATCCGTTTATACGCTCCGCAAGTGATTGGGCAACAAACATCCAAACATCTACATATCAAAACATCCAAACTTTGACATTCATAGTATTAGTAGGATTTTGCATATATAAACTCGATCTTAGAATATTTATTAACGAAACTGAGATTCCCGACAATGATGGAAGAGTAGGTAGTAACTGAATAATAATATTTTAATAACGTCTGTTTTATCGGCACTTCATATAGTGTCAGGATGTCCTACACTACGTTTGTCTATTCGCGGTCTACACTCAACAAACGTCCTACCTCAACGATTATTGTTCTGTGTGCGATATGACCTCTGCCTGGCGAATCTTATATTCTTATGTCGATGTATTTATACTAAAAATACGTGGAACAAGACCTTCGTACTTACGATCATGCCATTACTGAGCCGCTTTGTTATATTTACTTTGGTTTATGTTTATACCGGGAACTCAAATGGAGTGCCTATTTATCTGTTGGATGTTGATAACACTCCGATCCCGTAATTAATGTTTCAGGAGCTTAGCAACGAGAATCGAGTGCTCCGCGCCATTCAGAAGAAACAAGAGATAGCATTACAGAGGCGAGTAAATAAAAATAACTGTTTATAACTTTTAAGTTACAGCTAGTCTAGTCGAGATAACATAATTTTCTTTCGTCTGCCAGAATATTCTTATGGGTTATAATGTACGTAACTTTACGGAATGTCAGAAATAATGTTTCAATTCAACAATTCCAGTCCTCCTACTAAAAAAGGGGTTTAGCGCGAGAGAAATGTATGTCTATATCCACACGACCTTAATATCTCGACGGGGCTTGATTTATATGCTTTAATAAACTCGATACAGACGACCCGACCCCGCGATATTTATGAATAGTCCAACAGGCGATCATTTAGATTTTACATATAGAATCAAGAGCTTCTAGCACGGAATATTAAATTGTATTTCGGAATTTCCTATTTCGACATACTGCAGTAAATTAATAAGGGATATCTCTATATCAGGGGTGTTAATAATATTCGCATCCGCATCCGCAAATGCGGAATATTCGGATTAATTAACACATCTGCATCCGCATTCACATCCGCAACAGTTAATGCGGAGTTTTTACAGATGCAGATTCACATCGACATGTAACTAAATGTTAGCACGTGCTTAGTGTTTGTTTTGATAATAGCTAACTTCATTCGGTAACTGACGAATTGGTGAAATTTTATCCGTTGTGAATTTAAAATTCTCTCTAAATTAGCAGCAGATATTTATCGCCTCCACTAGCTAGTGTTCCCAGCGAACAATTATATCGTGGAGCTGGGTTAATATACATAATATAATCAACTAAGAAACAGGTTGAAAGCTGCAACATTGCTATTTATTAAATCTAAATTATCATTTTTTTTTTACAAGTATGTATTTAAAATTATATAAGTATTATACCAGCTATCTGGCTGCCATCACACAAGCTTTGATTAGTTTGGGGTCAGATGGTGTTGTGTGTGAATTGTCCACCAATATTTATTTATTGATATATTTATTTTTTTAGTTACAAGTAGTTACGTAACAACCTAACAACCCTACTCTAAATACCTCTCCGGGCAGGCAAAACTTCACCAGCTTCTCTGATGCTGCAGATGTTCGTAAACAATTACATTCGACGGTCGCGAGTTCAATCCATCGAGCTATTTATTCACTTTATAGCGTGACGGATGAACTTCATATACGTATGAAAAGTCTGTGTGCCATAACAAGTCACTTTAAATTATAGATAGATAACTATTTAGTGACACAAACAACAAAAGCATTACTGTAAAACAATTATGACCTAGCGCCACAAATGGTAGTGCTCTTCCGGTTCTTCCAGACTTAAAGCTAATTCAAAGGTATAGATTTTATTTTACATTATCCATGTGTAGGTATGAGAACTCAAACGCAGAGCTGCCGCAAGTCCTGAGCGCGCACGGCGAGGAGATGCGCGTGCAGCAGGCGCGGCACAAGCAGCTGCGCGCGCAGCACAAGGAGGCGCTGCAGCGGCTCAAGGAGCGGGACTCACAGCTGCAGGCGCTGCGA
Organism: Ectropis grisescens; assembly: GCA_017562165.1. Classification (NCBI taxonomy): domain Eukaryota; kingdom Metazoa; phylum Arthropoda; class Insecta; order Lepidoptera; family Geometridae; genus Ectropis; species Ectropis grisescens. The sequence goes on from CM029788.1 coordinate 26,748,541, forward strand.
GACGAGCACCAACACCTGCTCGACCTCAGCAAGGACAGGTACATCCCTCCAGGAGCGGCACTCCACCGACACCTGCTCGACCTCAGCAAGGACAGGTACATCCCTCCAGGAGCGGCACTCCACCGACACCTGCTCGACCTCAGCAAGGACAGGTACATCGCTCCAGGAGCGGCACTCCACCGACACCTGCTCGACCTCAGCAAGGACAGGTACATCCCTCCAGGAGATTGAAAATGGAGGGATGGAGACGAAAATGGGCAATCTGAGGCAGTTTCGTGGATGAATATGAGAGAGTAAGAGTCAAAAGTGGAACCTCGTAGAGGTTTTAGTCGGTAAGGGAACATGGTCATCTGTGGTGACGAGTTCGACGTAACCCTCTCGTCTTCTCCTGACGAAAAATATGCGTAAATGCATTTCCCTCACATAACAACATTAAAATGGTTAGTTATACTATGGCGATAAGCCGTTGTGACCTAGTTAGTGGCAAGTTTCAAACTCTGACCGTGCGGTTCTACAATCGTAAGGTTGTAGGTTCAAATACCGCCTACACCTGCTAGAAGTTGACCAATAACACTACAACTTGTTTGTACATACTCGTACCTCGTTTAAGTAAACCGGTTTATCGTAGGAACCTTCTAGAACGAGAAAAGTTGCAAGCCAGCGTGACGGAGCTGACAGCCCGGGTGCAGCAGCAGAACGAGACCATCAGCATGCTGCAGCGCCGCATCGCGCTGGAAGCCAAGAACTTCCGGCACCAGCTCCAACTGGAGATGAACAAACACAAGGACACGCGGGCAGACCTGGATATGGCGATCAACAATGCTGACAAGCTTTCTACTATCATTGAAGTAATTTTTTGAACTTGTACAAATTTGCGAGTGACTTATATAAAAACCTATGTGGAAACCACTTTAGTTTTCATACTGTAAATTTTTGGGGTTATACTTTTGTTGGTGTGCTTAGAAAATCATGGCAGGAGTTTTCAGGGAACAATGGCAGTTGCCCACATTTTGCGATGCAGAGTCCATCTGGGGAAGTACCACACATTTGCCAGTTATACTACCGCAAAGCAATAATGTGAAAACATCACTGTGTTCCGTTTTGAAGGGAAATGTTTCCGGTGAATTTACAGGGCATAGAGATAAATCATAGTTTATCTCTGCTCTGGGCGCCGAGCGCAGTGCAGTGCTAGGTAATGATTTGGACTCTTCATGTTCCAATAGCTGCGCGACACCGTGCTGTTATGGGCAGGCGTGTTGCTTACCATCAGGCACTTGCCCTGTACGCATCTTCACTCTAACCTATAAAACACTAACCAGCACTGCATCGCCTTCGTATATTTATGAGATCTCTTTGTCCTGTAATCTCTCTGGAAACATTGCCCTTCAAAAAAATTATAGAACAGTAATTTGATAGAATTGAATGAAGTTACAACAGCTGTTATCTATCAGTAAACTTTTATACATAACAAAAATGCAGGACATATTTAATGTTTAAAATTACAGTAGTTAAATTATTTTTTGCAACATATCTAGTGGGGCTTACAACTATATTGATTTACGTACACAATTATTTCTCTAATTACGAGTACCATTCCATTTCAAGTGACTTTTGTTATGAAACCAGTTTCCTAAACGCAATATTTAATATAGCTGCCATATAAACTTTACGCGCGGCGCATTGAAAATACGCCACTGTGACCTTACGCTTCTGTAGTGTTTTTGTATGAAGCGTTTTTGGGAGAGTCCAAAATTGCTATAACACGGGAAGTTTTTAAGATGTCAAAGTAATTATTTCACCTATATTTCAGTTATTGAGTAGTTTTTGATGGCACATTAAATAAAAAATGAGTCGACATGCCTATTGTTGATGTTCTCAAAACTGGAACAAAGAAATTAGTCACCACTGTTGTATGAAAAAACGAAGCTATATAATGCGCTACCTACTCAGATCGAGAATAATTAAATAGATCAGATTTTTCCGCACGGTTCCTTTGTATCATTCGTAAGCAGATGACGTGCATACATACAGAGTGATGTGTCGAGACTAAAGTATGACACTTCCACAAGAGCGACAAGGCAAGCACCATCAGACCCGTGCTTTCGGTGTAAAGCGTTTGTTGCGACTCTATACGTAGTTTAAGTAAACTCTTTGGTTATCTAAGCAGTTTGTTCCTAATGGATACATTTAAGATGTATTCAACTATAAAGTAAATGGACTTCTGCTATTACAGGCACTCTAAAACAGCCTGCATGCCATATTTTATCTTGATTTAATTAGGTGTACGTGACTGATAAAAAAAAAAAAATGACATGTTCTAAAACGATTTCCAAAGCATGCACACTAGGGTGGAGCGAAATTTTTTTTTTTTCGTTATCGCTTTATAATACCTGCAAAAAGTTGCTCTTTTGTTTCACGAAGACATACACAATTTTTCATTTAACTCCTAATATCTTTAGAGGTGCCCCCAAACTCATAAATATTTGAAAAAAATGCGAAAATTGGTAAAAAAATACTTTCGTCATGTTTCCGCTTAATTTGATTCTGAACGTTGCCCTGTTTGTTTATGATACAAATATTTAACCCCGAGACGTGTTAGTTGATGCGAGGGACGGAAGTACGCGGGGTACGCGGGGAGGAGGTCATTTCACTACTCTCATCAAACGTTGTTTGAACGCCACTTAGTCGACATACGCGCGCGGATTGTTATTGTATTATTTGTGAGAGGCTTCGTTTTTAACAGCTGAGATTAAAAATACAACTCATGTAAGTAGTATTTACAATGTAATGTTGACAGTTAATTTAATATAGATCGAATTACAGTACTTTTGATTTGAATTAATACCTATTAATTTTGTTTATTACAGTACAATGTCTCAAGTCAAAACTCGACAAACGACGTCTTGTCCCGTGTTTGGTTTGCCAGAGAAGTTACCAGTGTCTCAGTTGCCTACTTATAGTGATGTTATGAAGTATTATATATTCATTAAATATCAATTAAAGACAGACAAAACAACAAAAGAGCCGACTGTCCATGACATATCCGAAATATTGGCTGAAGAAATATTAACTATATGGCAAAAGCTTCGCTGCCAACAGTGAGCCGTAAGAGAGTATTACAGTTAATTCGCACCTATCATGATAAATACAGAAGTTTAATGAAACCTTATCATGGTCGTCAAACCAACATAAACTATCAACAGAAAATTAATACATTTACAGCTGAGTCTCATAGATTATTTGATATTTGCAGTTGCAAATGCAAACTTACCTCAAACTGTTCTTGTTTGAAAGACAGTCGTGTTCCCAAAGAAGAATTACCCTTTCTACTCGATCAAAGAACAACAAGAAAAATGATAATAGGTGGTGTAGATCTAGCTGCAACTATAAAAATAAGAAAAAAGAAGAAAAAACAAAAAGTTCATTGCGTAGCAGAGAGACAATTGATTCCGAGAAACCGTGCTGTTCCCGATTCTTAACAGATAATGTGACATCGGCGATCGAAAGTACTAGTGCTAGTTCCAGCAATAGCGAAACCTCTAGTCCAATAAAAACCCATTTGCCGCGCCATCAGCAAAAAGAAGAGGTTAAGTTTACCATCTTTAGCTCTTGCGTGTGATCGCACTGGAGTTTCTGACAGAGCCGCTGCTATGATAGCTTCTTCGGTGTTGAAAGATGTGGGAATTGTTTCTTCAAACGATACCGGTAGCGTCATTGATAGATCTAAGTTGCGCCGTGAGAGAACTAAAGTCAGAACAGCTTTACAGAATGAAGATTGCGATAAAATCATATGTGGTATTTATTTTGATGGTAGAAAAGACAAAACTTTGGTTAGTATTCAAAAGGAAGGTAAATTTTACAGAAAAAGAGTTACAGAAGACCATTATGTGATTTTATCGGAGCCAGGAAGTGAATACTTCGGACATGTCACGTGTGACTCGGGCACTGCGAAAGGTATTGAAAGTACTATTTTAACTTACTTAAAATCCAAATCGGTAGAACTCGGCGAAATATCTGTTGTTGGTTGCGATGGAACAGTAGTTAACACAGGTTCTAAAGGTGGTGTGATTCGCTTGATGGAAGAAGAACTTAAAAACCATTACAGTGGTTTATCTGTCAATTACATTCAAATGAATTACCACTGCGTCACCTGTTATTGCGTTTGGATGGAAAAACTACAGGGCCTAAGTGCTTTTCAGGTCCCATTGGATCCGAATTACAAAATGTGAAATTATGCCAATAGTGGAATTCACTGCCATTTCGTCAACGTTACCTGAGATAACAGCTAATGATTTAAGTACGGACCAAAAATATCTATACGATATAATGACGGCTGTAAGAACTGGTGTTTGTTCTTCCGATTTAGCTAATATGGAACCTGGGCCTCTCAACCATTCTAGATGGCTTACGACAGCGAACCGAATTTTAAGATTATATATTACGAAAACAGATCCCGACGAAAAACTGGTGATATTAGCTACGTACGTGATGAAAGTTTATGGTCCGATGTGGTTTACAATAAAAAGTAATCCTTCGTGTATTAATGGAGCTAAACACCTGTGGCAAACTATTAGTCTGAGTCGCTATTTGAAATCGGATATGAAGAAGATCGTTGACAATGTAATTCAACGAAATGGATATTTCGGTCATCCAGAGAATGTTCTTGTCGCCATGCTTGGAGATGACATGGAAAGCATACGTCAGCTGGCATATCAACAAATCTTGACAGCAAGATCAGAGACTGCTCCAGGTATTCGAACATTTAAAGTACCTACTTTAAATTTTGACGCCGAAGATTATACGCAAATTATTAAGTGGCAAGACTTGAAAATAACTGAGCCACCGCTGACTGCTAAATTATCGGATGAAGCTTTGAAATCAATTGTGAAAAGTGGTTTGGGTACAATTCCAAATATAAAAATATCCATGCCACACTCAAGCCGTAGAGCGCTGCATCAAGTTAGTGACAGAAGCTTCAAGTGCTGTTTGTGGAGAACATAAACGAGACGGTTTCATCAGGGCAAGGCTACTTTCGCGTCAGCAAATGCCACATTTCGATACAAAAAACAATTTCATGTTTAACTAAAATTATGTAATTTTATTTTTTCTTTTAATTAATAAATTGTTCGAAATAAGTTACGGCTCTTTTAATTATCGTATTTCCAGGTAATTATAATTATATTTATTAATTGATAGCAGAATGATACAATAATTGAACAATTTGACAGTGTGATAACAAAATGTAAAAAGTAGTTATATTTACCTATTTTCAATCAAGCTGGGGCACCTCGAAATATTATAATAGATTAACGAGATTTCGTATGTTTGATTCTCTCATTCAAAGACAACTTTATATCGCTATGCCGTTCAAAAAAAAAAAATTTTTTTTTTTTCATATATAATCACTCCACCCTAATGCACACTCATCGAAACTAGAATATAACGGTAGTCTACAAATAATAAAACTCAGAATAATTACACGAATATAAAATATTACTTACCCCACGACACAATTATATCTCCAAACTAATAATTTGTAAAAGCAATCAAGAAGTACTTTACTATTTATTGAACAAGTTAAACTTAGGTAATGCAAATTAACTTAAACGGTGTTCCAACATCAGCCTATGATTAAGTGGATATGGTGATATTATCAGCGCCCCGTGATTTTGCTCGCGTGATTTCCGATCCTGTTATTTTCGCGAGATAAGATGTAGCCTATGTGTTATCGTAGATTTCATCCAAATCCCTTCAGTAGTTTTAAAACGAAAGTGTAACAAACATCCGAAACGACTTACGAATTTTCGAGTTTATAATATTGCTAGTAGGGTAGTGATTTTCCAAATGTTTGCAGATGAAGGAGAAGATGCTGAGCACAGCAGCGAGCCGCAATTTGAAGTCTCCAGTGAAGAGTTCTTCGGGCAGCGCGCTCGCGCGGCCGCTGTCCAAGACCAAGCAGCTAGAACAGAAACCAACCTCTGACGACAGGATCAATGTGAGTACAGCCTATAATGTCCTGATATCAGGCACAAAAGACTGCAGCAAAATAGCTATCATTTTGGGTGCATCAGCTCTAGGAGACTGATTTTTTAAAGCTAAGATATTTAAGTAAACTTGAAAGATTTTTTGAGTTGAAACTTTGTTACAATTTTCAGATCGATCAAACAATTCTAGCCAAGTTATGCGAGAACTCGCGTACTCTCAGCAGCGCACTGTCCCACGACGAGGATACTTCTTCCTCAGCAGAACCTCGCTCCAGATACGCCCGCAGTCGGACTAATTCCACATCCACTGGGACTAGATCTACGCCTAACAGAAAACTATCTAAAGGTTCAGATGATATGGTCGAACTTGCCAAAACAGTACAAGACGGAATGGCAGAACTAGCAATATACGATGAGGAGTTAAAATCAGACTCACCCGACGAAGTCCACAAGAAAATGGAAGCTATGAAGGTAGAATTAATGAACAAAATTAAAAATACTGATGAACCGGTAAGAAGAGCAAGTGCTTTGAGAAGAATGTCTACGGAAGATTCTATTGAAGAGCAAATAGTTGAAATTGAAGAAGAAAGACCAAAGTCTAGAGGAAGGAGGAATTCAAATGTGTCGTTTTTCGAAAGCAGTAACCTTGAAGAGAGTACAACGATTGTTCACGAATATAAAACTAGTATTAATGACTACAAAAGTGGAGACGAAAATAATATTACGAAGATTAAACGAGAAAACAGTGGAATAGAACGGATTAAAAGAGAAAATAGTGGAGTTGATAGAATGAAACGAGAAAATAGTACTTTGGAACGAAGACTTTCGGGAAAGCCCTTAGAAAAATATTGTAAAGACATAATTCAAGATATAGAAAAAAAGCAGCAAAGTGATTGAAAAACATGTAAAACACTTTAACAACACGAAATTCGACAACGACAAAATCGTCCAACAGTTGCAAGCAGTAGATAAAATAAATGAATTAGTTAACGGGACTAAGGAAATACCAAACGAAGCTTTAGCAGAACTGAATAACAATTTTAAAATACTAACAAACCAGGTGTTTAATGAAGTGCCGGCGGCAAGAAAAAGGTCTATTTCGGGTAGGCGAGGATCTAGAGAAGCGAGAGCGATGCTGGGCGATGTATCGATGAGTAATCAGGACTTGTTGGACGATTTATTGGGGAAAAAATGATGTAGACCACAAAATGACGTGATTTGATTGTTAAAATAATTAGCGATACCCTACATGGTTTGTGTTGAAATTGCTAATTATTTGAAAGCATCGTAGCCAAGTTAGTGGGTTAAAGGGTTTCGCACATCATATCAACTCTAAACGCGACGGGGCTGAACAAACGAATATCTATTTATTTATTTATTTAACTAGGCGCACATAACAGATTACAGTTAATTATAATAACAAAACAGATCAATTCCAATGTGATGTTCTAAACTTCACACACAACTTAACTATAATATTGAGGCAGTCTCCAAATTAAATACATACAATATAAAGCAATAAAATGAACTTAACACATACCTTTATGCAACTAATCTATATAAAAGCGAAAGATCACTCATAGTATATACCTAAATGCAACCAAGAAATATTTAATAATTTACTAAACAGACTAATTAAAGAAAATGTAAATCAGCTTCAGCGGACAAATGACGTAAATAGTATCTTCCTAACTTCATTTTTAATTTTGACATTTTGCTATGAAAGACGTAAATATGAATGGCTCAGAGATTTAGAGAATATCTCAGTTAGTCTTGACAAATTTCGGGTTGTAAAACAATTATGTGTACCTAACTAATTTTGTTTCGTCGTTTTTTGCCTATTAAATTAAATTATTCGATGCAGTTTTGAGAAAAACAAAAATAAGCGTGATGTTTAATCGTGTCACTTTCGATCGTTCTTTCATATATTTCGTTATATAGAAATACCAGCACGAATATTAAATAACCGCGTGTTAATTTGTATAGAGTTCAAGCTATAGGATCATCGTAGTTTAACACCAGGAGATATGGCAGTCAAGCGTAAACCTATAAAAGTTTAAAAGGAACATAATAATACAAAGTGTATTTATTTATTGTAAGAAATATTCATCTAATAATATTTTTTTAGAGTTAAAGTAACAAGAACAGGTGAGGCTACCGGTGGGCTCTCGCCTCCTAAGGGGTTAATCAGAAAAATAAATATCGAGCTAATTTTTTTTAATACACTTCGGTAGTTGCAGTCAGTAATTCAAATATAATAACATGTACCGTAGTTGTATGACGGCGTGGGGTTTATATAACCAAAGTAAATACCAAAATTAGTGATGATGTAATGAATAACCGTGTTAGATAATGGTTGAGTCGCAGGGAACTTAGTTGTGTAGAAGGGAATCAAAAGTGCTCACGGCACAATCAATTGAGCATAGTAGTTGTGCCTTGGGTCCGGAAGGATAAAAACCTTTTCATTCAGCTTATTCATAAATTGATATATGGTGAAACATTTCCATAAGCGGTTGTGATGTGCGACATCCTTTACTTTGACGAAAATGTGTGTGTTAATTAAAATGCCACGAACGAGCTTTGAGCTCGCTCCCAGTCTGTAGATCGCAGAGTGCGATCCCGCGCTCGGTGTAATCTTAATAATCTAGTTTACTTGTCCAGACCAGACTTAATTATCTCGTTATTTCTAAACTTGAAGCTCTTTCTCAGCTAAGTATCTAACTTTTACCATATTTTGCTTAAACTCTAGATAAAAATACTTCTTCATTTTCACCCATCCATTTATTTCGTTCTGTTACTAATGGTCGATAAACATTTGTACAGGTTTTGAATAGGGCTTTGTTGCCCCCGTATTGAATACGGACATTGACACACGATGAGCATTTTTTAATCAACTTCAAAAAAACGAGGAGGTTTTTTATTCGGTTGTATGTTTATTTGCTCCGCTGATAGCGAGTGGGAATAGGTGTTGATGATTCTTTTTTGATTGTCATCATGAGAGAATAAATTATGTCTATAGGTATAACAGACTTATATGTGGACCAATAGCAACGCAGTCAAAATTTTCGTTACTCGTTTGCTAAAAGAGACAGACCATAATAGAAAAGAACATTTTCGAGAATGAAACTATTAGACGGATTCAGCTGGGTTGGCTAACATTCGGCATACTACGTCGTATCTTCTTGTCGTCAATCCCACAAAGTTTATAGACAAAAATCTTCAAAGTCAAAGTACTTTATTCATAAATGTACAATTTACACGTCAATTAATAAAAAACAAAAACAAAAGAAAAAGCATACAAATTGTATACATTTTCAATGTTTGAAATGACTACTTTCCTGTATTATAATAATTATTGTACAGAAAACTGTCAAGCATTATACGAGTATAATATGGCTTTAATACAATTGTACTGACCCATTTCAATTTTTTTTCTTTACATTTCTCGATCTCTTCGATCGGTTTGTACCGCCTAACGAAAACTGTCTCTAGCATTGATGTCGCTCGCTCTCTTTTTCTTTTCTTTTCTTCGCTTGAATAGATAGAGACAGCAATAACAAATCTCAAGCTGATTTAGTTTGGCGGTAGAAGGGCTGGTATTAAACGTGGTTGTTGACAGTTTAAGTAATTCACAAGGTCAAAGGGATGAGGAAGATATGGAAAGATGCATGCTTGAGGAATCTTAGAACGAGTTCCTCCATCTGAGGACCAAGGTAACGGACATAGCTCAACGCATCAGCAAACTGAAGTGACAATCCATAAACATAGCCATACAACTGCATTCTAAATATTTCCTCAAAGCTTACCTGAGCCAGTTCGATCGACGGCCGATCCAGCCCACGTCATATTCCTGACGTCAAGCTACCAAACAAAAAATGGCGCTATACGAGTAGTATCTCACTTCTACGTGTAAGTGCTATATTGAGTAAAAAAAAAAAAAAGAAAATATGAAACCCAACAATGTGGTATCATAAATTAGACTTCAATAATGTAGAAACGAAGAATTGCTTTGAAAATAATAATATTACTGTAGAAAATAAGGTTGTACTCGACTGTCCACAACCAGTCAGAGATGGATTTTCTTGGCCTCAATTCAGTGGGCATACAATTTAAGGCGCTGTTAACAGTTTGTTCGCCTATTTTGTAAAAATAATGGAGCGTTTTCAATACGTAAGAAGACCTGTCAAATACTATTCAGCGAGGCAACGCAGCCAGCGTTTTGGGCACATTTGCACCAGGAACGATTCAGGGCGGGTTATTTTAGTTTATGACCCTGTATGTGTCGTGTATTATTTTAAGATTTAATTTAATTTTATATGGAACAATAAATTTATCTTTACACTTTTCAATACCATAAATAGAGTATCTATTACATACTGCGAAAATTTATTTTGGGATTTTGTGATTATGCTGGGTTGTGTTTTTAATCTATACATATTTATTTAAATTTCACTGCAACGTTGGATTGTAAAAACGATAATAGTCACGACATAAAATATATTTCTCTAATGAATGTAATCTGTGCAAATATACGACAATTAACCCAGTTGTCATTGAAACCTGGATAACCTGAAAACCTGAATAACTTTTGAGTTATTTTTGTCTAGTTTGAAAACGGCTAAAACCTAAAAAAAATAAGAAATAAAATTCGTAGCCACGTAGGTTAGATAACAACAGTGGTTAGCCTTGTTACTAACGAAACAACACATTTTTTTTCATGTGAAAATACATAGATTGAACGCGAACAATAGATTTTTTCGTGATATGTTTATGAGCTAAAGTAAATGATGGATCAAAAATGCTAGGCTAGCTGCTCCAAAAACATAAATGCCAGTTTAATATATTATGTGTTTGTGATTTGTTAAAATAAATGTCAAAATGCAAGGCCATCCCATCAATGAGAATTATACAGAATCTTACTATTGGAATATGTTCAAAGATGTATTCAAGCCACATAAGCCATCAGATAGATGCTATTTATGAAAGTTTTTTTGAACCATTTTGTTTTCGCCTGAATTCGCCTTATTTCCAAAAAAATGTTCATAAATGAAACTATTGTTGACCGCTTGCATTGTGTGCGAGATAAATATGTACAGTGTGTACATACAAGTGACAGGGTGTGAAGTGGCAGCGCCTTAAAATATTTTTCAAACGGGGTTTGCTCAACCGAGCAACGTGACGGATGGTATGTACAGAGTGGATGTTTCTATGGTCAATTGTATATCGTGGACATTTTTATCGATTGTTATTACATTGTATTAGATTATGGCGTTTGAAATATAAATAAAATAATTTATTTTTGGAATAATATGGTATTTTATTTCTGTTGCAAAAATCAAGTAACAAAAAAGTTTTAAACACTATTGATTTTGCAAGAATTTATTTGATGTAAAATATGAATGAATAAAGCACACCTTCTTTACTTCCTTCTTGTGCCGGTCGTGTTCAGATTACAATGTTTTGAAGACTAAATAATTTAAATTCCATTTAAAACAGTTTTGTAAGTTGTAAGTTTTACGGCTTATACATAAACAATACGAGTATCTTTCCATTTGCAACTTCTTGACCCCCTTGTCTCCTGTCCATCACTAATTTAACACTTCGCGGGTCGATAATTAGCAAATAGATTGGTTTTCCAAATTTCAATTACTGCCCAGCTTATGCAAAGTGCTGACCCATGTCTGACTAACAAATGGCCTTTCAGGCTTCGGAGGAAACCACTACAACATTACTATCTACATGTTTGTATGAATTATTGTTACGGAGAGGTGAACATATTTTTCCATCTAAAAAACTTTGTGACATTATTCAACGAATAACAAATCGAATTACGTGAACCATCTATTTGAACTAGTGTTCAATTCAATACAAATCACCTGAAACTATGTATTTACGAAATAGTTTACGAACGAAATTGTGCTTCTTGTTTTGAATTGAATAGCCAAAGCACAGTGTCTACGTGACAACGTAGCGACACTGACGCATCAGGCCAAATCATTGCATAGCACTGCACTGCGCTCGTCATCTAGAGATGTAAAATGATTTTTTCTATGCCCTGTAACAGGCATAATAAAAACAAAATGTGTGCGCTTAAGACCACACGGCAGAAGTGAAAACTAAAATATGAAGCACTTATATTTAAGTACCACTAAATAATTGTAATAATTACAAATACAAATTATTTAGAAATTGAAAATGAGTAACCCTAAATGAGTAACCTAGTAAGCACAGCAACACTAGAATAATATGGCTGTGGCGAAATAATTAGTATCTAAGGCCAAGAATAAATTTAAAAAAAAAAACGCAATTCGGTAATAGGGTTTGACTAGCAAATTTTTTAGTGTTTGCTATTTATTTATTGGTATTTCGCTAAAAATGCATATATATGTTGTATTTAATGTGTATGTGTAAGTGCTGTGATGAAAATAGGTATCATTTTGTGTGTTTACGTACTGTTGTGATAAAACAGTAATACGAGTATATTACAACAAAAACCTTTTTGCAACGGATGTGAAACGCAAATTTACTATTTCGTGTCAAGTTCAATTAATGACATTAGTGCGGTAAATAATATCTACCTAGAAGTTAATATCGGTATTAAAAGATATAAATATAATGAACATAGGTTCACAGGGACTATATAATCTTTCTCATTCTGACGCGCTTGTTCACTGTATTTTGTTTCTCGCTCTAGCATCCCGAGTTCATCTGGAAATTATTATCATACCCGAGCGTGATGGTAAAATTCATTTTACAGCCCACAAAAATTTTGTCTCAACGCGCCTAAATAAGTTTTCACTTCAAAAGTCGTTAGCTAGATCGTTAACAATATTGTACACGTATTTTTTCCTTTTGACGTCATTATACCCCCCACTCTGGGGAAGTTTGGTGATCTATATCTTAATCGATTTTTAATAACTTGCTCTGTAGCTCTGGTAACCATGCACTTCAAACTAGAACACAATGTTTGCACGTTCCTGCTTGGCGGTAGAATAACTGGCAAAGTGATGGTATTTCCCCAGGCGTGTACCCTGCAAAGTGTCTTATCACTACAAAATAATGCTTCCTTGCCGATATTGTACTTTTATATATATTTGTATATATAGAGCTTAGCTACCGGGAGAAGTGGGAATGCAAACGCAGAAATTTCGAGAGATTTTCTGGACTTTTGCGTGTCCAATTTTATTGTGAAGTTATTTTTGCCGCAACAACAAGCATCCGCGGTTTTTTGTTATAGCGGTCAGTGTGGGCAATAAATGTCTACATCTGCGCAGCAGTGGTATGATTTTAAGTATAAACTACAAGCAGGTTTCCGCGGTTTCAACCACGTCGTTCTCGTTCCTGTCAAAAGTATCCCAAAGTAGCTCAAAGTAGTCAAAGTAGCATGTAGTTTTGTAGACTACAATCTATAATTTATTTATGTTTCAAATTTCAGCCGGATCCATTTAGACCAGGGGTCGGCAAGTAGTTTTAGGCGGGGTCCGGATGAAATGCAGAAATTTTAACGAGGTCCAGAAAAAAAATAGTGGAAATAATTGCTTAAACAGCCCACTAAATGTTCCTACTGAACCTTGGGGTCAGAGGCTTCCCTTGCAAGGTGAGAGTCAAGACCATAATCCACCACGCTGGCCCAGTGTGGATTAGTGGATGACACATGACTTCGAAAGATTCTAGGTACATGTCGGTTTTCTCACGATGTTTTCTTCACCGTTTTAAGTTAGCGGAATTATGAACATGATTTCGAAAATACAGTGGTGCGCGTGGTTTTGAACCCAGGGTCTCCGTATCGGCAGTCGCCGTTCTCCTGATTAGAACAGCCGTAACTTGGTAATAATTAAAAGTGCTACTTATTTTTTGTACGGTATCAAACTCAACTTGTAATTATAAAAAAACACAAGACCTAAAATCAATGCGACAAATTACACCGATCCTCTTGAGCCAGCTCTTTATAGTTTGGTCCTCGAGAAGAATAGCAAATTCGACGTGTGTCTTCTACGAGTAATTGGGAGTCGGTTAATCTCGAAAATTGTTTGTTTAAAATATAATTGAGAAATATAACCCACATACGTAAGTCGAACCAAACATAGTAGCCAAATTGATAGCTAGATTTTTGCGATTTCCATATTATTCTGAGATGTGTTTGGCCCAAAATTCTTAAGTGGAGACAGTTTTATACATTTGCAAAGATACATCTTCTTGAATATCAATTATTTCCATTTGAAGTGAAGCCTTTGACAAATTGAACAATTTGGCAGTGTGCCAGCCACAATAGCTCCAAAATGGTTCATGAGAGCTTCGTCCGCCATAAAGCAACTGAAACTGAAGGCGTTTCGGAAACCATTTACCAACGCAGAAGCCATGGTTCGCACTCTGGTTTTGATCAGGTTTCCGATACGGTGCCATAGCTTTTTCTCTTAGATCTATTGGTGTCTCAGTTGTTGTGGTGATGATGGTGTCCTTATCTACGTCGAAGTTTATAATCACCTATGTTATCTTTCCACATCCTGAAACTCCGTTGACCGACTGTATTCTCTGTACCTCCCAGTTTTCCTAATCAGATTTGACGTTTGACTTCTCTTCGATGGTCTTGGCCATCTCTAAGATTTTGTTGTCCAGAATAATCTTGGTGCATCGGGCAGTAACTACAATTGGGTCTTTTGGAGGTGTTGCATAAACAGGTCTTCCCATGCGCTCCATCTCTTTTTTGCTCAGTGTCACAAAGCCGTTTTCCCTTTTCTCTCGATGAACCGGGGGAGTGGCATTATTGTAAAAGACTACTTCAGTCTCCTCAAGTTTCACCATTAAGAAGTTTTCACTTCCTAACTTATAAGACTGCATGATGTTTTCGCAAATCTTGAGGTTTGTCTTGTCACTGTCAGCGGGGCTATTAATTCGAAGAAAGCATAAAGTGCGTGACACCGTGCACCGTCGTTGGTTGGTCGCGGCTGTCCTTTGATGGGCTCTTTCGGAGCCAGTTTGGATGATCGAACTAGGAACAGGTGTCCCCATATGTCAGTTGCATTTGTTTGATCGTGCAAAGGGGTCTGATGAAGCTCAAACTTTTCCTCTATCTTCTTATATGACAACCTCATGATGTTTACCAGCACTTCTGCTCAGATGTTTATACAAAGTTTATAAAAGTGTTCGACCTTTCGAGTACTCTATTAATGCAATCTTTTCGTTTTTCGATCGCTCCTTCGCACCGAAATTGGCGGCCATCTACCTCGCACACATTACGTCGTAGGTTTCCCTCTTCATTGTGACTTATGTGGTACTGCCATTGAGCAGGCAAAGCAATCCAGGTGACAAACGGGCTCGTTTCCGTTCCCAGACGAAGCAAAAGCTTATTTCAATCGTTCTTTGTTGCTGTCCATGAAGAGAGCCACTCCGCAGATACGGATATCTGCCTCTCTTCGGTCTGCGTTCTCTAGCAGTTACTGGACGGAGATGCTCTTCGAAGAGTTATCTTGGGCGGGGACCTCATTCCACGTTCGGTGTCCACGGACAGCGATCCAGCGTGTGGTGGCGAAGAGGAGCGTGTATTTGAAAGTGTGGAGTTTCTCTTAGCCGCTTTGCGGGAAATATTTAATAGAAAAATAATTTATTTACTAAGGTAGATTCTATGTGCCAAAAAAATATAATTTAAATTAATAAAGGTAGGTACAGTGTACATTATCTACATTTTAAAATGTATACTTGACTTACAATACAATATTTTTTATTGGCGGTCCGAGGTTCGACCCTTCGCGGTCCGGATACGGACCGCGGTCCGCCTGTTGCTGACCCTTGATTTAGACGTTAACGACGCGACGTGAATGACCAACAAACATGTAAACATTGGCACTTATCATACTAATAGTACTACAATCGCTGAATGTATTTATTTCTATATTAAATCCCTCGGGTTTAAGCGTGCATTATAACGCACGACAATACCTATTATTGTCGTTATCAAATTAAATCTAGTCTAGCGGCCACAACAAATAAACAGTTTGATCTGAGCTTTGCGAGTGACCGGAATTTTAATCATTTAATAGAACATTTTGCTTTGTTTTGAGGTTTAGAAAATAAAGGGTTTTATGAGATTTATAAACATTGAACTCAAAGTTAGGGTCTCGATTTGGCAATTAGTTTTGTGAAAGGTTTTTATTGAGATTAACTATTATTTCGAGATATGGTAGCAAAATTTGGGCAGGTACTTGAGGCAAGCTGAAAAGCTCCTTAAATTTTTTTTTATCACATAGTTCTCCTATAGGCGTGACGACAGGTCCTGCAATTATACTAAATTATTTGATGTAATGACAGTATTTATATAGAATAAAATATGTACTACTTAAAATTTCGATATTTTTTAGTTTAACTTACTTTATGATCATTCAAAGCTGGATGGGTAAGTCCATATTAAGAGTACGAAATTATTAGAAAATGTATTTCCATTGGATAACCCATTCAATTTCAGGTGACTTTTGTTAAGAAACCAGTTTCATAAACGCAATATTTAATATACTAGCTACGATACAAACTTTACGTGTGACGCATAGAAAATACGGCACAGTGACGTCACGTTTCTGTAGTGTTTTTGTATGAAGCGTTTTTGGGATAGTCAAAAATTGTTATTTCAAAATCGTGATATCACGGGAAGTTTTTAAGATAACAAAGTAACTCTTTCACATATGTTTCAGTTATTAAGTAGCCTTTTGATGGCACATTAAATCAGAAATAAGTCGACATGCCTATTATATCCCTACACGGAGCTGCAGACCTGGCTGGTGAGCAGCGGGGCAAAATGAATCCCTCAATAATTTAGACTAACCTGGCAGGTAGATATTCCATCCAAAATGATCTCTCTTTTTGAGAATCCTTATTTTCTAGTTATGAATAACACCCAATTTCAATTTCAAATTGCCTCAAATCCATTATTTGTATTTTTTACAAAACATATTTGCACACGCCTGGCAATGTTAACACCCCGAATAAATCGTCTGGGTTATTTTTTAAAATTTTTAAACATTAGACTGCAATATATAAAAATGGCAAATTGTCTGAAACATATTCACTGAATAAAAGAATAAAACGAAAATTAAAAAATGTGTGGGTCCATTTTGCCCCGGCTCTGCCAGGTCTGCAGCGCCGTGGTGGGAAATAACATAAGAGATATGTGACAACTTTTCAGCTTGCCTCCTGCCTATTCAAAGAGAATTACCCATTTGACTGATCGTACGACTCCCCCTCCGTAGCGTTTTATAAGCATAATTGCACATCTAACCCACCATTGAACCCGTTGAAGTCTTTCTTTGCATCCTGCTCTGTCCTTAGAAGTTTGCATAACTCTATCTCGTTTTCTCCAATCATTGGTGGAAGGTGGAGTGCCACGTGACATGGATATTCGGCTTATCGCAGCGCGATTTTGTACCTCGTCCTGCGCCCCCGCTGGTGACTTATGAATTTAAGCAGATTCGTTTCATGCCCGATCAACAGGGTGCTTAATCTATGTACCTACCTTACCTACCCAAAATTTGCTAGCATCTCTCAGAATATACCTATCGCTCTGTTAAACTTTAATGATATCAGTTGTAATTTGGATGATTTTTGTTTGTTTCATTTTGGATGAGTGCCTCAATGAAGATTATTTATTGTTCCATGATACATGATACACATACAATGTAGAAAAACATTTCTTTTTTAACTTTAATAGGCTTACACCTGACCGCCATCTCGCCTGATGGTAAGCGACGATGCGGTCTACGATGGAGCGTGTTTACCTAGGAGAAACAGATTCACTCTCGATTTGAAGACACCAAGATTATAACTATCGGGAAAAACCCACTCAGGCAACTCATTCCACAGCCTAGACGTTCTTATCACAAACGTAGAGTCAAACCTCTTTGTCCGTGTCTTTGGAATATCCACCATGAAACGGTGCCGCTTCTTCGAGTTACGCGAAGTACGATAGTAAAAAGGGCAAGGTGGTATAAGATTATGCAGATCAGTTGCACACTCTCCGAAGTGTATCCGATAAAAAACCGATAAGCTAGCAATTTTGCGGCGATGTTCAAGACTTTGAAGTCTTTTTCGCACTAGAATGTCTTTGCCTATGAGCCTTTTGGCACGCCTCTCGATAGATTCCAGAGCCTCAAGCTGATATTTAGCCGATCCATCCCAAAGGTGCGAACAGTACTCCATACAAGAGTGAATCTGTGCTTTGTATAATAAAAGCAATTGTTCAGATTTGAAGTACTTTTGCACTTTTGAGAGGACACCTAGTTTTTAGCAGCTAATTTTGCCTTGGACTCGATGTACGAGCCAAAGTTGAGCGTAGAAGTCAGGGTAACGCCCAAAAAGCTCAAGATAATCAGTAACCGGTACGGATACACCTCGAACAGTAGGAGTCAGTTGAAATGGACTCCTTTTTGTGGAGAAAAGACTAACGTCTGACTGACTGCGACTAACTTTCGTTGAACTTGACCAGATTGGCATCGCCGCCTCAAGGGTCAAGGTCAAACGCTCGATCAAACTCTCTCTCAATACCTGAGTTTGCTACCCACTGGCTCTCACGCTAGATATGTAACTTTCTACAACGGTGCTATCATCTGCGTACCCAAAGATACCGGGCTTCAACAGATCGTTGATATGTAGCAGGAAAAGCGTCGCAGAGAGTACCGACCCTTGAGGGACTCCGGCATTGATAGCCATTCGATCCAACGAGCAGCCATCAATGACAACTCGCATGGATCGATCCCTCAAGAAGTCCGATATCCACGCAATAAACCCTGAAGACAATGCATAACTAGATAGCTTGCTAATAAGGCCATCATGTCAAACCCTGTCGAAAGCCTTCGAGATATCCAGGAGACTGCAAGTGCTTCCCGTGTTTCTCGATGGCTTCACCCAGATGGGTGACATACGCTAGAATATCCCCAGTGGACCGGTTTCGGCGAAACCCGTATTGCCGGTCACTGAGGAGATCGTTAGATTATAGGTACATCAGGAACCTGCGGTTTAAGACACGCTCCATAGTCTTGCAGAGTATGGACGTGACCAAGATGGGCCTGTATTTGGCAGGGTCAGCACGAGTAGGTTTTTTTAGGTACATGTTGCACATTAGCAAGCTTCCATGATTTCGGTACTTGCCCAGTATGGAGAAAGAGTCTAAACAGGCGCGTCAGTACAGGAGACAACTCAGGTGCACAAGCCCTCAACACTAGAGCAGGAATTCTGTCCGTGCCACTGGCTTTGTTCACATCCAGATTGCGTAGCACTTTACGAACCTCCATTTGGCGAATATTTACTTCCGGCATCAAAGTCGGACTGCCCGGTGGAGTATGAGGTGTCGCACTACCAGCATCTAGATGCGAAGATTCCGCAAACTGAGATGCAAACAAGTTTGCCTGCTCCATTGCGGTGTGAGCCAGCGCCCCATCAGGTTTCAACATTGGAGGCAGTGAGGAGCGGCAGAAGTTTGATTCGACCGATTTAGCTAGGGACCAAAACGCTTTGCTGCCCACAGGGTACGAAGCTAGTTTGTTCCCTATTCGACTAATGTGGTCAAAACGAGCCCTCTGAAAAACCCTTTTGCAAGCCTTGGCAGCCCTGTTGAACTAATTAATAACTAATGAATGATTGAATAATTAATGAATAGCCAATAAAACTAATTAAACAATTGGTAGCGTTATCGATGTAAGCGAACATTTGCAGGCAATCTTGGGATGGACGAAAATCTTGGAAAAACTCAAACAACAAAAAGAAACCTACTAATATTATACGCTCATGAGGTTTTTGCATGAACCAGCCAATCTCAGGAACTACTTGACCGATTTCAAAAATTCTTTCTTCATTGGAAATTTACGTAGTCCTTGAATGCTCTATATAGCTCTAGGCTATATATTATGTACCACGGGCTATATATTATGTACGAAGCTTTGGCGGACTGGTAGTTACTAGATACACAAGTTTAAAATTGAATTGTGATGATTCTTTGCTATAAGTTACGCCGGGGTATACTCAAACAGGTTAACTTCATTCTTACTCGGTTCATGTATGAAAAATTTTATTTAATTGAATAGACAAAGTCAAAGTCAAAGTACTTTATTCATAAATGTACAATTTACACGTCAATTAATAAAAAATAAAAACAAAAGAAAGAGCATACAAATTGTATACATTTTCAAAGTTTGAAACTACTACTTTACTGTATTACAATAATTATTGTACAGAAAACTGTCAAGCATTATACGAGTATAATGTCTTTATTGCAATTGTACTAACCTATGTCAAATTTTATTTACATTTTCATGGGAACTTTGCCATCACTCTCTAAAAGTTCGCTGTAACTATAAAAAGTTTGATCGATAAGCCAGCAAAAACAAATAGAAAACATAATAAAGTAAGATCCCAGGGCCGCCAGACGTCACGTATTTTCTGATGAAAAAATGTGTACCATTGAGTAGAGTTAGTACGTACTAAGAACACATGGTTACCCGCTAACTTGGTTAGACGGCCAATTTTGAAATATGGGGGAAATGTCTTACTTCACGTATTTTCTAATAACTAATTTTCACGTATGTTATAGGCAATATCTTCAAATGTTAATATCTTCACAATTAAAGTAAGTTAGCGGGTATGCATGTGTTCTTAGTACTTACTAACTCTACTCAATCGTCCACATTTCGTTCATCAGAAAATACGTGACGTCTGGCGGCTCTGGGATCTTGGGATATAACGCGTGTGCCGTGTTTCTATGGTATGGTTCTATCGTTATACCCACGGTTATACCTAATCTGAAATTTCACACAATTCGTTCTTTGCGTATCAAATTTTCGATATAATATTGAGGTCAAAATTAGAATCGCTCGAGCGTCACACTCAAACTGCCGAAACCAGAAATTGCATGGATAAAGTAAGATTCTTTACACGAAATGCCAATAAATTGTATTGTAAGTGTGTAATGGAATTCTTTGATCGTGGCAATCCTATTGACAAGGGATTTGGTGGAATTCAGAACAATATTGTACAATAATTGTTGAGCTGCGGGCTATTTTTCAATCAAAGGACGTATGGTTTTGATGTATGGAACAAAGTAGGAAGATAAATGGTCTATTTTTCCTTACACGAGAATCAAATAGTTTCTATTAGTAACCTACCTTTAAGAGTATTCTTCAATAGGCATGACGACAGGTCATGCAATTATATTAAATTATTTGATATAATGACAGTATTTAAATAGAATAAAATATGTACCAATTTTAATTATAAACGTTGCGTTTGGCTCGGGCATATTATTAGTATGTCAACTTCAATTTAAAAATCCGACTTCGAAAGATGTACACATAAAAAAAACTTTATGTAATACAATATTTTCAGCTATCTAACGTGGCATAAGGTGGATTAATTTAATTTTTAATAAAATTTAATAAATTTAACTAATAAGGTGGATTGCAGCTGTGGCAGTTCTTATATTGGTCAAACAAAGCGTACAATTGCTGAAAGGATCAAGGAACATATCACCGCTGTAAAAAAATCGCCAGACACAGAAATCTGCGATTGCCGAGCATTTGATTGATGCGGGAACTGGTCATTGGATCGACCACAACCCGAAGATTCTCTCCACCGAACGTCATTACTACGCAAGAAGAGTTCGGGAAGCTTTAGAAATTAAAAAACATCGTAATTTCAATCGGGAGGATGGTTTTCGGTTATCGGCGTCGTGGAATCCTGCCATAGATAAATGTACGCATCGCGGAGTCAGTTCGGAGAAGCCTGGTGATGCGGTTAGTGTCGTGTGTCGTGTTGGTAACCCTGCGATTTTTGAAGACCAAATGAGGGTAGATCGAGATCCCCTCATTTCGCAATGAGATGACCCGCAATTTCTTCAGTCTTCTCGTGACCACGGCGGTTGTAACGCTGCCGAAACGTCGAGGTATTTAAACAATTAATTATTCGTGATTAAGCCCCGTAGGTACTTTATAAACATTATGTGTTCAAATCCCGAAAGTTTAAAAACAATATATGCTATCTAACGTGTCTTATAGTTAGTTCCTGTGGCTACTACTATTAATATGTGATTAATATAAAACTTTTTTTACCCGACCGAAAGAAGAGTTATGGTTTTCGTGCGTATCTTGTATGTTAGTAAATTTCTTTATTCCCACGTATCTTCCAAACGGCTAGATAGATTTTGACAATGAAGAAAGTGTTAGATTAAACTGTTTTCCCTGAGCAAGACTGTTTTCTGTGCAATTTTTGGAGCTATCTACTGTTTATACAAAAGAAACATCTACCAACTTACTTAAAATTACTACTAATATATTTAATTTCAAAAATATTAAGCACACAAATCTTACAATGTACAACTAATATTAAACGACCAATTCTTGTAGGTATATATATGTATATAGAATCTGAATCTCGGAAACAGCTCGAACAATTTTTATGAAATTATGTATACGGGGGGTTTCGGGGACAATAATATTATATTATGCGCGTTTTTAGACAATGAAAAACTCCTACAATGTCATTAGAATACGATAACTTATTTCGCCACTGCTCTTTAAGTCTAAATGGCTCAGACGGAATATGCTCGCCCTCGGAGTGAACAGGCCCCGGTTCGAATCCTGGTGGCTGTCACACTCGGGTCTTTTCTTTTTGTTCTTTTTTTCTAAGAAAATCTTTTACTTAGAGCTCTTTATAAACGCATTTAATCCGAGCAAAGCTCGGTCAACCGAGTACTACTTAATTTAAACATACTATTTTTGTACATGCGTGTCTTGCGAGGTTTAATATTCAAGTATGACAAAACCCAACATAAGTGAGCTCAAGTTTAGTATCTTTATGTACTCCATTGAATAAAAATTTAAGTGAAATCAAGCTAGTATAGAATTTTATATCATCTTCAGTTCGCGTAAAATTTTAACTGGTTTGGCTCAGGTATTTGTAATTTATCTTCGTACAGTTAATTTATTTTCGTGCACCAACATTTTATTTATTTTACAAATACATCTGATCCGAGATGGTCCGAATTAAAATCCAATCTAAAGTCAACGCACAACAATGGGGCGCAGGGTCCAGGGCTATAGAAAGAAAAGAGTCCATTCAAAAAGTTGTTTTTTATCCAGAGATTTTAATATGAATGCCAGGTGTGTTCTATTTCCGATTCGCATAGATTAGGTAAGATCAGAGGAAAATTACAAGTCGTAAAAACTTCGTTATTATTTCATACACACACAGTTTGCATGAGAAATCTGTTTCAATTATTATCCAACTTAGATATTTAATGTTGTACTTATTAGTAATCAAAATAACAGTAAAACGATTGGGGGTCTTATATTGCTTGTAAACGTTCTCGCCTTGAACACTTAATTTAAGCACTACAGCATTCGATCAAAGCTATTATTATTTAGTTATCCTGACGTTTCGGCAACATTATGGTCGCCGTGGTTTTCGTGATCACGAGAAATCTCGTGACGTAGTATTTAAGTTAAAGTGTGTGAACGGCTCGACTTTAAATTTATGAAATCTTTATCACTTTTTTTTTAATAAATAGTGACGAGACGATCAGGACATGTACCTGATGGTAAGCAACATGCCTGACACATAACAGCACAGTGACACGCAGCTATTGGAACATGAAGAGTCCAAATCATTACCTAGCACTGCACTGCGCTCGTCACCCAGAGATCTAAGATCTTATATCTCTAAGCCCTGTAATTTCTCTGGAAACATTGCCCTTCAAACCGGAACACAGTAATGTTTGCACATTACTGCTTGGCGGTAGAATAACTGGCAAAGGTGTGGTACTTCCCCAGGCGGACTCTGCCAAGAGTCCTACCACTAGAAAATTACTTAGGTATATAAATAGTTTACAACATATATTATTCTCAAATCTACTAAAACCAATCTGTCTTGGTGTTTCAGCCTACAATGGAAGACTGATTGAAATTGACTAACCAGTTGTTTTTTTAAAGTAGTGTTTCTGTATGTTTCTATTCTGTGAAAATAGCTTGTGTTTTCGTCTATTGTCGGTTAGGATGGGCAATTTTAGCTGAAATGAGGATGTATTCTCATATTGCAGCGGGTAATGAGTGTGTTTCATCGTAGTTTCACGTTTTATGGCGAGGCGATTCAGAAGGCATATAGTTCTTGGTATTTCGATTTCAAGTAGGTACTGTTGTTTAAACGTTTCAAAACAATCTTTATTCACTAACAAAAGCATAAGCGGCCTAGTAAATCTTCCCACGACTGGACTTGGGGCCTTCTCTCTCTAGGCAAAACGTCAAGGCAGTAATTCTCCACTCCGCCCTGTGCGGGTTGTTGGATGACGAAATGACCTTGAAAGATTATTGGAACATGCCAGTTTCCTTAAGATTCTTTCATCGTTTTTATGTTAGCGTGGTACGCATTTGGTGTGGTTGATTATAACTGTTCCTATCTTGTGAGCTATCTTGTGAGAGAACGGTCTGATTCATGACTGGGCCAACAAACAGTTGGCTGTTTATGCTGAATGCAGAGTATGTTGGCCCGCGTAGAGCACTGACGCTCATCACTAAACAAAAGGTATTAACTGAGTACTCTCATAGGCAGTAACTTCTTGTACGTGTGTCCTAAACAAAGACTACAATATTAATTAGGTCCTGTGTATACAAACTTCTAAGAACAACTTGTACACAATGATGAAATTGTAATGATAAAGTTATTTACTTCAAATTCATTTTAAAATGTCGGTGGACAATCCTTACACAACAATAATAAGCTCAAAACTAAGTAGACTTGTATGGGAGCTGGATCGCGGGGTGCGTGGCTCGGGAACCTCCACGTGGTGCACCCTGGGCATCACACGACAACTTGCCTTCATCGATATAAACCATTAGATGATTGTGCCCTCCCAACTTCACTCACCACTTTTTCTTCAACTCACCAACTTCATCCGCACGGAATCATATCATCGTTGGGAAGAGTCTAGTTGGTTGCAGGAAGCGGTGAACGCCGGAAGATTTTACCTATCACTATTCGTTGTCAACAACCAAAATAATTAACATACGAGTCGGTAATCGTAATCAAAACCAAGGCAAACATGAAGCTGCACGAGAGCGTGCCCCATGCGGTAGTTGCAATCTCACGGCACACGGGGACCTTCACATACTACGCTGACGACACCGACGACGCCATCGGTCGGTTCGTGCGGCGAGCGTGGGCTGCATCACCGAAGACCATCCGCGATTTTAACCTACAGATGGCCATCAAGGACAGAAATGCGGCCGTTGTGGAGGCTCTGGGCCGGGAGGAGGCAGCTTAGGCAAATGTCAAAAGGCAATTAGGCAAACACTCGATGTCGAGTCGATTCCGAGGCGGAATCCCAACCGGTAGTGATCGGCTCTACAGACGAGCACTAGAATTAGATTTTAAATGTACCCAACTCCCTCCTATTTTACTCTTCTTCTCCTTATCCAAGATATGTGTAAAAAAAAAAATATAATTGTAATGACAAAGATCACGGACCCCGGAACAGAACATACTTCTTATTGATCATCTTAGCCAACATGCTCGACAGTGACATGTCGTGTCAGGCGAAGGAGTGAGAGGAGGTGACCTCGCACTTACCCGACGAGGTAGAAATGGATATGGGAAGAGCCCATAACCATTTCTACTGCCATATCTATACTACGGCTCGTATACCGTTTCCAGTGGAGGGCCTGAGGTGTCAGACGTTTAGGGAAATTCAGCACCACGCCTAAGGAGAGGCCTTCCCGAGAAGGTAGCGCAGCTAGTTTTTAGAGAGCTCGGAGAGGCCCGCAAGGGTAGCGGCAGTGGCAGGGTTCCGGTGAACGACGGCGACGACGACGATTCTTTTTACAAGAATGAAATTGAACCTCTTCATTTCAGAAGGTCAACCATGAAAAGATGTCATTTGCACGAGCTACGAGGAGTCCAATAGAGATGGGTAAGTTATTTAAAACTTTATTTTCTTCAGTCTGCTTAACCCTTTCACTAAAATAGTATGCAGCTTTAAATTGAGATTTTAACTAAAAATGTAGGTATCGATGAATGGAAGAAAAATGTATGCTCATTTTTCTTATTAAATAGGTATTTTAGACGTTATCAGCAAATAGCTTCAGCAGACGAATGCAGCTTCAATGCCATCAGCAGACGTTCCACCCAACAAACCGTGAACACTCGCCTCAGAGAGTTCTTACAAGAAAACCCACTCTGTAGAAAAATTGTCCTTCAAAATAAAGCTTAAAAATTTTACATTTCGAGGGAATAATGTGTAAATATATATGACATTTTATTGCAAAAACGCGTATCAATGTGAATATTCATTAACGAACTTGTTGGAAATCATATTTCAGAACACATTTGACTTTCTAAGAATATCATGCATCTATTATTTACGAGTATTTCGGGTTCTGGAGTGGAGATCGCGAATTGGTAAACGTAGTGTAGGACGCCCTGAGACTAGATGGAGTGACAATATTCGAAAAGCAGCTAGTGGCGGTTGGAGACGTAGACCGAGGACCGGGCTGAGGATGTAGACGTAGACGAATACAGGCTGATGACGACGATGCTTTATTTGCATCTACGAACTTGCAGTTTTCATCAAGGATAATTTATACTTATTTATTTATTAGTAACGTTCTGCGATTTTGCCGTGTAGTTCCCGATCCGGGAATTTTCCCATATAATCTGTGTTCAAAATTTCGATACTATCGGTTCAGCCGTTTCGATGTGAGTGAGCAACAAATATTCAAACTTTCACATTTATTACATTAGTGTACCAGAACTTATTATTTATATACGTTTATAACGTAATTTATACGTCAAAATGCATAAATATACTCACTAATACAATATAACTGAAAATACATCTACAAACATACCTATACACACCGGATACATATCATCGTAGACATAATAGGCTCACAAAAATTCAGTTTCGCGACTATAAATGAATAAAATGCTTTGCATAGAAAAATAACTAAATCTTGGTGGACAATTCACACACAACACCATTTGACTCCTAACTAAGCAAAGCTTGTACTATGGCGGCCAAATAGCTGATATAATACTTAGATAGGTACTCTTAGTTTTAAATACAACCGCACTCCTGAGGAAATAACGATAAAATAAAATTAATGTGTTTCAAACACTAATTTTGACTTAAAAACGCTGTAAGTGAACTAACTGATTTTAATGATACTGGTTATAATTTCAGTTTAATTTAGTAACAGATACAAATATAACATGCTATTTGGTATTAAATACTAGCACAAAGTCTACAACATCGCCGTAAAATTGCTAGCTTATTGGTTTTTATCGGATATATTTAACTTGACTTGATTGATCTAATAATATCGTCTTGGTATTTTTTTATAAGACTGCTAGTAGATCGAAAAAGCGACGTCGTTTCATAGTTGACGTTCACAAGACTCGAATGAAGAGGTTTGAATCCACTGTTGTACACGTCAAGGCTGTGGAATGCGTTGCATGAGTGGGTTTTCCCAATGGTTAAAATCTTGGTGTCTTCAAATCGAGAACCAATCGCTTTTTCCTAGGTAAGTACGCTCTATCTTACTTCGCATCGTCGCTGAGAGGCGAGATGGCGGTAAGTAAAACATATTAATATGTACAAAAAATGTGATGGCAATAAATACGTACAATAAAATACTTACATCCATTACTTTATTAAAGTGAACTAAAATAGAAAAATCCATAAAGCTCACAATATTATTACAAATGAATCCTTACAAATTTATTTGAAATAAATTTCTAAGCGCTCGGTCGACGCGACACGTGACCAAAATACTAGCAATTATTTGGCATAACGTTAAAGTACTGCCATTCAGTATTGTTGGGCTCGCTTCCAACGGGTAGCTTAAACGAATATTTTAGATATTCAGTGTTCTTTTTAACCCCCGACCAAAAAAATGGTTTCATAAGTTTGACGTCGATGTCTGTCTGTCTGTCTGTGTTTTTCCACAGACAGTTTGTTGTGAGGTTTAATCCATTGTGGGACTGGAAAGATTCCGAACGTTCCTAGGTTGATATTTTATCTAGTTAAAAACAATCCTTAGTTTTTCCAAAAAGGGTCTCATAAAGCGAGGCTTCTCGGACCTAAGACCCCATTCTAGGGTTTTGTGCTCCAAGCATTAGCGGTACGGCCAGCGCTGGTGCCTTTGGGCCGGAGACGTGCAGGCGCGGCGGGTTCGTGAGAACGCTCCTGTGTATCCGCCGGAAACGGAATAGGGAACCCCGAGCCCCGAGGAGGTTTAGTCTCTAATGGTGACCATCACTCTCTCCTGATGAGAGGAAACTCTGAAAATAAGGTAGGCTGTTTTCCTATCTCATACCAACGCAAAAAATGATTTACTCTCGATTTAAACGCTTTCAGATTTCATTTGTTGCGAAAATCCTGATTGACTAAAGTATTTCACACAGTTTAGATATTTTTATTTCAAACTTGGACCAAGTAGAATGCATTTGATAGTTATGCTTGGCTGTATGTAATGTGAAATGGGTTGAACCCATTGATTTAATTCATCTTCACATTAATTTATCTTTCCAGTCCCACCCTGGGTTAAACCTCATTTTTTTAATTTAGCTACTCCACAGACTCCGGCATCCGTGACTTTTGTCATTTGGGGTCTTTTTTTACATGGCATTAAGAGAAGAAAAAGGAAATAGGGGGGAGTAGTAACATTTTCAATCGAATTCTAGTGCTTTCGTTTGTCAGTCATAATCCGGTGTCGATTCTTCGAATTTCAGAACGCATCAACGATATGTAGTCAACTAGGGTAATTCGTACCAACACACGCTAGTTCTCAGTTTATATACAAGTTCGTTTCAAATTTAAGCTAATGAAACATATCCTATGCTGTCCATAAATGGATTATAAATTCAGAAAATCATTAAATTTCTAACGTATTATGGCAAAATGTCTTACTATATGTTTTTAATGAGCATCTGTGATCAAAAGACAATGTTTAATGTTTCATTATTCTGTACTTCTCGGATATATTTACATTGGCATTTATGCAAATTTTCGTAATATTTCATGTTAAATAAAGATAAATGAAAAAAAGTTTTTACGTTTTATTTTCACCGCATTATATACAATATTAGACGTGTACATACTTGTTTTTCCTCTGATATAAGACAATTATTGGCTTTGTGAAAAGATAATCAAATGCCATTCTAATTTTTCCAAGTATCATAATAATAATTAAAACATTTGAAACGTGAACGTAACTAAAGAACACTTAACCTGAAACTTCAAGCAAATGGAAAACCCGTAGAATTTCCTTTTAATTAACGTTTTGCTCAGAACTATGAAGCTGTGATGAAATATTAAAATAATTACTAAGAAATAGCTAAGAGATAATTGTTTTTTCTTTAATAACTGATGTTCGTAAAATTGGGTTTATGGTTGTCCAAGCCCATAAGCATAATATAAACCCAATAAATGGCAGCTTGGAATCGAGACCTTCGCTCACAAGGAGAGAGTCAAGGTCATAATCCACCATGCCGGCCCAACCTACACGTTTGGCGCATAATGTAGGAATTCGAAAGAATCTTGGAATATCCAGGCCATGACGTGTGTCCTCACGATGTTTTTCTCCCCCTCTAAAGATAAAGTATAATTGTGACAAACTTGTAGGTACATTTGGAAAAATGTACTCGAAATTGACATACAAATTGTACATGTATACTAATATTATAAAGCTGAAGAGGTTGTTTGTTTGAACCATAGGTTCGCGGGAAGTACTGGTCCGAATTGAAAGATTATTTTTCTGTTGGGTAATCCATTTATCGAGGAAGGCTACGAGTATATATCATTACGGTACTATTAATAGGAGCGGAGCATGAATGAAGAATGTAACAAGAACTGGAAAAGTATTTCTTTTTGAGAGCTTACGTTGCGCGCGCTGACGTGCGACGAAGTCTGGGACAGAATGTGTCTACCTTTTAAGGTATCGTCATTATAACCTAAGCTAACCAAATGTGTTCTAAATCTGATTGGTACTCCCAATTTTCGATAGGTGGCGTAGGGTTCATCTAGCCTAAGGAGAAAGAACATTGATTTTAACTTCAACCACACGTCGATTATGAATAGGAAGTTTTTTCAACTATTATTTATTACTAGATGTCCACCCCGGCTTCGCCCGTGGTACATTATATAGCACTCATCAGAATCCCGTACATATACAACGGTGAAATAATTACTAAAATCGGTTCATTAATTCCTGAGAATATCGCGCCTGAAATTGGTCATACCAACTCAGATTAGGAAAAAAAATTGATTAGCAAAGGGAGGTGTTTAATCTGTGAGCAAAGATGAGGTATGTAATCTGTGGCAAAGGTTTATATTCAATGACGCAATCTTAGACACATGCTGTCATGTATCATGTCAAAGCACGAAACGTACAAAAACTTTCAAAAAGGAATATTTTTCCCCCGATTTTGTTACATTCTTGATTCATGCTCCGCTTCTATTAATAGTAGCGTTATATTCTATAGCCTATAGCCTTCCTCGATAAATTGACTATCCAATAAAAAAAGAATCTTTAAATTCGGACCAGGACTTTCCGAGATCCTAGCGTTCAAACAAACAAACAAATAAACTCTTCAGCCTTATAATATTAGTATAGATATGTTCACACAAAACCAACATCACGCATGATGTTAAGTAACGATGCGAACATAGAACCTACTAGGTATATACTAGATTTAAAAGAAATCGGTTCACTCTCAATTTGAAGAAACCAAGATGGTCGCCATTGGAAAAAAAACAATCAGGCGACGCATTCCACAGCCTAGACCTTATTATCACAAATGTAGAGCCAAACCTCTTCGTTCATCTTTGGAACGGCAACCATGAAACGATGTCGCTTTTTCGAGCTACAAGAAAAAAGGAAAAGGGCACCTATTCACGCAGATCAGTTGCACACTCTTCGAAATGTATTCGATAAAAATCCGACAAGCAATTTTGCAGCGATGTTCAAGACTGAAGTCCTTTGAAGATTATTTTCCGTTGCTGTGGGTTTCACGCGTTTCAACAATTTAATAAATGGTTCTCCGCTGGTTCGGGGCTACGCGCTACGGAGCTACGAAATCATGTTTATTTAATCATTTCGCTGCAATATAAAAGTGAAATAATATTGTTTCATTTCGAAAATTAGATCATGTAGCAAGCGTGATAGCTGATTACATGAATATAACTTAAATAACATTCATATTTTAATATTCTTTATGAGTATGAGTATGAGTATGAGTATGAGTATGAGTATGAGTATGAGTATGAGTATGAGTATGAGTATGTATGAGTATGAGTATGGTATGAGTATGAGTGAGCATGAGTATGAGTATGAGTATGAGTGAGTATGAGTATGAGTATGAGTATGAGTATGAGTATGAGGTAGTGAGTATGAGTATGAGTGAGTATGAGTATGAGTGAGTAGTATGGTATGAGTATGAGTATGGTATGAGTATGAGTATGAGTATGAGTGAGTGAGTGATGATGAGTGAGTATGAGTATGAGTGAGTATGAGTATGTATGAGTGTGAGTATGAGTATGAGTGGTATGGTATGAGTATGGTATGATGATGTGGTATGGTAGTATGAGTATGAGTGGTGAGTATGAGTGAGTGGTGTGGTATGAGTGTATGAGTATGAGGTGAGTATGAGTATGTATGGTATGAGGTGAGTGAGTATGAGTATGAGTGAGTATGAGTGTGAGTATGAGTATGAGTATGAGTATGAGTAGGGTGGTATGAGTATGAGTATGAGTATGAGTATGAGTATGAGTATGAGTATGCATGAGATGAGTATGAGGTGGTGAGTATGTGTATGAGTATGAGTGTGAGGATGTGGTATGGTATGAGTATGAGTATGGAGTATGAGTATGATGGTATGAGTATGAGTATGAGTATGAGTATGAGTATGAGTATGAGGTGAGTATGAGTATGATGAGTATGAGTATGAGTATGAGTATGAGTATGAGTATGAGTATGAGTATGAGTATGAGTATGAGTATGAGTATGAGTATGAGTATGAGTATGAGTATGAGTATGAGTATGAGTATGAGTATGAGTATGAGTATGAGTATGAGTATGAGTGATTGAGGATGAGGATGAGCATGAGCATGAGCATGAGTAATATTGTCCACTAATGTTATAAATGCGAATGTTTTAACTGTTGATGTTTGTTGTTCAGTCACGTCGGAACGCCTCAACCAAAGATATCAGATATAAAATATTGGCAGTCATAGGAGCTTCCGATAGAAGTGTAAACTTTTAACTCAGAATTTGATAGCTTACTTTGGAAAGTACGCGGGTGAAACCGGAGGGCGTGGCCATGGGCATGGACATCTAAATGCGTCATGGCACCGAGTTTACCCGAATATTTCTTATTATTCCCGAGCGTGCCGCTAGAATTCAATTCACAGCCCACGAAATAAATAAATTGTTCATGTCAATAAAATCTGTACATTCTACAATAATTACATTTCTGTCTGTGTATAAATATCTATTTGTCTGTGGCGCGCCGAAAGAAGTTACCAATTCAAAAATTTGAAATCTATGAAGGGATCGGCTTGAAGTTGGAAAAACAGATTATAGTCTGGAATAACATAATAAATAAAAAAATAGGCTCATCGGCAACTTTTTTTTACCGAAAAATAACGGAAAATGCTCGAGTAAAATCGCGGAGTGCCGCTAGTATATGACACCCGGACTAAGTTACGGCTGGTCGAGAGAACGGCGACTGAAGATCCGGAGTCTCTGGTTCAAGCTACATGCGCAACACTGTCTGTAAACTGTCTGTCTGTGTTTTATGTAACTCATGTGCGTAATGCCGCTAACTTAAATCCGGTGAAGGAGAACATCGTGAGGAATCGTCATGTTTCAAGAATCTTTCGAGGGCATGCGTCATCCACCAACCCGTACTGGATAAGAGTGGTGGGTTATAGTCCAGTCTCTCTGCTTGCGAGAGAAGATCCCGTATCCCAGCAGTGGGAACATTTAATACAGAATTTAGAAAAAGATTATTCTGTGCTATTCGTTTTTTAAGGGGTAGGTATAAATTTTTGTCTGCTATATTCCAGACTGAAATATTTCACCTATACAATTCTTTTTTCACATTGAAATCTTATTCCAACCCGTAAACTTGTTTCAACATGATTGAGCAACAAACATCGAAACTCATTATATTTCTAGGGGTTTTTGACACACGTTCAAATGAAGTCCATTTGTCTAGCGTCGTATTTGATATTCTTTTAGAACTTTTTAATCAAAATCAATGTTTTAGGTTTTATTAATATTTCATTTTCTTAAAAAAATTAGATTATGTGTTATATTTATACTTGACATTGGCGAAATTGTGAGGCTAAGCCACAAGAAAAGCCATAAATCAAGAGTTGAAGTTGATATTCTTTTAATAATTGACTTTGTAGCGTCACGAACGAACGCACGCAAAAGTTTAATTGTCGTATCGAAATGACGAAAAAATATCTATTGGATTGAATCACATTGACACATATGCTTCAACAGATAGTTTTTTTTACAGTATTGAGTGAAGGTACGAGCTGGACATGTACCTGATGGTGAGCAACATGCCTGTCTATAGTAGCACAGTTACACGCAGCTATTGGAACATGAAGAGTCCAACCACCGCACCGCACTCGTAACCTAAAGATAAGAGACGATTTAACTCTATACTCTGTAATAAAATTAGAATTCCTGTGCATAGCACAACACTATTAGGAAACAGTGCACTTTGCATGGCTCCTATGATTTACAACCACTTACCAGAACATTGATTGAATATAAAAGAAATGTATTTATTTAAAAATAAATTAAAATGCCTTCTGACAGAGAAGGCATATTATACAGTTAATGAGTATCTGACTGATAAATTAGATTCAGATTTGTAAGCTTTTATTTGTTCGTGGATATTGGTAGCATAGCTAAATGTATTAATATTATGCTTTCATTGCCATTACTTTTGTTATACAAAAAAAAAACATTTACTTTATTATTTTGCTTTCATTGTCATTGGATTGTGATAAATGCCTAGTTTTTGTGTACTTATGTAATGTAGATAATAAAAGAGTAAAATATGTAATCTGTGAGTAAAATTCTTGAATAGGCAGCTTAGAGTGATGAATTATAAAGTTTTTTCGTCAAATTGTCAGAGACAACCTAATACTTGCATGCCATAAGGTTGATTATGGAGTTCTCAATGTAAACATTTAAGATCTTATTGTAATTACCCATTTTCGCAAATAAAGACTTTTTATTTATTTTAATTTTAATTTATCTGTGAAATTTTCTCTTCAAATGGGAATACAGCAATGTTTGCATATTTCTGCTTGGCGGTCGAGTAACTGGCATAGTCGTGGTATTTTCTGAGGGGACTCTGCAAAGAGTTCTATCATTATTTACTAATATTTACTATTATTTACTAATAATGATAGAACTAAATCTACTGGTTAGTAGGTTTGTAAATGTGTGTTTGTTTTCACAGATTTCTGTCACAGCTAGATAAATTTGAATGAAATAAATACATATCTAATAGTAGATACCTAGATTTACAGATAGGATTCTTTTTTGGTTCTGTAGGATTTTTAAGACACGGGCTAGACCGCGGAGCGCAGCTAGTTTTTGTAACTTTGACGAGTAGGAAAGGTCTGAACTTAGATAGAGAATATTGGTGGATAATTCAGAATTTCAACACACCACCAACAACACCATCTGACCCCAAACTAAGCAAAGCTCGTAAGATGGCGGCCAGATAGCTAATATTATAATACTTACAAAGTTATAAATACATACTTGTTATACATAGACACACCCAGACGTACAACAAATATTTGAATTCATCACACAAATATTTGCACTGGGTGGGAATCGAACCCCTCGGCTTCACAAGTAGACCACCTACTACTACGCCGCCTACTAAGCCGCGAGGCCAGTCAAATAATAGAGAATAAGTAAATAGATCAGATTATCCCGCATGGTTCCTTTGTACCAATCGTAAGCAGATGACGTGCATACTTTCATCGTTTAACATCAGGCGAGATGGCGGTCAAGTGTAAACCTATAAAAGTAAAAAAAAAACTTGCTATGGCAACAGAGTGATGTGCCGCGACAAAATTATGACACTTCCACAAGAGCGACAAGGCAAGCGCGATCTGACCCGCGCTTTCGGTGTAAAGCGTTTGTTCCAACTCTATACGTAGTATAAATATGTAAATTCTTTGGCGCTGAATCATTTCTATCTTTGGTATCAATTTTGTTGAATCATCGAAAGCCTCTCAGACGTATTCTTTCAAACGTAGGTTTATGTAAAGCCTAGACACAAAAAGGATAGAATTCTTGCAAATATCCGATAAGCTAAAACTTGGGTGACCTGCGTAGGTGGAGATGGTAATGCCAGATCACACAGAAATGGTACGCAAAATCAAAGCACAAGAAAATAATGAGTTCCTGTCTTTTACTTAAGTTACGGCTGGTCTAATCGGGAGAACGGCGTCTGCCGATCCGGAGACCCCAAGTTCAAAACCACGCGCACCACTGTCTTTTTGAAGTCATGTATCTAGAATCTTTCGAATTCATGTGTCATTTACCAACCCGCACTGGGCTAGCGTGGCGGATTATGTCCTTGACTCTCTCCTTGCGAAAGAAGGAAGAATGAAGGTCTCGACTCCCAGTAGAGAACATTTAGTGGGCTGCTTATATAGTGAGCAATATATAAGCTTCTGGAAACACATTATACGGAAATACAAAGTATGTATATGTCGCAGCCGGATCGTATAATCCGCTGTATTACATTACGGCTAGCCGTTTTGAAAAACAGGGCCGTTTTGTAATGCGGCGGTTCCACGATTAGCCGCATTGTCATTGCGATACGTTCTTCAATACGGCGGCCAACGTTTAGCCGCATTATACTACTGCTTAAATTGTAGGGTGACCATACTTACAAAATGACAACAATGAATGAGTGACCATACTTGTAGGATTCAGCCAAACACCAGAATCCACAGTCACCTTAGCAATTTAGCAACACACGTACTGTTTTCAACGCCATGTTGTTGTTATGTCAGACAGCGCCATGAGTGTTAAGAATCGGAACTAAAAATTGTCAAAGTGGCGGCTAATCTTTCGCTTTATTGCATTACGGCTAGCCGTTTTGAATGACGTATAGCGTCGAATACATTCCGGCTGTTTTTCAATCAGCCGCTTTCAATATGGCTAATCGTCAAACCGCCGCTTTACAAAACGGCCCTGGTTTTCAAAACGGCTAGCCGTAATGTAATACAGCGGATTATACGATCCGGCTGCGACATATACATGAATAAACTAGTTTTTCCTGGAAAGCGCGTTCGGTGACAATGACGCGAAATTCACGACTCTTGTTCACCCAAAAAGTGTTCAACGCGCCGAAACCTGTTTTCACTTCAATAAAGTTTGTCTGTCTGTCCATTTCTGCGTATCCTGGTACTGTACGAGTACATCCCTCGGCTCGTTAACGCCGATCAATCGTGTGTCTGGCAGATAAGTGTCCCCCGACACTCTCGCTCAACTCAGCTTTCCGATAGGTTGAACAAGTTGGTATGACGTCACGGCCGTGACGTGAGCCTCACTGTTCTTGTGCTGGGATTTTCGTTTCGGTAAATTAGTGTTGACGTTTTAGTCAGAAGTATTCTATTTTACTTTCATACACTAAAACGTCACTTTTTTTGATGTGACAACGTCTAATAAATCGATGAACGCTGGCGATGCACGAAAAAGTGTCGCGTTACGTCTCGTTACGCTCATTGTACGCTTGCGCCGCATCTATCAAAGTTTTGGTTTTCCATACTGACTTTACAGACAATCAATTGTTTTAGTTATTAGGATATTAATAACTTTAAAAGCATCTTTGCCGATTTGATTTTTATTGAAAACACTAGCAACGCCCCTAGGTTTTACCCGCGTAGTTCCCGTTGACATTTTTCGAGTTAAAAAGTAGTCTATATGTCATCATCATCATCAGCCGCAAAACTTCCACTGCTAAACATAGGCCTCCCCCCTAGATTTCAACAATGAACGGTCCTGCGCAACCTGGAACCAGCGGTTTCCAGCGACCTTTGTGAGGTCATCTGTCCATCTAGTGGGAGGCCATGCAACACTGCGTCTTTCCGTTCGTGGTCGCCACTCGCGAACCTTTCTTCCCCATCATGTTTGTCAGTTCTACGAGTGATGTGGCCTGCCCATTGCTACTTCAGCTTGCTTACTCTTTGAGCTATGTCGGCCACTTTCGTTTTTTTGCGAACATCCTCATTACGGATTCTGTCGCGCAAAGAGACTCCGAGCATAGCTCTCTCCATAGCTCGCTGTGTGACTTTGAGCTTCGTTGTGAGCAGTCATGGCTTATGGAACTGAGACCACGTCTCAGTTCCATAAGCCATCACTGGCAACACGCACTGGTTAAAGACTTTCGTCTTTAGGCATTGGGGTATCATGGACTCAAAGATGTGCCGAAGTTTCCCGAACGCTGCCCATCCAACGAGTTGGATCCCGCTGGACCTCTTTGTTGAAGTTGGATCTACCTAACTGGAACTTTTGACCCAGATAGACGTATTCATCAACAACTTCGAGTGTGGTATTTGACCGGTACAGGTGAGACATAAACATTTGACGTGACCTTCGTCTTGTCCATATTCATCCTCAAACCTACCTGTTGGGATACTCTACTGAGGTCCCTGAGCATAGCATCGAGGTCCTCCAGCGACTCCGCCACAATGACTATGTCGTCGGTAAACCGAAGGTGAGTGATGCATTCGCCGTTGATATTGAGGTCATATCTGTTCCAGTCCAGTAGCTTGCAAACATCTTCCAGCGCCGCAGTGAACAGTTTCGGAGATGTAACATCTCCCTGTCTCACGCCTTTCTGTAGCTGGATATGTTTTTTTGTACACTGGTCCTGTAATCGGACACACATTATGGCTGTATATACACTTCAACACTTCGATATAGCGATAGTCGATGCGGCATCGCTGGAGATAAACTATCACTGCCCAGGTCTCGATGGAATCGAAGGGTTTCTCATAGTCCACATACGCTATACATAGTGGCCGATTATACTCCTCGGTTTTATGTATAATCTTCGGAAACCGGCTTGTTCGGGTGGCTGGAAGTCGTCAAACCTGCGTGCGAGACGATTCGTGATTACCCTCGAAAACAACTTATAAACGTGGCTCAGAAGTGAGATGGGTCTGTAGTTCTTCAACAAGGTGTTGTCACCTTTTTTTGAAGAAGAACCACCACACTTCTGTTCCACGCTTCTGGCGTATTACCGTTAAGTATGGAGTCGAACAGCTTCTGGAGGACTTTAAGTACCGGTTTTCCACCCGCTCTCAGAAGCTCAGTCGTAATTCCGTCGTCGCCAAGCACCTTGTTGTTTTTAAGTTGTTTGAGGGCCACCCTAATCTCATACAGGCTGACTTCCGGTATATTTTCGGTAAAGTGTGGGGTCAGCTTGGCTCTGGGGTCTTTTGCCATGCTAACTTAGGTTGTGCTTGCTTAGAGGTGTATAACTGTTCATAGAACCTCTCAATCTCCTCCAAAATCTCAGGCGTCGACGAGACGACGATTCTATATGTATTCTTCCGAATTTCAGACCGATCCGTTCTTACGTTACGAAGTGCTTGAAAACAACAAATTAACGAATTACTTTTGGTAGATTATAATCTGCCGAAGTGAAACCGTCTTACATCACCATATTTAATTTTTTTTAATGTATTTCACTCCTGAAAAAGAGTCTTCGATGAATGTGCGTTTGAAAAAATGTATCTACGATGAATAATATTATTGGTTTTGTCATTCGTCATGAAATATTGAAGGCCTGAGCTCGTTCATCTATTTAAACGTCAATAGCCCCCGTCAATGGCTCCCTTCGGCCAGAAAACTATAACGGTGTCATGTCAGTGTCAAGAAAACCATCAGGGGTTGACTTGTGAAATGGTATTGTTGTGAGAAATGACAGCGTTTGCACACAGGGCATTTTTTTCTTTTATTAAATATATAGTGACGAGACAAACAGGACATGTTCCTGATGGTAAACACATTGCCTGCCACATAACAGCATAGTGGCACAGTGGTATAATTTAAAAACCTATGCGTTATACACAAAAAGTTTTAAATAAAACAGAAGACAAATATTATTATCTATAATTGTGATCTCTACAATTTTATCGTGCGATGCGCGGTTCGCGAGATATTCAATAAAACGTGTTTTCTAAGATGGCGGCTGAAGTGACCCCCCCGCGGCGCCCATTTGGATTTACATTCAGGGGACACCCTTGAACATATTCCAAATAAATAACCAGGGCCCGTACGTTGCAAAACTCCGGTGCTTGGCCTACTTTAAGACAACCCATTTGCAATTGTTGAAGTATTGTTGACATTTTAAATTGTATGTAAAATGTCTTGTATCCAATAACCAGATCGGTGAAGATCGTAGTATAGCTAAATCTCCTGCTAAAAGTACATCGTAAATTTACAAACATTTATTTATATTTATACAAAAGTATACATGTCAAATCAAGTAGGTATATTTAGTAAAGTTAATTAAATTACGAGCCCTGCAAGTAAATTTTATCATGAAAGTTAAAATGGTTGTTACACATATTTAATTAGGTAAACGAGTAACTCATGTGTGATATGGTTGGTCCAATCCGACTCAAGTTTCATGGATTTGCTGAACGGTCGGCCATCATGCGCGTGCACTCTCCTTGAAACAGGCCGCCGGACGCGGTGGAAACTTGAGTCGTATTGGACCGAACATATCTGTAAATATTTGAAACTAGCTGTGGCCTGCGCGTGTTGCTACGCCACTTGTCAAACATTGGTCGTACCAACTCAGGAATCTTCTTTGGCTCATCCATAACAACTTTGACATAGATCATCACGTTATAAAATGTATAGTTTACGTCTCTATAAAGGAAAGGCAAACATTTATTTTTATATCAAAATAAATATAGGCTGGCCTGGTGGCTTAGTTGGTAGTAGGTCTGCCTGCGAAGCCGTGGGTCGTGGGTACGATCTCCACCCAGTGCAAATATTTGTGTGATGAATTCAAATATTTGCAATAGGCCTGGGTGTTTTCTATGTATAATAAATATGTATTTAAAATATATATGTAATATATCAGCTATCTGGCTTCCATATTACAAGCTTTGCTTAGTTTGGGGTCAGATAGCATTGTGTGTGAAATGTTCACCAATCTATATTAAGTATAGATATGCCGAAACGTGTTCACTTCGTGTACGAAGAGCTCAAGAGACTATTCACCGAACTGGCGTGGCTGACGCTCGTATGCTATAACAGTGAATATTGATGTCTGCCGTTACCGCAGGCCTTCATATCGTGCGTAGGAATGACTTCGACGATTGTGGCTTTGCCTCGGGGCAGCGGCTCCATACAAGCTTAACTATTTATAATACTATTCAACTTTATAGAGGTCAATTATATTTTGTAAAAACAATTCCTCAAAAAACGGAATGAAAATAATACTATTATTAAATCTTGCTAACATTATACATGAGAAAGTTTGTGATGGGATGTTTGTTACTCTTTGACGCAAAAACTACTCAATGGATATGGAGGAGATTTGGTACGTAGGTAGATAACAGTCTAAAATAGCAAAAAAAATAGATAGATATACTCTTTATTGACACACCAAATCAAATTAAACATAGAAAAAAAGAACAATAGTCTTTATTTTGTTACTTATTTCTAATCAGTGAAACCATATTATGTCTACAGCGAAGCTTGGTAGGGTGCAGCTTGCTTAGTACGAGTACACTATGAATAAATACTCGTATTTAGTGGTAAGACTTTTTGAGTAGTCTACATTACCACACATTTGGAAGTTATTTTACCGTTTTGCAGGGAAGTTCGGATATAACTGTGTTCCGGCTTAAAGGGCAATGTTTCCAGAAAAATCACAGAGTAAAGAGATAAATCAACTTATTTAATAAACTCTTATATTTGATTATTTTCTAGGTATTAATTTAGGTACCACTAAGAATCGGTTTCTTTTAGTAAGCCCTCTCCATAGTAGACGGTATCGACGTATAAACCAGGCGTGCTGGCGGTCAAATGAAGACAACACAGACAGATAACAATGGCGATTTTTATATAAGTAATATAATGATTTGCCAAAACCAACTATACAAAAAAGGGGACACATTGAATCTGTTTCGCAAAGTCACGAACATTTCGTTGGCTTTCATCAATTCCATAATGTCACATGTCTATTCTATGACGCCATCTGTGACAGAGCTCTGTCACTCAGGACAAATCTAATTTATGCTGGTAAAGATAGAAGGGTAAGTCTACCGAAAACCAAACTAATGGAGACATTCAAGTTCTATTACATATAAAATTCTGATAGTCCAAGATCCCCGAGCCGCCAGACGTCACGTATTTTCTGATGGATGAAATGTAGATGATTGAGTAGTCAACGTCAAAGTCAAAGTTCTTTATTGATAAATGTACAATTTACACGTCAATTTTATAAAAAAAAAACAAAATAAGAGCATACAAAGAGTATTCATTTTTAAAGTTTAAATTTTACTTTATGTCGTACGATAATAGGTATCGTACAAATAAGTGTCAAAAATTAAAATATTTGTACTTATTACAATTGTAATGAACAATGTCAATTTTTTACAGTGTTATTGTGAGTTTGCCATCACTATATAAAAACTCGCTGTAACTATAATAATAAATAAAAAAATAGAGTTAGTACGTACTAAGAATAGGTACATAGGCACAATTACTCGCTAACTTGCTTAAGGTATCCTGCCGCGGTCTCGTGTCGCGGCCTCAGCGCAAACTTGTACCTTTAGACGACCAATTTTGAGTTATGGGGTCCAGAAGATACATTACTTACTTCACGTATTTTCTGAAAACTGATTTTCACGTATGTTATAGGCCATATCTCTAAAAATAAGGCCCCAATACTCCCAGACACTTTCCGTCCGCCGTTTTGCTTAAAATACGCTTTAAAACCCCCAATTATAAAGTTTTAAAGCGTCTGTTAAGCAAAACGGCCGACGGAAAGTGTCTGGGAGTATTGAGGCCTTATTTTAAAAATATAATTTAATATGATTGCAGGACCTGTCGTTATGCCTATTTAAGGTGTGCCTATTTAAGGTATGCCTATTTAAGTGAACTTAGCGTTCTATTGTACTCTCGCATTCCCTCATGTCCCTCCGCACTATAGTCCTCCACCTGGTTTTGGGTCGGCTTCTGGATTTTCAACCAGGGGCGGACAACCGCAGCGCCAAGTTCCCTAGCCAGATAGCTGATACAATACATAATACATAGTTTTAAATACGTACATATTATAAATAGAGCTCTAATATCAGTCACTTGTCGTTAGTGACGTACTACTGATTCGGAACGATCGTTCGACTCATCCCGCCCGAAACACACATGCTGAAGTAATTATACATCTAACACTCGCCGTAAACTAGAATTGCTTACATTTCCTTGAGATATTATTTGGAATGATTACATTATCTGCAATAAACAACTGTGTTTTCAACCTTATTTACATGCAGTGACGGGTGCAATTAGCTTGAATAACAAGCTTGTTTAATTTGCTATTCTATCACTGAAATGTTTGTAATGAAAGCGAGGAAGACGGGGAAATGTTCATTTTCTCGTATCTTCCTTGTATTTTGTATTGTCCGTGGTTCTGCTTCACTTCAAATGAATGGAAAAGAGATTGAAAAAACGAGTGCAGATTGTATCTTAAACCCGTTAGTATGTTGGCTAACATTTTCAGGGAAAATCCTTTAAGCGGCCCCCGTGGGGAGTACTGTACAGTGAATATGTGAGAACTGCTATACTAGTGGCAAGCCACTGAGAACCTTGCGTGTTTAACCCATACTCCAACGTGTCGGAGCTACAGGAACGCCTTCGCACTCTACCGCTGGCTCGTTGGTGCTGGTTCCCTAGTACCCATCCTTTTATTTTCGGTAGAATTAATGACTCTCCCTCTTTTAGAAATGGAGCGGGGAAAACATCATGTCATCATCACATCATCAGGGACTATAATTGTTAAGTGTCCGACCCTAATGTCCGTTTGAAACGATTGTGTCCGAATGAAACGAGTTTCATGGCCGATGCTTAGAGGTTCCAGTTCAAATCTCAACCTCAACTCAGCAACCTCTACTGAACTTAGGTCTAGCACAGAAGGCACAGGGTCTTACACCCTCTTAAACCATACCTACAAGACACCAGAAACCAAGTAAGGAACAAGTACCCATCTCATTTATTGATATTTGCAACGCACGCTAATTAGCTTCCTTGTATATTAGTAGATAGTATCTACCCGTAATTTCCTTGCCTTCTGGCTATATGTATCTACTAGATACGTACAGCCAGAAGCCAAGGAAATTACGTATCTACTCAATGGATTTTCAGTTTCTTCGTTCGTGTAGGTACTCGTATTAAACGGGATGTAG
Organism: Ectropis grisescens; assembly: GCA_017562165.1. Classification (NCBI taxonomy): domain Eukaryota; kingdom Metazoa; phylum Arthropoda; class Insecta; order Lepidoptera; family Geometridae; genus Ectropis; species Ectropis grisescens. The sequence continues at coordinate 26,792,035 of CM029788.1, forward strand.
CAGTGCCTGGTCAAATATGTTATAATCGGGAACAAATACAGCAGAGTTAGGATAAGTACATTTGTACAGGGACGAATGGTATACAAAAATGGATTGCAAGCGGGACCTTCGTAATTTGCTTGTATGTTGTCATCATGAGAGAGGATGTTTTCAACATGGCGGGTTTGTTTGAAACTTGGCGGAACAGGGACGAGCTGGCAAAGCTTCCGTTACATGTAATTAACGCTGAACCTGCTATAGATACCATTAACGTCTCTAGCACACCTATAAAGTACATTTTTTTAAAGTGGCTATCTTAGTTATTTTGATAGTTAATGATTTAATGATTTATCTTATTCAGAGTTGTTTATGAACTGCTTTTTTCGAGTATTAACGCTTTGAAATGGCAAAATAATTATAAACTTGCTGATAATACGATAAACCCTTTATTGATTAGTTATTTCATCAATATCCATGAAACACCTGGATTACGCAATACGCCTTGTGCAGTGCTAGACCGTCGTAAGAGTGCTACAATTTTCCTTTTGAGTCTCTTTTAGCGACGTTTTAAAAAATTCAGTTGAAACTAAAGGTAGTTTCAATATCACTGAGAAACATAAAACAACTTTTTGCATGTAATTTTGCACTTAAATATTAAATATCTATTACAGAAAATGAAGGACCAAACACAAATCTAATAAGAGTAAAATTGACGCAGTTAAATATTTTTATTCAATTTCACCGTCGCGGGAGCCCTGGGTCCGCTGGATCGGATCTGACGTAATATTTAACTTTTTCCCTCTAATCCCTTTCTATGAAATATTCATGAGAAATTCGAAGAATTATTAAAAATCAAAAGATTTTTACGACAACGCTTTTCAGCTGTTTTTTGATCATACCTTTTAGCTAGCTTTTAAAGTATTTATAACGTTTATTTAAAAATAATATATTACTGAACAGCTTCTTAACTATATTATTATAATTTAATATACATAATAGTAGAATATTCACCAAAGGAGGGCTCGAGTCAGCTCCCGAGCGAAGCGAGGGAGTTGTAGTGTCCCGTGTGAAGCGAGGGATCCAAGCCGCCTATGACACAAGACAGTTTTTTCCTTCAGAGGTGAATACTCTACTTTTCATATCTTCTGCGAGGCAATTAAAAGAAATGGTTACTCATGTAAAATATTTTTCGATTATTCCGGAAGTAGATTATTAATAATCCCTAAAACGCCCAATTTGATGAACTCCGGGGTCAATTCACTATCGCTTGAAGATATTTTGGTGTTTTTTAAGAATTAAAGTGATACAATTCAAAACTAACAAAATTCGACTCAATGGCGCCTTTTTATATATTTTTTGTGTTTTCTTGCTGTGCGTGCGGGTGGCCAGTTCGATATTTGGAAAAAAAAGTTCGAGTTTTTTATAGTCTTTTTACAATGGTACTATGGGTAAGAATTTTCATACGAATTTTAACGTTCCAAATTCAAATCATTTTAATCCCTTGGGAATCTTCTCAATATTACTTACCTACCTCTGCATTTTGAAAGGTCATAATCACTTGCTTTGTTTTGACGTTTCATGACATATAATTGGATTTTGTCGAGCAGGAGATATGAAAATACTATTGACTAGCGGTACTGTGCTCGCGTTGCTATGTCACCAGTTGAAAATTGGTAAAAAATCAGACCTTTTTTGGCACATCAAATATGATAATTTGCATATTTTACGATACAATAAATGACATATACCGTTAATTCATTTATACATATGAGTTCAAAATCGTTGTGTATATATATAATATTATATTGCTTTCATACTCCACATTAATAATACTGAAAATAAAGTAAACTAGTTGTTAATAAGGTCGAGTGCAATAAACTTTTGCGAGGGGAAATTAAATAACTCAAAGTTTCGAAATGAGAAACGCGATTTTAGAACCAACATTTATTATTCAATTTGCCACGCGAGACACTCGCTTCTACTGATGCAACTTTAATTATTTTAGATTTAAAATTTGAGGAACATTTTTGTTTGAAATGTGTTTATATTTTTTCATATTACATAAAACAATGATATGCGCATGTAATGTATTTTGTATTATATTAGTATATTTAATTTTTTAATCCCCGACCAAAAAAAGGGGTGTCATAAGTTTGACGTCGATGTCTGTCTGTCTGCCTGTCTGTCTGTCTGTGGCACCGTAGAGCTCAAACGGATAAGCCGATTTCGATGCAGCTTTTTTTAATTAAAAGTTAATACCCGTGCGGATGTTCTTAGCTATGTTTGGTTAATATCGATTCAAGATGGTCGCCGCCAAAATGGCGGACAAAATATTTCTTCACAACCTACCTCAATATGAGTATCAAACGAAAGGGCTTGACTAGTAGAATACATTGCACTATGACAAATTTCAAATCCAAGATGGCCGCTTTCACAAAATGGCGAAATACATTTCTTTTTTTACAACTCCCTTAATATGGGTATCAAATGAAAGGGCTTGACTAGTAGCATGTACAGATAACAAATTTGAGGTAGTCGGGGGTTAATCAAAATTTTTAATTTTGTTCTTGTTATGGCAAAAGGTTTTATGGTAAGCAACATGTCTGCCCATGACAGCACAGTGTCTCGTAGCAATTAGAGTATCAAATTATTATCTAGTACTGCACTGGACTCGTCACTCATGCCCAAACTACACGGGGCCAGTTTCTCAAGCTAGTGTTAGTAAGTTAGCAAGCTTGTACGTCTAGCTTCGTGTAGACAACGCTAAGCAACTTAGTTAGTGTCTACACGAATCTAGAAGTACTACTAGCTTGATAGCTTGCTAACACGAGCTTGCTATACTAGCTTGAAAACTAAAATAAAAGCAGCCATGTGCGAGTTGGACTCGCCCATAAATGGTTCCGAAGCAGCAAGTAACGTAACACATAAGTTCTTGTAGGACGTTGTAACTTTGATCGAAGAGTAAATAATAGTGTATTTATGACATACTAAAAAATCAACTAACTAGATAGAGTTCAAACCAATTTGGAAGTTTGCATGGTAATGTACATCATATATTTTTATCATTGGCTTATTTTAGATGTTACAGGGGGACACACATTTTACTACTTTGGAAAAGTCTCTTGCGCAAATAATTCAGTATAGAAAAAAATGATCTTAGAAACCGCATTTTTGAATAAACACCCCACACGTATGGGTTTGATGAAAAATTTTTTTTTTTAAAAGTTCTAAGTATGGGGCGCACCCGAATTATTTTTTATACTTCTGTAAAAAATCTTGATGTGGTTCACGGAATACATCTACTTACCAAGTTTCAATGGATAGTCCTTATAGTTTCGAAAAAAGTGTCTGTGACATATGGAGGGACAGAGAGACAAACATGACGAAAATATAAGGGTTCCGTTTGAACGTTTTACGGAACCCTAACTAGCCTCGTGTAGCTCGGGCATCAGAGGTGTAAAATGATTTATCTTTATGCCCTGTAATTGCCATTACTTATACTATAATAGTTATTCCACCACCAAGAAGTCTTGTACTAACATCATTGGTTTGAAGGACAATGTTCCTAAAAAATACAGTTCAAGGAGATAAATCACTTTATATCTTTAGGTAACGAGCGCAGTGTAGCGCGAGGCAGTGGTTTGCAAAATGCCCGTTGATTATTAATGAATGAAATAGGTATTTGTGTTACTTACCATCAGGCGCATGCCTTGCTTGTTCCATCAATCTATATATATTACAAAACAGCCCTTTTCTTTTTTCAATTTTTTTACCACTCTATCCCTTTAAGATGTGTGTAATTTTAAAAGTGTACTACTTTCGTATCTTAACTTTGCATCCGAAAAGCATTTTAAGCATCTTAAAAGGTAATTAATCTCTTTTATTATTCATCAAGAAAGTTGTAATCTCATCGCCATACTCTAAATCGAAATAATCATGACTAAAATCAAATTAAGAATAGCTTCTGTACTTCGTAAATTAATTAATTTCTAATCAAATTTCTCAAGTCTCATTAATTTAAAATTCGATAACCTCCGTTGATCTTGCTAATGAAATAAAATAATGAAGTATGTTGGAATTAAGACTCGGACGTATTTGACCAAGGGACATGTAATGAATCAATCTTACTTAGAAGACTCTTGTTATATACATGGTCGTTGGTAATTAGAATGCATCCTAAGAGCATGTTAAATACAATAAATATGTCAACATCTATTCTATTTTTTTTTTTAGAAATTCGTATATTTTTCCCCTTACAAAATAAGAAAAGTGTATTCACCCGTCCTAAAGCATTAAGATCTTTGTAGACAGAACGCGTGCACACTCATATAGAAGTGCTGACACGAATATAACTGATAAACATTGCTAGAGAAGAGAGACAACGAAAATTAAAAACAAAAATTTTGGGACATCTACTGAGTTTAAAGAAAACAGAACATGCCATTAAATGGACGCTAGCTGAATCCCAGAAACTCTGTATAAGGTTTATGGGAGGTTTTATAAAATATATTGTCAGCATTTTTTTCATTATCACTTCTTTTGTTTCAACCCTTTTACACTTTTTAGGGTACCGTAGCCAAATGGCAAAATACGGGACCCTTATAGATTCCTCATGTCTGTCTGTCTGTCCGTCCGTATGTCACAGCCACTATTCTCCGAAACTATAGAAGCTACACTATTGAAACTTGGTAAATAGATGTAATCTGTGAACCGCATTAAGATTTTGATACAAAATATAGAAACAAACAAAAAAAATTAGGGGTGTCCCATACTTAGAACTGAAACTCAAAAAAAATTTTTTGATCAAAACCATACTATGGATACGTGTGGGATATCTATGGATAGGTAATCAAAAATTATATGAGGTTCCAAACATATTTTTTTTCTAAACTGAATAGTTTGCGCGAAGGACTCTTCCAAAGTGATAAAAAGTGTCCCACCCCCTGTAACTTCTAAAATAAGAGAATGACAAAAATAAAAAAAAGTGTATGATGTACATTACCATGTAAACTATCAACGAATATTGGTTTGAATGAGATCTAGTAAGTATTTTATTTTAATACGTCATAAATTGACTATTGTTAAAACACTGATTAAAGTAACAACGAACTACAAGAACTTTTATATTGTTACTTGCTGCTACGGAAGCCTTCAGGGGGCGAGTCCGAATTGCACTTCACCACTTTTTTTTGTTTTAAAATAGCTTCTTCTGCAGGCCAAAGTTACAGATTGTCTAGACTTGGAGAATAGCGACTGCTCGACCCCAGGATCGAGTCCCACGCGAACCACTGTCTTTTCCAAGTTATGTGGAAAATATCATCAGGAAACTGACATGTACCTAGAATCTTTCCAGTTGCATTATCCACCAACCCGTACTAGGTGGATTATGGCCTTTACTTTCAGCTTGCGAGAGTTCGCTGTTCCTTGAGTCCCAGCAGTGGGAACGTTTAGGGGGCTATTTATGTGCATAGCATAAATACCTCTTCCACCTCCGGGCCATATCCTTTGTTATATATATTTTAATTTGTCCAAGCGCCAAGTTTACTCGAGTGGCAGTCATCACTAAAATTGTTTTATAACTTTTTGCAAAGTTACTGTGCACTTGTTACTGTGAACTTGTTTAATATTCGACATTGTTAGCGGAGTTCATTCTAACATCGAATTATTTATTTATTATTATTATTATTTATTTAAATATTTAATATTATTATTTATTTAAAAAAAAATATTAAACTGACACAAAAAGCTCAAAACAATTACAGAATTAAAATGTCAGATAATAAATCAAAAACTACTTGGCAAATTATAAATAAATTGAGAAATAACACCTAAAATATCCATAGATAAAATTCAATATAATGGCAAAATCTTGACAGACCCAGAAGTAATTGCTAACGCATTTAATAACTATTTTGTTGATAAAATTATTCCATTGCCTGGTTCTGGTGTAAATGTGATACAAAATATTGAAATAACTCAGAACTCAATGTTCATGGCACCATCTACACCACATGATATTCTCAAAATCATAAATTCCTTAAAAAATACAAATAGTGTAGGATATGATGATATATGCACTAAAATTATAAAAACTGTCAAGCAGGCTATCTGTGGCCCTCTAAGTCATATAATCAATTTATGTATAAGTACAGGTACTTTTCCTGAGGCTCTTAAAAAAAGTATAATCATACCTGTTTTTAAAAAAGAAAATAGGGAACACATGGAATATTACCGACCTATTGCCCTTATACCTATAATGTCAAAAATATTTGAAAAATATTTTAACCAGCAGTTTATTCAGTACTTTGAAAAATACAACATACTTTGTGATGAGCAAAAAGGTTTTAGACAGAATAAAACAATAAATATTGCTATATATGATTTTCTTAACAATGTAATGAAAAATGTTGATAATAACAATGCTATATGTACCATTTATTGTGATATGACCCAGGCATTTGACTATGTCAATCATGATGTTCTTCTAAGTAAATTTGAAGCCTATGGGGTTAGAGGTAATGTGCTTGACTTAGTAAAATCTTACCTAACAGACAGAAGGCAAGTAACTAAAATTACAAAGATTAATACTAAAACTAAACAGGAAGAAATATTCATCTCTAAAGAAAGAACTGTTAAATTTGGTGTGCCGCAGGGAAGTGTGTGGGGACCGTTTCAATTTATTGTCTACATAAATGATTTCCCTAAAGTAATTGAACATCCAATGTCACTATTTGCAGATGACAGCACGATTACAATAGCCTGCCAAGATAAAGCTAATTATGAGGAAAATATCAACGCTGCATTAAATTCATCTATCCACTGGTTGAACATTAATAACTTAAAAATTAATTTAAATAAAACCAATTTAATGCAATTTACACAAACAAAAAATTACTTAAATAACATAAACATAAATTATCAAGGTAACAAAATTGCAGAAGTAACTACAACAAAATTTTGGGCCTGACAATAGACACGAAATTGAATTGGAAGGCACATATTGAAATTCTCTGCAAGAAGCTTGGTAGCTCGGCATATGCTCTGCATAGGCTTGCTCCAGTGGTAAAAAAGAGACTCTTCTTACATCTTACCATGGATTAGTGGCATCGGTCTTGAGATATGGGATAATTTTTGGGGTAACTCAACCGATACAGGCTTAGCTTTCAAAGCACAAAAACGATGCATTCGTGCTATGTTCGGGATGCAAGTTACAGATAGCTGCAGACAGGTATTCATAGACAACCAAATCTTGACCCTTCCAAGCCTGTATGTTTTTGAAGTTATGTGTTTTGTAAGGAATAACCCCCATTATTTTCCTCTCTTGAGTGACAAAGTGGAACGGAACCGACGTGATAAGTGTAGGCTGCTCATAGGCAAACGCAAGAAAAAGATTATGAGTGACAGCATTTTTGTATGGCTCCTCTTCTATATAATAAGCTGCCAAATGCAATTAAAAAACTTAACTTATCCATGTTCAAAAGTAGATTAAAAAAGATACTGGTACGCAAATGTTATTACACTGTGAAAGAATTTTTAAATGATAGGGAAATTAATTGGAATACTGATGTATAGATTTTGTTTAACATGACATTTTGCATTCCATTAACTCCCACATGAAGTTCCATTAGCCACATTAGTGTCCACTGTCTATATTTTATGAAACTTTACATTTAACTAATGTTAGATCAGATAATATATTGTAACTGACAGGTTGAATTAGATTACTCTATATATATTGTGAGAGTTCTTTGAGTAGGTATACAAATATTACATTTTATACATGTTGACATTCTTTTATACACATTGACATTGTTTTATTATATAAGTATTGTTTTTGATTTTTCTATACATAATGACATTCTTTGACATTGCTCACACGGCTGAACTGCAAGAGCTACTACTGCAAGACCTTGGATTCTACATGAAACCACACACTTGTCAAAGCCCGTAACAGCATCCTGCTGAAGCACAAGACGTTGGCGTAATTGTGCTCACCAATCATATCACACTAACATAGCACAACGGGATAGAAGCCAGAAATTAATAGACGATGAATCAGATGACATATAATATACAACCGATTAAAATTTAAAAATGAAAAAAGAAGAAGAAGACTTTATCAGCTGACTATTACTATTATTATCATTGTATAAATTCAGACCAATGGAAACTGCGTTGCCAGACATATTGCATGCCTCTAGAAGAAGAGGCCAGTTTGTATGGGTCAATTATTTAAATGTTTTGTATCATCTTATCTTACCTGCAAACAGCAATAAAGATTTTTGTATTTGTTTTGTATTTGTATTTAGATTTGTTTTGGTTACAATATAATCTAACCAAAAACTTATTCAAACTGTTGTTTAAGCGATTTGTTGAGCCGTATTTAATTCATTATTGTCTCTATATGTAAATTATAAAGCCTGAAGAGAGTCTTTGTTTGAACGCGCTAATATTAAGAACTGTAAGCCCAATTTTAAAAAATCTTTCACCGTTGGACGTACGTGATCCCTGGGTGATAGACTATAAATTATGTACCACGGGCGAAGCCGGGGTGCACCGCTCGTAAAACTATATGTTTGGGTACTATTATTAAAATTGTTCACTTAAATAAAACATTGGACATATTTGGTTTTTAGGATAATAAACATATATATGCTTCCCATTTCAAAATATGATAATTTTTAAGTGGATGTACGAGTTTGAAAAGACAATTGGCTTTGACACTGAAGCACAACATAGTGAAGAAAGCGATACTTTTCGAGAAAAAGATATACTTTTGGAACATCCGCAATTCCGCACGGATATTAACTTTCCAATAAAAAACCACATCGAAATCGGCCCATCCTTTTGAGCTCTACGGTGCCACAGACAGGCACACACACAGACAGACAGACATCGACGTCGAACTTATAACACCCCTTTTTTTGGTCAGGGGTTAATTAAACTAAGAGAGGATGAACGTTATTACTTATCGAGCACGACATACACCATCAGTGTTACCCGCGTAGTTAATTACAATTACGCTGTTCTAGTTTATAATCTATCTGAACACTACAAACCAATCCATTTAGCCGTTCCGATGCTTCCAGATTTATAATATTAGTAAGATAGCTTCATATTATAATTTTGTAAAGGATTCACAAGAGAGAAATCTGTTGTAAGTAAAGTCCCTCGATTCTACTGTAAAAACCTTCTTGACGAGTCTGAAGCTCGGGCGACGGGTGAAGGGTTTCGGGACAGATTGATCGGATCAACCAGATTTAGCATCTGTGGCGCCACTCGTGTCTATTGACGAAATAAGTGAACTAAGCGTGTATAAAAGACAAGTTTTGCAGTGGTAGGACACTTTGCAGAGTCTTTCTGGGAAAGTACTCCTTTGCCAGTTATTCTACCGCCAAACAGTAATGTGCAAATATATGTTTTGGTTTGAAGGGAAATATTTCCAGAGAAGTTGCTGAGCTAAGAGATCCAACGAATATTATAAATGCGAAAGTTTTAATGTTATAAATAGATCTTTGAATGTTTGTAGTTCAATCACGTCGGAACGCCTGAACTGATCAAATTGAAACTTGGAACGCAGAAAGTTTGTAGTCTGGGATAACATGTACGCTTTTTTCGTATCGAGAAAATAACAGGAATGGGAACTACGCAGGCACAACCGCTGGATGCTTCTAGTCATCTTATTTAACTGCGTGACGAGCGCAGTGCAATTTTCCAATGATTTAGACTCATCATGTTCTAATACCTGCGTGACACTGTTGCAATAGCCAGGCGTATTGCTTACCATCAGGCATAAGTCCTGCTTATCCCGTCACTCTTTGAAAACAACAAAAATGTCAACGAGTGCAAATAAGGAAGAGAAAAGATCTTTCGATTGGGACTAAATTATCCGAATGACTTTATATAATTTTTATTGATATCAGTGTAACCCTTTTTGTAATATCAAAAGAGATTACATACAAAATTATGTACAAGTCTACGATTGACAACTAATTTGTAACAACCTTCCGTTTTTCAGAGAACAATAATAATGTTGTTATTTAATACAAGCCATTTTCATAAAACAAAGTCTCCATTTCACCCAAACAAAACAAAGTGTAATCCGTATTCCGTTGCTCCACTACCAACAACGCTAGACCATCGCCGCCGTTGCTGACCGATATTAACATGTTAGTAACGTGATTCTATATGGTTTTCCCGTAACACAAAGTGCCCAACGTGACTAAAAAAATATTCACTCAAAAACAAAGCAATTCTTTCAAACAATGGTCTTAAGAAAGGTTGTGATTTCCGGTAGTGGCGCCACTCGTATCAAATAGGCATGGTGGCACAATATAGGACAATAATTTATTCACAAAAACGAATTTGTTCCTCTCAAGCTGTTGCCCACAGATTCAATGTAGTACCAACTTCTTATGCACAGTGATGTAGAAAGACGATTTTCAATTAAAAGTAGCCTAATTTTCTACATACTCGTATAATCATAAATAACATCAGATTTCGTTTTCTCTGCCTTTGTAAGTTCGGAAAACATATTGCTTCTGTAGCAAACAAATTCTTCCTTAGATTACCTTGTAACCTAAAACTCTAGTGCTTAAACAAGTAACTTCGGATGATTCATGGAAAATAACGCCTACTCATATAGAACACAGAAACAGTCTAAAATGAAAGGAACAATTTTGAACAATTATGATCAGAGACGATCTTCTTAGCATTCCATGGATTCACCGTGCGGGTGCCGGGTCCATCGTGTGGCAGAGAGAAAAACTCGAGTAGTTCCCGAGACTTGTGACTCGGGCGTAGGTTTAAGGGCCCCTTTCTGACGTACATCAACACTCACCTTCACCACTCTTTTTTCTCTCCTGCCCAGCCAAATCTGATATGAGCCTACTAGTGCAGCTTTAGATACACGTTCTAGTATAGAACTTACAGCACTTCTGGATAAGCCAAGGTCTTTCAGTAGGTTATAGAGAGATTTTGCTGGTATACCTCTCGCTCCCACTTCTACAGCGTATAAACTAACTACATAGCCGTTTTTGTTAATTCGTTTAGGAGGTCGTAATACTTATTTTGTTTCATCGCGTGGTCTTTAGGTATATTAGTTTCCCACGGTACGGTAAGTTCTACAAGGACTATGCGTTTCGTAGCTCTAGAAAAAGGAAAATGTCCGGTCTGGATGACGAAACACCCACATCCTCTGGGATTTTGTAGTGCTTTTCATACGTGTCCATTAAAATAGTCCAATCAGGTGCTGTACCCAGGATTGAGTAAGGCTTGTTCCTGGAGTTTGAAGTTGAGCCTTCTTTTACAAAGTTAATTTGTCTGTTGTTTGTCGTCAATCCTTTTGGGCTCTAGCTACCGAAAGGCTCATGGCTTCACGTATGATTTCAAGTACTCTGTCATGACGCCGTGAGTAATGACCCCCATTAAGGAGCACCCTGCATCCCACCAATATGTGCCTTGCTGTACATATCGCCTCTCCACAAGTATAGCAACATTTTCAGAGGCTTTTCCCCACCTTACCAAGTTACTCTGGTCAGGAGGGTCATTTGGAATGCATTTAGATAAAATTTTAATAAGGCAGGGGACCAGTCATAGATCAAGGTGCGCCATTTTAGAGCTAATGGGATACAGAACTCACCTATGGTTAACCACTCACTTTGCATTTCTAAATTCATAGCGTGCACTTTGTAACTGTCATTTTCGTCTTGTTGTAGAAAGGTTTTACCATGTCTCGGTCTTCCTTTTTTTCTCGCACCCAACCCAGCAGTATTTACTTGTGCACCTGCCATAAATTGTTTATGGAATTGAAGTCTAGATTCAGGTCTGAAGCAGTTTTGTCTTTTGGGAGAGATGTAATTAATTCGTCTTGCGACTTTCCCAAAACATGCGTTTTTGTAACTCTTAGGTGTTTGTAAAGTTCAGACGGTTTCTTTAGTTTCAACCCAAAACTATTGTGATCCCTAAAAGAGTAGAGGATCAGCCGGATGTGCCAATCCGAACCATGACTTCAATATCTTTATGACATTGGCATCTAGCTTTGCCAGGAGAGTTTTACCGATGTCATATACTAGGAAAGGCCAAGTGAGACGTGATGTGAGGTAGTTGTCATATATCCATGCTTTTTGATATTGCTGATAGGCTGCTGGTCTACCTTATTGAGGTTGTTCATGAAATTTTCAACAACCACCTCTAATGATGGTGTACGTCCTTTGTGATCTATCTTTCTACCAAGAAATTTGAAAGGCACTGCCTCTGCAATTGTGGCAACTCCTTGGCCACTTATGGAGAGTCCCGGATCGTAAGACGTATATTTGGTATTTCTTCTACCCAGACAAAGACAATGACATTTAGATGGTTTTGTCCTCATTCCTCCGTCCATGTACAGAACTCATCGACTTCGTTCAACAATTCTTGACACTGTTTGGGATTACGTGTAAGTATTGCAAGGTCGTCCGCAAAGGCCAAGATTGACTCAGTGTACTTATTGTTGATTTTAAACCGGTAGCCCCATTTCTTTTCACGGGATATTAATTTGTCTACTAAAATATTTATAACTATATTAAATGCTATTGGTGATAAGCAGCACCCTTGGAATAGTCCTACATTGTATTCAAGTGGTTTTGTGTATTCCTTGTTTACTGCTATGACGAATTTTAAGTGGCAATAATAAAATTAATTATGTCAATAATTTCAGCAGGAAAGTTATACCATTTTAGGGCAAATATCATAAGTTCATGCTGGACAGAACCAAACGCGTTCTCTAGGTCTATCCAGCAGACTGTAATTTGCCTCTCATGTGTTCTGGCATCTTTCAAACTTTCTGCTAGTAATGTATTGTGTTCCAGGCATCCAGAAATACCAGGCAAGAACCCTTTCTGGTGATTGGGCCTGAAATACCTATTGCTAGTCATAAATGTGGTCATTTTGTTTGCAAAATACTGAAAAGATTTTAGAAATTGTATTGGTTAGGGCTATCGGTCTGGTGTCTTTGGGATGAGTTACTTCCTGCTTTTTAGGGATGAGGACAAAATTGCTCTTCCAAATGCTACTGGGACTTGCTTTCTTGACCAGATCTTAATGAATATATTCAAGATATGTTTACGAACTGATGGACACTTTTTATACACTATGTAAGGAATGCCATCTGGGCCAGGAGCTGATTTAGTAGTTTTCTTTTTAATTTGATAGTTTACTTCCTCTTCACTAGGTGGGGTGCCTTGAAAGCCTGTCAGAGGATCATTAGGTCTTTGGATGTTTGGTTCTACGTACGAGCTCCCGCGTTTAGGCACTTCGTATGTGCTTTTAAAGTGATCGTAAATTTGCGCGTTAGTCAAGATAAGCTTTCCATTTTGCTCCCTGAAAATATTTTTGGAGTATTGAAAGGGTTTTATCAAAGTCTACTTCGTGTTTAGCTCTGTTAAAATTATCACGATTTTTACTAATTTGAAGCGATATTCCTTGTATTAATTTAAGGATTGATCTTAGAGCCCTGGACAGTTGGTGACTTAGATGGTTATCGCCCATGGTTTTAGCTACACGAAGACGTTTTATTAACTCTCTTTTCTTCCTCCGCAATTTCATTTTGAACATATTTTCCTTGCTATTTTGAGCATAACAAGTTGATGGTGGGTAATGTTCCGAGAAGTATGTATATATGGTGTCCTGGAAAGTTTCTACTTGGCTGTTTAGGTCTTGTTTTGGCCCAGGATGTTCTAATAAGATCGCCAAGTTTTCGTCATGAACTTTCCAGGTAGAGTTTTTAAACTGGGAATGCCAAGACGTGTCCTGATGACAATGGACTCCTGGTAGTTTTCACTCGATGGTTCACCTTGGGATATATGAGGTCAACTCTATCCATAGTGTTTGTCGAAGTACTGACCGACGGCTGTCGTGCTTCAACACCATCATGTGTCTTTAAATGCTTTTGGTACCAGGCTCGTCTCTTGTAAATTTTCCCGCACACAGGGCATCTCAAGTCCGTATTCGCGCCAGGGTCGTCATTACTATCACACGGTGGACAGATCTTCCGCCCGCCTCTCGGACTGTCCCAGGGTATTATTCTTATTTGGACTTTTAGCGATTTAATTCCCGGGCTTGGCTTGCTAGGCCTTCACCCTCGGCTGTCTTTCCAACAGTCAGATGTCTTTCCATCCGTCAGATGTCTTTTCCACCAGCCATCTGTCTTTCCAGCGTCATCCCGTCTCTCCGGGCTGTCATTTTTGTTTGAGACGATCTTCTTAGCATTCCATGGATTCACCGTGCGGGTGCCGGGTCCATCGTGTGGCAGAGAGAAAAACTCGAGTAGTTCCCGAGACTTGTGACTCGGGCGTAGGTTTAAGGGCCCCTTTCTGACGTACATCAACACTCACCTTCACCACTCGCTTTTCTCTCCCTGCCCAGCCAAATCTGATATGAGCCTACTAGTGCAGCTTTAGATACACGTTCTAGTATAGAACTTACAGCACTTCTGGATAAGCCAAGGTCTTTCAGTAGGTTATAGAGATTTTGCTGGTATACCTCTCGCTCCCACTTCTACAGCGTATAAACTAACTACATAGCCGTTTTTGTTAATTCGTTTAGGAGGTCGTAATACTTATTTTGTTTCATCGCGTGGTCTTTAGGTATATTAGTTTCCCACGGTACGGTAAGTTCTACAAGGACTATGCGTTTCGTAGCTCTAGAAAAAAGGAAAATGTCCGGTCTGGATGACGAAACACCCACATCCTCTGGGATTTTGTAGTGCTTTTCATACGTGTCCATTAAAATAGTCCAATCAGGTGCTGTACCCAGGATTGAGTAAGGCTTGTTCCTGGAGTTTGAAGTTGAGCCTTCTTTTACAAAGTTAATTTGTCTGTTGTTTGTCGTCAATCCCTTTTGGGCTCTAGCTACCGAAAGGCTCATGGCTTCACGTATGATTTCAAGTACTCTGTCATGACGCCGTGAGTAATGACCCCCATTAAGGAGCACCCTGCATCCCACCAATATGTGCCTTGCTGTACATATCGCCTCTCCACAAGTATAGCAACATTTTCAGAGGCTTTTCCCCACCTTACCAAGTTACTCTGGTCAGGAGGGTCATTTGGAATGCATTTAGATAAAATTTTAATAAGGCAGGGGACCAGTCATAGATCAAGGTGCGCCATTTTAGAGCTAATGGGATACAGAACTCACCTATGGTTAACCACTCACTTTGCATTTCTAAATTCATAGCGTGCACTTTGTAACTGTCATTTTCGTCTTGTTGTAGAAAGGTTTTACCATGTCTCGGTCTTCCTTTTTTTCTCGCACCCAACCCAGCAGTATTTACTTGTGCACCTGCCATAAATTGTTTATGGAATTGAAGTCTAGATTCAGGTCTGAAGCAGTTTTGTCTTTTGGGAGAGATGTAATTAATTCGTCTTGCGACTTTCCCAAAACATGCGTTTTGTAACTCTTAGGTGTTTGTAAAGTTCAGACGGTTTCTTTAGTTTCAGCCCAAAACTATTGTGATCCCTAAAAGAGTAGAGGATCAGCCGGATGTGCCAATCCGAACCATGACTTCAATATCTTTATGACATTGGCATCTAGCTTTGCCAGGAGAGTTTTACCGATGTCATATACTAGGAAAGGCCAAGTGAGACGTGATGTGAGGTAGTTGTCATATATCCATGCTTTTTGATATTGCTGATAGGCTGCTGGTCTACCTTATTGAGGTTGTTCATGAAATTTTCAACAACCACCTCTAATGATGGTGTACGTCCTTTGTGATCTATCTTTCTACCAAGAAATTTGAAAGGCACTGCCTCTGCAATTGTGGCAACTCCTTGGCCACTTATGGAGAGTCCCGGATCGTAAGACGTATATTTGGTATTTCTTCTACCCAGACAAAGACAATGACATTTAGATGGTTTTGTCCTCATTCCCTCCGTCCATGTACAGAACTCATCGACTTCGTTCAACAATTCTTGACACTGTTTGGGATTACGTGTAAGTATTGCAAGGTCGTCCGCAAAGGCCAAGATTGACTCAGTGTACTTATTGTTGATTTTAAACCGGTAGCCCCATTTCTTTTCACGGGATATTAATTTGTCTACTAAAATATTTATAACTATATTAAATGCTATTGGTGATAAGCAGCACCCTTGGAATAGTCCTACATTGTATTCAAGTGGTTTTGTGTATTCCTTGTTTACTGCTATGACGAATTTTAAGTGGCAATAATAAGAATTAATTATGTCAATAATTTCAGCAGGAAAGTTATACCATTTTAGGGCAAATATCATAAGTTCATGCTGGACACAGAACCAAACGCGTTCTCTAGGTCTATCCAGCAGACTGTAATTTGCCTCTCATGTGTTCTGGCATCTTTCAAACTTTCTGCTAGTAATGTATTGTGTTCCAGGCATCCAGAAATACCAGGCAAGAACCCTTTCTGGTGATTGGGCCTGAAATACCTATTGCTAGTCATAAATGTGGTCATTTTTTGTTTGCAAAATACTGAAAAGATTTTAGAAATTGTATTGGTTAGGGCTATCGGTCTGGTGTCTTTGGGATGAGTTACTTCCTGCTTTTTAGGGATGAGGACAAAATTGCTCTTCCAAATGCTACTGGGACTTGCTTTCTTGACCAGATCTTAATGAATATATTCAAGATATGTTTACGAACTGATGGACACTTTTTTATACACTATGTAAGGAATGCCATCTGGGCCAGGAGCTGATTTAGTAGTTTTCTTTTTAATTTGATAGTTTACTTCCTCTTCACTAGGTGGGGTGCCTTGAAAGCCTGTCAGAGGATCATTAGGTCTTTGGATGTTTGGTTCTACGTACGAGCTCCCGCGTTTAGGCACTTCGTATGTGCTTTTAAAGTGATCGTAAATTTGCGCGTTAGTCAAGATAAGCTTTCCATTTGCTCCCTGAAAATATTTTGGAGTATTGAAAGGGTTTTATCAAAGTCTACTTCGTGTTTAGCTCTGTTAAAATTATCACGATTTTTACTAATTTGAAGCGATATTCCTTGTATTAATTTAAGGATTGATCTTAGAGCCCTGGACAGTTGGTGACTTAGATGGTTATCGCCCATGGTTTTAGCTACACGAAGACGTTTTATTAACTCTCTTTTCTTCCTCCGCAATTTCATTTTGAACATATTTTCCTTGCTATTTTGAGCATAACAAGTTGATGGTGGGTAATGTTCCGAGAAGTATGTATATATGGTGTCCTGGAAAGTTTCTACTTGGCTGTTTAGGTCTTGTTTTGGCCCAGGATGTTCTAATAAGATCGCCAAGTTTTCGTCATGAACTTTCCAGGTAGAGTTTTTAAACTGGGAATGCCAAGACGTGTCCTGATGACAATGGACTCCTGGTAGTTTTCACTCGATGGTTCACCTTGGGATATATGAGGGTCAACTCTATCCATAGTGTTTGTCGAAGTACTGACCGACGGCTGTCGTGCTTCAACACCATCATGTGTCTTTAAATGCTTTTGGTACCAGGCTCGTCTCTTGTAAATTTTCCCGCACACAGGGCATCTCAAGTCCGTATTCGCGCCAGGGTCGTCATTACTATCACACGGTGGACAGATCTTCCGCCCGCCTCTC
The DNA here is from genome assembly GCA_017562165.1 of Ectropis grisescens. Taxonomy (NCBI): domain Eukaryota; kingdom Metazoa; phylum Arthropoda; class Insecta; order Lepidoptera; family Geometridae; genus Ectropis; species Ectropis grisescens. The sequence goes on from CM029788.1 coordinate 26,809,594, forward strand.
GGACTGTCCCAGGGTATTATTCTTATTTGGACTTTTAGCGATTTAATTCCGGGCTTGGCTTGCTAGGCCTTCACCCTCGGCTGTCTTTCCAACAGTCAGATGTCTTTCCATCCGTCAGATGTCTTTTCCACCAGCCATCTGTCTTTCCAGCGTCATCCCGTCTCTCCGGGCTGTCATTTTTGTTTGAGACGATCTTCTTAGCATTCCATGGATTCACCGTGCGGGTGCCGGGTCCATCGTGTGGCAGAGAGAGAAAAACTCGAGTAGTTCCCGAGACTTGTGACTCGGGCGTAGGTTTCAGGGGCCCCTTTCTGACGTACATCAACACTCACCTTCACCACTCGCTTTTCTCTCCTGCCCAGCCAAATCTGATATGAGCCTACTAGTGCAGCTTTAGATACACGTTCTAGTATAGAACTTACAGCACTTCTGGATAAGCCAAGGTCTTTCAGTAGGTTATAGAGAGATTTTGCTGGTATACCTCTCGCTCCCACTTCTACAGCGTATAAACTAACTACATAGCCGTTTTTTGTTAATTCGTTTAGGAGGTCGTAATACTTATTTTGTTTCATCGCGTGGTCTTTAGGTATATTAGTTTCCCACGGTACGGTAAGTTCTACAAGGACTATGCGTTTCGTAGCTCTAGAAAAAAGGAAAATGTCCGGTCTGGATGACGAAACACCCACATCCTCTGGGATTTTGTAGTGCTTTTCATACGTGTCCATTAAAATAGTCCAATCAGGTGCTGTACCCAGGATTGAGTAAGGCTTGTTCCTGGAGTTTGAAGTTGAGCCTTCTTTACAAAGTTAATTTGTCTGTTGTTTGTCGTCAATCCCTTTTGGGCTCTAGCTACCGAAAGGCTCATGGCTTCACGTATGATTTCAAGTACTCTGTCATGACGCCGTGAGTAATGACCCCATTAAGGAGCACCCCTGCATCCCACCAATATGTGCCTTGCTGTACATATCGCCTCTCCACAAGTATAGCAACATTTTTCAGAGGCTTTTCCCCACCTTACCAAGTTACTCTGGTCAGGAGGGTCATTTGGAATGCATTTAGATAAAATTTTAATAAGGCAGGGGACCAGTCATAGATCAAGGTGCGCCATTTTAGAGCTAATGGGATACAGAACTCACCTATGGTTAACCACTCACTTTGCATTTCTAAATTCATAGCGTGCACTTTGTAACTGTCATTTTCGTCTTGTTGTAGAAAGGTTTTTACCATGTCTCGGTCTTCCCTTTTTTTTCTCGCACCCAACCCAGCAGTATTTACTTGTGCACCTGCCATAAATTGTTTATGGAATTGAAGTCTAGATTCCAGGTCTGAAGCAGTTTTGTCTTTTGGAGAGATGTAATTAATTCGTCTTGCGACTTTCCCAAAACATGCGTTTTTGTAACTCTTAGGTGTTTGTAAAGTTCAGACGGTTTCTTTAGTTTCAACCCAAAACTATTGTGATCCCTAAAAAGAGTAGAGGGATCAGCCGGATGTGCCAATCCGAACCATGACTTCAATATCTTTATGACATTGGCATCTAGCTTTAACAGTAATTGTAATTCCACGAAAAAGATTATAATCTCACGGTAAGCTAGGTTAGTTTGTAATCTGACGTCGCTAGGTTATAATCTCATTATCTCACGGCTTATACAATTTTACGCTGACATACACTTGACGTAATAAAGTATTTCTTTAGCTACAGCGCGTCCTTTCCAACTTTGTACACTAACTGCGTAACCTTTGATTGTGCCTCGATGCCATCAAAAGAAACTTTCATTCCAAAAATCAGAATAGACGAGAGAAGTAGTATAATAACTTTGCCAATTTTGAGTTCCCTCGCATTACAACAGTTCTTCGTCCTCTCTTTTATAAGTTCCTTTTGGCCTTTTTATATTTGTTTACTAAAGGGCACACTTTTATAGTTGTATTTCGGAGAAAAGGCCTTGTCAAAGCACAACGGGGCACGTCAATTCCGGGAGAATACACATGGCTTTGATACCCGTATCCCGGGAACGTAGCTTAGGGCGCCGGAGTGTCAGCCATGTGTTATATATCTCAGTTCATAAGGTGTCTGCTAAAGATCAAACCACAGACTAGGTATAGAGGTGGAGAGCAACACTAATTTTTGAAAGGAAAACTTGTTTCGGGTGATTTTTTCAAATGGGAAAAAACAATTGAATTTTATCGATACTTTGAATTTTTAGATTACTTTGCGATGCTATGTTCCCCGCGTGTCTTTTCGAAGTCATGTGCGTAATGCCGCTAACTTAAAACGGTGAAGGAAAACATGGTGGGAAAGCAGATATATACCTAGAATTATGATGATTTTCCTACTTGATTTGTAATTTATCTGGAAACATTGCCCTTCAAACTTTAGTAACCGACAAAGAAGATGTGGGTGTTATATTCCCACCCATACATATTTTATTATAGTTACGCCCCCATAGGAATAGTGGGCGATGAATGAGTACTTATTAGTTCAAACAAAGGCTTTGTCAAAACGCGAACAACCGTTTTAACATCATCAGGTACTTGTATCTAAGAAGTTTAAGATGTTCTGCCGATTCGTTTGCTTAACATTTGATATACAGTGTCAAGACGAGCAGGACATATACCTGATGGCAACATGCCCATAATACACACACAGTGACACGCAACTACTGGAACATGAAGAAGCCAAATCTGTACTGCACTTGTCACCCAGAGATCTAAGATATATATCTAAGCCCTGTAATTTCTGCAAGCAACCAAATTTACAAGAGATCACTTACACTAGCAGCATCCCACGATTTTACCTACGTTGCTCCCATTCCCGTAATTTCCCTGGAATAAAAAGTACCCTATATGATCTTCCAGACAATCACCTAACTTTGGTTTAATGCCCGGTTTACATTATTCCAGTCCAATGATCAAATCCAGCGCTGGATTGCTCACTGGAAAAAAGTAAACCGGCACTGGAAAGAAAAGAATCCAGTTAACATTCCAGTCCAAACTGGATTGGCAGTCTACTTTTGAATCCAGTGTGACCAATCCAGTGCAACTGTAATAATGTGGACAACCAATCCAGAGCCGTTCCAGTGCTGATCTCTTCTTTGAAATCATTGGCACTGTAGTGTTCACACGTCAATGGGTTCTAAGTAACTGGAATAATGTAGACGTTAATAGCACTGGAATGGATTCTCGCTGGAGCACTGGACTGGAATAATGTAAACCGGGCATAACGTCGTGATTGAGCAACAAAGACCTAAACATCCAAACGTTGATATTTATGATTTTAGTAGGAAGTATGACTACTTTCAATGACCTAAAGACGACTTGTGTTTAAACGGTAACCTATTTAAAATGTTCGAATAGTAACGTCAGAACATTATCTGATCACACAACAATGCACCTTTATCAATAGCCAAGTATCGATCCGTAACGACGTCTATTCACTACGTTTCCGTATGAGTGCTAAGCTCACTCTGAAGGTGGAATATTCATGCTACGGAATCCGGGGCTTTGATATAGAATATGCTCGTATTCATGACCTTATTCCGGAGCTTGAATACGGAGGTTTCGCATGATATGAATTTACGACGCGTCTCTTGTAGTAGATTCTTATCTAGAATTCTGTATTTTCTACAAGGAACACACATTTTCTAGACATTTCCGGGATAACAGTGATACAATTTCATTATCGGGCACCACGAATGCTTTTTATGATTACTTTTTTATTTATTTCAGCGTCTTTTTCTCCTATATGTATTTGTGAATGTAGAAATACGTCCACAGAATACAATTGATTAGGTAGTCTTTTAGAGTCTTCATAAATAATCCTACTTCTTACTATTATCGTTAATGCGAAAATTCAGGTATTTAGATGTGCCGATGTTTGTTGCTCAATCACGTTTAAACATCTGAACGGTTAAGGGTTTTTTTTAACTATTATACTGCACTTGACCACCATGCCGCCTGATGTTAAGCGACGATGCGGTCTACGATGGAGCGTGCGTACCTAGAAGAAACCGATTCACTCTCGATTTGAAGACACCAAGATTGTAACCATCGGGGAAAACCCACTCAGGCAACGCATTTCACAACCTAGACGTTCTTATCACAAACATGGAGTCAAATCTCTTCTCTGTGAAGTGAGCAAGCGTCACGCTCGTAAATGAAAGAAATCTTCGGGTGAACTCGGGGCCATGGCCATGCTAAGAAGTCTTATTTGGACGACAGTGCTTAGAAGATTTCATCTAGACTAGCAAATTCTGAGTTGTAAGTTTTCACTTCTATCAGGAGTCTTTATGACTGTCATTTTATTTCATAACCTACTTTTACTGCGCAGGTTAAACCACAAAGCGCTGCTAGTGATAATAAATATTTGTGTTATTTATTTTATGAAATCTCATGTAATTTTTTGTCGTTTCGTCGAAGTATTTAACCAATGATTTAAATTGTCATTAGGTAAGTCCTGTGCGTTATAAACATTATCATGTAATTTAGTCAATAGTATATTTTTTGTTTCAAACAAAGAACTATAATAACAGTGGTCTCGTTTGTGATAACTATGACTATAGTGAATAGGTGTATTTATTTTATATTTGGATATTTCCGCTTCATTGTTGGCGTTCTCAAGGCCAAACAAAGAGCCTTTAGACAAGAAGTTTTATTGAACTACAAGCAAAAGATAGAATCCGATAGAAAAAAGACTATGGTAGTACCTACTTTGAGGATTTACCATAGTTGGCCTGAGTGGTAGTATTAGATCATGCAGCATGATCTGATACTGCCACTCAGTCCATGATCGTATGGAAGGAGAGTATACATCAATTAAAAAAACAGATAAGGAATCTTTGCACCGATGTTCAAGACTTTGAAGTTTTTTTCGAACAAGGGCAACCATACACGTGAGAATAGTTCACATCTGCAGTAGAAAAAATAAATCAACATATTATGTGTCGTTAGGCAAAAGAAAAATTGAACTAATCAAACGCTATGCTACTGCGTTTGGCGTTCTTCTCTCTTCTTGTTCAAATACCAGTGCGGCATGTTATGCAAAAGTTCGAAGAACGCCCAGAATTGGGGGTATTGCCATGCTTAATAACAATTTTAAACCAAACAAACGGCACCGAAGCCTTGCTAAAACTTACACAGGTTAAAGTTGATGAAATAATTAAAATACATATCTACAAATGACGCATTTTAAAAATATTCTCAATTTCAAGCATTTTAAAAACCGCAGAAAACAATTTTACAACAACCTTTAAAAACAATCCGGCGTTGTCGACCGTGATCAAAGTCCAAAGTTCCCGCTTCCGACAGATCAATGGAAAAACTTCGCAACTTTCAATGAATTTTCTATTATTTTTACCCCAACCCTTGGCTTATTAAATTAGCGCTACTGTTTCATACAATGACTGCTAATAAGGTTGCGTTTTAAGACACAATAATATAATTTTCTTTGATGAAACAAAAAACTAGAATGTAAAATCACACACTCACTCAACATTCGGCTAAATTTCATTTTTTTTGTGAAATCAACAAAAGACATTATTCCAATTTTCCGATGACACAGCGACGCAGTAAGAGTATATTGATGTAAGAAAGTTTTAAATGTTTTATTGATTGTTCAAAAATCGCGACATGATTTCGATAAAATTTACATGCGACCAACATTGAAGTAACTACAAAACTAAAAAAATATTTTTTTACATAAATACACGGGTAACTCACGTATACTGTAGTCAGTCCAGTCCGACTCAAGTTTCGATCGCGTCCGGCGATCTTTTTCAGAGAGAGTGCAGCGCGGGTTAGCAGCTCGTTTAAACGAGCTGCGAACGACCGCGCGCGTGTATTTATGTAAAATGTGTAATAACCACGTTAGTTTTCATACTAAAAAATAATCATGAAAATCGATTTACAAATAGCGGAGCTGTCGCGTAGCATATCTGCTAACAAAAATAACATGAAACCGATTTCAGAACGTCCTTTTTTTTTAAATTGATAAAAAGTAATAGGAAAGTACACTCCGCGAGGTATAAGCTGAGCTTTGCATTAGTGTGAGTGATCACCAATCAGGCAGGAGCTTGAAATTTTGTCCGCGAGGTATAGGCTGAGCTTTGCATTAGTGTGAGTGATCACCAATCAGGCAGGAGCGCGGCGAGATAGAATGGCGCTGCGCCTAAGGCCGGTTGTCACACCTACACTATCCATGTACACTCACACAAATGCAAAGCTCAGCTTATGCCTCGCGGAGTGTAAGTGGTTATTTACTTATTTATTTTTATTTATTCATTCAATGAGCACACAAAACAGAATGTATTATACACAAACTATAACATCAGAGTATACTGTACAAAACTGTATTACATTCCAAACTATTTGGGCCTAGAAACAACATTTGTTTACATACATTGGTTTAATGATAATAATATTAAATTACAAATATGAGTGGTTAGCTTATTTTACACATAATAAAGTCACAACAACAATCTTAAGTAAGGTGCATATGCATATTTTTTTAACACTGTGAAAAAAGGAATTCATAGGGACTGCCCATATTCTGAGTTAATTTTGTACAATACGTTACTCGTATAGCCCAGATATACAAGACTTACGCATCTCAGCAAAACGCCATCTCATAAGATTATCGACTATCAAAAAATGTTCAAAGCAAGAGAATATTTTTCTCAAAAAAGCGCATTTTTTCAATGTTAAGACTTTTTCAAGCGTAAGCTTTGCGCGTAGTCGTCACCTTGTCCAAATTAAATATATAGCGACCACGGGGTGTACGATAGAGAGCGTTTGAGATTGTCACGTATAGCTGGATAAAAATAGAGCCTACATTTAATAGCGTCTTCTTCAATAGTCGCCTATGAATCAAATCAATTCCCTCTTCCTATAGAATTCCTCGAATGGCGAGAATTTCCTTTAAAAAGTGCTAAATCACGATTATTAATACGCGAGGTATGTGACTGTTCATTATTCGAGGAAATATGAACTTTGGTGAAAAATCGCTCGAGTTAGCCCTCTTCTCGCAGATGAAGTATCTACTCGTTAATGGTAATGGAAAAGTTTGGAGGGTCGGTTTGTTTGCGAAAAACAACACGAATGATACATTTTTGAAGAGAAAACTTCTTAGGCCGCGTTGGTAGGGGAAAATATTTGACTGACTGACTGACTGACTTGCTAATGTCGGGTGGCGAACCGGTGCACCGGTGGTGAAGCAGGTTGTGCGCATCGATATAAATCGATTTGTTATCGGTATTATGTTATCGTTGGGAAGAGTGAGCTCACTCTTTCCGTTCTAGTTGGTTGCGGTGCACCGGTGGTGAAACAGGTTGTGCGCATCGGTATAAATCGATTTGTTATCGGAATTGTGTTATCATGGGGAAGAGTGAGCTCACTCTTTCCGTTCTAGTTGGTTGTGGGAAGCGGACGCCGGACGTTTTTGCCTACCACTATTCGTTGCCAACAACCAAAATAAGTAGAACCACAGCATACCTCGCCGCTAGCGATTCTAGGGGTCAAGTAGATTGGTTATGTGTAAACTACTTACGACACACATAGAGACGCAGTTTATGACCAATTTCAAGTTACTCAGGGCACATCCATTGGTTTATATCGATGGATCAGGGCACATAAAATTCTAAGTTGTAAGCATTTACTTCTCTCTATACGTCTTATTTTTATTTTCCTAAATGTTGATGAAATCTAATCTGGCGTTCATTAATAACGGGATAGTTGCCGTGGTTACATGTTGGAACAAGTTTCCAAAATTTCAGTGCAGTTTCCTTCGCCGTATTCACAAGGGCTCGCTTCACCATTTTATAAATTCTTCGGCACAAAATTCTACATTACGAGTAAAATAATTTTGTTTACTTTTTGTACATAAATGTACTCTAAAATGTTTTGGCACTAGCAGTAAGTTTTTGAGAGACTAATAAATAATAAATAGATAAGCAGCCCATTTTATGTCATCAGTTTTGGGTCTCGGCGTCTTATGAGAGAGTCCACGATGGCCCAGTGAGGGAAAGCGGATGATCTTGAAAGATTTTTGGAATATGCATGTTTCCCCCCCGTTGCTTTTCTACACCGTAAAATTCAGTAGTGATGACAAACTACTACCTCTAGTTTGTCAACTTGTTGCACTTGGATTTTTTTTATTGAAGTTTAAGTCAGTAGTGGCGACAAAGTTGTACTTCAAAAAATATTCAGTAGTGTAAGGCGCAGGCGAAGGAAATCGTCGTGAGAAACCAGAGTATTCCAAGGAAAGATATACCTTTTGAGGACATAATTTGTAATTTACCAACTTACAATAGGAATGATGACTTGGTCAAAACTATACCATGCTCATTAGTCTATCATGTAGATTATAGAAAACTACTTATCACGTATAAGATGCGTATTTCTTGTTTTATCAAATTATTAAAAATCGTCAAATACACAGGTCATCACTTCTTGAATAGGGAAGTTGTGACGTCACGTCTTCGTAAAAATCGTACAATCGAAACCTCCAAGCACATACATATAATCTTGTGTATCTTCATCATTGTTTGTTTGTGAAACAAAAGTAGACAATATTTTTGTATAATTTAACTGATAGACTATGTAGTTTCTAATTGGAGGGCAACGGTCGTAAGTCCTTTGTAAAGATCGAGAACATAAATTACATATTTATATATTTACATATCTACTAAACAGCAACCTTTGAAAAGTCAGAACTGCATCGAAGCACGTCCTTAAAACACGATATCAAATTATACGTCTCGTCATTGCAGTAACTTTCAAACATTTTATACCATTTCTACTAGTATTCTAGTAGAAATTCTTTGAAAAGAAATTTGCTATTTTAGAGTCCAAATGATCATTAAAGACCACAACAAAAAAGGAAGAAGGAGGTTAAGAATTCAGTTGAATGTTTTTGTTGTATGTATGTTACGTGATAGAATCGATTTTGATGATTCTTTTTTGTTTGGTAGAAATTAGTTTAGATGTGGCATCATATTTATATATAAATTTTATCTAAATCGGAGCAGCGGTTTTTACCCAATTACTGCGTGACGCTAAGGAGTGGTAATGTGTTTATTCAATGTCATAATAATACAAAATTTCCTTACTGGACGACGAAGTCATAGCTTGTTGTGTATTTAGTCGAGTGTTTGAATTTAATTATATCTGTTAAAATTAGTTCGTTTCTTTTTAACCGGCTTAAAAAAAAGTGGAGGTTTTCATATTGGTTGTATGAAAATGAAAAATGAAAAAATGTTAATTGTGACAATAACGAGAGACATAAACAAAAACACAAGATATGGCATGGCACACGTTTCTAACAAGAAGAAAATACAAAAAACACATACATGTTGTGTTAGTGTGCACTGAACCCCACACTAGGGCTACCTGTGTTGTGGGATCCAGGCTTCTCCTAATTTTATACAGTAATAAAAAGACTGAAGAGCCATTACAAAATAAAACTATAAGCATCGATATAAACCAATGGATGTGCTCTCCTAAACTTCAGGCCCGCAGAATTATGTCATCATTGGGAATAGCGAGCTCACTCTATAGAGTGTTTTTTGTATGTATTTTACACTATAGCTCGCATCTTTAATTGTTAATCACAGACAGACTTTAGTTCAGAGGTATTAATTTTATCGAAAGCGGTGTGGTTGTTTTTACATTAGAACAAAAAACTAAAATTTACTTTCATTTATTTAGACAGCACACACACAAAATAAAGCTACATGAAATCATTTTTTATTTTAATTCACGTTATACTGTGTTAACTTTCACTTTCTCACGTGAAGTCAGAAGTAAACCCTAGTAAGTACAGAGTAGGCAAATATAAATTCAAGAATTGAAGCTCGTCAGTGAAGTGAAATTGAAGATTTTTGCAATTCAATGCTGAAAGATGTGCGGTGATGAATTCGCAATATTAGTTCTTTTTGTGTGTCAATTTCGGAGCTCAACGGGGCTAAAACAGATTTTACTTAAAACATTACTTATTAGTATGAATATTATTATGGAAGACATAATATGTTATCATTTTGATGTAAAAGTATTATGTAAAGAATTACTAAATTGCGTATCTTATACGTAATAGAGCATTTTAGGTAAAATGCTCTAATATGTATAATATTACGGCATCCCGTGGTTTTACTTGCTTAGTTCTCGTTTCTGTTCATTTTTGCTATTCGAAAAGTATCCTAGAATGTAATCTTTAACGTAGGTAATTGAAATAAATACCTATCGTACAATGAGTGGTCTGGTCGGGAGAATTGTTGATCGGGAACCAAAATACAAAGCTGTTATTCGGTTGTAAACCCCGCGCACCATTGTCTTTTCAATGTTATGTCAAGGCGGTGAAGGAAACCATCGTGAGGAAACCGACGTCTACCTAGAATCTTTCACGGTCATGTGTCATTTACTTACCCGGACCCGGCCAGCGTGGTGGATTGACTATCTCCTTGCGAGAGAAGACACTGCGTCCCAGTAGTGAAAACATTTAGTGGGCTGCTAATGTTATGCTTGAAATAAAAATGGATTAAATCAAGTAAAACCAGCAATTCTACCTAGTATTCAAATAACAGCATTGTATTCTGGTCTTCCAGTAGCAACAACAACTGGAATGTTCAATGAAGTGAATATTTTTGTACAGCATTTTCAAAGGTTATTTCAAATTTTCCACATTGTGAGATAAGTTTTCTTAAAATAGCTTGCGTCTTATTTTCTTTACAATAAGTATGCAAATTCTCCGATAGCTGCAATCGGCGGTCTTTGACATCCCTTGTCGCGAGGTTCATCGTCTCTATCGTTACAAGAGCTGGTAGCAATTTTTGGGTAGGTATTTGAGGCAAAATAATAAACTCATTATTGCACTAAATGAAACAAAAAAAAAAAGTCGGTATACGGGCGAAAGTTTTGTGACAACGACTTTGAGTGGTAAAATAATTTTACGGAAGGGACGCGTGCCTTTCACTTTTATGTCTGTCTCTCTCGCTCTTAGGCGGGCTAACCATGCCCGAGTGAAAGGGACGCGTGCCTCTCACTCGCTCTCGTTGTGAGCGCATAACGTGAGCGGAGCGTAACGCAATTTCTTGAAGTGTCACCCGGCAAACCAATTTATAAGACGTTGTCACGTCAAAAAATATGGTTGTCCGTAAAGTCGGTTGGTTTACGGACGATAGTGTAACGTGACAACGTCATAACAAAACATTGATAAATGCGGCGCAAGTGCAATGAGCGTAACGGGACATAACGGGACAATTTTCCATGCATGCAGCCGGCGTTCATCTATTTATTATACGTTGTCACGTCAAAATCTTAAGAAACAACAACGTAAAATAGAAAAAATCGTAACAATTAGCGGCTTTATCGATAAAAGCGATCTCTTCCAGGAAGTCTTCTTGGCTGGTGAGTAGCGGGGTAAAAATCAATCTTTCAATTTAAATCACTTGACAGGTAGAAAATCCCACCAGAGTGGTGTGTATTTTTGAGATACTTTTATTTTTTAGTCATAAATAATACCCAATTAAAATGTCAAAGTATACGTATAAGTATACCTCAAATACATTTTTTTAAATCTTTTGCAAAACATATTCAAATTTGAATATAGCCTCAAACAAATTTATTGAAATAGTTTTTTTAGTATGTATTCTTTTTGTCTCGCTATTCACCAGCCAGGTCCGGATCTCCGTATTGCGGGTATAATAGGAGAGGCGTATGACAAGTTTTCTGTTCGCCTAAAATACCTAACCGAAATTTGTAGCCAGCTCTCGGAATATAAGTGCAGCCGCAATAAAGAGCACTTCGCTTTGGAGAACAAACATCGATCAGACGAACCAATACTGATGCGGAGGCTTTCATGCATGGCAATGCTATCAATAGCAAATATTTTCATAACCTACGTTTTTTGCTCAATCACGTCGGAATGGTTGAACGGACCGGATTGAAATACGGAATACAATTGTAGCCTCGAATAGTACATAATATGAAAATTAAGGCGCTGACAAGAGCCAAATGACACATTTTTTAACACAAATTTAGCAAAATGTGTATGGTATGAGATTATAATATTTATATATATGTTATTGTTGAAAATATTTATAAGTGAAGCGTTGTATAAAAGATTTGGAAAAAAACTCGATAGAAAAAAAACGTTAATTTACCTCTTAAGAGCTAGCTTTTAGGCTTATACTATATCTATGTCATTAGTAAACGCACATAATTTTCACAAATATTCTACCGCCAAGCAGTAATGTGCAAACATCACTGTGTTCCGGTTTGAAGGGCAATGTTTCCAGAGAAATTACAGGGCTTAGAGATATAAGATCTTAGACCTCTGGGTGACGAGCGCAGTGCAGGGCTAGGTAATGATTTGGACTCTTCATGTTCCAATAGCTGCGTGTCACTGTGCTGTTATGTGTCAGGCACGTTGCTTTCCATCAGGCACATGTCCCGATCGTCTTGTTCATCCTTAATTAAAAAAAAAAACTTTATTCACATTGTGTACTTACAGAACTTGCACTGATAAATAATAATGAATCATTTTACATTTTGGTAAACAGTAAGCAATTATTATCTAAACCCTAACCCATCTTGTGGGTCTTTTTACCTATATTGTTGTACTACCACACTTAACAGAATTTATGTGCCCGAAAGAATAACGGTTGAAATTACGGGCCTAATGCAGCCGTACCCTCATTCTCATAAAACACCCACTCAGGTACTATACAAGTACATCCCTGAAGGTTCACATTCCAGACTTGACAAAATCAGTTCATAAATTTATCTCTTGCAATTTTATACTGCAGTGCGACGAAATATCATGTTGTATTTTAAGTTTGCAAGATCAACCATGAATAAAATAACCATAGTTACATTATCAAAACATATTTTCATGCAGTACCTTAGAATACCTATGTAGAATCAAGCTGAATAGTGGAAAAAAGTTTTTCTTTAAATGGCATACAAATTATGAAGGCGCAAAATCTTCTTCAAAAATACTAATCTGGAAAACAATTCATCTCAATGGAAATTTACTTTTTTTTGTAATTTACTAATACGTTTCCTAGTAGTGGGACTTCTTTGCAGAGTCTGCCTGGGGAAGTGCCTTTGCCAGTTATTGTAGCGTCAAGCAGTAATATGTAAATATCACTGTGTTTCGTAATAATTCGGACTCTGCATGTTCTAATCGATGTCGGAACTAGTTATGGGCAGGCGTGTTGCTCTAGGTAACAAGAACAAAATTAAAAAAATATATATTTACCCCCGGCTGCCTCAGATTTGTTATCTGTACGACATTCTACTAGTCAAGCCCTTTCATTTAAATCGCTTTTAGTGATAAGACCGCCAGTTGTCTCTCTAGTTTTTACTGTTTTCCAAAATTTTTATGTATCTTTTATGGTGTGAACAATAAAGAATTTTCATTCATTCATTCATTCATTTGATACCCATATTAAGGGAGTTGTGAAAAAATAAATGTATTTCGCCATTTTGTGGTAGCGGTCATCTTGGATTTAAAATTTGTCATAGTGCAAAGTGTTTTACTATTCTAGCCTTTTCGTTTCTTGCTTTCCTTTAAGTTTTTCTTTAATTTTTGAAAATAAATAAAAATCACAAGGCGCGAGGTCGGGGCTATACGGCGGGTGACCCAGTAATTCAACGTTTGATGTCGCCAAATAGTCGATCGTTCGCTTGGCGGTGTGCGATGAGGCGTTGTCGTGGTGAAGGAGGATCCTACTGCGAGGTCTTTTCTCTCGAACTTTTTCCAAGACAAGTGGCAAACAATTGGTAGTGTACCATTCTGCAAAACTGTTTTTTGATCCTCTAACACAATTGTTGCGAAATGACCTATCCTTCCAAAGAACGAGGCCACCATTTTTTTCCCGCACTTCGATCTCTCTTCACTTTAGTTGGCAACTCCTCGAAAGGAAACACCCACTGAGCAGATTGTCTTTTGGTTTCAGGATCATAACAGTAAATCCAGCTTTCGTCACCTGTTAGTATGTTGAACACAGCATTTGAGTCACCTCCGTTAAATCTTTCAATCATTTTACGGCACCAATCCACACGATGGAGTTTTTGAGCCTCAGTCAAATTATGAGGTATCCACCGGGCGCAAAGCTTCCTGACCGCTAAATGTTCGTGTAGGATTTTGTGCACTTGACTCATACCGATACCTAAGCTTGTCCGAATCTGCTGATAGGTCACTCTTTTGTCAGTCTCTATCATACGCCGCACAACACAGATGTTATCTTCAGTCGTCGCCGTAGAAGGCCGTCCCTCACGTAAATCATCAGTGAGATTAGTGCGACCACGTTTAAACTCATTAAACCAGTTGTAAACAGTCGCACGAGATGGGGCTTCATCGTGAAAGGCCAATCGTAGTCTATCATAACTTTCTTGTTGACTTAAATGACATCGAAAGTCATAAAAAATCATTGCACGAAAATTTTCTCGTGTTAAATTCATGTTGACGTGACACAGACAATATTCAATTTGCCGCCAAATCGTAAAACAAATGACAAATGAATGAAGTATATACTCAGTAATATTGGCAAAGAATTCTATTTTCAAATTATAGAATTATTTTTTTATTATATTGTTTATAAGTGGCCAGTTCTAAGAACTTTCAGTTTGACCCTCGTATCCGCACGGATATTACCTTCAAATAAAAAAAAAACCGCATCAAAATCGGCCCATCCGTTTGAGCTCTACGGTGCCACAGACCGACACACACACAGACAGACAGACAGACATCGACGTCAAACTTAGAACAACACTTTTTTTGGGTCGGGGGTTAAAAAAAGTGAAGTTTTTATACTAAAAAGTATCTAAAATTAACATGGTTGTTACACATACATTGGCACTGACAGTGCCAAACGGGCAGCCACCGCGCGTGGTCTATCCTTGAAAAAGGCCGCCGGACGCGGCCGAAACTCGAGTCGGATTGACCGACCGTATATACGTGAGTGTCCCGTTATCCAATTAAATAAAAAGTATCTGTTTGTAGTTTGTTTGACAGCTCCACAAGTAACTGGTGTCTAGTCACGATACGCCCATAAGTACGAAGGTACGTCTTCGCCGACGTGTGGCTAACGGCGCGTTACGTAATGCTCCAGAACGTAGCCTAATGTGCAGCGGAACATCAAGCCCTCACGTGGCTGCCTTCTAAACTATTCAGACACGACTCCTGAGATTTATATTTTGTAGAGACGAGAGTTACACACGAAATAATTTTCTTCCTTTAATTGTATTTTTTAACCCCCGACCAAAAAAAGGAGTGTTATAAGTTCGACGTCGATGTCTGTCTGTCTGTTTGTCTGTCTGTCTGTCTGTCTGTCTGACGGAAAACGGATGGGCCGATTTCGATGCGGTTTTTTATTTGAAGGTTAATATTCGTGCGGATGTTCTTACTCGTAGCTATGTATGGTTAATATCGATTTAAAATATCGATTTCTTCACAACCTACCTCAATATGGGGCAAACGCCACCACTATACACTATAAAAAAAATTCAAGATGGCCGCCACCACAAAATGGCGGATTATATTATATTTTCACTACTACCTCAATATGGGTATCAAACGAAAGGGCTTGACTAGTAGAATACTTTGCACAATGACAAATTTCAAATCCAAGATGGCCGCTACCATAAAATGGCGAAATACATTTCTTTTTTCACAACTCCCTTAATATGGGTATCCAATGAAAGGGCTTGACTAGTAGAATATTGTACACATAACAAATCCCAGGAAGTCGGGGGTTAATCAAAATTTTTAATTTTGTTCTTGTATACCTACTTGCAGCACTAGCGGTTTCACCGCGTAGTTACCGTTCCCATTCCATTATCTATGTGTTACACCTGATTATAATCTAACAATGTGCCGAATTTCGACCTTATCCGTTCAGCCGTTCAGACGTGATTGAGTAACTACCATCCAAACTTTTGCATTTATAATACGAGAAATCATAAATCCGCCCGTAACGTAATAACTAATCAACAATCAACAATTATTATTTTTACTTGTCCTTCTGATTTAGACATTGCCAATTAATTTACTAACTCAGTCACGGATGTTAGGTTATGTTTTTTTATTATATTTGAATGCATGCCACAAATTTTATGCTAAAAAGAACCACCACGTTGAGTTATATTTACAGTGGCTTTCATAGAAAAACTAGTGCCTGATATACTATTTTTCAAACGCGCGTTGGTTGTGGCCGACTTAGTGATTTAGAAGGTAACTTATAATTTCTGAGGCGAATATTGCGACTAAAAAGAAACATGTTTAATTAGCACCCTTATAATAATAGTAGGGCTAGTGGTTGCATAGGGTCGAATTCGAGCATAGAGCATTATTAATCCATTATCAACTTGACAACAAACTTCTAAAATAATCAAAAGAATATGTATCCGTGTGTAGAAATACATGGTACTGTGTGTAATATATTGTATTATTTTAATGATGGTAATCAACATGCCTGCCACATAACAGCACAGCAACACGCAGCTATTGGAACATGAGGAGTCCAAATCATTACCTACTACTGCACTGCGCTCGTCTCCCAGAGATCTAAGATGTTATATCTCTAAGCCCTGTAATTTCTCTAGAAACATTGCCCTTCAAACCGAAATACAATAATGTTAGTAGTCGAATAACTGGCAAAGGTGTGGTACTTCCCAAGGCGGACTCTGCCAAGAGTCCTACCACTACGAAACTATTTGAAGCTGGTAATTATTTACCAGTATTTAGATGACTGGCTTCGAGATATAACCACAGTAACTACTACAATTAATAATACTAGTAAACAACTGTAATAGCTCAAACCAATGCTCAAAATAATACCACATAATTTGCGAGTGTACGCTTCGAACAGATACTAAATACTCGACTTTATTACCTCTAGACACACTGTTAGTGCTACGAAAACTAGCTTCGCACTGAGAGATAAATACTCGTAATACTCCTAAATAATAGTCGTGATACTAAGTACTCTAGAAATATTCTCGCTCGTATATCATCTCACACTACTTCGCTGTAATGTCTAGTATAACGCCAAGGACTAAAGAAGGACATTGGATCATTAGATCACACACACACACATATGCACCCTCTCATACACACATGCCGCATACACACACACACTATTGTGTTCTTTTAGTTTTTACTTTTAGACATAACTAGCTGTACCCTGCCACGCTTCGCTGTGGCACATTGTGATGGAAAAATTAGATAAAAACAATCCTTGATGCGGATCATATTTCATTTCGATCGGTGCAGAACTTTTTGAGTTTTTGAAGCGTACACAAACCAACATAACATTTTTATATAGAGATTTTGCTTAATACACTTCTTTTCTTTCACTGTGTTTAAGCTTACAAAATTATACATAAAAATGTTGTAACTATGTATCAACTGTAAGGGTGGAGTATACTACTCATCCTAAGTTTGCAGGGCTTTGCCCTTTTATTAGGGAGTACGTTTACTCTATTATTAACTTGTGTCAATATTTTATTTTATATATTCTACTACTATTCACGTAAGTTAAAAGTTTACCTCTTTTTAACCAACTTCAAAAAAAGGAGGTTTCTCAATTCGACCGTATGTATGTTTTTTTTTTTTTTATGTGTGTTCGCGGATAACTTCGTCGTTTATGAACCGATTTTGATGATTCTTTTTTTGTTGTAAAGAAGATATTCCAAGGGTGGTTCCATGATAAGGAAACCAGGATCTGATGATGACATCCTAGAGAAATCGAGGAAAACTTTTTTACTTTATAAGATTTCCGTTGAAAGTCGGTTCTTTTTTGTTAAAATTATTATGAATAAACTTTTTAATTTTTATTCATGTAAAATTGTTTGAACGAATCCTATTATACCTATTTATATTATAAACAAGCCACGCTCTGTGGTTTCACCCGCGTTCCTGTTACTTTTCCTATGTGTTAATTCACACTAATCTATGTACCGAATTCAAACTCAGTCCGTTCAAGCGTTTCGACGTGATTGAGCAACAAACAACCAAAAATTCAAGCTTTCGAATTAGTAAAACTAAAATACAAAGTAGTAAACTACGCTATATACATAACTATGCACTTACACTAAGCACATCTGATTTATCCATAGACCTAAAGGTCTAAAGATAATCAAGATGTGCAAGCCCACTAACATTCGGAAGCATGCCCAGCATGCTGGCGGCATTACCACGCTGAATAGCGATGCTTATGCGTCGGGCCAAATAGACGTCAGCATTTTGGTCACGCATCGCGGCGACCAAGTGCTCGGAAAGGCTTTTGAAGGTGAGGTGAGTTCCGGCCCCACTGGCCCAATGTCTCAACCCCAAAGGGCTCAAATATGTAACCACTTCAAAAGAATAACTGACACAACACTATCATGAAGGTAGGTAAACAGGTGACGTCACACGTCTCGCTAAACATGATCAGTCGAACTTTATGATGATTGCTCTTCTCTAGATTGTTTCACAGAACACATGTGGGTGGATTTGCGTATATTTGTGTCGCAGCCGCGTAACCAAACTAGCTTGTATAGATTCACTTACTTAGTCTCGTAACTGCAAAGTGAACCACTTTGGTGAACAATATGAATAGTCCAAATGATCAATTACCTAAAACGTTCAACACACGAGTCCTAAAATCAGAGGAAATGACGTAAAACTAGTGAGGAGGGACATCGCATCACAAATCACCGATCATATGGCGATGTAGGCTCCTCCCCACTACTTTTACGTCATTTCCTCTGATTTCAGGGCTCGTATGTGGAGCGTTTAACACTGCACAGCGTTCGTCACCCAAATAATGTAAGCATCTATTTTTCTGTGTGCCCAATATTATTTTTCGTAACATTACCCTTGAAATCCGTTCAATACACACTTACACCCTTTCGCCCTAACAATATCTAGTGTAATGGTTATTGTTATTTCTTTTTAATTTGGAATAAAGTAAAGTTTAAAAGCACTTATGGAATAACCCTTTGAGAAAAACAAAGTAGACCATATAATTATTTTTAAAAGAATTCATCTTAAAAATTACACTCTCTTTTAATAAAAACCGATAATTAGTTACTTTGCGTATAAAAGCCAAAGCAATTACTTGGTGTTAATGAATATTTTTATGAAAAGACTTTAAAAGTAATTTTTAGTACAAAGTTAATGCGTCTTTTAAAACAAATCATATTGAGCTTTTTTCAGTATTGCCGCTGGTTTTGATATCTTGTCATTACCTTAGCTTAATATGCTCATTATAAATATATTGAGAGAATCAAGGATATAATACACATTGACTAAATGCAGACTCATGACTCAATATGCCTGCTCATAGCAACACAGTGTCACACACCTATTGGAACACGAAGAGTCCAAATCATTACCTAACACTGGACTGAGCCCAGAGCTATAATAGTAGATTATGACACAAGTGTGTAAAGTTGGTGACGGTAATCATCAATACACACGTGTGTCATAGGTACGTCGTTTTTCAACACACAATTGTGTAAATAAATAAATAAAAATAAAAAATAAAATAAAATAAAATTTATTTCAATAACATAGATCTTAACTATATAATATTTTCTTAAAGCTATACATAGGTATATTAATTTTATCAGCCTGAACTAGGTAGAACCTGTGTTTCAGGCGCGAAAATTGCTTATTTTAACTAAGAGTTACATTATCGAAGATAATAAAACTAAACAATAAAATCGGTATATATATGAACTACTTTGCTTATTAAAAAGATAGGTATGAAATTAACTATTTTATAACTAATATCAAATGTTCATATGACAGTGTTAGCAAATATTCACAGACAGTTTGTTTACAGTTATAAAAATTTTGGTCGTAAATAGATAGCAATCTATTTAGTCGATTGTATAGTATTGGACCAAGAAATATGAAAAATCTGCTTGTGAAAGCATGTTTTGTCTGTGCCAGTGAGCTACATACGATATCCTTACGTCTCTTGTTAGTAATCTCAGTGCAGTAGGAAAGATTTTTGTGCTGTTTTAGTGTCGTGTTCAAAATAAATAGTTGTCTTACTGATAGAATGTTGTATGATTTATAGAGCTGTTTCGTAGAGAAGAGAAAGGGACGAAATGTTGCGACCTTCAGAATGGCTCTTTGTGCTCTTTCTACAGAAAGCATTAACGTCTTAGTAGCACCTCCCCATGATGTAATACAGTATGTAATTATTGATTGGCTCAGAGCTTTATACACTTGCTTTATTAATTTAGTTTCTACTATATACCGTAATATTTTGAACACATAAATCAACTTACGAAGTCTGTTTACTAGGTTTTTGATGTGTAGCCGAAAGGACAGTGTGTCATCAATAATAACACCTAAATATTTGATGTCATTTGCTCTTTCTATGGTTGGGCAGTTGTCTAGACAGGCTGTAGGATTTGTGCACGTGTGTGCATATAGATGCTGGTTAGTTGTAGATTGCTTAGATTTACGCATAGAAAAGTACATGTATTTTGTTTTATCCGCGTTAAGTGTTAGTAGATTATTTGTTAGCCAATTATTTACCTTATCAAAACCTCGCTGAGCAAATTTGTGCAGTTCTATCTTGTTTGGGGCAGAAAATAAAATTGCAGTGTCATCAGCATATGACAGTAATTTGCCATGTTCCAGATTTAAACTGCAAAGATCGTTTATATAAATCAAAAAAAAGGGTAGAACTGAGGGTCCCGCCTTGAGGAATTCCGAAATTAGTGCTTTTCTGTTCATCGCTGACAACGTTGCCTATTCTAACACATTGGGTACGGTCGCTTATGTAGTCTGTGAAAAGCTTAAGCTGCATTCCCCTTACGCCTATTGCTCCTAGCTTTTGTAGTAAGAAAGGTACATATACTGTATCATAGGCCTTGGCCAAATCTAGGAATACAATAATAAAAATAATAATAAAAAACATTTCAACAATGAAAATGAGTAGTTGAAAATGTTTCGTTATGGCGGGAAAAATAATCAGTTGCCAAAAAATGATGCACTAACGACGGCAACCAGCCACAGAAAAAAAGTTTCTTTTTATTTGTCTATCTGCGTATAGCGTTTTAGCCACGATAAAAAGGTGGGATTTAAAGTTTTCTTTTACAAAGAAAATAAAATTTAATATTTGAATGTAATAAACTCTGATTGAGTGTCATTTTGAGTTTAATTTTTAAACACGACACGAGTTGAATTTATCAATTTAAATACGAAATTTCATGAAGTGACCAAGCAATAGCTAAAATAATTCATTCGTTCTATTGAACACGATCTTTTTTAATCGAAACTTTTTTAGAACAAAGCAACTTATCCAATAATAAAAGCATAGATTTCGAATTTTTTTGTTACGCAAATTCGACGTCTTTCAATAAAAGTCACAGTTTGATTGTAGGTGTCATTATATGCCTAATTGCGGTGAAATTAGTGCCACTTTATGAGCAAGTGTGTTGAAAAATGATTTATATAATATATATAGTCAGTAACAGTTGGCTGGCATGACGGTTACCATTAGGTGAATGTCCAGCTCGTCTCATCACATAACAAGCACAAAATTTTGAGTAACCCCTGACTACCTCAGATTTGTTATCCGTACAACATTCTACTAGTCAAGCTCTTTCATTTGTTACCCATATTGAGGTAGTAGTGAAAAAAATAATATAATTCGCCATTTTGTGGTGGCGGCCATCTTGGAAATGATTTTTTTCTAGTGTATAGTACTCTACTAGTCAAGCCCTTTCATTTGATATCCATATTGAGTAGGTTGTGAAGAAATATTTTGTCCGCCATTTTGTGGCGGCGGCCATCTTGAATCTATATTAACGAAACATAGCTAAGAACATCCACACCGATGAAATTAACTTTCAAATAAAAAAACCGCATCGAAATCGGATCATCTGTTTGAGCTCTACGGTGCCACAGACAGAAAGACAGACAGACAGACAGACAGACATCGACGTCAAACTTATAAAACCCCTTTTTTTGGTCGGGGGTTAAAAATACAGTTTAGTAGAATAGTGTGAACGTATTTTGTTATGAATATAAACACGATTTGAATACTAGCTGGTATTCAAACGGTTGATCCGGAAACTTTCCTTGTTGGTTATGTGGCGAAGGTTACAGTTGCCTCAAAGCCTCAAAATATTAGAGTTTTTTTTCTTTTCTTCTGTGATTCTTTGACGAAGTTCTAGGAAAAACTTTCTTATTCTTTATGAAAGATGTTTAGGATGACTCTGAAAAGGTATGTTTTCAATTTCGTATTTTTATTTTAGTTTAAGTTTTACTAAACTATTAACTCAGTGTTTACAGTTTAATGAAAGTGTTGTTTTACAGTTTAGTGAAACTTCCCAGCAAAGTTCCAGGGCTTAGAGATACAATATCTTAGATCTCTGGATGACGAGGGCAGTGCAGTGCTAGGTAATGATATGGGCTCTTCATGTTCCAATAGCTGCGTGTCACTGTGCTATTATGTAGCAGGCATGTTGCTTACCACTAGGCAAAAAAAAAACATATGTTTTTTCCCTATTGATTCGATTTTTTTTCTTCACGATCGCGTAGGTACACGACGGACGTACGTGGACTCCGATTACGGATTTCAAATCGTCAAAGTCACTTCGCCTCTTACACCGCGGCACGCGACGCGACGACCGCGCGCTCTCGCCCTCCCTCGGTGTCCCCCGGCGCCTGGACCGCCATCTCACCTGATGTCAAGCGACAATGAAGTCTATGACACGGAGCGCGCTTATCTAGAAGAACAACATTATAAATTTTGATTTCCCTCGACTACCTCGATTGGTAATTTGTACAACATTCTACATACTAGTCAAGCCTTTACATTTGATACCCATATTGAGGTAGCAGTGAAAAGAAATAATGTATTTCCCCATTTTGGGGTGGCGGCCATCTTGGATTTGAAATTTGTTATTGTAAATAGTATAGTCAAGCCCTTTCGTTTGATATTCATATTAAAGTAGGTTGTGCAAAAATATTATGTCCGCCATTTTGTGGAGGTTTGAGGTTTTGTGGAGGGCCATCTTGAATCGATATTAACTTAACATAGCTAAGTATATCCGCACGGAAATTAAACTTCAAATAAAAAAATATTTGAATCAGCCCATCTGTTTGAGTTCTACGGTGCTACAGGCAGACAGACACACACACAGACAGACAGACATCGACGTCAAACTTATAATACCACTTTTTTGGTCGGGGGTTAAAAAGAAACCAATTCACTCTCGATTTGAAGACACCAAGATTGTAATATTCGGAAAACCTCACTATGGCAATGCTTTCCACAAACTGGACTGGACGTTCTTATCACAAAAGTAGAGAAAAACCACTTCGTTCGAGTTTTAGGAATGTCAAATGTGAAAATATGTCGCTTTTTCGATCTACAAGCAATTCAATAGAACAAAGGACGTCGTGGTATTAGATCGTGTATATCAGTGACACACTCTCCGAAGTGTATGCGATGAAAAAACCAAAGTTATCAAATATTATTGTTTTTAAAGTTTCGCGATTTGAACACAAAATGTTTATAAAGTACCTACGGGGGTTAATCACGAATAATTCATTGTCTAAATACCTCGACGTTTCGGCAGCGTTACAACCGCCGTGGTCACGAGAAGAGTAAATCTCAATCAAATATTGTTTTAAAAGTTTCGCAATTTGAATATATAATTATGATTTGTTTAATGTATCTATTTGTATTATACGTTAAAATAAACACTAAGCTTTCAAATGCAATCATTAAAAATATATTATATTTGCTATTTTAACTTAAATTCTCTGTAGAACTTTGCATTTTTCAGAACGAAAAATAGCGTAAGTTTGTGTTGCCTACATACATACTATCCATTTAAGTTTTTAATCAAATTTCAGATTGTGATATTTTCAGTTCTTACGACTTAAACTCAGCAGCAAACATCCAAATATCAAAAAATATTAGATATAAGAAGATTTCAGTTTTAATTTTGAATAATTGCTGATCCGAGTAACATTATCTATGGTCCAATGTCTATGATTTGCTTTCTTTCTCGTTGCCAGGTGTGTCTTTGTGCTACATTTAAAGAATATAATAAGTTTTATTTTATTAAACTCAAGAAGTGTGATTTAATAAGAAACCTATATACTAACATAAAAATATCTTCGAAAATGTTTGTTCGTTTAACGATAATTTTGTATTTTTTAACGAAAAATTAAGGAAAATACGAAACAAATCCAATCATGACTCGATTTGCCTCAGGTGATCGATGTGAACTGAAAGCCTTCCCGAGAGTGCCTGAGAGGCCCCATTCACATAAAACACTCTTTATGTAAAGTATACAATGTAAGTCTTTCTCATTTTCCTAGTCAAATGAGTATGTATTTGAAGTACTGTTTAGGTACCTTGCACTTTTTTTATAGGACTGCTCGAAGTTCGAAAAACCGACATCGTTTCATGGTTGATGTTATAAAAACTGAGCATGTTTATGTAGTCCATAAACAACGTCTTTGGATCGTCTGTCTGTCTGTCTGTCGTGTTTTTCGAGCTACGTGACCGGTAATAAAGGCAAGATCAGTTTCACACTCGTCGAAATGTATCCGATAAAAAACCGACACCCAAAGGGTAGAAGGTCCCTATTACCAAATTTCCACAGTCCGTCTGTCTGTCTGTTTGTGTGTCTGTCCGTCTGTTACCAGTCTGGATCTCATGATCTCATTATAGTTGAAATTTTCATAGATGGTGTATTATTTTTGCTACAAATATTATAAAACAGAATGAAATGAATATTGTAGGGAATCCCATACAACAGGCGAGATTTTTTTTAATTTTTTTCTTATATATAACTCTGTAATGACACGGAACCCTTCGAGTGAAAGTCTGACTTACACTTGGCCAGTTTTTTGAAAACCATTTCCACTTTAAGCCCACCGGTTGTAACACTAGTTATTATTGTTAATTTTCCCGTGTTTGTTTTGGTGTGTATGTCCTATCCGTGGCTTTATAGTCGTATAAAAAAAAGTCGGACGTAGTCTAGCTAAAACAAAAACTGTGTCTATAGAGTCGGCCAGTGCACTGCCACATACATCAGACGGTCATTACGCGCGCAAACTTTTATGAATATGTGCGTGTCAGCCTGTCACAAACAGGCTAGACACAGCTTTACTGGCCGACTCTATAGACACAGGTTTTGTTTTAGCCAGACTACACCCGACTTTTTTATATTATTCAGTCCATGTCTCAGATGGTTTAGCCTTAACTGAAATTTACGGCAAAATCCTACTAATATTATAAATGGGAAAGTTTCGATGTTTCGATTTGTTGTTTTAATGTTCTCAAAAACTTTCTGAGTTCAAAAAAACTTGTTTTTTTTGTTTGTGGTCGATTACGTCGGAACTTCAGAATGGGTCGGGTTGAGATTTGAAACATATAAATATTATAGTCTGTTATAGCACATAAGCATTTTTATTACAAGATATTAAATAAATAAATAAATAATATTGGTGGACAATTCACAGCACTATCTGACCCCAAACTAAGCAAAGCTTGTACTATGGCGGCCAGATAGCTAATATGATACAAATATAGTTTTATGTATATACTTATTAAGCTATTGCATAGCTTTTATCGCGGGCCTGGGGACCGAATTTTAGTGATCGTGCATCTCTTTCTTATGTTCACAAGAAAGAGGGATGGAAGACCGTAACGCCGTCCTCCCCACTCGGTTCGACTTTGAATCTTATTTGTGTTAGCTTTACAGATTAAATGCTCTTAGCAGTGTTGCCAACTTAACGGGTTTCCCGTGATATTTTTTATGGTAAACAAATGTCACTCTTCAAAATAAAAGCAATTCCGAAAAATTGTTAACATCCCTGTTACTTATGTTGATAAAAATGCATGCAACATGCAAGAGCTTTACCGTGGCAGTCTCCGAGTGCCACACTTCTTTTTTATACATAGAAACACCTAGACACAGTGCAAATATTTGAATTCATCACACAAACATTTGCACTGGGTGGGAATCGAACCCACGACCCTCAGCTTCGCAGGCAGAGTGACTACCCACTAAGCCACGAGGCCAGTCTAAACAAACAATCTATTAATAACGGAAACTGACCGCGTAAAACCGCGGGCCACTGCCACGGTGAAATAAAGAGCACATCTACCTCTGCCTACATACTTTATATCTATTACCCATTGTGAACACGCCTTAAACGTGCTCTCAAAATGTCAGGGGTCAGCCCGAGGCTTGGGCTCTAATTGGGTCTATCTGTTATTACAGCTATAACATTAAAGTTTAGCAGAGAGCATAGTGCGCTAGGTCTACGGATTCATTTACTCTGCTGTTCAATTTTCTTTGTAGTTTTAATTAAGATATAGATTAGTACATACATTTTAATTTTGACACTTATTTGTACGATACCTATTATCGTACAATTAAAGTTCAACTTAAACTTTAAAAATGTATACTCTTTGTATGCTTTTTTTTTTTTTTTTATAAAATTGACGTGTAAATTGTACATTTATCAATAAAGAACTTTGATAAGTGTGATGTGTGAACAAAAGTAGGATCATAACTTTTTTTTTTATTTAAATTAGCCACTCCACAGACTCCGGGGTTCGTGATCTTTGTCATTTCAATTATATATTATTATTTTTTACACATATTTTGGATAAGGAGAAGAAGAGGAAAATAGGAGGGAGTTGGGTACATTTAAAATCTAATTCTAGTGCTCGTCTGTAGAGCCGATCACTACCGGTTGGGATTCCGCTAGTAATCGACTCGACATCGAGTGTTTGCCTAATTGCCTTTTGCCATTTGCCTAAGCTGCCTCCTCCCGGCCCAGAGCCTCCACAACGGCCGCATTTCTGTCCCTGATGGCCATCTGTAGGTTGAAATCTCGGATGGTCTTTGATGATGCAGCCCACGCTCGCCGCACGAACCGACCGATGGTGTCGTCGGTGTCGTCAGCGTAGTATGTGAAGGTCCCCGTGTGCCGTGAGATTGCAACTACCACATGGGGCACGCTCTCGTGCAGTTTCATGTTTGCCTTGGTTTTGATTGCGATTACCGACTCGTATGTTAGTCCCTGAGCTTCATGGATGGTAAGGATGCGTGACCCGGTGCCTGACCCATAACCCTGGTTTGTCAGGGTCGCCTTCTCCTCTTGAGTGTGAACTAAGAAGAGGGTGTTTGGTAGGTTGTTGGGTATTTGCGCTCCCTTATATCTTCTCTGCTCTAGGGACTTTATACGGGGCGCTGAGGAGTACATACCGGAGTATATTTCCCTCAGCGCATATGCGACGTCCATTGGGTTTCGATGTGTGGATCATAACGTTAGTAACACTATTGGAGTAAAAATGGTTTACGTAAGCAAATAATTTATTTACTCGGATTAAAAAATATGATTTCAATTTCCAAATTAAATTCAGACACTAGATCAAATTTCATAAGAATGTATCACTTCGTCGTTCAAATACATGAAAGCAAATTTTAGTTTTTGTTCATGTATCAGAAACACACACATTGATTTCGGTAACAGTTATATGATCTTTGAACTTTGATATATGAAACAAAATAATAACCATCAAAATAGATTCATAATTGGCGGTGATATCGTGTAACATTTATTTATTTATTTATCAGCACCGTTATAGACAACGACTTACACTAATGAGAGTTAAGCTAGACCAAGTACAATGAACATTTTAATTGATTATTTTAAGATAGTGATATTATTCTTACATGATATAAAAATCAACTGTCAATAGCAAGACCCATACAAAATAGAAAAACAAAAGAAACAAAAACAAAATTAAAAATTTTGACTAACCCCCGACTACCTCAGATTTGTTATCCGTATAACATTCTACTAGTCAAGCCCTTTCAATTTGATACCCATATTAAGGGAGTTGTGAAAAAATAATATAATTCTAACATAATTCGCCATTTTGTGGTGGCGGCCATCTTGGATTTGATTTTTTATAATGTATAGTATTCAACTAGTCAAGCCCTTTCATTTGATACCCATATTGAGGTAGGTTGTGAAGAAATATTTTGTCCGCCATTTTGTGACGGCGGCCATCTTGAATCTATATTAACCAAACATAGCTAAAAACATCCGCACAAATATTAACTTTCAAATAAAAAAAAAACAGCATCGAAATCGGCCAATCCGTTTGAGCTCTACGGTGCCACAGACAGACACACACACAGAGACAGACAGACAGACAGACAGACAGACACACACACAGACAGACAGACAGACAGACATCGACGTCAAACTTATAACACCCCTTTTTTTGGTCGGGGGTTAAAAAGAAAACATGCAACACATAAATAAATAAAATAAATAAATAAAAATTTCTTTATTTGCGCATATGGGTATACATTAGAGGTGATAGGATACAGAAAAAAAAGAGCTCCACATTCTGCCTTTCGGCATGCAAAAACACTAAATACATTAACTTGCATAAAACAACTTGAAATTATTTGAAAAAAGATATATTAAAAATAGGCATATTTGTCAAGGTGATTTTCAATTAATGTCAAGATTCACAATATATTTTGTATGTCAGAATTATAAATTGTTTCTCATAAAAGTAACGTTCAGTAACAAAAACATGACAACATGTGTAGGTAAATATGTATAATCATTCCATGTCAAGTTATGATAAGTTTATAAGATTTATCATTTAAGTACTCTTCAACACTATAGTAAGCCTTCTCCACGAGATAATATTTAAGCTTGTTTTTGAAAGCGTGTTCTACATTTATGTCAAGCAAATACTTAGGTAGATGATTATAGATAATAGGAGCCATACAAACAACACTACTGTTAAGCAGGGTAGTTTGGTTTTTGGAATATTTACTTTATGTTTGTTCTTTTACTTAGAACATTAGAATACAGGTCTGAATTACTGCACAAACACCGCACATTCATAAATGTACAGACAAGGAAGCGTTAGTATGCGTAAACTTATAAAATGTGTTCTACAGCTATCAGTTTGTTTAAGCTTGCATATAGCCCGGACACATTTTTTTTGTGCTTTGTAAGCTGCTTCTTTGTGAAAAACACAAACAAGAACAAAATTAAACATTTTGATTAACCCCCGACTACCTTAGATTTGTTATCTGTACAACATTCTACTAGTCAAGCCCTTTCATTTGATACCCATATTAAGGGAGTTATGAAAAAAGAAATGTAATTCGCCATTTTGTGGTAGCGGCCATTTTGGATTTGAAATTTGTCAAAGTGCAAAGTATTCTACTAGTCAAGCCCTTTCGTTTGATACCCATATTGAGGTAGTAGTGAAAAAATTTATATAATTTGCCATTTTGTGGTGGCGGCCATCTTGGATTTGAAATTTGTTATAGTGTATTATAGTACTCTACAAGTCATGCCTTTTCATTTGATACCCATATTGAGGTAGGTTGTGAAGAAATATTTTGTCCGCCATTTTGTGGAGGCGGCTATCTTGAATCGATATTAACCAAACATAGCTAAGAACACCCGCACGGATAGTAACTTTTAAATAAATAAAACTGGCCCATCCGTTTGAGCTCTACGGTGACAGACAGACAGACAGACAGACAGACAGACAGACATCGACGTCAAACTTATAACACCCCTTTTTTTGGTCGGGGGTTAAAAAACATTTTTGAACTTTATAAACATTATGTGTTCAAATCACGAAAGTTTAAAAACATTTTGAAGTTGGTTAATTTTCTAAACTTCAATTATGTTTGACTGAGTCTCCGCTCTGCATTACATGCTGGCGACACGAACCCATGAGAGTGAAGACTTGAACTCAAAAAAGTGGCAACTTTTTTTTAAATAAAAATTACGAGAGGAGCAGTACGTGTGCCTGATGGTATGCAACATGCCTGCCACATAACAGCACAGTGACAACTTATGGTAACAAGCGATTTGGATAACTCAGTATTATTCTATGAATCCGCACGAATTGGAAAAGAACCAAATGATTAAACATTTTTAACTGAATTTTCAACGAGAAAATAAAATAAAAAAGAGTTTAATTTTAAAATCAAATTCAGACGAAACTTCAACATATTTTTTTTTTTTTGAATCTACTTACTAAATATCAAGTCATCCATTAGCAAAGTACACTCCGCGAGGTATAAGCTGAGCTTTGCATTAGTGTGAGTGATCACCAATCAGGCAGGAGCTTGAAATTTTGTCCGCGAGGTATAGGCTGAGCTTTGCATTAGTGTGAGTGATCACCAATCAGGCAGGAGCGCGGCGAGACAGAATGGCGCCGCGCCTAAGGCCGGTTGTCACACCTACACTATCCATGTACACTCACACAAATGCAAAGCTCAGCTTATGCCTCGCGGAGTGTAAATGTCTGTTAATTGTTATTATTTCAAAAACAACCGCACCAAATTCGATAACGATAAATTTATTTAGAACCTTTGGACTAAGATTTACGAAACAAAAAATAATCATTAAAATCGAGTCATAATTGGTGAAGCTATCGAATCACAACACTTAGAAAAAACGAATTGAAAACCGCCTCTTTTTGTGAAGACAGCTAAAGAATACTTACTTTAAATCGCTTACTTACTTAATTACTTGAAATCGCATTTTGCCACAAATTACATAACTCCATTTTACGAAACATTCACAAATTAAATTCTTTGTGCGAAATTTAATCATGCATATTCTGTTACTAATTTGCTATAAGTTACATTTGTTTTTATTCGTTCTCTTTTTAATGCGGTCATGACACTCAGGACCAATTTCATCAGGTTTGTCTTTATATTTTAATTTAACTCAGAAATTTTGTCAAAGTTGAATTATGAAAAGTTAAGTTACTATTATTTTGATAAATGTGTAAGTTAGGCTCGTTTGTGAGACTTTGTCTTAGGTACAAACAAGCCTAACTACTAATATTACTTTGACTGATAACTATCTTGGATAATTTTCAACTTACTCGTAAGTTATGTACAAAACATAAGACTTTTTACTGATAAGTAAAATAATTCACATGTAGCTGATTTCAAAGGATAGAAAGGACATCAAGAACTGATACGTGATGTAGGCATTGTAAAATG
The DNA here is from genome assembly GCA_017562165.1 of Ectropis grisescens. Taxonomy (NCBI): domain Eukaryota; kingdom Metazoa; phylum Arthropoda; class Insecta; order Lepidoptera; family Geometridae; genus Ectropis; species Ectropis grisescens. The sequence continues at coordinate 26,840,638 of CM029788.1, forward strand.
GCACTGTAAATACTACAGGTCTGAATGAAAAAAAAGACTCGTGTAAAATAAACGAGTATGATTAATAGAAAGACTTTTATGTTAACTTTAACAATGTTTCATCATTTATTCCACATACATATAATTTAAAATGTAATATGTATATGTTTGTGATGTTAATTTTAACAATATTTTATCGTGTATACAATAGGTACCTACATATAATTTCAAAATATCATTTGCATGTTTGTGTGTCTTGTCATAATTTCTAAGCGCGTCAAAAATGGTATAATTTCAAGAGGTGCGCCATCTTGGGTCATCCGCCATATTGAATTTAGAATAATGTTGTATAGCTAACTAACCACACTCTAATTAATCATACAAACACAACATCTAGGTAATCTTCATTCTTCACTCAAAATTAAGCCATTCTGTCTTAATTATTTAATAGATAAGTTTATGTTAAATTTAAATAGTTATTAATATAATCCTCGAACTGTGGTTAATAGCTATTACTCTAGCAGAATGTTCTAAGTACATTAAATTGCATTTTACAGACAACTTTGGGATACATTGCATTTAAAATAGATCATAATGTATTGTTGAAATTGTATTAATGAATAATTGAATTATTAATAACCTGTGACGGACTGGTGGAGAGAACATCTGCCCCACAATCGTGATGTCACAGGCCAGGGGAAATTGTTTATTCCAGAAAATAACGAGAACGGAAAATGCGCGGGTTTAACCGAGGGCGTTGCGTAGATCACATAAAACGCTCGTCACATACCTATAATGTGTAGCAAAAAAATGATAGGACAAACTGCGAATCAAGTCTAAACCCATAGAGGTTTAAACTTGTTTCCATTTCCAAAAGATACCGGCGCTTCACTCTCGATCTAAAGACACCAACATTATAACCATTGGGAAAAACCCACTCATGCAACACATTTCACAGTCTTTATTTGACTGGCCTCGTGGCTTAGTAGGTAGTAACTCTGCCTACGAAGCCGAGGGTCGTGGGATCGATTCCCACCCAGTGCAAATATTAGTGTGATTCAAATATTTGTACTGCGTCTGGGTGTTTCTACGTATAATAAGTATGTATTTACAAATATATAAGTATTATATCAGCTATCTGGTTGCCAAATTACAAGCTTTGCTTACATTTACTATTAATATTAAGTTTGGATATACTACGTATAGAGTTAGATTTTCCGCACGGTTCCTTTGTGTCAATCGTAATCAGACGATATAAATACTTTCTGTGGCAACAGAATGATGTGCCGCAACAAAAGTATGACATTTCCACAAAAGTGAAAAGGCAAGAAAGATGCTACCTGAGCTTTCGGTGGAAAGCGTTTGTACCAACTCTATACGTAATATAATATGTAAACTCTTTGATGTAGACAAATACGAGTACAACGTGGTGGATTTCCCCCATCAATATTTGAACAGTCCATTCTAACACTGATGTAGACTTCATCACCCAAGGTCTCTTTCCCTCAGTACGGTAGATCACGAGATAATACGACTCAAAGTTTGACGTTAATTTCCCACCAAATCACCATCTTCAATGTAGACTTCATCACCCAAGTTCTCTTTCCCCTTAGTACGGTAGATCACGAGATAATACGACTCAAAGTTTGACGTTAATTTCCCACCAAATCACCATCTTCAATGTAGACTTCATCACCCAAGTTCTCTTTCCCCTCAGTACGGTAGATCACGAGATAATACGACTCAAAAGTTTGACGTTAATTTCCCACCAAATCACCATCTTCAATGTAGACTTCATCACCCAAGTTCTCTTTCCTCTCAGTACGGTAGATCACGAGATAATACGACTCAAAGTTTGACGTTAATTTCCCACCAAATCACCATCTTCAATGTAGACTTCATCACTCAAGTTCTCTTTCCCCTCAGCACGGTAGATCACGAGATAATACGACTCAAAATTTGACGTTAATTTCCCACCAAATCACCATCTTCAATGTAGACTTCATCACCCAAGTTCTCTCTCCCCTTAGTACGGTAGATCACGAGATAATACGACTCAAAATTTGACGTTAATTTCCCACCAAATCACCATCTTCAATGTAGACTTCATCACCCAAGTTCTCTTTCCCCTCAGTACGGTAGATCACGAGATAATACGACTCAAAATTTGACGTTAATTTCCCACCAAATCACCAGCTTCAACCCTAACGCAATACAGCTGACAAACGACCTTGCCGCCAACGCCGCGATGTCGTACTAAAATTCCGTGCTGAGATCTGGCCGTTAAATAAAATAACACACAAACAATTATTTTTTTTATAGCAACATTATTTTCAACTTTCATGTCTTATTTTGACATATATGATTCAAAACTTAATGTAGATGAACGACCATAAATATTGTTACACCTTTCTGCAGCATTTTATAGAATACAATCTTAAAAATGTATGCCTTAGCAACACGAAAAAAAATCCGGTGAACCAGTAAACTCGTTTATTGTGTTCAAGTGTCATTAATCTTGCTGAATTTATCGCGACAGTAAAAACCGACAAGTGCCAGTTGGTCTCCCGTGAGAGAGAAACGTAGGTACCTATTTGTGTGTTATTGAATTGGGCCAAATGCTTATGTCATTGTTAAAAGTGCCACCCACGCCCTGCGGTGCCGCGGTTTACCTGTTGTTCACGATACTATTCGGATACATTTCCGAAAGTGTGCAACTGATCTGCATATCTAATATCATCGTGATCTTTTTTTTTCTAATGAACTGCTTATAGCTCGGTAAAGCGACATCGTTTCATGGTTGGCATTCTAAAGACTCAAATGAAAAAGTTTGACTTTACTTTTGTCACAAAAATAGGTCGTGGAACGCGGTGCTTGGGTGGGGTTTTCCCGATAGATACAATCTTGGTTTTTCTTCTTGGTATGCGCGCTCCGTCGTAGACCGCATCGTCGATCATGGAAGCCAGTTGCGCATTCCACGAAATGTATCCGATAAAACACGGACAAGCTAGAAATTTTGCTTTTCAAGTCTTTGCAGCCTTTTTCGAACGTGTGTGTCGTGTCAGCATGGTGAATTACAACGTTGAATCTCTCCTTGAAAGATAAGGCCCCGAGTCTCAGTAGTGGCAAAATTTAGTGGGCTTCTTATGCATAAGCCTTGAATAAATGTTTGAAACACGGTGTTTTTGTTTGTGTTTGTTTTGCAGCTGCGGTTAGTGTATGCCGGTGACTCCTACACTGAAATAAGGTTTGCAATCGGACCGCAAAATGTTGAACGTAAGCCGATTCGTCAGATTCTAGCGACAAAAGTTAAGGTTTTATAATCTATTTTCGTTGAAAAAACAAAAACCTGAATTCAATAAAGAAAAAAATTAGCATCGATTAAATTAGCATAAGTTGCAATTACTAATTCATCCAGATCAACGAAAGTAAATTTCACTTTTTTATTCATATTTCAAAAATAGTTACACCGATTTCGATAAAATTTACACGGAACCACCTCTATTATGAACCTTTAAATCTATGATCTATCAAATAAAGAACCATCAAAATTCAATCACAATTGGCGAAGCTGTCGCATAACAATACAAAAAAAATTGGTTGCCTGTAAAGTCGGTATACGGGCAAAGTTTTTGACAAGTGGTAAAATAATTTTACGGAAGGGACGCGTGCCTTTCACTTTTTATGTCTGTCTCTCTTTTAGGAAGTCGGTTGGAAGGGACGCGTGCCTCTCACTCGTTCTCGTTGTGAGCGCATAACGTGAGCGGAGCGTAACGCAGTTTCTTGAAGTGTCACCCGGCAAACCAATTTATAAGACGTTGTCACGTCAAAAACGCAACCAAATTGAGAAATTACTCCTTTTTTGAAGTCGGTTAATAAAATATGCAGATTTAAAGTTAGTCGTCCGATCCTTGCGACAAAAGCTCAGGGTACAAAATAAGTCATATTCAAGCGAATAGGTGTTACCTAAAGTCTGTTCTGTAGTCGTTTGCTCGGGAAAGCTTGTTGTGAGCAACCGAGACATTGAACCTGCTAACGTTGACTTAAAGTTGAAATTCTAGCAGCAAAAGTCGTGCACTGGAACACATCTGTCGCATATAAACTCGCAAATTGAATACCACACACAACATACATAAAAAAGGAGCTTCAGTTATTTTTTTATTTAAAAAAATCTTCTTGATTATACACTTTTTTTCAAATTTAAACGACTTAAGAACATAAATCTAAAATTCTAGTAAAAAATCAAAGTAATTAATTAGTTTTGATAAAAAATTATGGACATACATTTATTGTTTATGACAATAACATCGAAAAAATGAATACTGATTTTTATTTTGAAATTTGAAAATGAAACTGCGTTGTTTGTAGTTGTAGTAAAAACTCAAATAAGTGGATTTAAAAAAAAAAAAACTATTATTTCTTGACAGTTGGTAACAACCCTACTAAAATTTTAAATTATAATATTTGTATGTTTGTTGCTCAAACAAGCCACAACGTCTAAACAGATCCGATCGATAAATGGAATACAGTTGGAATATGGTGTGGAATAACAGAGACTTTTTATCACGGAATAAAAACGGGGACGGGAACTAACCGAGTGAAACCACAGAGCATTGCTAGTGTGGAATATATGTGGCATGTCTACGCTTTTCAGGCCACAACATCGTTTCTGATTTGGATCGGAATGCTCGTAGCTCGAAAAAGCGACATCGTTTCATGGTTGATGTTCCAAAGACACGAACGAAGAGACTTGACTCTACTTTTGTGATAAGAACGTCTAGGCTGTGGAATACGTTGCCTGAGTAGGGTTTTCCCGATGGTTACAATCTTCTTCAAATCGAGAGTGAATTGGTTTCTTCTAGGTAAACACGCTCCATCGTGGACCGCATCGTCGCTTAACATCAGGCGGATGATGAGATGGCGGTCAAATGTGAGCCTTTAAAAGGTAAAAAAAAAGGATTCCACAAAATGGTAGTTTTAGTCCGAAGATCATCCGACATTTGGCAAACATGTCCGGCCCAATCCCATTTTAAAATGGTTGCCTTTTGTGTTACGTCAGCTATTTGAGTCGTGTAATGCAGTAATTTAGTGTTTCTTGTAAGATTACTTTTACAGACTGTTTTATTGTTGTATTTTCTTTTATAGTATATAGTATAGTATTTAGAGACGTGTCGAGCAGGATATGTGTCTGATGGTAAGCAACATGCCTCCCACATAACAGCACAGTGACACGCAGCTATTGGAACATGATGAATTCAAATAATTACCTAGTGCACAGCGCTCGTCACACAGAAATCTAAGATCTTATCTCTAAGCTACCTGTGATTTCTCAGGAAACATTGCCCTTCAAACCGGAACACAATAATATGTATACTTTAATGCTTGGCTGTAGAATAACTCTAACTAACTAAGTGCGTTTTGCTCGACCGATGGTTACGATCTTGGTGTTTTTAAATCGAGAGTGAATCAGTTGCTTCTAGGTAAGCTAAAATATATACATAAATAAATAAGTATTGGTAACATTCTCACACAACACCATCTGACCCCAAACTAAGCAAAGCTTGTACTGCCACGAGGCCAGTCTTTCAGCCTGTCAGTCTGTCCAGTTACGTATGTTAAAAAAAAATAATAATAAATACTCGTATACAGAAAATACAAATAAAAGCCTCTCGTGTTAAAAGCTTATGTACTGTGTTGACATTACTCTAACTACGCAGTAGTGACTAAAATACGATTGTGACTATTTACATATGTTAAATTATTTGTCTTTAAATAAATTTAACTCAAAAAGTCTATTCAAATTTTACAGTGTCGAATCGTACCTTTCCCTGGTGGCAAAATTTCTCTCGATAACATAACATAAAGTTTCTCTTATTTATAATATACTAGCTGTACCCTGCCACACTTCGCTGTAGCACATTGTGATGCAAAAGTTAGATAAAAACAATCCTTGATGCGGTTTATATATCATTGTAAAATTTCAGCTCGATCAGACTTTTTGAGTTTTTTAAGCGTACACAAACCAACATAACATTTTTATACAGAGATGACGGCATAAATAGTCAAACACATTAACCAAGCATTGCGTTTATCAAAGATGATTTATTTCTATTTCCCATCAAACCGGAACACGATACATAAAGTTAGCATACCTGCTTGATGATAGAATTACTGTAAAAATGTGGTACTTCCAACAAAGCTCTACAGCTACTAAAACTCACTTCAGCTTCAAACTTTCCGTTGCATAAAAACAAAGAAGTTGGAAAATTAACATAAAAATAAATCAAAGTTCAAAAGTCAAACGAGCTACGTCATTATGCACTTAATTATAGAACCAGCTAAGTGCAATTTCAAAAGGCCACCTTAGACTGTTTGAGGCCGTGGAACTGAAAGTTTTCTCTCAGTAGCGCGCGAACCTTACGAAGGACGGGACGCCAGGCACGGGCGCGGTGAAATTCACGAAAGTTATAACGATAAAACGTTTACGATCGAGTAAAAATAACTAAATTCTTTGAACAATAGTGGTTACGTGGGATGACACAGTGATGTGATTCGAGTAATTTTGTATTTTAAAACTTTGTGCAGCGAAAGTTTGTTACGACGTAAATTAGCGGCCCAGTAAATAGTAAACAGGTGACAATTTTAATATTTCAAATTTAAAACAAGTTACAGTGAAAGTAATAGTAATATTTATTACATGATCAAATGATTAATAGATACTTTTTCAACAATATATAATTATTTAATTAACTTCAAAAAAGTAAGAGGTCTCAATTTTATAGGTTTACACTTGACCGCCATCTCGCCTGATGTTAAGCGACGATGCGGTCTACGATGGAGCGTGTTTACCTAGAAGAAACCGATTAACTCTCGATTTGAAGACACAAAGATTGTAACCATCGGGGAAAACCCACTCAGGCAACGTATTCCACAGCCTAGACGTTCTTATCACAAAAGTAGAGTCAAATCTCTTCGTTCGTGTCTTTGGAACATCAACCATGAAACGATGTCGCTTTTTCGAGCTACGAGCATTCCGATAGAAAAAAGGGCAAGGTGGTATCAGATCATGCAAATGCAGGATGTATATGTTAAGCGTTAGCTCCGCCAATTGTAAATCGATTTTGATGGTTATTTTTGGTTTGGCGAATAGTATTAGTTCAGAGGTTTCATAGGTATACATTTTATCGAAATTGGTGTAACGGATTTTGAAATATCAACTAAAAACTAAAATTTGCTTTAATTTATCTAGACTACGTAGTGTTAAATTCTTATGTTTTTTTTGTTTATTTTGGGAACATATTACACATTTAGATAATTCAGTATCAGGCTATTAACAAAATTAGAAATAACCATGTGTTCCGGTAACTTTTCAATTTTAAATATTCCGCTATAAAAGTAATTATGAGCTTTTCCAGAGTACATTCAAACCCAATGTGATTGACCAAGAATCATTAAAACTAACGCATTTATAATATTAGTAGAATTCGTTTGTTTTTTGGTTTGTTTAACACATAAGGTACGAATATTGAAAAGAAATGGTTAGATTAATTAGCCCACGAAACACAAAATCTTGATTTACGTACCATCATCATCATCATCATCAGCCTATCTTAGTCCACTGCTGGACATAGGCCTCTCCCATGGCTCGCCACTCAGCCCTATCCTCAGCTATACGTCTCCATCCACTGCCTCCTGTCTTCCGTATATCGTCAATCCATCTAGTCTCAGGCGTCCTACACTACGTTTGCTGATTCGTTGTCTTCACTCAAGAACACGTCTACTCCGTACACTATTTGAGTATTCCTGTTACTTTGACGTCATATACATAAAAACGTTTGTTTGCAATGACTAAAACCATTAAATAATAAAAAGTTAAAATTGAAAGAGAAATAAATAGTCGCGATATATTCTAATATTTCATTTAACGCTTCAAAAAAATGTTTGTACCGTACAACCATTTTTGGAGCATTTATTAAACAACACTTAGTTGGGACCACGTCTAAAGTATGATCGACTAAACAAGTAAAATTGGCAGCCATAGAGACTGCCGATAGAAGTGAACACTTTTAACTCAGAATTTGATAACTTACTTTGGAAACTAAGCGGGTGACACCGGAGGGTGCTGCTACCCTCAAATAAATCTTCAAAGCATTGTCGCCTAAATGAGTCTTCTAAGCATAACCATCTAGACTAGATAGCCATGGTTACGTCTGTAAATGTGTAATGGTAACCATGGTAATACGCCATGGTCATTTAGAAATGTAACGCGATTCTTGATGGAAATGCTAACGCATTTCTAGATAGCCATGTTTTCGAGTTCACCCGACGATTTCTTTTGAGCATGCTAAAAGTTTTTACTTCAAAAAAGAACATCGAAATTTATTCACAATTTGTGGAGCCATCGCGTAACATACCAAACATTAAAAAAAATTGGCAGTCATAGGAACTACTGATAGAAGTGAAAACGTATAACTCAGAATTTGATAACTTACTTTGGAAACTACGCGGGTGAAACCGGAGGGCGGGGCCATGGGCATAGCCACGGTCCCGAGTTTACCCGAAGATTTCTTATCATTCCTGAGCGTGACGTGAGCTTCTTTTTTTAACTAGGTTGGCACTTGACCACCATCTCGCCTGATGTGAAGCGATGATGCGATCTACGATAGAGCGTGTTTACCTAGAAGATACCGATTCACTCTCGATTTGAAGACACCAAGATTATAACCATCGGGGAAAACCCACTCAGGCAACGCATTCCACAACCTCGACGTTCTTATCACAAACGTGGAGTCAAATCGCGTCGTTGGCGTTTTTGGAACCATGAAACGATGTCGCCCTTTTGTGGAATTCAATTCAAGCCCACGAAAAATATGTCCGTAACGTGTCAAAAGAAGTTTTCACTTCAAAACAATTAAAAAACTAAATAAAAAAAAACAAAACAAAATAAAAAACCGAATTCCTCTTCCTTTTTTTGGAGTCGGTTAAAATGTATTGATTTTTTGAGAACTTTCACAGTTTGAATTTACTCAAACATGTGTTATGTCTACATTCATCATCATCAATAGCCGTTTTCTACGTCTACATTGTTCATCTATACATGCTTATTTATTTATTTTCACAGTGTACATACATTTTTTTATTAAATAGATCTTATAGCTAAAATCTATAACTATGTGTATAAAGACCCTGTTAGGGTGTTGCAAAACAGGACGACAACACAGTTTCGTCCGAGAGGTGTAATTATAAAATGTATTAATTTATATGAAATTAAACTTGACATTTATATGAGATTTAAGAAAATGTAACAGGAAGCTGTAGAATTAAAAAAGTACTATTTACACTTTTATAAATTAATGGGACCTACCATCTATCTTCCATAAATTCTTGTATGCTGTAGTAACCTTTTTCGATGAGTTTGGACTTAATTTAATTTTTAAATATGCTGTTTTTATTTATATTTTTTAAAGTTTCAGGTAATAGCTTTGCTTAGTTTGGGGTCAGATGGTGTTGTGTGTGAATTGCCCACCAATATTTATTATTATTATTTATTATATTATATTATTATATATTGTATGTTTTAACATATTTATACATATACATACATACGAGTAAACTTCTAGTAAATGTTTGGTATTCAGTACAGCTGTGGCGGCGGTTAATGCGGTAGAGTTTTGTTAGGAAAACTCTATATGTAATTGTTCTGTTATAAAAACTATATTTTATCGGTTTTCCTGTCATTTGTCTATCGCTTATTGGTCTACATTATATCAAACAAAGGAAGGTAAATGGAGAGTACCACGAGAGTACAGACAATATTGGATTTATTTGTGGATAAATAGCAGAATTTTAAAGTACCTAAATAAATTATTAGAACAATTTATTATCACATTTTTTATAGGATTAAATAGGTGTAAAATTGACTCATTATCCTTTGTTCGTTGACTCTGTCACTAGGCAAGCCTGTATCGAGAAGATCAGTTTCCAAAGCTATATATTTGTAGCACACTGGCAGTGCCCCGCGGTTTTACCCGCGTAGTGCCCGTTCCCGTTATTTTGTCGGGATAATATCTGTGTATTATAATAGATATTTTTAGTTCTGCTAGTATATACCCGGCCACGCAGAAAGTTTTGCAAAAAAAAAAAAAGTGTTAAAAGGGTACCTAATTTCATATTTATTTAATTGGATAACGGGACACTCACGTAGGTATATACGGTCGGTCAATCCGACTCGAGTTTCAGCCGCGTCCGGCGGCCTTTTTCAAGGAGAGTGCACGCGCGCGACGGCTGCCAGTGCGTCCAAATTCCACTTCGAGACCAAAGCAGCACCAACGCCGAATGGTACAGCATAAAATGCCTATGTTTTCTTCCAGACCACAGTCTATCTGTGTTCCAAATTTCAGCCAGGTCCGTTCAGACGTTACGACGTGATTGAGCATTTGAGCACCTAACATGCAAACATCCTAACATTGACAATTCAAATATTAATAGGACATACATAGAATAATAATATGATACCAGTACTTTGACGTTACAGTATCATTGATAAGATAAGCGTTTTATTTAAACCAAAAACATTAGTATTAATAATTTACCTAATATAAATAAATATTTGCTAAAAAGTAAAACATTTATAAAAAATATATTACTAACATTATAAATGTCGATGTTTGGGTATTTGGCTGTTTGTTCACGCCGTAACTTCTACACGAATTTGTCTGAAATTCGGAACACAGATAGATTGTGGTCTAGAAGAAAACGTAGGCGTTTTATGCTGTAGCGTTCAGCGTTGTTGCTGCTTTGGTCTCGAAGTGGAATTGAAATTAGGTACCCCGTCAAAGTGAAGAAAATGGCGATCAAAATTTTCTCTGCTTTCCTCGATCGCTTCACTTTCACTTTCGTAGGCGTTGGCTCATTTTGAAACAGCCAAACTGTCGACTGACGCTTTATTTCTGGATCGTTTTGATAAATCCAGGATTCGTCACCTGTCACAATGTCGTAAACGCGCCGTGACGCGCCTGCATCAAATTTTTGTATCAAATCACGGCACCAACCCACACGGGCCTGCTTCTGAGCTTCGGTGAGGTTGTGCGGCGCCCAGCGGGAAACTATCCTTCATATTATTCATATTATTTTTAATTTATTGATAAAATATTATTTTACATGTCAATAAAAATAATTACAGTAATGTAATTTGCAATAATATAAGAAAATTGTGCATAGTCAAATTAATAAATTTAAGTCAAATTAATTACATTATAAAAATAATAAAGATATATCAATGGTAATCAATTAATTAGCATGCAATAAATAAATATTCAATTATATTGCAAAACAATAAAATTCCCTGTAATCACTGAAGCATTGCTCGATCAGCCATTTTTAACCCCCGACCAAAAAAGGGGTCTTATAAGTTTGACGTCGATGTCTGTCTGTCTGTCTGTCTGTCTGTCTGTCGCACCGTAGAGCTCAGACGGATGGGCCGATTTCGATGCGGTTTTTTTTATTTGAAAGATAATATCCGTGCGAATGTTCTTAGCTATGTTTGGTTAATATCGATTGAAGATGGCCGCCGCCACAATATGGCGGACAAAATATTTCTCACAACCTGCCTCAATATGGGTATCAAATGAAAGGGCTTGACTAATAGAATACTATATACTATAAAAAAATCAAATCCAAGAATGCCGCCACCACAAAGTGGTGTATTATATCATCGATATAATTAAAGAAACGAAGATGAGGTATGCCATAATCTAAAGACAACAAAACGTGGCGAAAATTTGTTTGAAAAATTTGAAAATTGAATTGTCAGCGAACGTACACAATTGTCAGCGAACGTACACAACTCCTTGTTGCGACTGAGACTAAATCAGGAGACGTCACCTGATTTTGCATCGCCATAGTAGAAGCGCGTTTGCCGCTTCTGCGTTTTTAAGAGTTCGATGTATTATATTATTTTTTTCACTACTACCTCAATATGGGTATCAAACGAAAGGGCTTGATTAGTAGAATACATTGCACTTTGACAAATTTCAAATTCAAGATGGCCGCTTCTACAAAATGGCGATATACATGTCTATTTTCACAACTCCCTCAATATGGGTATCAAATTAAAGGGCTTAACTAGTAGAATGTTGTACAGATAACAAATCTGAGGTAGTCGGGGGTTAATCAAATTTTTTTATTTTGTTCTTGATTAAATTTTGTCGTAAAAGACTGCAGAGTCACCGCTGCGGTGACGTCATCCGGTAGATTGTTGTAAACAGTCGGGGCCATGACGTGAGTTAACTGGTCCGACCTGGTGAGTGACTGCGAGACGGTCTTCAGTCTGTGTTGGTCGCGGGTGGGGTAGGCATAGGCGAAGGTGCTCGTGAAAAATCTTGTGAACACTTCCTGAACCAATCTGCAGAGTATGCCGAATCTCTTCCTACGTAATGTATCTGTTTTCTTGATTTTTTTTTACTGCCATCACACTTTCTTCGGCGGCAGCCGTCGTATGACGACCACTCATTTGTTCATCCCTCAAAATAAAACGACCGCGTCTGAACTCGCTATACCAGCGTTAGATGGTTGCTTTTCAAGGCTATTCATAGATTCATCCATCAAAGCAATTCGAAGTCGATCAAATGACTCATCAGGTATTAAGCCACATTGGAAATCTAAAAAAATCATAACACGAAAAAGTTCTCGACGCAGATCCATTTTTAATGCGACAAGAAAATTTCAATTGGCTCTCAAAAAAACGCAGAGGGAAATTAGAAAATCGACCAGAGGTACTCGTATTTTTACTTTTAAATGATCGAAGTTTTCAAAATAATTACAAGTGGCCAATGTCTTATACATAAACAATTTTTTTCGCAAAACTTTTCGAGTGGCCTGGTTATTAACTTATGTTTTCCAGACTATAATCTGAGTTCCGAATTTCAACCCGATACGTTCATAACATGGTTGAGCAACAAACATTCATACACTGACATTTATAATATTAGTTGGATTAATGTAGACACGCTCCATCGTAGACCGCATCATCGTTTAACATCAGGCGAGATGGCGGTCAAGTGTAAATCTATATAAGTTAAAAAAAAAATGAAATTGTAAAATATAAAGGCAGAAAATGAATGTCCTGTGGTTTCCTTGAAACCAATACAACAATATATTCGAACAACAATTACTTTTTTACATTTCACAGTATTACTTTTACATTTCAACTTGGCCGTGGGATAACTCGTAAAGGTGTGGTAATTCCAAGGTGGAGATTGAAGATGATTCAGTCGAGAAATGCGAGAGTTTAGCGAGGGCGGTGTGACGTCACCCACGACTCGCCCACGCCACCCTACCATCCCTCGCAGGTGAGCTGACCTAGCCCTACAAGTTGACACTGCCTAATAAGAATAAGCATTCTTATTTATTTTCTTTTGCAAAATGTGCGACGCATTTTGATGAGATTTTCATACATTTATGAAATTTGTATAAGTTAAACATTTTGAATAGACTTCAAAAAAGGACTTAATTCACTGCACATGAAAAATCTGCACGTGATGCGCAAGTGCGCAAAACAAGAAGTGTTCACTTCAAAGTTTCAAAAAAATCAAAAGGTTGAAAAGCTGTTGTTGAATCATGGACGTATATAAAAGTCGGACGTAGTCTCGCTAAAACAAAAACTGTGTCCATCGAGTCCGCCACATAACATGCACGTGTGCGCTGTCACATACAGGCTGACACGCACACTGCAGTGGGTCACTACACGCGCTACTTGTGTATATGTGTGGGTGTCAGCCTGTCAGTGACAACCTGACAACGCACACGTGCAAATGTGTCTGACTCTAGTGACACAGTTTTTTTTAGCGAGACCACGTCCGACTTTTTAGGGTTCCGTAGCAAAATACGGGACCACGGATATTCGGGGGATATGCCTTGATTGCGAATTTAGTTCGAAACCTAGTGTCTCCAGTCTCCTCCCACCTAAATAATTACTACATAAACAAAAGTAATAATTACGACACACAACCGCATATTTTAGCACGCACACTAAGAATTATGACTACGCTCTTTATGACAATATACATAAAATGGGCGGAACATTTCCGTGTAAACAAACAATTTTGTCTATGTAGAAGGAGTCACTCAACGCTCACACACGTAACTAGGGATTGAAAAGAGTGATTGCAAAATTTATTCGACATTTTATTTTGGGCTGTATTATTATATTTTCATTTATTAAGTTTTACTAATATACAAATACGTAAATATATGTATACCTATATAAAAAATGATACCCTGTACGACATGTATTATATTATACTCTAAAGAAATGTATAAAGTTAGAGTAGGAATCAGTTTGCATTTTTCAAATTAACAGTTTTACGTCAAATGTACACGAAAGTACTAGCAGTTCTCCGCGGGTTTACCCGCGTAGTTTTCGTTCCCGTTCTTTTATCGAGATAAAAGTAGCCTGAGCCTATGTGTTCTTCTAAAATATAATCTTACTGTATTTCTAATTACAACTCGATCCGTTCATACGTTTCAATGCGATTGAGCAACAAGCATCCAAATACCCAAACGTCCAAACATTGGCATTTGTATTGTTAGGTAGTAGGATTTACGATACCAATGACAAAAAAACATTTTTTTTTTTTTGCTTTCCTGCTTGTACTGGGTAATCTCTGAAATGGCTGGACTAATTTTAAGGGACTTTTAATGAAAGATAGCTGATGGTTTAGCTATAGGCTTAAATAAACATCACTTTATTCCGGTTTGAAGGACTATGTTTCCAGAGAAATTACAGGGCATGGAGATAAAACATTATATCTCAGACTGTCGAACGCCGTAAATCCTAATGCCGTGAATTGGACTATCTGCAAGGAAGGAAGAGAGGCCTTTGCCCAGCAGTGGGATAATCTAGAGTAGTAATATTATTAACATATTATTTTCATCAAGCAAGAGAAAAGTACAGGTTAAATAAACGTAAAAAGTGATGCCTTAGACGATCAGCTGTCTGGTAGTGAAAGTACCGTCATAATTGGTCCAGCTGTTTGGTAGATTAGCGGAACAGACAAGATAGACAAAAGGTTTAAAATAGTTTTTTAGCTAAAGGTACTTACTGTACATACTTTCATTTGAACTTAGTAAACAGTTGTTAATTTGATATTACATACAAATGCTCCAATTTTATTTCTTTGTATATATTAATAATAATAATCATAAAACAAGTAAAAAACATGGAAAAATAGGTAGTTAATTAAAAATTAAAAAAAACGAACATTGTCCATGTAAATTACCGAATAAATTTTCGAAGAAATTTCACGTCGGCAAACTCCATTACCCCATCACTAACGCGCCAGCGTACTCTCTAGGCGCTTCAGAGCGACTGAATGAATGTCAGAGTTATGCGGTAGCCGTATCGAGAAGACACTGTCACGCCCTCAAGGCATATCCCCCGATATCCGTGTACGGGAGCCTTATAGATTCAACATGTCTGTCTGTCTGTCTGTCTATCCGTCCGTATGTCACAGCCACTTTTCTGCGAAACTATAAGAGCTATACTTTTAAAACTTGGTAAGTAGATGTTATCTGTGAACCGCATTAAGATTTTGATACAAAAATTAGAACAAACAAAAACTTTAGGGTTGTACCATACTTAGAACTAAAACTCAATTTTATTTTATCAAAACTCTATGTGTTGTCTATGGATAGGTCATCAATATTGAGGTTTTTTCTAAACTGAATAGTTTGCGCGAGGGACTCTTCCAGAGTGGTCAAAAGTGTCCCACGTCTCCCTGTAACTTTTAAAATAAGAGAAATAAAAGACAAAAATAAAAAAAAGTGTATGATGATTACCATGTAAACTATCAACGAAAATTGGTTTGAATGAGATCTAGTAAGTAGTTTTATTTTAATACGTCATAAATTGACTACACTTGACCGCCATCTCGCCTGATGTTAAGCGACGATGCGGTCTACGATGGAGCGTGTTTACCTAGAAAAAACCGATTCACTCTCGATTTGAAGACACCAAGATTATAACTATCGGGGAAAGCCCACTCAGGCAACTCATTCCACAGCCTAGATGTTCTTATCACAAACGTAGAGTCAAACCTCTTCGTCCGTGTCTTTGGAATATCCACCATGAAACGGTGCCGCTTCTTTGAGTTCCGAGAAGTACGATAGAAAAAAGGGCAAGGAGGTATTAGATCATGCAGATCAGTTGCACACTCTCCGAAGTGTATCCGATAAAAAACCGATAAGCTAGCTATCTTGCGGCGATGTTCAAGACTATGAAGTATTTTTCGCGCTAGAATGTCTTTGCCTTATGAGCCTTTTGGCACGCCTCTCAATCGATTCCAGAGCCTCAAGCTGATACTTAGCCGATCCATCCCAAAGGTGCGAACAGTACTCCATACAAAAGTGAATCTGTGCTTTGTAGAACAAAAGTACTTAATTGTTCAGATTTGAAGTACTTTCGCACCTTTGAGAGGACACCTAGTTTTTTGGCAGCTAATTTAGCCTTGGACTCGATGTACGAGCCAAAGTTGAGCTAAAGTTGAGCTTGTCTGATTTTAATTTTATATTAAAGACAGTTTTTTGTAATTTTTTCGGAGAAAATATTTACTGAATTTATGCTAAAAGACATAATGTTGCGCACTTTTATTTTTTAAATTTAAATTAGCTTCTCCACAGACTTCGGGGTCCGTGATCTTTGTCATTACAATTGTCTTTTTTTAACGCAATTCAGTGTCTTGTCACTTCAATAATCTTTTTATAAACTACACCAATACAGGCAGTCTATTATTAAATAAATAGCTTGGGAACAAATATCGTTACACAGGATATATTTTTATTAAAGATTGGCTCGCGCTTCTTCGCCATCGCATTTCAAGTAGCGATGCGGTATAAAATGGAGAGCGCTTATCTCGAAGAGACAGATTCACATTCATATTTAAGACACCAGATTGTTGTATAACTTTTAGAGATTCGTTATTTGAACTCTGATATACTAGCGACCCGCCCCGACCTCACCCCGAGGTACATAATAATATAGCGATCATGAATAGCTATTTCCAACTGTGAAAGATTTTTTTAAATCGGCCCAGTAGTTCCCGAGACTGGCGCGTTCAAATAAAAAACCTCTTCAGCTTTATAATAATAGCATACATTAAAGATAGATTGTATAGGACTTAATGCCGATATAAAAATGTTTTTTAGGGTTATATTCCTCCAAAGCTTATTCTACCTGTTTACGAGTGTCTGCATGTCCGTCTGTGTGTCAAGACCGTTTATAATGAGATCACGTTTATTTTCTTAAAGCACAACCTTTTAAAACTATGGCAAAATCAACTTCTAGTTGATGGGAAAAGATACGACTGTTTAAAAAAACTGTATTTGTAGGCATTTGCGAGGAAATCAAAACTTAAACTTTATACATATTATACCTATGTAGAGTGACGCGACGAGCAGGACATTTCAATTCAATTCAATTCAATTCATTTATTCATACCATAAATTCATAAGAACACTTGGTAACGTCATTTACAAAACGGCAAAGAATCTGTGTACATAATATGATAAAATAACAACGTCAAAAAGAATAAAGCAGCTGTAAAGGGGCCTAGTCAATTACATGCAGCTGTAAAAAGGCTTTGTCGAAGACAATATAACAAATAATCAATACACACAGTATACAGATACTACATTAGTACAAACAATGTAACATCAAAAGTCTTAAAAATCTATTATTTTACCTTATTACAAGATTCTAATTTCGACACATTTCTCTTCCATACGTTACTATCTTTAACAAAGTCGTCTATATTATAATATGCCTTGCTCAATAGGTAGCTTTTTATTTCATTTTTAAACTTGGTTTCATTGAGGCCTTCCACTTGTACAGGGATTGCATTATAGAAGCGAATACCATTACATTTGAAAGAGTTATTTGTTTTCTGAAGTCTGCACTTAGGAAATACAATTTTGTGTTTATGGTGCGCTTTTGGATTCAGATCAGTTAATTTCTGCAGACGACTTCGATTTTTTCTTACATACATTATACATTCATAAATATACAATGAAGGGACTGTTAATATGTTAATAGTTTTGAACATCTCCCGTACTGATTCTCTAGGTGATAAATTATATAGACCACGGATTGCTCTTTTTGCAATACGAAAACAGAGTTTCTGTCCGCAGCCGAACCCCATAATAAGATCCCGTAGGACATAATACTGTGAAAGTAGCCAAAATAAACAAGCCTAGCTGTTGCAACGTCTGATATTTTTTAATTTGACGAACTGCGTGGGCAGCTGAACTGAGTCGATCAGCTAGTCTCTCTATGTGAGGACCCCATTGAAGCTTTGAATCTACTGAAATACCCAGAAAACAAGTAGATTGTACAGGTTCGATAAGTTCATCCTTCAGTCTTATATCAAGTTTACCGCACATTACATTGCAGAGTGTGAACTTTATACATTTCGTTTTAGTTGGATTAAGTACTAGATTATTTGCATCAAACCATTTGTACGCAATTTCCAAAAGTACGTTTATTTCAGTGAAATCGTTTATTCCTCTCTTAATTTTGAATAGAAGTGATGTATCATCGGCGAACATAACTATTTCTATATTTTTATGTTTTTTTATCATAAAAGGTAGATCATTAACGTATATAAGAAACAAGAAAGGTCCAAGTATGGAACCTTGTGGTACACCCATTCTTATAGGCGACTCATTTGATTGCACACCGTCAACATCGACTATTTGTACACGGTCTTTAAGATATGAAGAAATTAAATTTAGAGCTGGTTTCGAAACCCCATAAAACTGCAGTTTCTTTAAAAGAGTGTCATGATGAACACAGTCGAAAGCTTTTGATAAGTCACAAAATACTCCCAGAACGTCATGATGATCTTCCCAGGCTTTCAATATATAATTAGTTAGTTCAATACCTGCATCGGTAGTGGAACGTCCTTTTGTGAATCCAAATTGGTTACTATGTAATAGATTATTAATATTAAATGAAATGAAATGAAATGAAATGAAATGAAATGAAATGAAATGAAATGAAATGAAATGAAAATGAATGAAATGAAATGAAATGAAATGAAAATGAAATGAAATGAAATGAAATGAAATGAAATGAAAGTAATTTATTCCAGATTAAAAATCCATATTACATTAAATTGGTTAAAAACAATAATGATTAGATTAAATTAAATTGAAATAATAAATTAAAATTACCTAAATAAATTTTTGAAAAATTTAAATTATAAACTAGCTAATAATATATAATAATAACTAGCGTTTATTTACATTCCATAAGTTATTTATTGTTCTTCTCCGATGCGCTTTCCGGCCGAGTTGATACTCGGACGGAACGTGAACATGGGAATTGATATTTATTATCAAAACGTTAGGGGTCTGCGCACCAAAACACTCGACTTTAAACGTAATATCCAACTTTGTAATTATCACATCATTGTGTTGACGGAAACTTGGTTGTGGGACGGTATTAAGACTGAGGAGCTATTCAGTGACGCGTATATCGTGTGGCGGCGCGACCGCGACTACGGCCGGCTCGGGCAGAGGCGGGGAGGGGTCCTCATCGCGGTAAGGCGGGATCGGCGCTCGCGCGCCCGGAGTGGCGGTCCACGGCGGAGGACTTGTGGGTTACGATTAAATCGAACTGTATCGATGAGAGCGGTTCATCCATTATTTTAAACTTAGGTTGTATTTATCTGATTTCTCAACACTCTGGTTTATCGCTTACGGCTCAACTTGAAAACTTTTCCAGCAGAGTGTTATCTATTATGGCTAAATATCCTAACGAAAAATTTTTAATTATAGGCGATTTTAACTTAAGTGGTATTTCGTGGGCTGAGTCACCGGGGCATAGCCATTTGGATCCTGCAATCGTCGCTACGGTCGCTGACCATTGTGAGTTGTTAGACCTCATGAGCTTAAACAATCTGAATCAGTACAACCACGTTTCTAATATGTATGATGGGAATATACTGGACTTGGTGCTGTGTAATGATGTTGTATCGGTTAGTCGCTCCCTCGATCCGCTGTCTAGAGTGGACATTTTCCATCCGGCACTCATTTGTAAACCGCAATTTATGCAAATGTCATCCCTGGCCTCCACTCGACGGCTGAAGTATTTTTATGATAAGGGTGATTACGTAGCAATTTGCAATTCCCTGGACACTCATGACTGGCGCTCGATACTCTCGTGTGGTAGTATGGATGAAGCGGTTGAGTTATTTAACGGATTGTTACTGGAACTCAGAAATAAATACGTTCCTCTAAATGGACGAGGCCCGGTAAATATCCCGTTTGGTACTCACCAGCCCTAATAAAAATTTAAAAGAGAAGAACAAACACCACAGTAAATTTAAAATATATAAAATGTATCCAGTAGAAACTCTTACGTGATCTTGCGTGAACGGGTTAAGAAAATTGAGCGCGAATGTTATTTTAATTATATAGCGAGGATTGAAGACTCGATTTGCGACGACCCAAATAAATTCTGGTCATTTATTAAATCGAATAAGCAACACAACTCATATCCATCCTCTATGACCTATAATGACGAGTCTGTTGAAACCGGAAATGATATTTGTAATGCTTTCGCGGACTTTTTCAATTCCAATTACCTGCCTGGGTCTGTGCAGCGCCCTCTTCCTGTGTCGCGCGTTCTCGGGCCGTCAGACTCTGTCGCCGATATACAAACTATCGAAGTTACGGAATTTAAGATTCTAAAACTGTTACAAACTTTAGATATTAAAAATCCGCAGGACCCGATGACATTCATCCGCATCTCTTAATTAAATGTGCGGCGAGTCTGACGCTTCCTGTCCGAGTCCTATTCGAGAGATCTATTACTGAGGGTATCATGCCCAGTATTTGGAAATCTGCCACAATAACTCCTATCCACAAAAGTGGTCCCAAGCGTGATGTTTCGAACTACAGACCAATTTCAAAACTTTGTGTACTAGCTAAATTATTTGAAAAAAATTATCCACGACCAACTTTACTCTGCTCTTAAACATACCTTCTTACCCCAGCAACATGGTTTTCTGAAGGGAAGGTCTACTACAACCAACCTTGTTTCATTTATTGATGCGGTCACGTCCGGTATGGAGGGGGGTGGGCAAGTAGACGCTATTTATACAGACTATCGGAAAGCTTTCGATCGTCTGGATCACTCTATCCTCCTCGCTAAGCTGTGCGCCGCCGGAATAAGAGGTGATTTGCTTCGGTGGTTCGCTTCTTACGTCGACGGTCGCACTCAAGCTGTGGCTCTCAATGGGTTCATGTCTGCTCCATCATTCATCCCATCCGGTGTGCCGCAAGGATCAATTCTCGGGCCTCTCCTGTTTATTTTGTTTATTAATGATATTAACCAATGTTTCAAGCACTCTAACTTCTTACTCTTCGCAGATGACATGAAGATTTTTAAAGTTATTAAAAATTGCCGTGATTTGGAATTGCTTCAACTGGACTTGGACAGCCTTGTGATTTACTGCTTGGAGAACAAACTTGATCTTAATATTTCGAAATGCTGCTGCATCACCTTCAGCAGATCAGCTCAAACAATTTCTTTTGATTATAAAATTAACGATCAGTCCTTGTCAAGGGCCAATTCTGTAGTCGATCTGGGAGTTACTCTTGATCCTAAGTTACTTTTGATAAACATATCGAGAAGATCTGTAATAAAGCCATGAAATCTTTGGGCTTCATATTCAGGATAACTAAAGATTTCAAAATGATAAAAACCCTTAAAGTTCTTTATTGTTCTCTAGTGCGCAGTCAACTTGAATATGCATCTCAGGTTTGGAATCCCAGCTATAGCAAATACATTTCCATGCTGGAAAGACCTCAAAAAAAGTTTCTACGTGTTGTTAATTTCAAATTTCAAATCTTAAGTTCGGAGTTTGAGTATGATGAGGTCTGCTTCCATCATCATATTTTGCCTGCTCAGGTTAGAAGAGAGGTGGCTGATCTCAGCTTCATGCACAATATCCTGTGTGGTCGGATAGATTGCCCGACTCTGTTGTCTCGGATAGGTCTCGTAACTCCGCTCAGGGCCGCCCCGCGGAGACACAGTCTTCAGCTGTACACCCCGCGTCATGTCACGAATTATCGGAAGAATTCATTTCTTATTCGCACTATTCAAAGTTTTAATGTTATTTATTCTAAAGGCGTCGATTTGTTCGCGATGAGGCATAACTCTTTTAAAAACGCAATTTGTGGGCGGTTCTTTGATATAACCAAGGACAAATACGAAAAGAGTAAGAATTTGTTATCAAAAAAACGCAGGTTTAAAGCTAAACGTTTAATTGTAAGCCATTAATTTGATTAATTTTTGTTAAATTCTATATATATTTTGTAATTTCCTAACTAGTGACGTTTGTGTTTGTTCGCTCCCCGTATGTGGTATCTACTTGTTGCTACTTGTTCTATCTGTATTAACTATTTTTTCTTTCTGTTTGTTTTATCAGTGAAAACTGTATTTGGCTTCAGTGTTTCCACTCATCTAAATTTTATGATTATGTAATGCTGTTTGTTTTCCATTTAGAATAAAATAAAATAAATAAAATAAAATAAAATCAATATTAACAATAGTCACTAAAATTATATTACAAATGTTGAAAGTTGTTAAGTGATGGGCGCATGATACGCCCTCCACGTATTGTGAAGTGGGCTGTTGTCCCAGTCTCTGACGGCAGCCACCAGAGTGTTGTCGGAGCGGTGCAGGGCGGCGCGCGCGGCGGCCGCGCGGCTCCGCAGCAGCGCCGGCATAGAATAGATAATATAGATAGAACGGACACTCCCCAACCCCCGCCAATTTCAAGCTTCCTCACCCCTCAGGCCGTTTCGGATACGTTAGGAGCACTCAACGAAGGGCTGGTATCGAACATCTAATTCCTTACGAAATATTATCATGGTGGGTTGTTGTGCTGTTTACGGCTGTCCGTCAACTAAACGGAACAAGATTAAAAGCTTTATAATAACGTAAGATTAGAAACTTTTCAATAACGTTGCTTTATAATATTACAAGCTTTGCTTAGTTTGCGGTCAGATGGTGTTGTGTGAATTGTCTACCAATATTTATTTATTTATACACAGATTTCTGAAACAATAAAGAAATCTGTGCAAACACCCTTTAAATTAGAATAGTATAATTTGGCTCCATTCTATTTATGTAACTCAACATTATAGCAAGTTTATAGACTATTTTACGTCACCAGGTGAACTCAAGGGGCACAACTATTCAATAAAACAATTCAGTAGCCCTAGCGCTAGCGCACACATTCACGCGTGTGTACGAACGACATCTGCGTAGTTGTGTGAAGAGTAGGTAGCTCCACAGCGGCGTTTGTATGGAATTTTAGTGGAGTGTCCGTGGTGTGGCGCCGGCCAGCCGGGCGCGCGGCCCGCCGCGAACATGCCGCTGGCGCTGCTCCACCGCGGCAGCCGGAACATCGCGCGCCACGCGTCGTTGTACTGCACGCGCATCTCGCTCATGGTGGCCTTCGTATATTTCGTCCAAAGCTCAACCGTGTAGACACTAGTGCAGTAGCTAAGAAATAGTTGGGTCTTTACTTCGTCACTGCAGCGATTGAACTTTCTCGCCAACATATTGCTCCGCACGGCAATAGCTCGTCTCTGCCTTTCGATATCAGCGTGATCCGACAGGCTTGAGGTCATATGAGGGATATCATATGACCCAGGTACCGGACTTCTTTTACCTTCTTCAGCGTTATCCCACCGAGCGCCAGCGGAGGTAATTCGTCACAACCCGTAGAGAATATCATGTACACTGATTTTTATAAAGTAAGATAAAAGTTGCTGGAGAACAAGTTTCTCGAATATTTTGCTGATGCAAGGCAAAACCGAGATGGGTCTGTAGTTTCCAAGTTCGTTTTTGTCTCCAGATTTAAACAGAGGTATCACTTTACTATATTTCATCATGTCAGGAAATGTACCATTTTTTATACATTCGTTAAATAATTCTGCTAAATATGGGGCAGTGTTATTAATAATCCCCTCAAGTACCTTAACAGATAATCCCCATAAGTCCTCTGTATTCTTAACTTTAATATCTTTGAACGTTTTTAGTATTGCAGTGGCAGTAACATGATGAAATTCAAATGTAGATGAAGGACAATCAACATTTTCTGTCAACAATTTTTCTGCAAGAGAGGGAGACGAAGTTAGATGTTTAGTTGTCTCTAATGGAATATCAGCAAAATAAACCTTGAAGGCATCTACTATGTCCGATTTTTTCGTAGTGACTTTTCGCCAATCCGAAGTGCGCTCATCATTTCACGACTTTTAATTTTTCCAGACTCATTGTTTATTATCTTCCACGTGCTTTTTATCATATTATTGGAGTTTTAATTTGATCCCGTATAAATATTGCTTTTGCTCGAATACATACATTTCTAAAAATACTTGAATATCTCTTAACATATAGTTTTGTGGCATCATCGTTGCAGTATGTCTTTAGTTTGTATAAATTGTAAAGATTGCTTCGACTTTTAATAAGACCTGGTGTTGCCCATTCGGCAAACTTCGGTTTTGCGTTAATATTAACAAATTTGGTATGGAAAATATTATTAAATTGTGTACTCAGCATTTTAAAAAACTCAGAATAATTATGATTAGGATCATCAATTGTCATAATGCAAAATTTGTTGGAAAAATGATTAGTTATCGCGGTATTTAAAGCTGACATGCGGGACAATGTAATGGGTCTAACATGTGTACATGTGCCTGATAGTAAGCAACACGTCTCTCCATAACTTCACAGTGTTACACAGCATAGAACATGAAGAGTCCAAATCATTACCCAGCACTACACTGCGCTCGTCACCCGGAGACATAAGATAATTTAAATCTATGCCCTGAAATTTCTTGGGAAACATTGTCCTTCAAACTGGAACACAGTGATGTTTGGACATTACAGTTTGGCGGTAGAATAACTAGAAAGGGTATGGTAATTTTCTCATAAATTTCTCTATGTAAACTGTTAATGTATGTTAGAATTCAAAACGTAGGTATATAAAAGATCCTTGTACCTTAAAAACACCCTGCCTTATTCAGAGTATTTAATCAATTATCTTAGTTATTATTCTACAAATTTGTACGGAACTGTCTGTCTGATGCGGGTCTGAGAAGCACTAGGCTTCCTAACGTTTCGGTCGCATTACGCATGTCCGCATGATTGTCGTATGGCGACCACAGCCATCGTAATACCACGAAAATGTCGGGAAGTAATAAAAAAGTATGTAGATCAACTACGATTATAATAATTTGAATACCTCTAATTCATTATTACGCAACGCCGTACAAGAATCATGCGACAAGGAGAAATTATCGAGGGTTGTAATCCTTCCCCTCTTCAACTTGCACTCACTTGAACAGCTTACAAATGCCGGCATAGTGCTGTATCTTATTACTTTATACCCTTCTTCTTACATGCATAGGTCTCCTGGTGGTTCATGTGATCCATAAATTTTGTTCACGGGACTACAGGCCCGTATTTAACTTTATTATTTAACTTTAACCTTATTCGTTCAAACGTTTCGACGTGATTAGGCTACAAATATCCAGAAATCTAAACATACAGACTTTTTATTAAAATTACATTAGTACAATTATAAATCTACTGTTACTTAGATTACAGTAATCCGAAAATATTAAATGCAAGTTACAAGAACAAAATTAAACATTTTGATTAACCCCCGACTACCTCGGATTTGTTATCTGTACAACATTCTACTAGTCAATTCCTTTCATTTGATACCCATATTAAGGGAGTTGTGAAAAAAAGAAACGTATTTCGCCATTTTGTGGTAGCGGCCATCTTGGATTTGAAATTTGTCATAGTGCAAAGTATTATACTAGTCAAGCCCTTTCGTTTGATACTCATATTGATGTAGGTTGTGCAGAAATATTTTGTCGGCCATTTTGTGGAGGCGGCCATCTCGAATCGATATTAATCAAACATCATAACCAAACATAGCTAAAAACGTCCACACGAATATATCCCTTCAAATTAAAAAAAACGCATCAGTTTGAGCTCTACGGTGCCACAGACAGACACACCCACAGACACACAGACAGACACACAGACATCGACGTCAAACTTACCACAACCCTTTTTTGGTCGGGGGTTACTTAAAAATTAAAATTAATCTACGTTTATAATTTAGCAAGCTAAATATTTATTGTAGTAGGTATAAAGTAGAATA
Source organism: Ectropis grisescens (assembly GCA_017562165.1). Classification (NCBI taxonomy): domain Eukaryota; kingdom Metazoa; phylum Arthropoda; class Insecta; order Lepidoptera; family Geometridae; genus Ectropis; species Ectropis grisescens. The sequence continues at coordinate 26,866,866 of CM029788.1, forward strand.
AAAGCATTATAAAGTATCAAAATAAGACGCGTTTAGTAGTTTCGACTCGTAAAAACACTGATTTATACCACTCTCCAACTATAAAGCAGATTTATCTAATAATAATCGTATTTCTGTATCGAATAGCTTTTGAATAACTCTTGAGTAAATAAACTCGGAGTATTTGAAAGCGTAGTAGGTAGTTTATTGTATTTAATGCCCTTAGTCTGTCGTATTGCTGATCTTATTGGAGTGGTTAGTGGTTTCGTGGCTCAGTTGTTACGAAGTCGTCAGTCGTTGGTTCTGGGTTTGATTTCCACCAAGAGAAAATATTTGTGTGATGAATACTTTTGAGTATACTTGAGTATTATTTTCTTTATTAGGTAATGTTCTATGCGTGTGTTAGTAATTAAATTCTGCCTAAACGGCTGAACCGATTTTTATGGCTTTTTTTGTGTATTAAAGTGAATGGTTTACATATTTTTGTGGCTAAGAAGTGTGTGTGTACAGGACTACGACTGTCGTGTCGTTAAAATTAACATGGATGTTACATATATTACACATGCATAATTGGGTTAACGGGAAACTCACATGTAATATGGTTGGTCAATCCTACTCGAGTTTCGGCCGCGACCGGCGGCCTTTTTCAAGGAGAGTGCACGCGCGCAATGGCAAGTACGTATTGATATATATTATGGCAAGTACGTGGGTCTTCTCCACTGAAGACTCTATAGACAGACAGACAAACATCGACGTCAAACTTATAACACCTCTTTTTAGGTCGGGGCTTACAAAAATCTACAACATTGTTTCACATTTGGGGGGCGCTATTGCATAACATACACACAAAAAAGAAAACAAAACCACATACAAATTGAGACCCTCCTTCTTTTTCGCAGTCGGTTAAAAAAGGTGTAGTGGTTGGCCCTGGTGTCCGGTCGTTGGCCCTGGTGTCCGGTCGTTGGCCCTGGTGTCCGGGCGTAGAATGTGGCACCGGTCCCCCCTGCCTGTGGTAAGAGCCCACTAATGGGGAACCGACCGATGGCGGTTAATCCATCCAAACTACGGCGCAATTTAAATCTCAGTCGGTGACGGGCAGCAGCGTCACTGGTATAAGAAGTTGCGCCCCTGCGGTCGCCAACCCGCATGCCCAGCGTGGCGACTATGGGCAAAACCCTCCAATGATAAGCACACAGAATCAAAGGCCCCTAGTTCCCGGCTGCCCTGCTATTCCTGGCCAAGGCGGCGGCCATGGTAACGGCAGGGCAGGGGGTGCGAAGAATCCCCGGGCTACGGTAGGCCGCCAATCCAAACTGACCCTGGCTGTACACAATGGACGAACGATTCGCGATGACGATAGGCTTGCGCAGCTGGAAGAAGAGCTGACTCACATAAGATGGCACATTCTTGGGTTATGTGAAGTCCGAAGAGAGGGAGAGGACACCATTACCTTGGAATCAGGCCATCTTATGTATTACCGTGAAGGTCACCAGCTGTCGCAAGGCGGTGTCGGGTTTTTGGTCCACAAAACTCTCTGTAACAACGTTCTAGAAATCGCAAGTGTGTCCCCAAGGGTTGCGTACCTAGTGCTAAAGCTAACTGAGAGGTATACCCTCAAGGTGGTTATGGCGTACGCACCCTGGGAGGCATACCCAGATTCAGAAGTTGAGGCTTTGTATGAGGATATATCAAAGGCATTACATCATACCTCCAAAGCCCACTTCAACGTTGTTATGGGGGGATTTTAACGCCAAAGTGGGAGTACAGACCTACAGCGAATCGGTAGTAGGACCATATGGTTTAGGGCGAAGGAATGACAGGGGACAAATGCTGGTCGACTTCCTTGAAAAGGAAAGGCTGTTTCTGATGAATTCGTTCTACAAGAAACAGCCGCAGAGGAGGTGGACTTGGCGAAGCCCCGATGGACGGACGAAAAATGAGATTGATTTCATCATTGCGGACAAAAAGCGTATATTCAGGGATGTCTCAGTCATTTCTCGGTTTGCTACCGGGAGTGACCACAGGCTTGTTCGAGGCACCCTGAATATTGATTACAAGCTTGAACGCGTCCGCTTGATGAAGTCAACACTCCGTCCGAACCTTCTCCAAACCGTAGTTGGGTCTGAAACTTTCCAGTTAAAACTGAAGAACCGATTTGCTGCCTTGGAAACCACAGAAAACGTTGACCAAAAACTCGACAGAGTGGTAGGCGTCTTGCGAGATGAGGGCACAAAATTTTGTGAAATGCGACACAAAGGCAGAAAGTCGAAGCTTTCGAGGGAAACTCTGCAACTCATGGAGGAACGACGAAATCCCATGTTAACTTTGTTAAAACTAGGGGCTCTAAATAAAAAAATCTCCAAACTTATACGACGTGACCTCCGATTAGCAAACACGGTCTTGATTGAAAAATCAATCGAGCAAAATCGAGGGTCAAAAGTATTCCTCAAGCCATTGGGTAGAAGCCACCTAACAAAGTTAACCTCTTCTACGGGGAGAGTTGTTGTATCCAAAGCAGACATTCTTTCGGAAGTGGAAAACTTTTATGGCCAGCTGTACGCTTCACATGCTCTTCATCTCCCGCAGGATGAAGACAGAAGAGCCACTTTGACTCGCCACTACACAGAAGACCTGCCTGAGATAAGTCTCGAAGAAATCGTGATGGCTCTTGGGCAACTTAAAAATGGAAAAGCCGCGGGCGAGGACGGAATTACAACAGAGCTCTTAAAGGCTGGTGGAGCCCCACTTTTAAAAGAGCTGTTTAATGACGTCCTCTTCACCGGGAGAACTCCAGAGGCATGGCACAGAAGCTTGGTCGTCCTTTTCTTCAAAAAGGGTGACAAAACCCTTTTGAAGAATTATCGCCCCATATCGCTTCTGAGCCATGTCTATAAGTTGTTTTCGAGAGTTATCACAAACCGTCTCGCCCGAAGACTCGACGAGTTTCAGCCCCCGGAACAGGCTGGGTTTTGAAGTGGTTATAGCACCATAGACCACATCCATACGGTGCGGCAGATTGTACAGAAGACAAAGGAGTACAATCGCCCCCTTTGTTTAGCGTTTGTGGACTATGAAAAGGCGTTTGACTCCGTCGAAACCTGGGCTGTTTTGGAGTCTTTGCAGCGATGCCAAGTTGACTGGCGATACATCGAGGTGATGAGGTGTATATATGAAGCCGCCACGATAACGGTCCAAGTTCAAAACCAGCAGACGAAACATATCCCTCTCCATCGAGGCGTGAGACAAGGGGATGTAATCTCCCCGAAATTGTTCTCCAATGCACTAGAGGATATGTTTAAGACGCTGGATTGGGCTGGACGTGGTATCAACATCAATGGCGAGTGCATCTCTCACCTAAGATTTGCAGACGATATCGTCATGATGGCTGAATCGCTGGAAGACTTGCAATGGATGCTGGACAGCTTGGCCAACTCTTCTCAACGCATCGGTCTTCGGATGAACTTGGACAAAACCAAAGTCATGTGCAACGAGTTCGTTGCTCCGGGACCGATTGCTGTAAATGGAATCACTCTTGAGGTTGTTCGACAATATGTTTACCTAGGGCAGACGCTCGCATTGGGTAAAAATAGCTTTGAGAGTGAGGCCATGAGGAGAGTTCAGCTGGGTTGGGCAGCATTCGGAAAACTTCGCCGAGTCTTCTCGTCACCCATCCCACAATGTCTGAAGACAAAAGTGTATAATCAGTGCGTCCTACCAGTCATGACCTACGGTGCTGAAACGTGGACACTAACAGTAAAAGCAGTCCGAAAATTCAAAGTCGCTCAGCGAGCTATGGAAAGAGCTATGCTTGGTGTTTCTCTGAGAGATTGTATTCGTAATGAAGTCATCCGTCAGAGAACCAAAGTCACCAACATAGCTCAGCGCATAAGCAAGCTGAAGTGGCAGTGGGCTGGTCATATCTGTCGCAGAACCGATAACCGTTGGGGTAGACGAGTTCTGGAGTGGAGACCACGAATCGGCAAACGTAGTGTAGGACGCCCTGAGACTAGTTGGAAACGTAAAGCCGAGGATCGGGCTGAGTGGCGTATTATTGGGAGAGGCCTATGTCCAGCAGTGGACGAATGTGGGCTGATTATGATGGTATTAGATCATGCATATCAGCTATACAAATATAAAATACAATCTTTATTGTAATCTTCATTGCAGTAACAGGTAAGATACAATATACCGTACAGTATATACATCTTCAGAATTGTTTTGTATAAACAACCAATAATGTGATCAATAGCTGATGCTGATGTTTCTTGTATATTATATCACTTGACAAGGTTTTTCCATTTACCAATTCCGTCAGTGGTAAAACAGGAAGAAAGTCTGATCGAAACTTTTTGGAAGAGATGTGAAACTCATCAATCATAAGATTTTTTTCGTTGAGTTTGTTACAAGCACATTACACACCTCGTTACACGTCACAGAAAAATATTGAACAGTGAATAGGTAATAAATAGATCCAGTCAGTTAATTTATTTATATTTTAATTATATATTTTTTTTTACATACACATACGTATTATAAATAGAAAACACCCAGCCACAGTACAATTATTGTATTTATAATTAGTCGACCCGGCGAACTTCGCTGCTCCTGTCAAACCTTCCCTGGACTCCTACAAATACCAAAAATCAGTCCAGTCGTTCTCGATTTTTTGCGAATATAACGAACAGCAACCCCTTTGCAAAAAAAACCGTGGCACGGACCTTTTAGAATATGAGTACTAATCATTACTCAGCACTGCACTACGCTCGTCATCCAGATGTATAAGATACTATTTACGATATAGATACGTTGCTTTACTCCGTCACGCAGCCGAGGAACGACATATCTAATCATTGAACGACATCTTATGGCTCGTTGCTTACTATCGGATACCTACGCTTTGGAGAGTGTGCGACTGATTTGCATGATCTGATACCACCTTGCCCTTTTTTCTATCGGAATGCTCGTAGCTCGAAAAAGCGACATCGTTTCATGGTTGATGTTCCAAAGACACGAACGAAGAGATTTGACTCTACTTTTGTGATAAGAACGTCTAGGCTGTGGAATACGTTGCCTGAGTGTGGTTTTCCCGATGGTTACAATCTTTGTGTCTTCAAATCGAGAGTGAATTGGTTTCTTCTAGGTAAACACGCTCCATCGTGGACCGCATCGTCGCTTAACATCAGGCGAGATGGCGGTCAAATGTGAGCCTTTAAAAGGTAAAAAAAAGGATTCCACAAAATGGTAGTTTTAGTCCGAAGATCATCCGACATTCGGCAAACATGTCCGGCCCAATCCCATTTTAAAATGGCTGCCTTTTGTGTTACGTCAGCTATTTGAGTCGTGGAATGCAGTAATTTAGTGTTTCTTGTAAGATTACTTTTACAGACTGTTTGATTGTTGTATTTTCTTTTATAGTATTTAGAGACGTGACGAGCAGGATATGTGTCTGATGGTAAGCAACATGCCTCCTATATAACAGCACAGTGACACGCAGCTATTGGAACATGATGAATCCAAATAATTACCTAGTGCACAGCGCTCGTCACACAGAAATCTAAGATTTTGTATCTCTAAGCTACCTGTGATTTCTCAGGAAACATTGCCCTTCAAACCGGCAAACCGGTTACAATCTTTGTGTCTTCAAATCGAGAGTGAATCGGTATCTTCTAGGTAAACACGCTCCATCGTAGACCGCATCGTCGCTTAACATCAGGCGAGATGGCGGTCAAGTGTAAACCTATAAAAGTAAAAAAAAAAAAAAAACATCTCCTACTCATCTCGTCACTCTTTACTATAAAAAAACTCTCGATATGTAGACACCACGAATATAAATACTTTTTTTAATAAATGAAATGGAGTCTGGCTAACGAAAGTTGATACTGACAAAGCGCGGCAAATTTAAAATATGGCATCCCTAAACTGAAAATCTCGCCAAAAATAAACATAAGCCAGCTACTACAAAACATCAAAAACACGCCATTTTGTTGCGTCAGATATAGGGATACCATACACTGATTCTGATTCTACCAAATCTTTAGGATAATCACCGAAAATTAATTTCTTATAAATGAAATTGCACAAGCTTTTCTTTATTAAATAGAGTAATTTATGAATCTATTAATTAGGCTAACTTAAGGCTTAGTGTTGCTCTGGAAATAATCGCCAACACGTACATACGTCGTACTTATTTTTGATGAATACAATTTTAGATCACATATGAATTTTTAAAACTTATTTCATACAATGCTTAAATCAATTTGTTTTGAAAATGCCTTTTTGGAATCAAGTGTCCCTAAGTACTTTCTGTTCAAAATATCCCAATTCGTAGGGTAAATACCCGATGGTAGGACCATTGAAGTGTTGTCATGTAAAAAGTTTGCAAAAAAATCCAGTATCTACTTTCGTTGGCCAGACTCTAGTGTTTGTTACTTTTCAAGCAATATTCTCAACTTTGGCAATCAATCATTATTGTTTTCCTAGTTTAATGGAAGCAGTTTTCCAGTGATACAGGCTTATTTCAAGTTGTTTCAGCGAAGTTATACGTTTTAATTGGCTCTACTCAGCATCGAGGATTCGGTGAAGCGCGTCGTTTCTGTTTATTATTTTAAGAATTCTTTTCATGACAAATTAATATTAAAATAATAATTAACCTCCAACACCTCCAAGTGTTGAAAATAATAAACATAAGTTAAAACGTTATAATTATTATTCTTCGAAAAACGAAACAAACGACTTCAATTCAAAACTAAATCCTGAATGGGTTAAACAATGTGTTTGAAATCAGTCCATAAATACTCCAGAATTAAAGAGGTTTCTATTACTTAAATAATTATTATTTTTCAAATTGAACTCAAAATAATACATTTTTAGAAGAAAGTAAAATTATCTACTTATTTTGTTGGTTCGCGCGAAAGTTTAAGAGTGTCTATTGATGAGTACTGATGAGACTCTTTCACACAAAAATAAATGAAAGGATCTGGATGAAATATATGTAATAAATTGGAATAACACGCTCATGTGTGCGCTACTTTATATATCAGGAAAAATATCTCGGTATAAAAACTACGCGAGTGAAACCGTAGGCGCTGTTTATACCTATATCTATAATATCGGTAAGACAGCTAAACGCGCTGCAATAATGAGAAGCGAGATTTCGAATTATTAAACGAAAATATCATTTATTTAGAGTTACAATTATAATAATTTATACAAGAAATACTTGACTGATTTTGATCAAAATACATGTACCTATAGGTAAAGGACCTGTATTTGAGTCTTCCTCTATTTGCATTTCAAAAAAACAGAAACTAAAACGCAACTAGTTGTTCACTCTACGGCTTCTATTTTGAATGAAAATTGACGAACTTATCAGGTGAACGAAATGTAAGGAATGATTCTCGTGCTTCTCCACAAACATCAGAGCTCGTTTCAAAGTATCAGTTTGCTCAGACCGTGCGCAAGGCTGGGTAAATATTTACGTAATTTTTTATACGTATAAAAACCGTCAATAAACACATCCATCATAAATTAATCCGGCAGCCATGGGCCGGGAAATATTATGATGTTTGAGAGTCGGTGTTTAATCCGTCGGACACATTGAAAATTATGGGTCATCGTGCACTGGTTCGACCAAAACTGAGCTTGGTTTGACGTTCCGGTAGCACTTTGCCTATAAATCGTCAGAGTTGTATATAGTTACGAGAGTGACATATTTTATGTTAGTTTGTAAGATTCAGTCGTACTGTTCCTACAAATCAGGGTTGTTACGGATGCAAAAATTTAGACATCCGCGGATGCACATGCGGATGCGGATTATTAGAAGTTCACATCCGCGGATGCAGATTCGAAGCGGATGCGGATGCGATGCAGGTGCGGATTTTGGGATTTTAAAAGGATAATTATTTAAATTTTAAGTGTAAAATAAGTCCAGATATTGCTTTTTATTGGTGGCAACATTTCACCTAATATTTATATCAAAATATTCATTAAACACACAAAAAACTATGAAGTACACAGTAAACACTCACTATAACTATAATTTATTGACAATGAGAAAAAACACAACAAACAAACCTGTAGGATCTTGTTACCAATGTGCGCCTTTCTATTCGACAGTTACTGAATGAAGTTAGTAATTACCAAAACAAACGCGAAGCACGTACCACTCTGGCTCCGCCCACTTTCTTTACATGTAGTTACTTGTTGATGTGAATCTGCATCCGTAAAAACTCCGCATTGATTGATGCGGATGTGAATGCGGATGAAGATGTCTGAATTAATGCGAATGTTCCGCATTTGCGGATGCGGATGCGAATATTCGCAACAACCCTGCTACAAATCGTCATAGTCGTAGAATCTTGGTGAATCTGACATCTACATATTATATTACTCGTATCCAAACTTAGTACCTGGTTGACCGAGCTTTGCTCGGTTTAAATGCGTTTATAAAGGGCTCTAAGTAAAAAAAATCTCAGAAAAAAAAGAAAAGACCCGAATGTAACCATCAGGATTCGAACCGGGGCATGTTGACTCCGAGGGCGAGCATATTCCGTCTGAGCCATTTAGACTTAAAGAATACTGGCGAAATAAGTTATCGTATTCTAATGACACTGTAGGAGTTTTTCATTGTCTAAAAACGCGCATAAAATGATGTTTTAAAAAATAAAACCCAGCTAGATCGATTTCATCATCATCATCATCCGCAAGACGTCCACTGCTGAACATAGGCCTCCCCCCTAGATTTCCACAACGATCGGTCCTGCGCAACCTGCAACCAGCGGTTTCCACCGACCTTTGTGAGGTCATCTGCCCATCTAGTGGGAGGCCGTCCAACACGGCGTCTTCCGGTTCGTGGTCGCCACTCGAGAACCTTTCTTCCCCATCGGTTGTCAGTTCTGCGAGCGATGTGGCCTGCCCATTGCCACTTCAGCTTGCTTACTCTTTGAGCTATGTCGGCCACTTTCGTTCTTTTGCGAATATCCTCATTACGGATTCTGTCGTGCAAAGAGACTCCATAGCTCGCTGTGTGACTTTGAGCTTCGTTATGAGGCCCACAGTTAAGGACCACGTCTCAGTTCCATAAGCCATCACTGGCAACATGCACTGGTTAAAGACTTTCGTCTTTAGGCATTGGAGTATTCTGGACTCAAAGATGTGCCGAAGTTTCCCGAACGCTGCCCTTCCGAGTTGGATCCTTCGCTGGATCTCTTTGTCGAAGTTGGATCTACCTAATTGGATCTTTTGATCCAGGTAGACGTATTCGTCAACAACTTCGAGTATGGTATTCCCAACAATAACTGGTACAGGTGAGACATGAACATTTGACACGACTTTCGTCTTGTCCATATTCATCCTCAAACCTACCTGTTGGGATACTCTACTGAGGTCCCTGAGCATAGCACCGAGGTCCTCCAGCTAGTAGCCAGCAGGTAGATTGATTTATTGTCCCCGAAACCCCCTGTATATATAATTTCAAGAAAATCTATATATTATGTAAAGGTATAAGATAATAATACTGCTACGGGTATAATTCAATACGTTGAAGATATTTCGGTTTTTATTTGAGTACACTAAATAATTAATACTAATGCAAAAACGGCAAGTTTTTTCTTTCAGGTTATATTTTTACATACATATACTTTTTATTCAGACATTTGGCACAGTTTCACATCAAGAAGAGTGTTTTTCTTTCTTTGGTGGTAATTCATTATTACGTTGTCCAATTTCGTATATTCATTTTTTGCCGGAAAGAACGAACTTTGAACATTTTTTTGTATTGAAAAAAATAACTAATCAAATATGTTTAATATCGAAAAAGTGTTATCGTTTCATGGTTGATCTTCCAAAGATACGAACGAAGAAACGTCTAGGTTGGTGGAATGCGTTGTTGGAGTGGGTTTTCCCTAATGGTTCAATCTTGGTAACTTCAAATCGAGTGTGAATTGGTTTCTCCTAGGTAAGCACGCTCTATCGTAGATCGCACCGCATCGTGGTCAAGTGCAAACCTATTATAGTTAAAAAAAATACATAGAGCGTATAAAAACTGGCCGACACTTATAAGTGTCAGCCAGCCAGAATTTGAATAAGAGCTTGGTGTTGTTGGAAATAGTGCACGATGCCCCTTGAGCGACCTTCAACTGCGCGCGGACGCGGCTCGGGTGCTTATAGTAAACTCGAGCTTTCACCAAATAACGTTAGTAGGGCGGAAACTTTATAGCAGTTTAGATGATCCCGCGGATTCACCCGCCGATTTAGAAAACCATATCAATCAAATTACAGAGATTGAAACGGTTTCTCCAGGTAAACACGCTCTAAATAAATAAATAGGTAAATCTATTAAAGTTCAAAAAAAAAAACAAAACATAACTTGAATAGTTTATTTTTTCCGAAAAAACAAATACCTTTTCAAACTAAACATAGCTATTAAAATCTACGATAACGACGTGATCGTTCTACGTACGTACGGTACGTGAAGACGACGGTCCTGTAAGGAGAAAATTCTAGTTTTTTGTTGATATATAAAAAACTAGCACACCGAGTTTAATAAAATGTATATAGGACTCTAAACTATATGTATTTATCAAATAAAAATGTGAATCAAATCGATTCACAATTGGCGTAGTCGTCGCATAACATAGGTAGGTTGTAGGGGAAGGGCTCTTTGCAAAGTGCGTCTGAGGAAGTACCACACCATTGCCAGTTATTCTACCGCCAAGCAATAATATGCCACCCTCGAAAGTGGTTACATATTTGAGGCCTTTGGGGTTGAGACATTGGGCTCATGGGGGCCGGGAGCTCATCTCATCTTCAAAAGCCTTTCCGAGCGCTTGGTCGACGCGACGTGTCACCAAAATGCTGGCGTTTATTTGGCCTAAGCTTAGTTGGTAGTGGGCTTGAACATCTTGATTATTTTGGTTTCTTTATATTCCACTAGCTGTATCGAACTCTTAAAAACGGCAGAAGCGGCAAACACGCTTCTACTATGGCGATGCAAAATCAGGGTTTTTTAATACTTAGAGCTGTAGGTGCGAACTTACAACCACACTAACTGCTGGGATTCGGGGCCTTCTCTCGCAAGGAGAGGGTTAAGGCCGTAAGCCACTATGCTGACCCAGTCCGGGTTGGCGGATGACACAAGACCTTCAAAGATTCTAGGAACGAGCCGGGTTCCTCACGATGTTTTTCGTATCTGTTTTAAGTTCGCGACATACAGCATATAGCTTCGAAAAGACAGTGATGGGTGTGGGATTCGACCGATAGACCAAAGGATCGGAAGTCGCTGTTCTCCCGACTAAACCTGTCGTTACTCCAACTGGTACTGAACTAGCTCTAAACTAAAAATACTACCCCGAATCTAAAAAAACACTCCAAAGCAAAAAACTTAACAACAAAATAAAAATCTAAGTATCATTTGTGAATCAGTTTTTTATTTGGTTGTTATTACAAATAACAAAGAGTGTAATGAAACTGGCTATTCAAATTTTTTGGAACCTCCTCGAGGATTTATAAGCAAATCCGTAACTTCCATTCACGTTATGAATTCATTATTCATTATAATTGCTGACAGTGCTGATTGCTATCAATTTGTTTTGTGTTCATCTCCAAATATTGATAGGACTGAATAATCATGCAAATAAATAATCAAACAAATTGCACCAATAAATAAAGATGTAACACATTTTACAAGCTTTTATTTAGTTTCAATCTTAGATAAAGTATAAGAACTCTTTGGTTTCATCTGTCCGATGTCTGTTTGTAATAGAATCTTACAAGTTAAATTTGAATCACTTCCCGGTTACCGATTCCGCTGAAATTTGGTACACGTAAGTAACTTGGATGACACTGCATTAATATGATACCATAGAACTAGTCTGATGATGGAGAGAGAAGTTGAAGATGGGAAGATGATGGGATAATAGTCTGAAATAACACAAGGCTACTTTTTATGCCCGAAAAATAACGCGAACAACGGGAACGGGATCTACGCAGGAAAAACCGCGGGGCACCGCTAATGTGGTCATAAATACGAAGCTCCTGTGCTCATCTGAGTACTTTGCTAAGAGACTCTGACTGTCTTATATTCTAATATCACTGACGAAAGACATCGTAAGATAGTTTTGACGTGACAACGTCTTATAAATTGGTTTGCCGGGTGACACTTCAAGAAACTGCGTTACGCTCCGCTCACGTTATGCGCTCACAACGAGACCGAGTGAGAGGCACGCGTCCCTTCCACTCGGGCATGGTTAGCCCGCCTAAGAGCGAGAGAGACAGACATAAAAAGTGAAAGGCACGCGTCCCTTCCGTAAAATTATTTTACCACTCAAAGTCGTTGTCACGTAAAACTTTCGCCCGTACACTATTCTATGGCCCGTATACCGACTTTACAGGCAACCAATTTTTTTTTATCCAAAAAAGAAAACGTTACCTAACTCCAAATCAAACACTTTTCCCGTACATCATCGATGCAAATTTTAGTTTTTGTGGTTTATTTCGTTTTGTCTGATCGAACGTTGTCTGACGTTTAAATGTTCTAAGCGTACTGTAATTATACTCGGCTTAGAACATTTTTTTAAACGGACGAAATGAAGGATCGAAGTAGAACCGGAGTATGAAAGTCGCGAGCTAATTTCGAAATTAAGTTTTTCGTAGAAAGAGTAGAAGTCCAGGTTAGGAACCTAAAATAAAGTAAAACTACTTTATTTTAAGTTCTGTAAGTTAAGGCTGTTAATTAAGTGTTATTTAAGTCTGTTCTGCAAGTTGACGAAACTCACTAGGATATAGAAAGATCGCAATATATCCCGTAAAACCAAAGTGAGGCTGGTACGTACGATGGTATTCTGGACGCCCTGGACGATAAGAAAGAGAGAAAAGGCAAAGATCGATGCTTTTGAAATGTGGTGCTGGAGACGGATGTTGCGAATTCCATGGACTGCTCGCCGAACCAACGTGTCCATTAATAAGGAGCTACGTATTGCTAAAATGCTATCCAGGCCTTGAGAAGCTTATGGTGGTCGGTATGGTTGATGGGAAAAGACTACGTAGTCGATCACCTACCCATTGGTCAAATCTGGTAAAGACACTCACTGGATTACCAATAGCCGAAGCTCTTAGGACCGCCGAGGACAGAAAGACATGGAAGAGCATGCTGCAACGGGTGATCAATACCTCAGACTAGACGCGACTTTCAGCAATGAAGATAACGACTAAAAAGAAGTTAGTTAGATAATTTAAAGTAAACTTGCCAATATGTTTACGTTTAGTTTTGCCCACAACATTATCAATTACGTAAACAAGATATAAATAACTCTAAAATTTTAATGAAAAGTGACGTCATATTTCATGAAAAGCGTTCCGTAAGCGTGGCTTTGAATAGCGAAGCCATAAAGTAGCTTAGAAATTGAAACCACATCGCTCGATTTCGCTATAAATACTCGGAAACCGCATCCGGTATGGTGTACATAGGGTTCGACAGATTAGGCGAATTTTGAAAGGGGCGTAAAATTCTCTTATTTAATTGTGGAATGATTGCAAATGACAGCGTCCCCTGCGCCGGCTTTTACTTAGTGCATAGTTTGCCCATTACCATTCAGAATATCCTTGATGATTCGTGATTTTTTAGTGGTCGAACTCTTTGCAGAATCCGCCTAGGGTGTTGTATGTGTATGAACCACACCTTTGCCAGTTATTCTACCGCCAAACAGTAATGCGCAAACATTACTATGTTCTGGTTTAAAGAGCAATGTTTCCAGTGAAATTACTGGGCATAGAGATAAAACATCTGGTATACGACGATATATCTGGTGACGAGTGCACTGTAGTGCTAGGTAATGATTTGGACTCTTCTTGATCAATTAGCTATTATCTTATTCAATAGCTGCGTGTCACTGTGTTGTTATACCTTTATTTCAGTGATCGAATTATTAAGCCGTAGGTGTCCCGTAGTGGAATTAATCTATAGCGAAACTATGATTTCAGAAACTGAAGATCGTAGGTTCAAAACCTGAAATTAATATTAAGCTAATCATGACCATAGATTTCAATATGTTTTTTTTACTTTTGTAGACTTACACTTGACCGCCATCTCGCCTGATGTTAAGCGACGATGCGGTCTACGATGGAGCGTATTTACCTAGAAGAAACCGATTCACTCTCGATTTGAAAACACGAAGATTGTAACCATCGGGGAAAACCCACTAAGTCAACGTATTCCACATCCTGGACGTTTTTATCACAAAAACAGAGTCAAATCTCTTCGTTCGGAATATCAACCATAAAACGATGTTGCTTTTTCGAGCTTCGAGCGTTCCGATAGAAGGTATATGAGAGTAAGTAATTTATGATATATTACAAGCTTTACAAGTCAGATGGTGTTGTGTGTGAATTGCCCACCAATATAATGTAAATATATATATGAAAGTATCGTGAACATGTTCCACGATAGACGATTTACGAGGAAATGGGTTACCACTAGATTGTTATATTTTGACTTTAACTAGTGAGAAAAGTCTCCGAGTTCCAACGGTGGGAATACGTATAAAGTGGACTGTTTATGCTTACGCTTACAGTACGCTCCGCGCCAACATAATTTAATTACCTGGAAACACGTTACAACATATAAAATACATTTTTATTACGAAATGACCTGACATCAAAGATTCCTCGGTTTAAAAGTTCCATCAATTTAGATGTTGTTTACTAAACGTTCTCGTTAAATATAACCGACGACTTGATAAGGTTGTAGAGGGGAAATAAACGTCTAATAAGCTCGTTGTTGCGTTGTTGAACGTATAGGCAGAATGAAGTTCAAGTTTAATCCTTCTAATATTAATTACTGACTTACGTATTCTGATATAGTCAACATATTCCGTCCTAAGGTTGCCTGTAAGAGATCGCTTTCAGTAATAAGGCCGCAAAATAACGGCGACGGGGACTGCGCGGGTAAAACCGCGGGCCGCTGCTAGAGCTCAAATATTTTTAGACCACTTTAGACAAACCGCACTTGCCAAAAGTGTTGAGTAATAACTAACCTTCTTGTTCTGTTTGTCAGAGAAGGATCCGAGAAAAAGACATATTGGAGGAATTGTAGTATCCACCAACCTGCACTTAGCCAATTTGTTAGCCAAACCTTTCATTTTTTTTAAGTCAGACTGTAAACAGATCGTATTGCCAGACATATTACACGCCTCTTAACCAGACGAGACCAATTTGTATAAGTCAATTTTTTAAAATGGGTTGTATCGTGTTATCCTACCTACAAACTGCAATAAAAACAATGTATTTGAGTCCCAGCAGTGGGCACATAAATTCGTTTATTTATAATAAGGTTGTAGTTCTTTGATTTATATAGCATACATCAGTTATATTTCATAGATAGGAGATTGACGTGGTATGTCTATTGGCTAGTTAGTCGTTGAATACAAGTTTGATGAAATTATTCGGTGAAACGAGGATTATGAAAACTGGCAACCCATTAATTACCTTATCACGGGCATTAAATTGATGTAAATTAATAATGCTGTTTACGGCGAGGAAGTGAAGGCTGTTCAGACGATTTGAAGTCTTTATTATTACAAATTACGGATCATTATAGGATCGGCTGATATGTAAATAAATAAATATTGTTTATTTTATGTACACCTAGCTGATCGCGCAAACTTTGAATGAATGAGTAATAGTTCTGTATTGTTCACGCCATTTAATAGATACATATTATATACATAGATTCCCACCCAGTGCAAATGTTTGTGTGATGAATTCAAATGTTTGTACTGTGTCTGGGTGTTTCTATCTATACTTATTATAAAACTGTAACGGGTCGAATTCTGTACATTGAAGATATTTTGAAAAAATTTTTTTGGGGCACTCCATAGTCGATACTGATGGCGAAACTGCATTTTTTTTCTTTCATGTCTGTCTGTCTGTCTGTCTGTCTTTCTGTATAGGGATCACGCATCACGCCGAAACTAATGATTCAATTCAGCTGAAACTTGGCATGATTTTAGTTTATACTAAGGACATTGCTGTAGGCTACTTTTGATTCCCAAATTCTGATCGGTTTTCTTGCGGGAGGGGGTGAAAGTCAGAATGTATATTTGGTTGTAACTCATGTTTGCGTTGTTTAATTTCATTAATTATTTTTTTGTTAGAAAGAACACATTTTTTATATTGTCCCGTTAAAATTTGAACAATATCGGTCTGTTGGTTCGGAAATTACACAAACATTAAATAATAACGACACGCGCGGCGTGTTCGGTACATACTAACTTCTAAGTATTCTGTGTATCACAGACGATCCACAGAATATCTAGATTCTAGATACTAGAAAGTGCCCACGTGATCGCGTCGCGTCATCTTGGATGACAAAATAATTGTCAAAAAAATGTTTTTGTGTGGAAAAACAAACATCATTCGGTTATAATCGACTTCAAACAAGGAGGATGTTCTCAATCGGGTTGCATTTCTTTTTATTTGGTTTAAGTTTACGCGATGACTCCGCTAATTGTTAGTTGATTTTGATAATTCCTTTTTTGTTTGGTAGAAATTACTTCAGAGGTGATCTTAGATATCGAAAACAGGGAGGTAGTTTTTCAAATATCAACAAAAAACTAAAATCAGCTTAGATTTATCTGTACGCCAGTTATACCTTCTTATAAAATTTAGTCGAATGACAGAATTAAATTATCTGTCATTGAAGTAGATTTTTGTACTTTGGAGAAAACATATCAGCATAATAAGTAGCAGCATAAACAACCCATTAAATGTTCCCACTGCTGGGCGTCGGGGCCTTCTCTCGCAAGGAGAGAGACAAGGCTATAATCCACCACGCTGGCCCAGTGTCGGTTGGTGGATGACATATGACCACAGATTTCTAAAACAAAAGGCAGATGGAACGTGCAGAACACAGATCCTTAGGTCCAGAAAGCAAATATCAAACGCCAAAGCAAATACAAACTCCAGTCAGTACGAAACTGACTTCTGTCTCGTACGGGAGTCCCGTGTGATTTTAAGTTTTGTACAAGATTATGCCGTCTTGTGGCTTCAAACATTGCAAACATTGTTCCCAAAAATAAGAAAAGGAAAGAAAAATATCATTTCATAGGAAAGTCTGAATATTTTTACTGCTTTTTGTATAATTTAGGCGATTTCATTTCGATTGATGAATAGAAACACAACACCTCAACGAAAATTGGTTAGTGTTCCTGTCCTAAACTGAAATTATTTTCCCTAAAGTTAAGGTAAAATTTAGATTATGATTTTTTTGAAGACTCGTAGACCAAATTATTTATGTACTTAAGTAGATTGTATTATTCTATTTTAAACCTTATTTTTATAATCGTATTTTTTTAATTTAATGTCAATCGATGCCTAGCACAAATCCACGTCATTACTAGTGTTTATAAAAATACTAATAGTGTTGATGAAAACTATAGTTATGAAGCAAGTTTTAATTCTTGTAAGTAGGTATAGTGGAGCTTAAAAAAGTAGGCGAGTTCTTTTGAGATATCTAATGGTTTTAATCAACCTCATGTTATCTGGTCGAGTCAGTAGTGACATTGTCGAAGTTTTATACGGTGCTAATTTGTGCGTACATACTTACCCAAAAAAGATGTTGGGATCAGGCCAATCGCTGTTGGCACCACATATACTGGCCTTGCTGCCAAGGTGGGTTGTAGGTATAAAGCGTTGCACTTTCGAGCTCCCTGTCCCACAAACTTGATTTTGGTTCTCTGAGTGGACGTGAAGCTGCTGTTCATTCTGTCCTGACTTTCTTTGTCCAAAATTGGGGAGAGGGCTGTTAAATGTGTACGTCAAAAACGCTTTAATTTGGTTGATCGTGGAGCCCCGTTGTCCGAAGTGAAGAATAAAATTCTTGACTTCTACAATTTTCTTTGGCAATGTTATGGCAGAAAATCCTATGCTTATCAAAACAATCCTATGCTATCTTCCTTTGGCTATCAACTTGGTGAATCTTCGGCCATGCGACCTTCGCCCTGGCAATTCGCTCTATCATTTAACGCAGAGATGTATAAGATACCCTATACAAAGTATCTGAAATACAAGATGCAAGATACTTAAGAAAAAAGTATTTCAGATACCAGATACAAATACTTTTCTAAAAAGGTATCTGAAATACTAGATACAAAATACGTATCTTACAAATACTTTTTTAAGATAAAATACTTTTGTAAGAAAATAACGTATAATTGAACTTAAGTTTATTCATCCGAGAAAACAATTTTCAAATAAGTATATCGCGTTGATAACAAGGATCAGGTAAATGAGAATATAGTTAGTGTGTAGTGTATAAATCAAGGAAAAACTAAACTTCTAAACTAATTTTTCAATAGTTATTCGGTCCAGTTTTCCAGATGCATTAACTAACTAAATAAATAACTAACTTTGTAATCCCATGTATAAATGTATAATACTGCAAAGTTATTATTACATATGCAGTTAATTAATAAGCGAACTTGTGTTTGTGTTTTCATGCGATGGCCAAGTCAATATATCTATTTAAATACTAGCTGAACCCGCTACTTCGTTCGCGTAAGCAGATGTTACTGACTTATGATACATTAATTGGAAGTATCGTACGTCAAATATTTGGATAAGTAGTCATTGAAAAACCTTTGAGTTTGAGTGAATTTGTTTTCCACACAAAATTTATTTAATTTTATCATCTTTATTTTTCTTTTTTTAAACAAAATCAAACATACTTAGTAAGGTTTCGTAGTATCGAACATAGCCGCAAGTGTTAAGTTTGTAGGATTTTTAAAGGACACATTAAGAAAAGTCTGAAGCTAATGTGCATGATCTGATTCCTACTTACCTATTTCTTTTTATCCGCAAGCTGTTTCCTAGCTGTTACCCGCGACTTCGCCGTAGTAAAATTTTGAACGAAGCCTGTGTGGAATCAAAATATTTAAAATTTTGAGTTTTAATGATATTCAAGCAAGTTGAACCCGTAAATCTAAGCCAAGTCCTAGTGAAATGTTAATGTATGAATTTAATTGTAGGTAGTGTTACCTAAGAATCCAAGAAAGAATCCAAATTTGGCATCATAATCCTTTTAACAGCAAAAACTTATTAGTACAATTTAGAATACCAGTAACGCCACCTAGTGATGAAAGAAAAAATACATACCACAATAGCAAAACATCGATTTAAATGGCCTTTAGTACTTTTAGATTTAAACTGGCATTAGTGCCGTCTAATGAGAATATTATGTTGCTTGTTATTTTGATTGTGAACGCAAATCACCTATATTATCTACGCCAAAACGGGTGCATATATTTTTCCTTTTTTGGCTTTTACCTTACCATTACATCAAGTTCCTTACGAAAGTATATGCTTATATTAATGTAGAGTTAAATGAAAATGTCTGCCTGATTAATGACTTATCAGCCCATGTGAAATTTTAGACTCTAAACTATATGTGTTTCGTATGTCAACCCATATCGTTGCGCCGTTTTGACGTGATAGTTAATATTTGTTTCCTTAAGGCCCATGCTTCTTTTCAGGTTGATAGGTAATAAATACATAAATGTGGTATTTCAGACTATGAGTTATTTCTGTTTCAATTTTCTACCACATTTGCTTAGTCTTTCCTACGTCACAGTACCTATAAGTAACCGATTTGTTATTTCTGAGTTTAAACTACGTGTGTTTCGAATTCCATCCAAATATGTTCAGCCGTTCCAACGTTGTCCTGTAAATATTATGAATGTCACTGTTTGGATGATTGTTACGTAATACATAGAGTACTTATACATAGGCAATGTTTAGCCTATGTGTTCTTCCAGACTGTAATCTAATTCTATTTCAAATTTCAACCCGATCACTTGATACGTTCCGCCATGATTAAAGCGGCAATAGAAATACATCATCTGCGAAAATTTCAACTGTCTAGCTATCACCGTTCTTGAGATACAGCCTGGTGACAGACGGACGGACGGACGGACAGATAGCGAAGTCTCAGTAATAGGGTTCCGTTTTTACCCTTTGTGTACGGAACCCTAACAACGGTCTGCTTCGGTCACGGAAGCTTGTTGAACACTACCTTTAAATTTTAAACAGTATTTGGATTGAAATAATACGTTTTCTCATAAGTTACGGCTGGTCTAGTAAGTTACAGCTGACCTAGTCGGGAAAACGGTGACTGTCGATCCGGAGACCTAGGGTTCAAAACCACGCGCACCACTATCTTTTCAGAGTCATGTTCGTAATGCCGGTAATTAAAACGGTGAAGGAAAACACCGAGAAGAAACCGAAATCTACCTATAATCTAAGTTCTAAGTCATATGTCATCCACCAACCGACACTGGGCCAGCGTGGTGGATTATAGCCTTGTCTCTCTCCTTGCGAGAGAAGGCCCCGACGCCCAGCAGTGGGAACATTTAATGGGTTGTTTATGCTGCTACTTATTATGCTGATATGTTTTCTCCAAAATACAAAAATCTACTTCAATGACAGGTAATTTAATTCTGTCATTCGACTAAATTTTATAAGAAGGTATAACTATGTCGTACAGATAAATCTAAGCTCATTTTAGTTTTTTGTTGATATTTGAAAAACTATCTCCCTGTTTTCGATATCTAAGATCACCTCTGAAGTAATTTCTACCAAACAAAAAAGGAATTATCAAAATCAACTAACAATTAGCGGAGTTATCGCGTAAAATAAAACCAAATAAAAAAACATGCAACCCGATTGAGAACATCCTCCTTGTTTGAAGTCGATTATAACCGAATGATGTTTGTTTTTCCACACAAAAATATATTTTTGACAATTATTTTGTCATCCAAGACGACGCGACGCGATCACGTGGGCACTTTCTAGAATCTGGATATTCTGTGGATGGTCTGTGGTACACAGAATACTTAGAAGTTAGTATGTACCGAACGCGCCGCGCGTGTCGTTATTATTTAATGTTTGTGTAATTTCCGAACCAACAAACCGATATTGTTCAAATTTTGACGGGGCAATATAAAAAATGTGTTCTTTCTAACAAAAAAAGAATTAATGAAATTAAACAACGCAAACATGAGTTATAACCAAATACACATTCTGACTTTCACCCCCTCCCGCAAGAAAACCGATCAGAATTTGGGGATCAAAAGTAGCCTACAGCAATGTCCTTAGTATAAACTAAAATCATGCCAAGTTTCAGCTGAATTGAATCAGTAGTTTCGGCGTGATGCGTGATCCCTATACAGAAAGACAGACAGACAGACAGACAGACAGACAGACAGACAGACAGACATGAAAGAAAAAAAATGCAGTTTCGCCATCAGTATCGACTATGGAGTGCCCCAAAAAAATTTTTTTCAAAATAACTTCAATGTACAGAATTCGACCCGTTACAGTTTTATTATAAGTATAGATTAAAGATTTTTTGTACTGCAATGACTACTATTAGACCTTTTACAAGAATAAAATTAAAAAAGAAGTGTGGCACTCGAGGACTGCCGCGGTAAAGCTATTGCATGTTGCATGTATTTTTATCAACATAAGCTA
This sequence comes from Ectropis grisescens, assembly GCA_017562165.1. Classification (NCBI taxonomy): domain Eukaryota; kingdom Metazoa; phylum Arthropoda; class Insecta; order Lepidoptera; family Geometridae; genus Ectropis; species Ectropis grisescens. The sequence goes on from CM029788.1 coordinate 26,888,364, forward strand.
TAGGGATGTTAACAATTTTTCGGAATAGGCCATTTTCTTATATCAACAATAAATTATGAAATTATATTACTTGGATAGTTTTCATCACGGAAAATGCAAATATAAAGTTATTTTCTCATGAAAACCTAAGGTTAATTTTATTTTTCAAAATTAAAATTGAGGTTTCATTATCTGTATGTCACGTGATTGAAAACGCCGACCGCCATGATGTGACGTCAATTTCACTAAAGCTCGTCGTCCGTCACTCGTTTTACAAACAACAAACTACTTACCTACCAGCGCTCATAGAAATTTAATATTTTTATTGAGTTTAATGTGTTTTGAAGCTTAAATTTAAAAGATTTAATATTTTAATACGTTAGTTTTACTTAATTAAAATGGACGTCGGTTTTGTAAAAGCCGAAAGTACTAATCTCCCGAAAATAGATGCGGTAATGATTGCAAAGTTCTTTGCGTGTAATACCGACTTTTTTTCTGCCGAATGCAGAAATATCAAAACAGCTATGTAAGTATAATGTATTTAAATTACAACTTGTATTTAAAACTAAATAGTTTTATTGTGTATGAAAGTATCCTTACGTGTTTTGAGGTTATGTGTAAACAATAAGTAGGTATCGTAACTTTTCATCTTTTTTATAGGTCAGCCAGAGAAACGTATGGCGATGATGCTGTTGGGTATGTGCAGCTGAAAAGAGATCAGCAGACATGCGTTGTCAAATGCAAAATGTGTCCTGAACACAAAGTGCGTTCCAAGCCATACTCTTGCACACTTACTGTTGATGAACAGGAAGAAGAAATTAAAAGTGTAGTATGCCATGACTGTCCAGCATCTGAAGGTGGTTGTAAGCATGCTGTTGCTTTTTAATGTGGTGTCATCGTCGGAGTGAAGAGCCACCTTGCACTGCTATTGAGTGCTATTGGAGGAAATCTACTTTATCTAAAGTTGGATCTTCTCTAAAAATATTACTTGCTAAGGACATATTGAAGAAAAGAAAAGGAAGTAGTACTCAAACCCCAGAAGTAGCACCACATAAAAGTGTCGCAGAAATCTTTGTGACTGAATGTAAAAAGAAAAATAAGCTGATGCCAGCTGCTCAAACATGAGATTAACTATGCTGAAAAAAAAATTAATATGCTTTCTTTACATTATTTGATGTGCAAATTTAATGAAAGACTGGATTGTAATTCATTTTTAAATAATATCAGTAGTGTATTTAATGATATTAACTTAAGAAATGCTGAAAAAGAGACAAGGCACCAGCATCAAACAAGCTTTTGGTATGAGCTACGTTATGGAAGAGTTACAGCATCAAAATGCTACGAAGTGAGCAAATGCAAAACTGTGGATGGCTCCTTAGTAGCGGCTATTCTTGGAGCAAGGACTCCACTAACTTCAGCAATGAAAAGAGGGCAAAATTAGAAGAAAAGTAAGGAAAACAGTAGAAAAAAATTGGGCCATAAGATTGAAAAATGTGGTCTTTCTATTTCAGAAACATATCCTATGATTGCAGGCTCACCTGATGGCATCTATAAAAAAGTACTTTGGTAGAAATAAAGTGCCCAACAAGTGTAAAAACTTTAACAAATTATATTAAGGATGGTGCTGTGACCAAAAAATATATGGCACAAGTGCAAATGCAAATGTTCTGTGCAAAAGCAGAAAAAAGTTTTTTTTGTGTTGCGAGTAGTGATTTTGAGACTTCCAATGATGTCAGTATTGTAGAGGTGCAGTATGATAGAAAAGTAGTACAGGAACTTTTGGACAAAATTGTTCCTTTTTGGAAAAATAATATATATCCAATTTTGTATGAAAGTACCAAAATATAGAACTTGTAAGTATTTATGTGTATTGTTTTATTTTATATGCTTTAGCCCAAGGCTTCTACCACTAGCTACAGTACCTTGTCTTAGGATGAATCTTTATTACCTATGCCCCGGACCTCAAACCACACCTTAGATAAAATCCTCAAACTTATCTCCTCTATACTGAGTTTTAACCAAACTTGTTCATAGGATAAAGAGAAAAGAAGTAACAGACAGACTGCCAGAGTTACTTTTGCATTTCTAACTAGCTCATGCAAGTTACCAAAATCATGAAAAACCTAATATTTCTACTACATGGTTATATCAATTACATACTGTCCACTTTAATGTAATAAATAGCATATGTCAATATCTGGTTTGAACAGTTGGCTGGGATATTATGGGTATAAATAAAAGTTTAAAAAAATTGTATATGTATTTATTTAATAAGACTATCTTGTATGTTAATCAGAGCACATGCAGTAGTAATACATTCATCAAGAAGGTGAACTAAATTTATGTTAACCACAGAATGTGGTTTTAAAAAAGCAAACTCCCGGATTCTTCGGATCACCCTTTCCACATGAATCCGGAGGCTTGCTATTTCTTTTGTCTGACGTACCTCAGCTTTTGACAGTTTGGAACCACTACCAACACTTGGGGGCCTTAATAAAGTTATGTTCTTTTTAGACAAATATGTTTCAATGTGCTTGAATCCTCTGTCAGCTAAGACACATGTGTTTGATGGGAGAGTATCTAAAAATTTGGAGTGTTCGAATAAATGTACATCTGTTACTCTTCCGCCATATCCTGCAGATATAAAACTTATTAATCCATCTGAGTACAAGCAACCAAATATTTTATTGTGTTGGCCTTCTTATACTCGGACCAAGTCAGTGCTTGGTGGACTGCATTAGTGGGTTTCTGTATTTCTATCTCCAAACAATCTATTATACAACTTACTTTATTACATCTATGTCTAAATGCTATTGGTAAATTTAATTTTATTGACTCCGTTGTAAACGATCTAATAAAAGGTAACATTACTTTACTGATTGGTATTATGTTGGTTGAAAAAAGTTTACTTGCTTGTGATAGTGACAAACCAAAATCATCAGATATTTGTGAAAATGAGCTATTTAGCCTAATTTTTGTCAAACACAACAAAATATTTGCCTCAGAAATGTTTGTCTGTGTTTGTATGATATTTAGTAAAAATAAAGTTCCTTAGGGATACCAATATAGAGTCTAGGCTTTTTTCTTTATTTTTAAGATTGTGTTTTCTAAGTTCGTTTTCTTGTCCCTCTGAATTTCTTCAGGCAAACTACTGTCAGATGTTGTGACTTTTATTGAGAGAAGTCTTGACTCGTTGATCCAGATACTGATGGAGTAAATGATATCTCACTATCAGACTGGTCTTCGAACAAGGTAGACAATTTCCTTTTTGCTGGTCTTGTGATACCTGATGTACTTGGTACATCTATAGTGCTCATTTTAATGAGTGGTGAAGTGGCAACTGAGGTGCTTAACTTTATTGGAGATGTAGTGCTGTGCCGCACTTTTAAATTTATTTGTGTTGCTTTGCTTCTATAATGGGCAGATAAATTCACTTGGACAGCTTTGTATTCCATAACTGGCATTATCTGTACTTGAACTTCTTTATCTGCCTTGTGTGAAATATTTTCATCTTCCTCCACTTCCACAACATCTGAAAACAATAGATAAGAATCTGTAGAGCAGCCTTTCCATTGTAATAATTTAAAGTAATGCGATGGTGAGTGATCATCATTAAACTTAAGTTGAGTTAATAAAGTGGGCTGTATGGTTATTTATTAAAGCACTCTCTTCTGTTTGACTGGGATTACCTCTTGTATGACATGATGTAAATGGTGTTTGGCTGAGATTCACAACCTCTCTATGACACGATGTAAATGGTAGGATTTCAGTTAGAAACAAAATTTCCCTTTAGGTTTAAATATATTTTATCATTTTAGCACCATCAAAGCTTGGTAAATAAAATATACTTACGTGATGTTGATGAACCAGGTTGTACACTTGTTGAAGAGCTCTCTGCTTCCTGGCCAGGACTCACAATGGGTATATTATTAAACTTAGATGGTATAATGCCAGGTTTCATTCTGATTTTCTTTACTGAGCCCATTATTTTATATTGCATATAATTTTCCATGTCTTGCTCTAGCTAAAAACAAATGTTAATAATTATTGTAGGTTATTTAGCTAAGCAGAGCAATGATACCGAGCTATGTAGTAAAAATAACCTCAAAGTCTCGTTTACATAGTAAAAAGAGAGTAATATCGTAATTTAAATAAAATCAATAAAAAAGCTTATGTACTTACGTCAAAGTGATCCTCACAAAGATATAAATGAGATTTCTTAGAATATTTTACAGGATCTCGTCCCATGAGTTCCAACCAAACATTTCTCATAGAAACGTCGGTCGGCACATTAATAAATAACTTTTCTGGAGTCTTCAACGTAGAATTTTTACAATTCAACGCTACACACCAACGATATGGGCTATAAAACTCATTTTACTTGAAATTAAATTATATTAAATCACTACAAGAGTACAAGACAAACTGGCATTTTGACATTTCTTCATTTTAGTTTATATGACGTCAGTCGCCGCCACCATCATGGCGGTCGGTGTTTTGGCGCGTATATTTAAGTCAAATTTTTGATATATTTTTTTTAACATTTAGCAGGTATATTTTGCAGAAATAAAATAATCCTTGATTATCTGATATATATGAGCATTTTAAAAAATATTTGAAAAAATAGGAGAATAGCCTATTGCTTTTATTTTGAAGATTGACATTTGTTTACCATAAAAAATATCACGGGAAATCCGTTAAGTTGGCAAAACTGCTAAGAGCATTTAGTCTGTAAAGCTAACACAAATAAGATTCAAAGTTGAATGACCGAGTGGGGAGGACGGCGTTACGGTCTTCCATCCCTCTTTCTTGTGAACATAAGAAAGAGATGCACGATCACTGAAATTCGGTCCCCAGGCCCGCGATAAAAGCTATGCAATAGCTTAAAATTTTGATTAACCCCCGACTACCTCGGATCTCGGATTATCTGTATAACGTTCTACTAGTCAAGCCTTTTCATTTGATACCCATATTAAGGGAGTTGTGACCAAAGAAATGTATTTCGCTATTAGGCGAAATTTGTGGTAGCGGCCATCTTGGATTTAAATTTGTCATAATGCAAAATACTCTATTAGTTAAGCCCTTTCATTTGATACCCATATTGAGGTAGGTTGTGAAGAAATATTTTGTCCGCCATTTTGTGGAGGCGGCCATTTTGAATCGATATTAACCAAACATAGCTAAGAACATCCGCACGGGTATTAACCTTCAAATAAAAAAAAAACGCATCGAAATCGGCCCATCCGTTTGAGCTCTACGGTGCCACAGACAGACAGACAGACAGACAGATAGACAGACAGACAGACATCGACGTCAAACTTATAACACCCCTTTTTTTGGTCGGGGGTTAAAATCAAAAGGTCCCTTATGTAGGGACATGGATCTCAGAACTTTTTACGTTAGAACTGGCGAGACTTGTTTTTTTTACGAGGATTGTTGTTTTTAACCCCCGACCAAAAAAGGGTGTTATAAGTTTGACGTCGATGTCTGTCTGTCTGCCTGTCTATCTGTCTGTCTGTCTGTGTGTGTGTGTCTGTCTGTGGCACCGTAGAGCTCAAACGGATGGGCCGATTTCGATGCGTTTTTTTTTATTTGAAGGTTAATATCCGTGTGGATGTTCTTATTTATGTTTGATTAATATCGATTTAAGATGGCGCCTCCACATAATAGCGGACAAAATATTTCTTCACAACCTACCTCAATATGGGTATCAAATGAAAGGGCTTGACTAGTAAAATACTATACATTATAACAATTTCAAATCCAAGATGGCCGCCATCACAAAATGACGAATTACATTATTTTTTCACTACTACCTCAATATGGGTATTAAACGAAAGGGCTTAACTAGTATAACATATAATATAAAAGTATAATAGAATTTTTTGCACTATGTTAAATCTCAAATCCATGATGGCCGCCACTACACAATGGCGAAATACATTTCTTTTTTCACAACTACCTCAATATGGTATCAAATGAAAGGGCTTGACTAGTAGAATGTTGTAAATATAACGAATCTGAGGTAGTCGGGGTTTAATCAAATTTTTTAATTTTGTTCTTGTTTTATGAAATTATTTTATGTTTTAACATTAGATATATTGGATGTTTGTTGCTCAATTACGTTGTAGTAATCGACATGGAAATAAAACATCGATGTTTTTTCCGATTTAACATCCGATTGTCACATCGATATATCCTGCTAGTCCTACTAATATTATAAATGTTGTTGTATGGATGTTTGTCGCTCAATCACGTCGTAACTTTGGAACACTTTCAACTCCAGTCTGGAAGACATTTTTATCCCAAAAAATAACGGGAACTACACGGGTAATACCGCGGGGTACTGCTAGTTAATATCATAAAAAGAAAAGATTTTATTCTTTAGTGCGAGAGATTAAATAATTTTTTTCTTATTTTGCACACAACATAACTTGGATTAATACATTTATCATCTGAGTATATCACTGTTACTGACTCACCTTATCCATACTAATATTATAAATGCGAAAGTAACTCTGTCTGTCTGTCTGTCCGTCCGTCCGTCCGTCCGTCCGTCCGTCCGTCCGTCCGTCCGTCCGTCCGTCCGTCCGTCCGTCCGTCCGTCCGTCCGTCCGTCCGTCCGTCCGTCCGTCCGTCCGTCCGTCCGTCCGTCCGTCCGTCCGTCCGTCCGTCCGTCCGTCCGTCCGTCCGTCCGTCCGTCCGTCCGTCCGTCCGTCCGTCCGTCTTTACCGCCTAAACCAACCAACAGATTTTGACGGAATTTTATACATAGATAGAATAGATCCCGAGAAAGGACATAGGCCGCTTGTAGACGTCCGTTTTTTTCACCGGATAACGGACCGTGTTTTTTGCCGGATTCGCGGTGGTGTATGAATTATAATGAATGTGTGTACATGCACCGGACATCGGTCCGGCGAACAATTTACGCCGGATGCACCACCGCTTCCCTCGGCGCGACGGACACCGGTCCGGTAAGAAATGGCGGTCATCCACGCCAGTGTATTGGTGCGTGTTGACGCTGCCGGACGTATTGCCTGTTTTCTGTTAATTGAGTGCCGTCTACCTGCGTTTTTTGCAAAAATGGATGATATTGACATGGAATTGTTAATAAGTTTGGTTGAAAATAGGCCTGTACTGTGGGACAAAACCCAAGAGTGCTATAAAAATAGACAGTCGAGTTTTGCCGCTTGAGAGAAATTTGTCTTGCGTTAAATGAAGGTTTTGAAACGATGTCCGAGAAAAAAAAAATGATTTTGGTAAGTAACATTTTATTTTCATTATTTTTTATGCATGTTGATTTTGCCATGGTACACGCCCTACTGGTGACATGAAATACTCTGCATATTTGTTACGAATCATATTTGCTGTTACATTACCTCGTGTTGAATGGGAACGAGGCAAATGGCATAGAGTAGACACCATGTGTGAACTAGCATTGTCAGTAGCATTATTAGCAATACCCTCTACTTTATGAATTATGTTTTGTAATAAGCAGCATGTTTTTACAATGTTAACAGCAGTATCTGTTGAAACATTTAATGGTCTATGCAAAATCCTCCATTTATTGGATAAAATACCAAATGCGGATTCGACGTAGCGTCGCGCTCTTGTGAGACGATAATTGAAAATATTTTTTTTTGAGTCAAGTTGATGCCCACCGTAAGGACGAAGTACGTGTTGATGTAAAGCGAAAGCTTCATCAGCAACAAATACATAAGGTAACTCACTGCCTGCACCTGGCAACTGCTTAGGTCGAGGAATATTTAATTTATCGCCTACTATTCTTTTCCAAAATTCTGTTTCTTTAAATACTGCTGAATCGCATTCTTTGCCGTAGGCTCCAACATCAATAAAAACAAAATTATAGTTTGTGTCTACCACAGCCATTAATACTATTGAGAAATAGTGCTTGTAGTTGAAAAACATTGATCCACTTTCTTCTGGCTTGATGATTCTAATATGTTTGCCGTCAATGGCTCCCAAGCAATGAGGAAAATCTGCATTCGTCTCGAAATTTTTTGCTATTGTTAACCATTCGTCTTCCGATGGTAGTTTCATATAAATTGGAGAAAGGGTTTCCCACAATGCTTCAAATACTTCTTGTACAATACAGCTGATAGTTTTTATACCCATTCTGAAACTGTAATGTAGATCACTAAATGTGTTCCTGCAGCTAAATATCTGTAACAATTTTTTCTTTTTTAGGCAAAGATATCATAAAAAAATGGAACAATGCAAGAGATAACTGGATGAAATATCACAAAAAAGTTAAGGAATGTAAATCCGGCTCTGGTGCAAAAAGTCTACGAAAATATAAATTCTACGATCAAATGCTCTTTTGTGTAAAATTGTGACTCGCCGAACAACGGAAGCAAGTATTACATCAGAAAAAACATCACACAATCTCACAACAAAGAAACTGACTCACAAACCAATAATGACCCTACCGCACCAGCCAATACTACCGATTTAACAAAAACAAGCAAGAAGAGAAAGACAGACTGTAGCGAAGTTGATCGACAAATGCTTACTTTAATTAAATCAGTTGAAGATGAAGACAAGAGTAAGAGTATGTGTTTTTTCAAAGGTATTGCTCCGATTGTAGACAAGTATAGTGATGACGATTATGTTGAATTCAATATGAAGTCATTAAAGTTATGAGAAATTTAACTCGGAGAAATCAAGCGTCCATGCAGCAGCAAAATTACAATTACAATATTAATCGACGCTACACTACGGCTACACCCGACTACAGGATACACGAATATCAACCAACACAACCCATTCCATCGACATCCAGGATGCCCTATGAATATCAGCCAACACAACTCATTCCATCCACATCCAGGATGCCTCAAGAACTCATGCAGCAAGATGATTCCCAATCTTCAATTATTACTGAATTAAGTTCAATCACATCGCCTGATTACGATTTCGATTTTTCTAAAACTCCTTAATTTATTTTTTGAGTATAATAAAACAATTACTACCTACTAAATTTTGTTTTAATTAATACAGGTAATCAATCCCCTTTTCTATAATTTGAAATTGAACATCTCTTTAACATACCTTAACGTAACGGCTAATCTCTCTGCCGGGGAAATAGATTTACGCATGTCAGTATCCTCGTGTCTTATTTTATCATATATGGCTGTTAATAATAGTTGAAAGGTTTCTTTCTTCATCCGAAAATAATTGTAAAATTTAGTTTCATCTTCTTCCAACTGCGTAAAAGAGTTTGAAATGCACCATATTTTCCCTTTCCAATAATATAGGATGCACCCACGATGACCTTTTACGTTTTCTTTTGTTTCTTCCTGTACAAATAGTAGGCCAATACGAGTTTTTTTTTCTTATTATTCGACATTTCACACGTGTGTAATCTCTGACTACCAGTTCAAAACTAACGCATATAGACGGCAGTCCATCCATCCGGTAAAAAAAATATGTATACAAGGATAGCCGTTTATTGACGGTCCGTTATCCGGTGAAAAAAACGGACGTCTACAAGCGGCCATAGGCTACTTTTTGTTCCGAAAAAAGGGTTGAAAGGGTTAAAATAAGGGATGAAAGTTTATATGGAAAACTTCGTCATTGTTGAAGGACTATGAAACTTTACGTCTAGATATTTAACACGAAACCATAAAATGTATGTTTTAGCAGTTTTGTAGTTTCGAACTGTACCTACGGGGGTGGAATTGGGGGTGAAAGTCTGCAAGTTCAATATTATTGAAGATAAAACCATGAAACTTTGTATCTAGACACTTGACTACATTGGACACTTGACTACATTGGACTAGAGACGTTAAAATTTAACGTCTCTAGTCCAATGTAAACGTTAGGTATTTGGACGACGTAACTTTGGGTGGCGATGTGAATAATGTTCAACTGATTTACATAAACTCTTAGACGGTTTTCGTTGGTTTGTATCAACATTTTTGAAAAGGTGAACTTTTCGTTTGCGACACGCGTCCAGACAAAGATTGGATAATAAACAAATTGAATGATCTGGCCCCCCAACATCAAATCAGTTGACAAAAATTGTCTGCACCTTCTGTGTTCACCGATATTAAATGAGTAGGTAGTTGCCACCTTTTGTCAAGCATAATATTCAAAATTTCACAAGAAGCTCCGATAGAATACTCAAAATAAACACACACATGACTTTTACTATTATTCGGCGTTGTCTTTTTATTCCGAATTTTCTGTACGAATATTCGAATTCTTAGTTGCATGCTAAATCTTAAGAATTTTGATTTAGCATGAAACTAAGAATTCGGATTTCATAGGATGGAAATAGTAATAACAAGAAATCCTTGCATAATATTTAATCGGCGTAATAATCAATTATTTCAACATTATAATATATGTGTTTATTATACGCGAAGATTTCCGAAGCTAAGACAACAATAGTGGGATTTTTTTCTTAAGACTGGGAACATTACACGCACACCAACGTGAGTAATTTGACAACGTCGGTGAGAGCTGTCACGCATACATAACTAATTACTGGCCTCACAGTGTCGTTCACGAAGGTTTCATCTGTTTAGAAATCTGTGCATATGACTTAGAACTTAGATTATAGGTAGATTTCGGTTTCTTCACGGTGTTTTCCTTTACCGTTTTAATTACCGGCATTACGAACATGACTCTGAAAAGATAGTGGTGCGCGTGGTTTTGAACCCTGGGTCTCCGGATCGACAGTCGCCGTTCTCCCGACTAGGTCAGCTGTAACTTACTAGACCAGCCGTAACTTATTAGAAAACGTATTATTTCAATCCAAATACTGTTTAAAATTTAAAGGTAGTGTTCAACAAGCTTCGGTGACCGAAGCAGACCGTTGTTAGGGTTCCGTACACAAAGGGTAAAAACGGGACCCTATTACTGAGACTTCGCTATCCGTCCGTTCGTCTGTCACCAGGCTGTATCTCAAGAACGGTGATAGCTAGATAGTTGAAATTTTTGCAGATGATGTATTTCTATTGCCGCTTTAATCATAGCGGAACGTATCAAGTGATCGGGTTGAAATTTGAAATAGAATTAGATTACAGTCTGGAAGAACGCATTGCCTATGTATAAGTACTCTATGTATTACGTAACAAACATCCAAACAGTGACATTCATAATATTTACAGGACAACGTTGGAACGGCTGAACATATTTGGATGGAATTCGAAACACACGTAGTTTGAACTCAGTAATAGCAAATCGGTTATTTATAGGTTACTGTGACGTAGGAAAGACTAAGCAAATTTGGTAGAAAATTGAAACAGAAATAACTCATAGTCTGAAATACCACATTTATGTATTTATTACCTATCAACCTGAAAAGAAGCATGGCCCCTAAGGAAACAAATATTAACTATCACGTCAAAACGGCACAACGAATTGAGTTGACATACGAAACAGTTATGAGTTATATAGTTTAGAGTCTAAAATTTCACATGGGCTAATAAGTCTACATTTTCATTTAACTCCATATTACTATAAGCATATATTTTCGTCAGGAACTTGATGTGATGGTAAGGTAAAAGCACACCCCGGACACTCCACTAAAATTCCATACAAACGCCGCTGTGGAGCTACCTACTCTTCACACAACTACGCAGATGTCGTTCGTACACACGCGTGAATGTGTGCGTTAGAGCTAGGGCTAGCGAATTGTTTTATTGAATAGTTGTGCCCCTTGAGTTCACCTGGTGACGTAAAGTAGTCTATAAACTTGTTATAATGTAGAGTTACTTACATAAATAGAATGAAGCCAAATTATACTATTCTAATTAAAACGGTGTTTGCACAGATTTCTAAATTGTTCAAATTTAGAAAATCAAGAAATCTGTGGGTGTTTGTATTGCCGCGTAAAATGAAACGAAATCGATGATCGATTAGATCAGGTACCTAGATATCTATTTCTATTAGTAGATACACATTCGCATTCTATTTTACACTTACTCATGAAGGAAACTTTATTCTGTTACTATAATTATTTCTCCATGCATTATCAATCCGTGCTTGGGCACATAAGTTACTGGCTGTGTAAGATACGAACTTTGAGTTAAAAATGACTTCGTTATTATATATAAATAAATAAATATTGGTAGACAATTCACACACAACACCATCTAACCCCAAACTAAGCTTATAATATTATAAAGCAACGTTATTGAAAAGTTTCTAATTATACGTTATTTTATCATTAGGAAATTAAAAAAAAAGCTTTTAATCTTGTCCCGCTGAGTTGACAGCCGTTAAAAGCACAACAACCCACCATGATGATATTTCGTTAGGAATTAGATGTTCGATACCAGCCCTTCGTTGAGTGCTCCTAGCGTATCCGAAACGGCCTGAGGTGTGAGGAAGCTTGAAATTGGCGGGGGGTGGGGAGTGTCCGTTCTATCTATATTATCTATTCTATGGTAAAAGCATAAAATGAAAAAATATGCACCCGTTTTGGCGTAGATAATATAGGTGATTTGCGTTCACAATCAAAATAACAAGCAACATAATATTCTCATTAGACGGCGCTAATGCCAGTTTAAATCTAAAAGCACTAAAGGCCATTTAAATCGATGTTTTGCTATTGTGGTATGTATTTTTTCTTTCATCACTAGGTGGCGTTACTGGTATTCTAAATTGTACTAATAAGTTTTTTTGCTGCTAAAAGGATTATGATGCCAAATTTGGATTCTTTCGTTCTTGATTTTTTTGTGTGTTACCTACAATTATATTCATGCATTAACATTTCACTAGAACTTGGCTTAGATTTACGGGTTCAACTTGCTTGAATATCATTAAAACTCAAAATTTTAATTATTTTGATTTCACACAGGCTTCGTTCAAAATTTTACTACGGCGAAGTCGCGGGTAACAGCTAGAAAACAGCTTGCGGATAAAAAGAAATAGGTAAAAAAAAAAGGTATCAGATCATGCACATTAGCTTCAGAGTTTTCATAATGTATCCTATAAAAATCCTACAAACTTAACACTTACGGCTATGTTCGATACTACGAAATCTTACTAAGTATGTTTGATTTTGCTTAAAAAAAGAAAAATAAAGATAAAATTAAATAAATTTTTGTGTGGAAAAACAAATTCACTCAAACTCAAAAGGTTTTTCAATGACTACTTTTCCAAATATTTGACGTACGATACTTCCAATTAATGTATAAGTCAGTAACATCTGCTTACGCAAACGAAGTAGCGGGTTCAGCTAGTGTATAATAATTATGTATTTAAAACTATATAAGTATTATATCAACTATCTGGCCGCCATAGCTTTGCTTAATTTGGGATCAGATGTTGTGTGTGAAATGTCCACCAATATTTATTTATTTAATATAAGATACGAAAATGGTGAGACTAGTCAACCAATTGCCGGACTCATCGCTAGCAACGATCACTTCCGGGTAATCTTGGGATAGATCAAAGTCTTAGGAAAACTCATTACGTGGCAAGCCACCAATACTGTTAATACAATTAGATTGCGTAATAAACATGCGTTCCATATAGTATTACAGGAAATATTTAAACTAGTAAAAAAAATACATAAACGTTTTATAACCGCCTCACATTAGGAACTTGACAGATTAACCCCCGGCCATAAAAAGCGGTGTCATAAGTTTGACGTCGATGTCTGTCTGTGTGTGTGTCTGTCTGTGGCACCGTAGAGCTCAAACGGATGGGCCGATTTCGATGCGTTTTTTTTAATTTGAAACCCTCAAAATTCGGCCACATTAAGGTGATATTGCCCAATATTACAACTGAAGTCGGTTTGTGTTTTTTTCGGAGAAAATGAATTTTTAAGAGAGTTAGATAGAAGCTTAATTCATATTATAAGGCTCAAAAGCCTTATAATATGAATTGTATGAAACTTCACAAAAATTTAAGTCATACGTGGATAAAATTCCTATTAATACTTTAAGTAAGCCGTGGAGTGCAGCTAGTATTGTAATAAACTAGCAGTGCCCGACGGTTTCGCTCGCACAGTTTCCGTTCACGTTATTTTATCCGTTAACATAGTATCATGTAAGGTGTTATTCCCACAGAAATCTAAATAATAATTAGATTTCTGTGGTTATTCCAGACTATAAATACAATTATGTCTTACTGTGTGTGTGAGTGTGTCGTGTGCAAAGAGCTTACATATGTATAATGTAACGTTACATATTGGCTTTAAACAATATGTAAGCGTACATTTCCTACTAAAATCATAATTCATTGGAGACTATGTAGAAACTTAGGTACTTACATAGTGAATTTTCATACAACTAATATCTGTTCTATCGTGTCCTCACGATAAAGCATATTTTTCTGATCATAATATTAGTATTCTTCATGTATTATTTCTATTTTAAACTGTAGAAAACTACGTTTTTCTGAAAATTTTATTTATTTACTTCATGTCATAATATTGCAAAACATTCACTATTGCTTAGCAACCTCTATCATTTTCATAAGGTTGAATAGTTTTTAGGTCTAATTCTCTCTGGCCGCTAATTATAAAATAAACTGTCTCTCATTTTAGATTTGAATACCATTATTAGAATACCAAGTCTTCTTGTAAAAGCTAGGAACTGAGATGGGCAGTCAACATTTGGATTTCAAAGAAGAAGCATCACAAGATACCCTGAAAGGTGCAACGTGAAAATAGGGCTACTAAACCCTCATGGTGTACCGCTGATATAGGGCTACTAAACCCTCATGGCGAGCCACTGATGTTGTGGACTGCTGTGGGATACTACTGCTGCTGATTCCTGCTGCGAGCCACTGATGTTGTGGACTACGGAACCTAAACCCAGATCCTGCTGTGCGCTGTCGTTCCCTGCTGCAGCCAGGTTGATGTTGTGGACTACTGAACCTAAACCCAGATCCTGCTGTGCGCTGTCGTTCCCTGCTGCAGCCAGGTTGATGTTGTGGACTGCTGTGGGCTACTACCGCTGCTGATCAAGAAACCCTCTCAGTTCCTGTTTTCTGGTTTCCAAATGTTGTCCCTTTCTTTTTTAATTTACTTTACCCCCCTTTTTTTACATCCCTTTAACTTTTATATTACATTTACTTTCATTATACTTCGTTTCCTTAACCTTTTATTATTTCACTCTGATCCCTAACCTCCCTACAAACCTCATATGTTCACTAACGTGACAACACTACGTATAGAGTTGGCACAAATGGTTTACACCGCGAGGACGGGTAGCATTGTTCTTGCCTTATCGCTCTTGTGGAAGTGTCATACTTTTGTCGCGGCAGATCACTGTGTTGCCATAGAAAGTATGCACGTCATCTGCTTACGATTGACACAAAGGAAACGTCCGGAAAATCTAACTCTATACGTAGAATATGTAAAGTCTTTGGTCATGCGTGTGTGAGGTTACCCTCACACATGTACACAAGAGTCAAACATCCAAACTTACGCATTTATTGCATTAGTAAGCTTATAAAAACTCTGCTGAGATCCACGGATGCACGCAAAGCTATCATATAAATGAGTCATCCTATCCTGAGATCACGCCACCTACATCAGATGCACTGTTTTTAGCAACAGATTTTTACTCTCCGTCAAACTTGTATCCGGTGAATTTTGAATGGCATATTTGTAAAGACAGCTATCGATGTTCGCCGCCATTATTTTAATGATGCTATTCCGGCTGTTCCTGTGTCTGGATTACATTTCTGTTCGGGCACTGAAAGACTTAATGGGTACTATTCCTGTCTTCTATCAGCATGCCAAATATTTTAGAGATAAACATCACTTTTTGCTTTACGCGATTGCTTCGTGCATGTTTGCAGTTTTATCTTGGAGTTTTAAGATATGTCACGTATGATATTTTGCTTTTATTTGGATTGGAAATACTCGGATATTTATTGCTTTGAAAATAGTTTTCAACTGAAAACTTCTTTGTGAGCTACTGAAGTGCACTTAGGGGTTTTTTAAGACGGGAATAAACAATTTTATTGTATTTATGACACCGTTATCAACACCCTTATTTATAAGTGTGTAATACTTACGTATTTTTTGTTTTCAGTTCTGTTGGTATTTTTTTACGGCTAATGTTTTCCATCAATCAGAATCGGTTTGCGTTCGTACGTAAATTATCTAGAATGCTGCTAAGATGTAGCACGTTATATGATATGTAATTGATTTTTCAACACACTTGCCCATAAAGTGTATCTAACTTCACCGCAATCAGGCATGTAATGACACCTATAATCAAACTGTGACTTTTTCATTACTATTACTCACTAGTGAATTATAGAGTTTTTTATTGGCTGAATTGCTTTGTTCTTCAAAAAGTTTCGCTACAAAAAAGATCGTGTTCATTAGAACAAATGAATTAATGTAGCTACTGATTGGTCACTTCTTGCAACTTCGTATTTAAATGGATAAACTCAATTTGTACGTGTTTAAAAATAAAACTTTCGCTCAAATATTAAGTTATGTTTTCTTTTTAATAAAGAAAACTTTAACTGTTGAAAATATGTTTATTATTATTTTGCTCATATGCTCAGTATGTTGAAGAACGTCATATGACACATGTGTGTATCCTCCTCCGTCCTCGGCTATCTTAAGCTAGCTAATATCATAAAATAGTTCTCAATAGCGCCTCAGCGGTAATCACCAACTTTAAACACCTGTGCCTATAATAATCTACAACTATTTATTTTCTCTACGTATAAAAGTGATTCTTTGCAAAGCGTTGCGTATAAAGTGTGGGTTCAAACTTCTGAAAATCAATTTTGAGAAGTTTCAACGTTCACTTAGGATATTTTAAAACGCAAAACGCGAAAAGCGATATCTGTAATTAAATTGATGTATTTGCGTTGTCTATATTAAGATTAAATATAATAGGATAATATTATTTCTCGTATGTCTCGTTACACACCGAGAAAAGTACAGATCATAAAAAATAAAAATAATTCCCGTTGTATTATAAGTTGAATTAAATCATTTAATTTGTTTTGTAAAATGTATTAGGACCACTACTACGCAAGTAGTTCAAACAACCGATTCAGAATCGAATCTAACTGCAAGTAATCAACAAAATGTATGTCAGTTATTTTATCACCAAACAGCAACGTGCAAACATCGCTGCGGTCCGGATTGAAGGGCAATGGTTCCAGAGAAATTACAGGGCATAGAGATAAACCATCTTAAATCTTTTTTTTTTTTTTTTTACTTTTATAGGTTTACACTTGACCGCCATCTCGCCTGATGTTAAGCGACGATGCGGTCTACGATGGAGTATGTTTACCTAGAAGAAACCGATTCACTCTCGATTTGAAGACACAAATAAATCTCTAAGTAACGAGCGCAGCGGAGGGAAAGTTAATGTTTTGGACATATTATGATTGGTTTATTATATTTCAATGATAGCTGTATGACACTGTGTTGTTATGCTAGGTAACTGCTTAACATCAAGCGAGCTGCTCGTCTCGTCACTCGTTGCTATAAAGAAATTAAGTATAGTATAGGTATTAATAAAAATTAATTAATAAATAAAAAGTAAAATATATACTCATTACACGGAATTTCATAGCACTTGTGTATGTTATAATGCTTATAATAAATCATGTGTATTTTTAGTATTAGTATTTTAACACATGGGAAATTCAACATAAACTATTTTCGTACAAAAAATTAAACCGACTCCAAAACCGCAAATAGGCACTCAAAATCGAAAAATAAATTAATATCATTATTACAAGTGCTACTCACTCATCTATTTGAAGTCAGATGTCAGTCAGGCCAAAAATACTATGTAGGCACGTGGTAGGTAGGCATATCCACTACCTGTTAGACTTGGCTAGCACATACAACATAGGGGTCAAACAAACATAGGGGTCGAAGATCCTTCTTTTTGAATGTCGGTTAAAATGGTAAAATTCACTACTTTATGGTAACTGTTTCTTAAACTCAAAATATACGGTTTGCTTCCACCTTCGTTGTACGTAGAGTGAAGTAATAGAATCTGCTGTTCGAGTAGGTATTCCCAATGGGTTAAATCTGCGTATCCTCAAGCCGAGAGGGATTTGGTGTTTTCTAGGTAAGCGCGATCCGTATCAGACGTATCATCCACCACTACTAGTCTGGGCCAATCTCGGTTTCACTCTTCAGACGCGTTCAATCTTAGACCGTATTGTCGCTGTAGTAGGTACATCAGACGAAACGACGATAAAGCACAAACTTACCTTTAACAAAATAAATACAATATGCAGTTTTACTTACACTAGGGAGAAAACAGTATCCATGTTTTATTAATTCAGGATTACATGTGTTTTCCTCGCAATTTTACGTAAACGAGCACTCTAGAGGTAGATTAAACATAAAACACTTAATAGATTTACAAGAAACAACAAGAAATAACGTAAAAAAGCATCCGGAGTTAAGGTCAAAACGGATTATTTTTGAAGGTTGCACGGCTATTTCCTTTCGTAATTTCCAGGTTGTTTTCAAAGTAAAATAAGTATTACCTTTACATTTTACATAGCGAAGTACCTACAAATGCTCTGATAATGTTACGTAAAAGCTTTTATTTTTAAATAAAAAGTGACGAGATGAACAGGACACGTGCCTAATGGTAAGCAACATGCCTGCCACATAACAGCACAGTGACATGCAGCTATTGGAACATGAAGAGTCCAAATCATTACCTAGCACTGCACTGCGCTCATCACCCAGAGATCTAAGATGGTATATCTCTAAGCCCTGTAATTTCTCTGGAAACATTGCCCTTCAATCCGGACCGCAGCGATGTTTGCATGTTGCTGTTTGGTGATAAAATAACTGACATACATTTTGTTGATTACTTGCAGTTAGATTTGATTCTGAATCGGTTGTTTGAACTACTTGCGTAGTAGTGGTCCTAATACATTTTACAAAACAAATTAAATGATTTAATTCAACTTAAAATAAAGCCCTTCAAACCACAACACGGTAATGTTTTCACATGACTGTTTGGCGGTAGAATAATTGGCAAAGGTTGGCACTTCCCCAGGTGGACTCTGCACTACAAAAATGCTGACAAATGTATGAGAAATTAGAACATTGCCTATGATCCATTCCAAACTTTTCTTCAAAGGTAACGCGAATAAAACACCTGTGTATATATATGTGTACCACGAAATAACGCCTCTTGGATTACATTGTCAGGAGAGCGTGGGCATCGGCAACCCTGGTTGGCTTGACGACGACGTTAGTTCCCATTTTGGCCTCATGCCATTATTTCCACGTGACAGTATATTTTTTTTATATGTTACATCTGATGACAGATATGTTTGACTTGAAAAAAATGGCGCTTTGACGTACGCGTCGTCCGTTTTTTCTTAAAAAATTTAGATTATATTTATACTTGACAATGGCAAAATTGTGAGGTTAAACCACAATAAGCCATAAATCAAGAGTTGAAGTTGAAAAATATATTATGACAAATCACATATAATTACACATTTATGTCGACCATGTCAGCCATTGATTAAAAAAAAATACATTTATGTCAGTTTTGGCTATTATTTAGAAATTAACTTTTTAAAGTCATGTGCGTAATGCCGCTAGCTTAAAAACTGTGAAGGAAAACATCGTAAGGAAACCGAAATTTATCTAGAATCTTTTGAGGTCATGTGTCATCTTCAAACTCTAACTGGGCCAGTAGATTCTGGCTTTGAGTTTCCTTTTTGAGAAAACATGATTGTTTTTTGCTCAAACTGTTAAAAAATTGTATTGTCAGACATATTGCATGCCTCAGCTCTCGTAGAGGCCAATTTGTATGCGTTAACTTTTTATAATATGTTGTGTCATGTCATCTTAGTTACACACCAAAATAAAGTTTTTTTTTTGTGTATTTGAGTTGCAACAGTGGAAACAAATAAATTATTTTAAACTGAAACCACGCGTATATTGTTAGATCGTTAACTTGTTTAATTTATAAGTTAACTCGCTTGTATTTGAGTATTCGAAGCACATATTATTATCAAAGGGCACGCCTAATTAACTTACGTTTTATTTACTTATCTTTGTGAGCTTTATAATCTTTGTAATGTAGTTCTTTCATCTTTTAATTCTCTTTAACATCTCACGGCTAAACGACTTTGGGAAAGACAGTTCGTTCAAGAAAACTTCTCAATAAAATGCCATTACATTCTACAGGAAGTAATTAAAAGGAAGGGCGTCGTTGGAGAGAAAATATTTTCACTTTATTGAGGGCATTGACATGAAAAATATTGTTTTCTACGCTTGTTTACTTGCTGCCTGAATTGATGAAGGCTGACTATTTTCGGTATTCGCTGAAGTACCAGGAAATGTAGAGTAATAGCCGTTTTTATTTTATTGATTAGGCTATATTTTTTGCTGTATTTTTTCAATACGTTTGTATAAAATAAATATTGATGAATATTTCACATACAACACCATCAATCTGACCCCAAACTAAGCAAAACTTGGACTACCTAAGAAAGATAACTGACGTAATACTTAAATAATTTTGAAAACATACTTATTATACATAGAAAACACCCAGGCACAGGACAAATATTTGTATTCATCACACAAATATTTGCACTTGATGGGGATCGAGCCCACGACCCACGGCTTAGCAGGCAGACTTGCTACCAACTAAGCCACGCCAGCTTAGACCTAGATAGAGCAAGAACGGTTTCAGTACAATTTTCATGAGTACAGCTTTAGAGCGGAATAAATCGCGCCTTTTGTTCCCTGAGATACTCGTATACAATGTAGAACTTTTCAAGGTCAGAGTGAATAGGTACTTTCTAGGTCAACGTGCGTCATCTTCGCCCATTCCGTCACTTACCATTAGGCGAGTTGGTGGTCAGACGCGGACCTAAGCGCGATATAAAAGTTATTTCAGGAATGTGCAACATTTATTTATGCTCGGATGTTTGTTGTTCGTAAGAACTCAGAATCAAACTGAAATTTAAATTCAAATAAGTAAGTATATTATAGTTTAGAATCGCACATAGAAATAAGATTTGGCAAGGTTTATTCTCCGAAAACCAAGACAACCAACTTCTGACTAGCTTATTTTTAAGTCGGTTAAAATGCGAGTTTATTAGGAAATGACATTTTTTTTATTCTATATGACTTAGCCGTGGAAAGATGACCTAAATAAATCCTACAAATATATATATTTTTTTAACTTTAATAGATTCGCACTTGACCACCATCTCGCCTGATGTTAAGCGATGATGAGATCTACGATGGAGCGTGCTTACCTAGAAGAAACCGATTCACTCTCGATTTGAAGACACCAAGATTGTATCCATCAGGGAAAACCCACTCATGCGGCCGAAACTCGAGTCAGATTGACCGACCGTATATACGTGAGTGTCCCGTTATCTAATTAAATATGTGGTATTAGATTATGCAGATCAGTTGCACACTCTCCGAAGTGTATGCGATAAAAAGCCGATAAGCTAGCGATTTTGCGGCGATGATCTAGACTTTCTAGACTTTGAAGTCTTTTACGCATAAGAGTGTTATTGCCTATGAGTCTTTTGGCACGTCTCTCAATCGATTCCAGAGTCCCCAGCTGATACTTAGCCGATCCATCCCAAAGGTGCGAACAGTACTCCATACAGGAGCGAATCTGTGCTTTGTATAACGTGAGCAACTGTTCAGAATTGAAGTATCTTCGCACCTTTGAGAGGACACCTAGTTTTTTGGCGGCTAATTTAACCTTAGAATCAATATATGTGCCAAAGTTGAGCGTCAACGACAAAAAAAAGAAACGCCCAAAAGCTCGAGATGGTCAGTAGCCGGCACGGACACGCCTCGAAAAGTAGGAGCCAGTTGAAACGGACTCCTTTTAGCGGAGAATAAACACGCCTGTATCTTTCCTTCGTTAAACCTGGCTAAATTGGCATCGGCCCATTTAGAGACTGCCTCACAGACCAAATTCAAACGCTCGATCATATTCTCTCTCAGTAGCTGAGTTTGTTGCCCACTGGCTCTTGCGCTAAATATATAACTCTCTACGATGGTGCTATCATCTGCGTACCCAAAGATACCGGGCTTCAACAGATCGTTGATATGTAGCAGGAAGAGCGTCGCAGAGAGTACCGACCCTTGAGGGACTCCGGCATTGATAGTCATTTGATCCGAGCAGCCATCAATGGCGACTCGTATGGATCAATCCCTCAAGAAGTCCGATATCCACGCAATAAGCCCAGGAGACAAACCATAGCTAGAAAGTTGGCTTATAAGGCCATCATGCCAAACCCTATCGAAAGCCTTCGAGATATCTAGGGAGACTGCAAGTACTTCCCCGTGTTTCTCGATAGCTTGACTCCAGATGTGGGTGACATACGCTAGAATATCCCCGGTGGACCGGTTTCGGCGAAACTCGTATTGCCGGTCACTGAGGAGGTTGTTCGATTCTAGGTATGTCAGGAGCCTGTGCTTTAAGACACGTTCCATAGTCTTGCAGAGTATGGACGTGACTGAGATGGGCCTGTAGTTGACAGGGTCAGTACGACTACCTTTTTTGGGCACAGGTTGCACGTTTGCAAGCTTCCACGTCTTTGGCACTTGCCCAATTTGGAGAGAAAGTCTAAATAGGCGCGTTAACTAACGCGTCTAACTGGAGACAACTCGGGTGCACAAACCCTCAGTACTATGGCAGAAATTCCGTCCGAGCCACTGGTTTATTCACATCCAGATTGCGTAGCACTTTGGTAACCTCCTTTTGGCAAATATGTATTTCAGACATTACAGTCGGACTGCCAGGTGGAGTAGGAGGTATCGCACTACCAGCATCTAGACGTGAAGATTCCGCAAACTGAGATACAAACAAGTTTGCCTTCTCCGTTGCGGTTTGAGCCAAGGTCCCATCAGGTTTTAGCATTAGAAGTAGTGAGGGGCAACAGAAGTTCGGTTCGACCGATTTATCTAGGGATTAAAACGCTTTGCTACCCGCCGGGTATGAAGCTAGTTTGTTCCCTATTCGATTAATATGGTCGAAGTAAGCCCTCTGTAAAACCTTTTTGCATGCCTTAGCAGCCTTGTTAAACGCTTTTTTCTTCTGGTGTGTCTAGTCTACTCTTGCGTTGATCCCCAGGGTTTTCACTTTTAAGTGGCCGGCGAGAGTTGACGAACACGAGCGGTCATGTAACGTACGCACGTGCTCACAGTCGCGTTACACAGCCCGTACTGCCGCCACCTTATTCCCCCATATATTATGCTACCGTGTGCGTGAAATCGCGTGCCGAGAGGGCGCGCTGCGCGTACGCACACATTCAAACCGAGAGTGGCACGTTTGCATGAAGATATTTTACTGTATGTTTTACTGTGGTCATGTGCAGACGTGTAGCTTACTAACAGGCACATGTCATGCTCGACCCGTCACTAAGTACCATGAAGAAATATTAAAAGATTCAGAATACTATGTACAGAGAAAATCATTTCTTCATTTGACTATTTTAGTATTTAAATTGAAATGTCTACCCATGATGACAGAGTGTCACGCAGGTATTGGATCATGAAGAGTCCAAATCACCTGGCAGTGCACTGCGCTCGTCACCTGCAGATGTAACATGATTGATATCTATGCCCTGTAATTTCCCAAGGTTTTGGACGCCAAAAACATCTAAGTTTTTGAAAAGATGAAACTTACATTTTAAATGTTATAACATCTATATTAAATTCACAAAACTAGCAGCGCCAATGACCATGGATACTAGATCTTTCAGCCGCATCTGTCACTGTCGTGTCGTTTTGTTTACTAAATTCAATTTATATGTAATCATCGTAATATAATGTGTATAAATGTAGTTTTCACTTCTGCCGTGCGGTCTTAGCACACACATTTTACTATAATATAAGTGCAAAAGAGCTTATCTTACCTTATACGTTCATAAACGTAAATTTGTCTAAACCGCTTTTGTGTCGGGACATGACGTCGGCTAGGTCCGTTCCATTTTTCAGCTGCAAATATTTGGTTGAATGGGGATGGATACAGAGAGGAGTGCATGTTCGATGCGCTTGTATAATCTAATCTCAATATTGGACGCTCACGCGGAAATGCTGCGGCTGTAAAAATGCTTTTAAAATTTGTGATACCTAGCGGAGCGTGATGTGGCGTTTTATGTCACGGATCTGAATAGTCGGGGCGCTAGGAGTGAAACGTAGCGGTGGACGATTATGAATGATCAGCATAATCGATTTATTTTGTATTACTAATGTTGATAATCGATTATGGGATTAGTAACTAATATGTTTTCATAATCGAATGATGTTACTAATTAGTACTACTAATCGTGTTTTATGAAGTCTACGACAGTTGTTCCGTGACTTATGTTAGTAGTAGGTTTGTGTTAGTAGTATAGACATTTGTTTAGTTTGGTATGTTTTGTTTTTATTACGGTGAAGTGAAACGTGACGCTTTTCACGATTATAGTGGATTTAATTAACGGTAAGTTTACCGATTTTTGGATAGGTGGATATTAGATATTGGTGGACAATTCACACACAACACCATCTGACCCCAAACTAAGCAAAGCTTGTGATAGTGCGGCCAGATAGCTGATATAATACGTATATAGTTCTAAATACATACTTATTATACATAGAAACACCCAGACACAGTGACAACAGTTTGAATTCATCACACAAATATTTGCACTGGGTGGGAATCGAACCCACGACCCTCGGCGTCGAAGGCAGAGTTACTACCCACTAAGCCACGAGGCCAGTCAAAAGAGGCCAGTCAAAAAGATTGTTATAGTCCGTTCCACGAAGAGGTGTAGAAAATGTAAACAAATCAATGTCACTCTCAATATGACAGACCAGTATTTCTCAACCTTTGTTTTAGAAGATAGTTAGTTGTAAGCGTCTCTGTTTGCCGTTTTAGATTTTCGTCACATAACAAGGTTAAATACGAGTATATTCCAATAAGTCCGTTTCCAACCTTTTGTATTATTTCTATTATTTTATAATTATATGTTTATTAAATATGTGGTGCGCATAAGTTTAAGACATTAATACAAAAATAACTTGGGTGGTTGGTTCATGGAACACAATAGTAACATACAATCAGTTTTTATTAATATTAATTATTAAGTAGGAACAGCTTTGTTTTGTTATGTAGCACTTAAATTCCTTTTTCATTATGTATGTGAAATTATTGATTTTTTAGTAAACTTAAATTTAATGAGCTATATATAAATATATGAGACGATCTTTTTAGCATTCCATGGATTCACCGTGCAGGTGCCGGGTCCATCGTGTGGCAGAGAGAGAGAAATCCTGAGTATATCCCGAGATTTGTGACTCGGGCGTAGGTTTAAGGGTTTTTCTGACGTACATCAACACTCACCTTTACTACTCGTTTTTCTCTCCCTGCCCAGCCAAATCTGATATGAGCCTACTAGCGCAGCTTTAGATACTCGTATATATATCTAGGTACATTCAGATCCGTATCCGTGGATGTACTTTTTTCACAATCCAGCACATCACTAGTTCTTACTACCTGTGTAGCTGCCATTGCTATTATTTTGTCCTAATAAAAAATGGTGTACCTATATAAGTGGTAACCTATATACTATTTCCTTGCTATAATTATGGATGTACGTTTCATATTTGAACTAAAAAAAGCAATCCAGTCTGAGTATATAGTTAACGTGGCCCTTATACTTGATTCCGTAACAAGCAAATAAGGTAAGTAAAATAACAAAACAAATGGTGGCACACAAAAGATATTGGTGGCACTATTCTTACCCATTCTGAGAACATTCAAATAGTTTTAATATTCAGTGCCCCATTGGATATTTTTTTAATAAGAGTGGTAGTTAGGTGTAATTCATTCAAAAATGCAATTAATTTCTACTGCGTTAGATGCTGTTGCAATTAATTTTAAAACATATCGAATACTGGGTAGTGTTTTCATTTATCCTAATATAATATTTTTACATCCAAACAAATTTGTTAATGAGCGTTCTGTTTTTACATTAAGTTGTTTTTACATTTATTATTTTAACATTAAGTTATTGCTCGGCTCGGGTGGTCTTGTCACACCAATACGCAGATGCAGTGCCTGGTTCTAATCTCACGCGCACCTCTGTCTTTTCGAATTCATGAGCGTAATGCTGGTAACGGTAAAAGAAAACATCTAGAGCAAACTAGCATGTTCCTAAAAATTTTCGAGGTCAGAGAGCTTTGTCTACCGTCATCTACCACTAACACGGAAGAATTATAGCCCCAGCGAAGAACTTTTAGCGGGTTGCTTATGTGAGCAGCGTCCCGCAAATTTACCCGCTTAGATCCCTTTTCCATAAAAATAAACTTATATCTATATGTTCCAGATCATAATCTAACCGTGTTCCGCGTTTAAACCTGAGCCGTTTAGCTGTTCCAACTTGATTGAGCAACGTACATCCAAACTTTTGCACTCATAAAAAGTATTAGTAGATTTTCTTGCGAATAAATAGACATTATTTGGTGGTTCATTAGGTAAACGTAAACGTCTTATAATTTACGTGCAAAAAGTAATGGTATCTCATCAGAAACATGCGTAAGCTTGAGTGAAGTGAGATCAAAGTTCAGTATTCTGATATTATATGCCTTGTTTGTTGACTTCAACGTCTAAAGAAAAGAGATCTAAATGGTCTTAAATGGTCAGTTCTAAAATCTATTTATAATAACATAGACTAGTTTTAAACACTTAAAATATGATTTGTTTTTATAATTTATGATGATTATTAAAATCAGTCTGACTTGGCTGGTTTTAATATCATAATAATGGCACATCCAGCCTTTTGATTGAAAAGCCTGGTTGTACCATTTCTTCTGGAGGAGAAAAATAAAAGATTGAGATACTCACATAGTCCATTATATTTAAATTACCACTTGGTTATAATACATGCTATATTACTGTGTCGTTACTTCGATTGAACTCAACTGACTGACTATATTTTCCGCACGACGAAAGTATCGTGACTATGGAGGGGATTAGACTAGAGTCTGTTATTGGCTGCAACTTAGCCAATGACAGACGCCGATAGTGCTGCCATCTCGATGCAGCATTGGTTCTTTAAAATTCGCGCTAGTTAGTAACGACACAGTATACAAATATAAGCTAATATATAAAAAGCGAATATGTAATCTAACAGTCGGCCATCCAACAACTTTGTATGACCTCATACAAACAAGTACAAACTAAACAATGTTAAATAAAACATTTTATAATTATTAGTAATTATCATTGTTACAAAATTCTTAAACATAATAAAAATACCTTATTTACAAAATGACTAAAATGTTAACTGGATAAACCAGTAAATGATTATTAGTCAGAAAATGAATCTTTCAATATAAATTAATAGACTACAATTGTCAAAACACCAATAAAATATTTATCTGACAGACATAGCGTCATGGTGTCCATACAAATGCATAATGTTTGTAACAATTGTTTATTCATAATGGACTTTATATCTCTGTATTTCGAACAGCTCAACGGTTATCTGCATATTTTATATCTGTAGTGAATTACTGAATCTAAATTCATTCATAAAGATTCTATATATATAAATAATTAGTGTTAGAATGACAATAATACAATTTGAAATAAAAAGTGAAAACAAAGCATTATCAACAATTCGATTTTCTACCATAATGTACACCAACAGTTATTATACATTAAATTACGATTAATCAGTTTCTGCATTGTTTGTTATTAAGTTATAGGAAACTAAACAGAGCCGATAAGGCAAGGCATTACTGAACGATGAGTAACGGTAAAACATTACTGTACTAACATTACAACTTTCTATTTTAGACATTTCCATTTCATCCAACAAAAGAAATACTGATCTTATTTCATTACTATATGAATTGTTTATATAATTTTAACACAGATGATTATTTCATATACGATAGGCTAAGACCACGTATTAGTTACACATAGTGTCTTAAAACTATACGAAGGGCAGAGCCCACGTAACAGTGCACCTTGCACCTTAAAACTTTACGAAGGGCAGAGCCCACGTAACAGTGCACCTTGCACCTTAAAACTTTACGAAGGGCAGAGCCCACGTAACAGTGCACCTTGCACTTTAAAACTTTACGAAGGGCAGAGCCCACGTAACATTGTCAATATACGACGGGCATAGACCGCGTATCTCAAAGTCAAAGTCTAAGTCAATGTCTGAATGTGTACAGCACCTGCAAACATATGAAGCAAACACACGTAAAATTAATTAAAGCATACAACGGAAAATCCGCGTATGCAAATTAGTATACTTACACTCATAGGTACAATAGATTTTATTTAATTCAAGCAAGCAATAGACATTATCAGACTGGAAATTTGTCTTAATATAGACTATATTGCCCAAATTTGGGTTTTGAAGACTCTTAAATTTCCATATCTCATCGCTCTTGTTCTGATACAGACAGCTCCACAATAACTGCCCAAAATGTTACTTCCAGGGAATAACACCAGTCTTCATACCGGATGACACTCTGGAACTACGCTTCCATAGGGTAATGAAAATATTAGTTGATAGGGTGCAATGAAAAGAGTCCCCTATTAAAAATGAGAGTACTCCAAGGTTCCATTCTCGGACCCTTCTTACATATTGTATTAATGATCCATATCTTATGATAAAGAAAGATAAGACACAGAAACAGCTACGTTCGGCAACGATTTGTCACAAGTCTAAAAGAGGAATAAATTATTTCAAATGACCACTTCCTACAAATATGTAGTTTGATGCAAATAATCAAGGAAACTAAGTGTATCCTGATCGTTTTCTGCAATGTACTGGGCTTTAAACGTGATAGTAGAATTAAATACAAACTTATCAAACCTGTAAATCCTACTCTGTCTAGGCATTTCAGTAGATTTGAAATTTCAGCTGAGTCCTTGCATAGAGCGAGTGGAAAACCAACTAGCTCAGTTCAGCAGCCCACATAGTTCTAACAGCCTCGTCATATTATAGGTAATTACGAATATATATTGGAGGTAAGGAAAAAATTAACCGGACTAAACAAATCAAATGATTTTAAGAGCACATCTCGAAATAGACAGTGTTGCCGACTTTCAGATTAAAGTAACAAATAACGCTTCCAAATTTAAAAAGAGTTTGCTTATTTATTGCAATTTCTGCACAAGTGGAAGGCGAAATGCCACCAAGTTTAAAGGTAAAATAAGATGCTACCCGAAAACAGACTATCCAATGGGCAAAGCATATTATAATGTAGATGATATTATTACAGACAACAATGTACGGAGAATATCCTGCTATAGTTAGAATTATACATAAGGGAGAATATTTTTTACGTTTTTACCAATAATACGTCTTATTATAATTCCATAGTCAGAATGAGTCGCCAATACAACGAAGTCCTTGTCTCCAATAGGGACATTGATATTTTCACTTAAAATTATTCCAATTTCAGAGGAAAATCAAAGAAATTTTACGCTTAATCTAAAAGAATAACCCTGTTGTGCTTACTGTAAATACTATTATGAGTTTATTTTATATTATTTGTTAATATCTTATTTATCTACTGTATCAAAGCATGTAAGTTTTAAGTTCAGATCTGTTGCCCTAATTTTCCTTTTGTATTATCTCTAATTTAATATTATTATTATCAAACCACTGTATTTAAACAAATGTTGTTTCTAGGCCTACATAGCTTTGAATGTAATACAGTTCTGTACAGTATACTCTATGTTGTAGTTTGTGTTTATTACATTCTGTTGTGTGTGCTCATCGAAATGAATAAATAAATAATACTTTACTAACGTAAATCTTTACAATGTTTGTGTCAGTTATTTAGGTAATTTGTTATTTTAAAAATGCTGAATCCTGTTCACAATGGCACCTGATTGACAGGGCTCCTTTTAACCACAAAGCAAGACAGCTGCTTTATTTTTATTTCACTGTGATGCACCACATATTTCGTAAAGTAAGGAAATATTCGAGTAAGCTCTGATGATTTAGCTGGTTATGGCCACGTCCTCGGGTTTCACCCGCACAGTTCTGATGAGCCGTAAGTAGTTGCGCAATTAAGCTCAGAGTTATTTTTTTAGTTTCACTTCTGTCGGCAGTCCCTGATGACTGCCAATATTTTTGAAACTAGCAAAACATACGGTACGATTTAACTATCTCAGGAAACTGATAAAACTTTCTTTTTCATAGGGAAGTTAGCTTCCTAACCTCGTGTTTACACAAATTCTTTGCTCTTAACGTTACCAGTGACCTTCTAAATTAATGGTTCGAATAGGTAAACCTGTAGACAAATGAGTTGTATGTATATTGACAACAGTCAACAGCTGTTTGAAAATTCGTTACTTCGTAACGACATAATTACGACTAGTAAAATCTTTAAATCGGAGGTACTCTTTAACTATCGAAATTATATACCGTGTTTTTTTTTTAAACTGCTTACTCGAGCTAACCCATTCATTTGGCGAAGAAGACCTAACACTTGATGCATAATATTGGAAGGAGAGCTCGCGAGATAAAACAGCACAAACGGGTAGCCGTCGCGCACGTGCACTCTCCTTGAAAAAGGCCGCCGGACGCGGTTGAAACTCGAGTCGGATTGACCGACCGTATATACGTGAGTGTCCTGTTATCCAATTAAATATGTAAAACAGCACAAGTGATAAGATATATTATTATTAAATCTGGACTATCAGCTGAAGTTACGAAACACGTTTTTAAATTAATTAAGTGAGCTCCTAGACCGCGCACACAGACGAAGCATTTTGGTAATATACAAGTTGACAAGTTATCATTCTCGAGAAGATAAAGAGTCCCGAAGAAAGATGTTGTGGTTAAATAATCTGTGAACTAATCTCATCACAGACCACTGAAGTTTTGGAAATAGCCGTGGTATTGCTAAATAAAGCATAATTTTATTTTTATTTATCCGATTTCCGCAGAGTTAATTTTATAGGACGATTGATCTGCACAATACTAGGTATTTGTCAAATAAACAATAATTAAATGCGGTTGTTCAGTAAGAATCTGGAGTATTAATTATGAGACTAGACTACACTTATAGTTTCATTTGAACAAGAGAGGTTTAAATCGGCTATCACGGCATCAGTTTGTGTGTAATGGTGAGAGAAGAAGAAAAGAGGGTGAGGATGTGGGTGTGTGTGTGCGTGAAACGCTCGACAATTCACAAGATGACAATTCATAATTGTAATCTTTATCATCAGATCACTCCACCGGCGCACTTTGTGCATGTTCTAATTGGCTGGGTACACGGTACCGTTAGAATCATCAGAATCAATTATTGCTATAACTGTGTATAAAATGTGGTTTGTGTCAGTGTCCGTGGGGAGTCCTTCCTAGTCAGTTATCAGTTAGACAGTGGGTTATTAGAGTGTACAGTTAGATTCCGGAATCAATAGCCCCTTTGATGGATGATGATTAATCTAAGATCGATTGTAATTCACGGTATCTAGACACCGCTCACTCCGCGGTCTTATCAGCATAGTTGACTTACGTTTAATATTTGACCGCAACAATTCAAAGATTAGGCGAGTGGGTAAAGCTACTTAAAGTTTACGCTGCCATCAAACTGATGAAAGAGACGAACAGAGGTGAAGAAGACTTCCACACTTCCTTTCTCTCTACTTTCAACCATGGAAGTGCAAAATGACAAAGGAAGTCTGGTTTTGCTTTGATGCCTTGAAGTTAGGTTTGTTATAAAGAGAACTAATCAAACCTTTAACCTTAAAAATATTAAAACTTTAAATTGCTAAGTAAAAGAACTCACGGGAAGTTCCCGATTGTGGGTGTGATTGATGGCCGCGCGAATGTCGCCCGAAGCAGGCCACACAAGAGACGTGGACCGCGCGAACTCAGCTCGCGGCTGGCCGCGCGAACGCCGCTCGCGACTGGCCCCGCGAACGCCGCTCGCGACTGGACGCGCGAACACCGCTCGCGACTGGACGCGCGAACACCGCTCGCGACTGGCCGCGCGAACACCGCTCGCGACTGGCCGCGCGAACACCGCTCGCGACTGGCCGCGCGAACACCGCTCGCGACTGGCCGCGCGAACACCGCTCGCGACTGGCCGCGCGAACTCCGCTCGCGACTGCCTGCTGACCGCATAGACGCCGTCCACCGCAGACCGCGTCGACGCCGTCCACCGCAGGCCGCGTAGACGCTGTCCACCGCAGGCCGCGTAGACGCCGTCCACCGCAGGCCGCGTAGACGCCGTCCACCGCAGGCCGCGTAGACGCCGTCCACCGCAGGCCGCGTAGACGCCGTCCGCCGCAGGCCGCGTAGACGCCGTCCGCCGCAGGCCGCGTAGACGCCGTCCGCCGCAGCCGCGTAGACGCCGTCCGCCGCAGCCGCGTAGACGCCGTCCGCCGCAACCGCGTAGACGCCGTCCGTCCGCTCTTAGTGACGTTTAGCTCGAAAAGAATGGAAACATATTTCTTTTATCTCATCTGATGTAATTACCTAAATAATACACGAATGTTTGGCCACACTAGTTATCTATGACCATAAAATTGTTAAATAACAAAATAAAGCCATATCACTACATAGTACAAAACAAAGCCATTTCTCAATGTTTATTTATTTGTCCATGTATACGAGTATGATCTTTAAAACCACCAAACAGATTTGATTCAAAAGAAGGGTTTCTACGTATAATGTGTGCATAAAATAGTAGAAAAACCCTAATCATTTTACAGGTTTCTAATTCGAGGTCATACATAAATTGCAAGCGCTGGCTGAACCCTACCATATTTAGGTTTACACTTTACCGCCATCTCGCCTATGCTAAGCGACGATGCGGTCTACAATGATAGAGCTCGTTTACCTAGAAGAAACCGATTCACTTTCGGTTTGAAGACACAAAGATTGTAGCCATCGAGGGAACCCCAATCAGGGCAACGTATTCCACCCTAGACGTTCTTATCACAAAAGTAGAACCAAATTTCTTTTGTGACTTTGGAACATCAACCATGAAACGAAGTCGCTTTTTGAGCTACAAGCATAGTCCCATTATGATGATAATGTAACTCCTGTATTCGAAAATGGTATGTCTAATTTCTATGTCTATCTTTTAGGGATAGGTAGACCATAATAGCTATTTTATTGGTATATTTGATATCGACATTGCAATCGTACGAGTTTTTCTTGTGGCCTAATTGCACTCGTAGCGAGAGAAAATTGAGCTTAGTAAATATTATGCAGTAAATACGGCTGGGAATTAAGTGCTTTGAATATCTTACATACCCTTGAACTCTAGTTTGCGTGTCAGCGCTGCCGTAGAAGTAGACTGTTTCTAGGACAATGAAATGGCGGGTGGCGTACCCACTGGAAAGTCAGACCGTGGGACCGACGTTTAAGTGTTTGCCGACCCGCATGTCTTCTGATGGTGCTTGCTCAGCACTCCGCGAGCGTCTTCTCAGGACCGGCTGCACGACGCTTGCTCTGCATGTGCTCCAAGATCAGGCTCTGATCGAGGAGCATACACTTCCGTTCTAGTAGAACGCTCTGGAATTTAAAATACTCTCGCCAGTAACGGGTAGACAATAAACACAAAAGATAAGAGCAACTTTACCAGTGTAGTTCTGTAGTTACGTATTAAGACTAAGTAAAGCATCACTTTAATAACAGTATAGTTATCGGTTGTTTAATTTTTTTATGACAATGGTAAATAACAATTAATGACAAAGGAAAGTCGTGGAATTTTTTATTTCAACATGTCTTTCCAAATCTTCCAATATAAAACTTTAAACTTTTAGACAGAATCTACTTTAACTCACAATGCACCACAATAGTTTTAATTCACGCACTACAAAAAGTGTACGGTGTACGGGTAGTTTTGAATATAAATTGACTGGGGTGACATTTAAACAAAAAAAATTTTTTTTTTCAACTATGTGAAACAAAAAGACAAAAATAAAATGAGGGTAGTCGTACTTTTTTTTTTTTATTCACCCTGTGGAGTATTTTAATTGACGCGATCCAATCGCTATCAGGATTTGGGCCTGTGTCACTGTATGTTCTCGATCTAGGTCGAACAGTGATCACAAACATTTCCTAATTCTTGCAAAATATTGGGATACTTATATTAATTATGTCGTACCCATTTAACTAGGGCGCGCGAGTTAATCCCGCTTCTGAAATAATGGCACATCCAGCCTTTTGATTGAAAAGCCTGGTTGTACCATTTCTTCTGGAGGAGAAAAATAAAAGATTGAGATACTCACATAGTCCATTATATTTAAATTACCACTTGGTTATAATACATGCTATATTACTGTGTCGTTACTTCGATTGAACTCAACTGACTGACTATATTTTCCGCACGACGAAAGTATCGTGACTATGGAGGGGATTAGACTAGAGTCTGTTATTGGCTGCAACTTAGCCAATGACAGACGCCGATAGTGCTGCCATCTCGATGCAGCATTGGTTCTTTTAAAATTCGCGCTAGTTAGTAACGACACAGTATACAAATATAAGCTAATATATAAAAAGCGAATATGTAATCTAACAATAATATTGAACTTGTCTTTCACTTCACATTTATGTTTAGGTGGGATTCGCAGTTTGGGAAACATATATCAAATTGCCACTGTTTAAAACCGTATCTACCACATTCTACTATTACTATTTATAACTTTCAAGATAAGTTAAAAAATCATTATTTGATCAATACAAATCCACGTATGTTGTATTTAAGATCACAGTAAAGTCGTATCATATGTGTGAAAAATATTTTAAGACAGTTTTAGAAAAATACTAAGGTTAAACGATTTTTATGTTATGGTAGCACCTTTGTTTACATTTTCTTCACCTCTCCGTGGAACGGACTATAGATTGGTTTAGACTTTTAAGTTTTAGGTAACTCTTTTCGCTCTTCCGTTTTTATAGACCCCGTGCGAGACCGCATCGTGTTGTCCCCTACTCACCCCACACGGCTGTGCAATGAGTGAATCGAGTCGACTCGCGACCGCGCGTGACTGGGAACATACCCGTGTCTGCCGTCCGCCTGTCCGCGTGCGACTGTCTGACTACTAATTAGTAACTACTAACAGCTATAATCGAGATATCTCGAGACATTTTTATTATCGAATGATTTCATTAGTATATCTCATAATCGCCCACCGCCAAATAAAATAGGTACAATTTTAGAACTTATTTCTTTTTATTTTATTGGTTTGTTTTGGGGAAAGCTCGGGTTGAAAGTATGTTTAGTTTTAAAACTTAAACTTGTATTTTGATCGGTTGCGTGTTGGGGAATCCTCGGGATTTTTTTTTTGAAAAACTGTGTTATGTTTATATTGGTTGACCTTTTCACACAACACCATCTGACCCCAAAATAAGCAAAGCTTGTACTATGGAGGCCAGATAGCTGATATAATACGTTTATATTTTTAAATACATACTTGTTATACATAGAAAACACTCAGGCACAGTACAAATATTTGAATTCATCACACAAACATTTGCACTGGGTGGGGATCGAACCCGCGACCCACGGCTTCGCAGGCAGACATAACTAAGCTACCAGGCCAGCTTCTTCAACGTGATACTGGTATCGGAATTTCACAAGCGCTCATATTGCCTTGTTGCTACCACTACTGTTAAAACCTTTATGATACGAGTAGGTTGATTGAGTACTAGCTGGAGGCTTTGGAA
Source organism: Ectropis grisescens (assembly GCA_017562165.1). NCBI lineage: Eukaryota > Metazoa > Arthropoda > Insecta > Lepidoptera > Geometridae > Ectropis > Ectropis grisescens. The sequence goes on from CM029788.1 coordinate 26,923,983, forward strand.
TCGATCGAGAGACGCATCGAAAAGCACATAGGCTTACGACCCTCTTGTTCGTAAAGGACTTCAGTTAAACATCGCCAGCGGTTTTTTTATCGGATTACTTTCGGAGAGTGTGCAGCTAATCTGCATGATCTAATATCACCTTGTGTTTTTTTCTACCAGACAACTCGTTGCTTGAAAAGGCGACATCGTTTCATGGTTGAGGTTCTAAAGGCTCGAGCGAGGAGGTATGACGCCACTTTTGGGATAAGAACATCTAAGCATAATGCGCTGCCTGAGTGGGTTTTTCCAATGGTTACAATCATGATGTCTTCGAGTCGAGATTGAACTGGTTTCGTCTGGGTAAGCAATGTCTGGGTAGACCGCGTCGTCGGAGAACATCAGACGCGAGCTTGCTCTTGTCAGGGTAAACTTTTAATAGTTTAAAAGGGCACAGCCGCCATAATGAAGCTCATTCCATGTGAAATATCAAATCGTCTGGTTATCCCGATCATTTTTATGGCGGACCTGTAGATCAAAGAATTCCGTTCCCTCAAAGGATTTTCTGTCGAACTTTAAAGGAGAAAAGTTTTAAAAAGGTATCGTTAAACGCCTCTCTGGGATGACAAAACAAATGCCTGAAGTTTTTTTTTGTCTAATTTAATTTAGGGACATTGAGCCTTATTTCACTATGTCAGTCCCATAGTTACACAGAAATTACATTACAGTAACGAGTAATTATACAACATTGAATAATAAAAACCCTATCTTGAAACAGCCTACGGGCTGTAACATATCATCCATGATGGAAAATATTGATAAATTTTGTAATAAGATCGCCATTTATACTTCTCTCACAAAAAAGTTCTTTATCTCTTCCATCATGTAATAAAAAAACATCGCAATTTTTTTTCTCAAAACTAACGTCAGAGAAAATGATAATACTCATTTTTTCTATGAAATTGCTAATATTAAACTTTTCAACTACTTTAGGGGATTTCTTTCACTTTTTTTCTCTTTTGCCTGTCTAGACGAATGTGGCAATGTATCTATTTTATCCTGTTTATTGATTTTGGCAATATCTGAAATAAAGAGGCTTGTTACTTAATTTTTTTTGCTTCTTAACTTTTTTTAAATCTGTATTTACGTCACGCTCACATGAGTCGGAACTCCCATCGACTTCAAAATCTGTATGTGAGACGTATTCCTTACGAATGCCATCTGTGTCTAGTAAGGGTAAATCTGTTTTATTGCTATTTTTGTTCAAAATCACAGGCTATTTTTACTCACGTCTAGCAATTATGTCTAACGAATGCCTGAAGTTGCAAATGTTCATAAATAATGACAACGAATGAGTGAAAACTTTTAACTACGACTTTTAGTAGTAAGCTATACTAATGTCGCGAAAAATATTGCCTATATAGCTGAGATATTTCTATATATAAAAATGTTATGTTGGTTTGTGTACGCTTCAAAAACTCAAAAAGTTCTGCACCCGTCTAGCTGAAATTTTACAATCTGTACTAATATTATAAAGCTGAACAGTTTGTTTGTTTGAACGCTAGGATCTCGGGAAGTACTGGACAGAATTAAATGGTTATTTTTCGATTGGATAGCCCATTTATTGAGGAAGGCTACAGGCTATAGAACATAACGCTTCTATTAATAGAAACGGAGCATGAACCAAGAATGTAACGAAATCGGGAAAAAATATTCCTTTGTGAAAGTTTTCGTACGTTTTGTGCTTTGATATGACACAAATGACAGCATGTGTCAAAATTGCGGCATTGAATATAAACCTTTGCCACAGATTACATACACCTTTGCTAAATCTGAGTTGGTACGACCAATTTCCGACAGATAGCGTAGCAGGTAGGTAGTTCTCAGGAATGACCGAACCGATTTCAGTAATTCTTTCACCGTTGGATATGTAGGGAATCCTGATGACTGCTAAACAATGTACCACGGGCGAAGCCGGGGCGGACATCTAGTGATATATAATCCGCATCAAGGATTGTTTTTATCTATTTTTTGTATCACAATGTGCTACAGCAAAGCGTGGTAGGGTACAGCTAGTACTTATATTATATATGTATCAGATAGCATATAATGCGTTGATTATTGATTAATTCAATGTTTGTGTAATATCCTCATTACAGATTCTGTCGCGCAAAGAGACTCCGAGCATAACCCTCTCCATAGCTCGCTGTGTGACTTTGAGCTTCGTTATGAGGCCCACAGTTAAGGACCACGTCTCAGTTGCATAAGCCATCACTCTGCAACACGCACTGGTTAAAGGCTTTCGTCTTTAGGCATTGGGGTTTTTTGGACTCAAAGATGTGCCGAAGTTCCCGAACGCTGCCCATCCGAGTTGCAGCCTTCGCTGGACCTCTTTGTCGAAGTTGGATCTACCTTATTGGATCTTTTGACCCAGGTAGACGTATTCGTCAACAATTTCGAGTGTGTTAGCGTTAGTTAATTATTATTTATTTGCCTGTGGGTTACATGCTTATACAAGATTTCAGACATACAAAAAGCACCTTATGCGACGCAATGTCTCGTTGCCACTGCCGCATAACGTTTGTGGGTTGAAACGACAAATATTATTTTATCGAGCAGTAGATATTTAACCACAGCACAGAAAGTGACGATGTGGTCTAGGATTAACCACGTTTTCAGCGTAGCCTTAAAGAGACCAGCATTGTATTTATTACTAACCAACTAAGTAACTAGGCCAGCCAAAACATGGAATGCAAAATAAAATCACTCGCTAAGATAAAAAACCAAATGATAGAAAGAAAGAAAACAGAAAGAAGAAAGTAAAAACACTAATTTGAGTGAGTCAGTTGCGGTCCGACGAATATTAGCTTGTCCGGTAATTTCAATCTATGATTTTACTAAGTATTTATTTTTGTTACGGAAATTCTTATTGATTTAAAATATGTAGGAGTAATAAATATTATGCTGAGAAATTTTCCGAGCTATTCGTGAATATTGAAAAGAAATGTAAAGAGTATCTAATAAATAATAATGCAGGACGTAATCCGACGATGATGAAATATTATAAATAACTTTCTGTAGCCAGATTAGTGAGAGACCGAATTTTAAAACAAGCATGCCAAGGACACGCTGTGGCAAAAAATAAATCTCCCAAAGAAAATAAACAAACTGTGGGATAGAACGTAAAGTAAACACGGTTATATAGGTAGAACAACCAAACAAAATCTAGAAAGAATATTGTTACAAGATAAAACAACATCATTAAAAAATAACTAACTTTAATGAAAACAGGTAGGTAAATAAACAAATAATTTGAATTCAGTAAATCATTTTTGATACGAAAACTAACGTAGTTGTTTCAAATTTTTATTAATTTACGGTTTATTCAAGTGTGATATGGTCGGATAAGATACTAAAGTTTCAACCGCAAGTGACCGCATCTCGCGAAAGGAAATGTGGCCGCGTTAGATAACTCCGATTAAAAATTACGCCGATCACGTCTGAAACTTAAGCCAGGCTGGTGCGATCATATTAAACGTGAGTAACCAATTAAATAATAAAAAAACTAGAAAATAATCATTGCAATAGATCATTACATTTCGTTATCAGCTCCCTAACAATAGTCTAATGTTGGATCTTTTATTTAGATCGCCGCAAGGTACGGTCTTCGTTCTTCATTGAATTCTAATTAAAACTATTCTTCTTTTCAGACATGAAGATTTCGTCGCAATAAATATAAAATGCGTAAAATTTGGAGTTAAAATAAAAACGACAATAATAAATAAAAATATGTTACATAAATAAAATAACATTAATTTCCAAAATAGTGTTGTGAATGACGTGAAAATAAAACAAGTGAAATTACCAGGAATTAACAAAACTCATTTATAAAATAGAGCTGTGAATAATGTGAAAATAACACCAGTGACACCATCATAAATGATCAAACAACACAAATATATCAAAACTTATTTGTGGAAACAAGACAGTAATGTTTTCAATGAAGTGAAAATAAAATAAGTGAAACTACCAGAAATGAAAAAGTACAAAAATAACTAAAGCAAAACTAATTACTGAAATTGGGTTGTGAATTAAGTAAAAATACAAATTAACAAAAACGAATTTACAAAATAATGTTATAACTAAAGTGAATTTGAAATAAGTGAAACTAGCATAAATGAACAAAGAAAATAAACAAATAAAGCAAAACTGATTTCTTTAATAGTGTTGTCAATGAAGTGAAAATAAAATAAATGAAAGTGCCATAAATGAACAAACAAAATGGCGGGAGTGACGCCACCAGACTTGACAACGTTGGAACTAGAGTACCAAAAGGAACTGAACGGGTCCATTCACATTTGGAACGAGTCGGAGCCATGGGTGCCGCCGTTGGACCTGGCCGTGTTCTACCACCCGGACATCGTCATCATCGTGCTGTATGTGGGGGTGCTGACGGCTTCACTCGCGGCGAATACGCTGCTCATATTCATCGTCATAAAGTTCCAGTATATGAGGAGGTGAGTTTAAATCTGTACTAGCTCCTTTTAGCCGTTGTTACGGCTTAACTAAGCTATCATATGCTAGCAGCAGTATCCATTTAATTTCAATTCCCATTATTATCTAGAAATAAAATGTATCCTAATTACAGACTATATTCTGTATTCTAATTTTCGATCCAATCTTTTTTGACATGATTGAGCTACAAACATTCACACTAGTAAGTAAAGAAAAGAATTTGTTCGAAAAATTATAAAATCTTAATAATGAATCTGAAATACCTTCAACCGCGTTAGTGGAAGCTTTTTTAACACGCTTTTTATTATTAGTTTCACTTGTAACTAATGTTGTAAGAAAATCTTGGAATCTTAATTTGACCCACTTCCCGGTCTTCAATTAGCATGAAATCTTGCACACGCTCTGAGTTTTGATGACAATATGGCGGCCTCCCCAAGATGGCGGACTGGCTGTTTGAAATCCACCCACATGATATGGGTATCAAATTAAAGAATTTGTTGTCAAAATACGAAAAAAATAGTCACGTGGCTTAAATCCAATGTGACGGACGTCCAAATGGCGGACAGGCTATTTGAAATCAACCCCCATGATATGGGGATTAAATGAAAGGGTTTGCTTTTTAGTGCTAAAAGCGTATTTTTTTAGTTTGTTAACTATTATTTTGGCACAGAGTGATAGGACGAGCAAAACATGTGCCTGAATATAAGCAATACGCCTGTTATTAACAGCACGATGTCACCTATTGCTGTCCATAAGGAGTCCAAATCAGTACCAAGCACTCTGCGGTCGTTACCCAGAGATAAAAGATGATTATATCTCTATGCCATGTAATTTCTTCGCTGTAGGAATGCTCGGGTGATAGGCCCAATAATTTACTAACATTTTTCTGTTACAGGTAAGACTGAGAGCTATCATCATCATGTATGTATGTTTCCAATATTATGAAATGACATGGCTCACAGTCGCATCGTACATATACATTGCATCGTTGCGGTAGAAATGTATTGGTATCACTCGTATTTACTGCTTGGAGAGTCAAATACGAGTGATTCCTATCCTACTATGCGCCCCTATCGTAGACAGAGAAACTAATAGACCCAATAACGATACCTTTCTCACTTACACAAGAAAGAGAGTGATAATACAATTACGAATGCATAAGACAAAGACACAAATAAATACTTTTTTGTCCCTTATTGCGTAACCGGTTTTCAAGGTCGGCAACTTGAATTGCGAAACAAACTTTGACAGTTCATGCCTTCATCGTGTTTGGTGTTCGAATTTTGGATATTATTTAGTTAAAAATCGATTCCAGCCCATTGAAAAGACGGTGAAATTATCCTAATATAGACATCGAAGTAAATATAATGGTGCGTTGCCGTGTTATTTCATGTTTAAGCGACAGTGAGAAGAAAATGGCCGGTGTGTCTTTTCACGCGTAAGTACGACTTTATTGTCCTTATCTATAGTTTCTCAGTGATGATTATTTATATATTAGCATAGAGTAACAACAAGTCGCGTTAAAACAAGGAAAATATTAGCGTAATATCGAGTTTTATCGTTCAATAACCTATAAACATCAACAAGTAAGTGTTGCCAGTTTTGGTAAAAATAATACCCCGATCATCAATAAAAAAATATTGATTTGACAATATGGCGAAACGCGAAAGTGAATAAATACGAAATACCATAATAATCCAGTGTTTCGGGAAGACTTCGGCATCGAAAACATATTTTGATTTATTATTTCTCATAGTAATTTTGATTGACATAACATTACACTTATAATTTTAGAGAACTGAACTAACCTATGTTTATCGATAGGTTTCCAGCTGATCCAGACTTACGTAATAAATGGATCGAAGCAACTGGGAGAAAAGATTGGATTCCCACAAAATATTGTAAAATATGTAGCAGTCATTTCCCACAAAAACAACTTATAAAAAAGAACAAAAAGACAGTTCTGTATCCTGATGCTGTACCAATAGCGGTAAGAATTTATTAGAACATACATTCAACCATAGCTCCTATGAAAACAGTTTCGTTGATTAAATATGATTTGCTGCCTTCAAGAATTAAATTTATTTCAACTTGTACCACATTTGGCAAAAATAAGTTTAAACGAGATTTTGTGTTGCTTGCATTAAGAAGTAGGTAAATAATTAGCAGCAAACTGTTTAGACAGGGGTTTTCAAGCAGATTTTAGACTCTCATTTGTCATCTTTCGTTTTTATTTTAAAACATATTGTCAGACAGTAATTAATGCATGGAAAATCACAACCTTTCGTTATTACAAATTCGTATAAATTTTGATCCAAGAGATTAACACATTCACAAAAATTAATGTGGTACTTGTCTACTTGTGGATATGTTTTTTTATTATTTGATTGAATGTTTAAGATTTCAATACCCGAGGAGTGTGTCGATCCAACACCGTCCACATCTACAAGTACCAATTTTCAAGATGACACAAAAATAAAAGGCACTAAAAAGGTTATCAAAAGAAAATTGCAATTACCCGAAGAGGAAGATACGCCAAGAAAGAAAAAACTTAAAGTGGCTTTAATGAAGAAAACTGAGGCTGTTGCAAATCTTCGAAAAAAAATACGTGCTGTCCGGCAAACAAACAGGCGTCTAATGAAACGAAATGCTAAGTTATCAGATATTATTTCAGAGCTACAATTCAAATCCTTGATATCATATGAAGATGCTGACATATTAAGCACAATTGATAGCGGTAACAAAGATTTCCTTAAACGGAAAAACTGTTAACAACTTAAGTTGTTGGAAAAACTGAAAAATTTTCTCTTGCATTGAGAAAGTTTGCATTATGTTTGCATTTCATTAGTCCACGTGCTTATTCTTACGTTAGAGAACAATTTAATACTTGCCTTCCACACCCGCAAACATTGGTTAGTTGGTATCGATCAGTTGATGGTAATCCCGGATTTACCAAAGAGGCATTGCATGCAATAAAGTCAAAAGTAAATGCATCAGGTAAAGATATTCATGTGTGCCTTTCATTTGATGAAATGTCAATAAGAAAAGCTATGACTCTAGATGGTGGGGAATGCATTGGCGCAATAAATATTGGTGCCAATTTAGATGGCTATAATATTAGAATGGCTACTCAGGCTCTAGTTTTTATGGTAACAGCCCTAAACGATTCTTGGAAAATACCTGTTGGGTATTTTCTAATCGAAAGCGTTACTGCGGAACAGAAGTCACAGCTTGTGACAGTTTGCATTAAGTTGTTGTATTCCTGTAACGTAAATGTTATTTCAATAACTTGTGATGGATGTCCCTCAAATTTTGCGATGGCGAAAATATTAGGCTGCAAAATAGAATATTATGTCGAAGTTAACCCTGTATTTAACATTGAAATAGAGGGTGTTAATAAAGAAGTGTGTTTCTTTCCTGATCCACCACATATGGTGAAATTAATTAGAAATCTGCTCGGCAATAAACACGTTTTAAAAACTAGGGACGATAAAATCATAAAGTGGTCATTTATAACATCTTTGCATGATTTGCAGGAACAAGAAGGTCTCCATCTAGCAAATAAATTAAGAAAAGCACATATTAACTTCGTTAAACAGATAATGAAAGTTAAACTGGCAGTTCAGACGTTTAGCAATTCAGTTGCTGATTCCATTGAGTTTTGTGAAGAAAATCATTTCGAACAGTTCCAAGGATCATCACCCACCGTTGATTTTATTAGAAAAGTAAATAATCTGTTCGATATTTTAAATAGCCGAAATATCAATGCATATGGTTATAAAAAACCTCTATATATGAAAAATTTTGGGAATATCAATGTGTTCTTAAATGAAGTCTTCGATTATTTAAGTAGTCTTAAACTAGAAAATGGCCAAAATGTTGTTCAAAGTAATAGGAAGGTGTGTATAATCGGACTAAGGTGCTGCATTCGTGGTGTGCAATTTTTATATAAAAAACTTATCTCCAGCTCAGAGTTGATATTCTTACCTACATATAAATTAAGTCAGGATCACTTAGAATCGTTTTTTAGTGCAATTTGATCTAAAGGCGGTTTCAATAATAATCCCTCGGCGGTACAGTTTCGAGCCACGTACAAAAGATTAGTCGTTCATGGAGAACTCATAAACATTGATACAGGAAATTGTACATCTCTCGAAAATATAAGCATTTTAACATACACTAGCTCACGTTATGAAAAGTCAATAAATGCTACTTTACCCCTTTTGGAACATTCCACTAGTTTAGAAAGCGAAAGTCCAACTGAAACCGAGTATTTTAACATTGATACTGATCATGACTACCTTGCCGATCCTTCACGACTTACAGAATTTTCTAAGCAGATAATTATATATATTTCTGGTTTCATTATAACAAGAGTAGCAAAGATGGTGAAATGTGAAAATTGTTTGATGTCAATGATTAACACTGCTTCTAAAAACAATTACAAATTAATTGTAAAAAAGGATTATGGCGGTCTGCATTATCCTTCCGCTGATGTAATCGTCGTTTGTGAAATTGCTGAAAAAGTTTTTAGGAGCAATTTAACACAATCGGGCAGTAATCTACTTACACGAAATAATCTTTTGCTACAATTAATGAATCAATGTATTCGCCAATGTATAGGGAAAGAGTTATTTAAAGAACATGGTATTTCTTACGATCATTTACCTCTAGATGATCATAAAGTTCTATTAATGAAAGCAATTACCATGAAATGCCTTCAAATTCGAATTTACAAGTACACAAAACAGCTATCGGAGCCCAAAGAAAAAGTAAGAAATGTGTACACAAAATTAACATTGTTTCGCAATCAATAATTAATCTATTTATATTTTTGTATCAACTACATTGGTTATAAAGACAAAAGAAAAATCTCATATCTGGTTTTATTTAATTGATCCTAAAATATTTACCCTTTCCCTGTAACATCCAAAACGTCCGGGAGCTCGGATACTGTGGCAACATTCATCGCATACATTGACAAACTATCTTTGTCTCAGTCGCGGTTACAGAGTACCTTTGTCTTTTAGTTTCTCTATCTCTATCTGTGTGAGTGCGTTTCTGATCTTCATACAGAGTGGCCGCGTTACACGTCGTTTAAAATTTTTGCCCAACACTGTGCGAGATTGCGGCCCTAATTTACTATCGCGTTAAGTGCTACAGTTGTGTACAGCTTTGCGGCAACAATCACCGCCACACAGTCCCAGCCGGTGCTGAGGTAAGCCTCACCACATTCCGGGTGAACGAGACGGGCTCTGTTTCGATAATAATTGGTCCTGCTCGCGCATCTACCTGAGCGGATCGGGCGCAGTGCTATAGCTCAGGCCTACATCAATCTACGGCGTGCTGCGACCGTCGCGCCCTTGCTTCGCCGCGCTTGTGCGTACATTTAGATATAACTACCGCACATTTTATAATGTCTAGCGTGAAACCGGTATGCTGTGCGGCATGCACGAAAACAGTTCGAGCTCCACAACAGATGAAATGTTCTAAATGTAGCACTATATTTCATGCCGTCTGCGTTAAGTGGACCTGCGAAATCTCTCCGAAGAAACTAAATCTACCTGGCTTTGCCCAGTGTGTGCAAGTAAGCTACCGAAATCCGACAGCACGCCAATCCGTTCGACTGCTGCAGCGTCCACCGAGCTGCGTGTCCCAATAAGGAGTGCGACCACAAGCGCCTGTAGTAGCAAAGTAAACACGCCGGCCTGTTCGCCCGCCTTGACCCCCGAACCGGATCATTTAGAGACGTTGGTCGTGGAGATGAGACTTTGCGTAATGAGATAGGAGATTTAAAAAACAATTTTGTTTCTATCCGAACACGTTACCGCTAGATTAGACGAATATTCCACCAAATGCAAGCGCCTTGAGGAACGCGATAGCCAGCGTGAACTCGAAGTGGTTTCACTGAGAGCAACCGTCTCAGATCTCCAAAGTCGCTTGAACTTTAAGGCGCAGTTGGACTTGTTAAATGAAGTTGAAATATCGGGAGTCCCGGAAGCTAAGGGTGAAAACCCTATTCACGTAGCTCAACTGACAGCGAGGAAAATTGGGGTCAACATTGATGACACCAACCTGGTTTTGCAATGCGTGCGGGGCCTCGTCATTCAAAAACAGCAAAAACGCGACGCCTCGACTACCACGGCCCTTAGTGATTCGTTTCGTTAGACGGCAAACAAGGGATGAATTTTTGAAGGCTGGTAAAAGTCGACGAAATTTGACGAGCGACGATATCGGGATTGAAGGGGCTAGTACTAAAATTTACTTCAACGAACGCCTCACTCAGGAAAACCGACATTTATTTCGAGCTGTCAAGAAGAAGGCCAGCGAAAATGGCTATAAATACTGCTGGATTAGAAATGGATCTATTCTCGTCAGGTGGAGGGAAGGTACTCAAGCTATTCACATCAGAACACAGGAAGATCTCGAATGTTCACTGGGTTCCCGAGATACCAGTCCGAGCTTATCTGGATAACTTAAAAACCTTCATTGAAAACTTAGCTCCTATATTTTTTTCGTTTTTTACCAATATTTTCCTTAAAATTTAATATTTACGGTCTTAAAGCCGAACATATTTCATATATTATTTTTATGCCATATATTACGAATATTATCGCTTACATTTACCGGACTTACCATTTCACACCGCTGGATTTTTTCAACATACTTTTGTGAACACATTGTTTCGACCGCACATGTCGCGTGATTTTTGCCAAGAGTCTCTATACGCAAGACTGAAAGGATTACAATATTGAACAAAACAATAACCCAATTTATTAACGTTAGAGATGGGTTTATTTAATAATATAGATGACATAGACGACGTAATCTCTATTGCATGTCATACACACGAATCGATAGAATCTTGTAAATCATTTTTGGCTCAGGCCCTAGTTACAATTTTAAGATTATTGCATTGAATATTAGGAGTTATAACTGTAATTTTGATGACTTTGCCGTATCTCTATGCCGTTTTAATACTGATTTTGATATAATTGTTCTAACCGAGTGTTGGCTCACAGAAGGTATCATTATTCAACCTTTACCAGGCTACAATCACTACCGAACTGAAAGGCAACTCAATAAAAACGGTGGAATAGTTATATACGCAAAGTCTAAGTATCGGATAACATCATTTGAACCTAATATTGTAGACGCGGATTCCCTCGTGATTCAAGTCGACGAACAGGCTGCAATACTGGGTGTCTACCGCTCCCCATCTATTAACAACATCAGTCCTTTCCTAGACTCCTGAATTTAGCGTTAGATAATCTACAAAGTTTTCCTTTATTGGTTACCGCGGGTGATTTCAATATAAATATTTGCGACCCCGCAGACAAACAGGTATCCTCGTATCTGTGTCTGATGGCATCGCAGGGGCTACTCCCAGCAATAACACGTCCCACACGAATTCGATCCTGCTTGGACCACATTTTTATCAAAACTCACTATAAGGCTTTTGGTACAATTTGTTTGTCTTCAGTCACGGATCACTCGATTACAGTAGCTGGTATATCTAGACGCGCACAGAAACATAGTGTTCATCTCAGACACCAAACAAAACTTAATCTGGATGACGCAGTCGTGGAACTAAGAGATACGGATTGGTCATCTGTTATTTCCAGTCAAGATGTTGACTCTGCAGTCGAAGCTTTTAACCATATTATAGAAAAATTATAACTAAATACACACAAAATAAGAAACTGGGTAGGTATGTTACACCTCTGAAGCCGTGGGTAACACCGGGTCTAATAAGGTGCATGCGCCATAGAGACAAGCTCCATAGTGAATCCAAAAATCACCCGAACGACGCACTTCGCAAAAACATTTATGTCAGGTATAGGAACTTTTGTAGTAAGCTTCTGCGTGACGTCAAAGCTCGACACAACAGCTCGCTTCTAGAACAAAATAAAGGAGATCCTAAACGCCTCTGGAAGACTATTAAGAACATTTGCTATATATCCAAACATAATAAAATCTCGACTGACTTACTTAAATATGACGCAACTGAGAACCCCCTTAATCACTGTAATCAGTATTTTGTCTCCGTTGGCCGGAATCTTGCTAATGCCATCCTTAGTAAGCTCAACGAATCAGAGGAATCACTGATTAAGTCTCATAAACTCAGTTCTTTAAGTCCGCACTCGTTGTTTTTTATTCCAACCGACCCCAGGAAATTGCTAAAGCAGTTGCGAGCCTTAAAACGACAGCGCACCAGGTCCCGACGCAATACCATCTCAACTTATTAAAAATCCCTTGACTCTCTTATTATTCCTTTAACATTTATTTTCAACATGAGTTTAGAGACTGGTACTTTCCCGAACTGCTGGAAAGTGGCAGCCGTGTCTCCATTCATAAAAGTGGTTCAAAAGTGTTCCTGATAACTACAGGCCGATCGCGCTTCTCAGTATAGTCTCTAAGATACTAGAGAAACTGGTGAACTCTAGACTAATTAGTTATTTAGAAAACACAAACTTCTGTCCGACAGGCAGTTTGGTTTTCGACGTGGCAAATCAACATCAGACGCCGTCTCTCTTTTTTCTAATCTAGTGTCCTCCTATGTTGACAACGGCAAAAGATGTCTCTCTGTATTCCTCGATATGGCAAAGGCTTTCGACTCACTTTCAGTTGGCTTGCTACTGAAAAAGCTTAGCGCTATTGGTGTCAGAGGTGTAGCTCTCAGTTGGTTTGAGAGTTATCTGTCAAATCGCAAACAATATGTAAAATCTAATATCTCTAACGTACTGTTAGACTGGAAATCACTGATTCTATAAAAAAAAACAATTTGTACTTATTCACTTTTTATTTGAGTTTAAACAAACACTTCACAAGTTTTTGGATTTAGTGAGGGCCTTTCCTAGACCAACCGAAATAGAAACAGACGCGCGCGGCACTTCTCTAGGGGTATCTGAGGTCTCAGGTCCGGCGGGCATGAACCAGGTCCGTAGGCTGAGAGGCAGAGTAACCTTTCGAGAACTGACTGGAAGATTTATTCGACAATTCGACTTTATATAGCAAAATACTGCAGAATCGCCAATATCGACATCGAGGAATTGACTTCCTGCAGGATCAGCAGTTTTAAGGTTGTAACATCTCCCCTTAAGACGGAACATACTAATCGGTTAGTATGTGAGTAGGATTTTGGTCTAGCAAAGTTCACATGATTTAGAATTAGAAAAATTAAGTTAAGGATTACACAAAACAATAAATTCAATTAAAATTTTAAAATGAAAATAGAAAACGAATTAAAAGATTACATTAAAACAATATACTCAATTAAAGTTTAAAATGGAAATAGTTAAAATTACACAAAACAATGCACTAAATTAAAGTTTAGAAATGGAAATAAAACTAATTGAAAGATTACACAAAACAATATACTCAAGTAAATTTTTAAAATGGAAATAGAAAACTAAGTTAGTAACACTGGAACGGACAAGGCTAAAACACAGTAAAATTGTTATTACTAGACATGATAATAAGGCTTAGCACTAAATTATGTAAACAATAATTAAGCAAAATTTGATAATAATATATTAGAAAAATAAATGATGTAAAAGATTCAAAGAGTAAAAATAACAAAGTCGAGCTTTTTAAATTTGAATGTTTCTTCTTGGGCTAGACATAGAAATATTTGATAAAGAAGTATCATCAGAATTGGAAGATTCAGTGATATCTCGTTCATTTAGTTCGATAGCCGTTCTAGATCGAATATTAGTATTAGGCCTTGAGTAACATTTGTTAAATATTTGTACACAGCAGTTAGAGTTAGTCAGTTTACGTTTTGGACATAGGCATGAATATAATTTGTAAAACATATAAGAAAATACAGAGAGTGATAACAGGGTCGTCAAGAAGCTGAAGTAGTATCCATACTTAATGTGATAGGGCTGGTTTTCGATTTTGTAAGATCATCGTTAAATTGATTTAACTTATGTGTTGCATATTGCAGTGAGTCTAAGTTAATGTCAGAAAGCTTTATCGGCGTTAAATATGGAATACTTTTGTTTACTTTAGATTTAGAACAACAGTCATCGTCAATAATATTAAAATTAGGTGACGGAATATACAGATTTGTATCGTATTCGTGCTGTGGAACAAATTGCAATAGTTTGTGATAGGCTTTACAATTTTTGGAAGGTAGAGTATACCAGTTCCGACTACATCATGATCGGTCATATGACTATCACTACATTTCACAGAAACTTTTGTTAGATCTGATTGGACATAGATCCATCTATTATTGGTGAGTTTCTGCCAAATGTCAATATCACCAAACATTATTTTAACATTACAAGATTGTGGAATACTAGTGACGTGTTCGCGAAATAGTTGCACTTCACAGATTGGGTTTGACACACTGGATTGAACACTTTTCAATTGACACAGTTTGTTGTATCTAGATATCGATTTGCACTCACTTAAATCGTTTATCACGGAATAAGTTAATTTGTCCTCTGTTATTGCTAGATATCTTGCAGATGGATTAATTAGGGCAAAAGAATTTGGCTCTTGGATATTATGAGGAGTTGGTAGAGCATAAATATGGTAGAGATTGTATTCTGTCAGAATAGCTAATGGAAATTTTACTACAAATACTAATTTGTTATCTGAAATAAACGATGAGACATCTGACACATCCAGTAGAGTGTGGATGTTGTTAAGATTTACGGAATTGGGAATGTTCTTACGAGTTCATTATTTCTTGAGATTAGCTCATCGTATAGTTGAGACGGGCTCAAGATAGACGGATAAACAAGATTTTGTTTGCCGAAAAGAATTGAGTCTATTAGATCTTTGAGACGGAAGTTGAGAATCATAAGAGAACTTTCTAGTGCACTAAACGTCATTGCGAGATGTGAACTAACTTCAAGTTTGTTGGCATTTGAAGAAATCGTTTCTAAGATTACGTTGAGTTTAACCATATTCTCATTCAACGCTATTTCATTATGATTTAATTTTTGAATAGTACTATTGAAAGAGGAAATAGAAGAGGTCAAAATATGAATATTTTGCTTCATCAGAGAGGCCATGTGACGTTGATCATCCTGTACTGCGTTAATAGCGTCAGTGAAGGATTTGGCATCGTCTTCATCTAGAGTTCGAAAAGCTGTTTTAGAATGGGACCTCCTACACCAAACCACGAGGATCGTTTAGTTCTGAAGCTACTTTTGTTATTATTATCTGTGAGATGAGACAGTGCTAAATAGTTGGAATTTACATTATTGTAGAGACTTTCTAGAGGGTTAAGAACATTTGTACAATCATTGTATATGACAGGATAAGTTTTGCAAATAACTTTTGAGTTTTCTAGAATAGAATACAGATTTTCGAGGTGAGGCTTAAAATAAGAAATATCAGAGTAAGTAATAAGGTTCCAGTGATCATTATAAAATCTTAGAGTTCCTAAGGGATCGTAGTAAACGCCGGGACTATTAGTAATCGGCGTCGTTAGGTTGAAGGCTGAGACGGCTCCTGGCGCGATGGCCCTGAAATAGGGTGTTCATGAGCATGTTTGATTTCGTTGAAATGGTACCTTTTAAATCTACGATTAACTTGAAGAGTGACATTGCTATTACCATGAACTTTGATGACGCGATATGGACCTTTCCATATTGAAGATAATGCCTTACGCAATCTATGATGTTGCTTAAGGTAAACCATATCTCCTACATTATAAGACTGGTCCTTTGTATTTTTGTCATAATAGGTTTTAGATCTTTCCTTGCTACGGAGGATATTGTCACGAGCTAGATTTCTGGTGTTTATTAACTTTTGTTTGAGAGTTTTATATAGTCAGGATAAGTTGCAGTAGGGTTAGTATCATAAATAGAGCTAGGTATATGAGGCTTGCAGCCAAAAAGAAGTTCGTGTGGCGAAAAATTAGTGGAAGAGTGTACACAAGAATTATACGATATAATGGCAGTGGGGAGGAACTTATGCCAGTTATCTTGATTCTCATTGACATAGGATTTCAAATATTCTTTGAGAGTGGCATGACTCCTTTCTAGAGCACCGTTTGTTTGTGGGTGATAAGGAGTTGAAAAAGATGTTTAATTTTAAAAGTTGAGCAACTTGTTTATATACATCGGCAATGAAATGTACTCCTTGGTCTGATAGGATACCTTTTGGGATGCCAAAGTGACTTATAAATTTTATTAGACATTGGGTCGTTTTTTCGGCTGTAGATTCAGTGATAGGATAAGCCATGGAATATTTCGTTAAGTCGTCCTGGAATGTGACTATGTATTTGAAATTTTCACTACCAGAGTCTGGGAGAGGACCAACAATATCAGTATAAATTTTTGAAAGGGTTCAGAGGATGTAGTGGTAATCTCCATAGGAGCTTTGTTGATTCCTCGTAGAGCTTTGTTCTTTTGACAAGAGGAACAATTCTGGACATATCTCTCAATTTCACCTTTCATTCCTTTCCAATAGTATATGTCCTTAAGTTTGTTATACATTTTGGATGCGCTAATATGACCACCTGTGGGACAGTCGTGGTTTTCGAGAAGTATAGTTGGCACTTCATTTGGTTTTGGATACTTCATTAAGTTATGATGAATGTGAATTTGAATGCCAGTGTTATGAAATAGAAAAGAAAGCATTTCATGGATTAGAATGAAATTGAGTTTGTCGAAGGATTGGTAAAGTCAGACATGGCAATCGATTTTACTTCGGGATATAGTACAATAAGGTTATTCCGTAGATCTTTGAGGACTTTGAAAATTTCTTGGTATGTGACGGATTCAAAATGGTGAACTTTGGTAAACATGTGGAAGTATGTTTTATTGTTGACTTGAGATGCTCTGACGGTATAGAGTTCCTTTTCAGACATTTCGAATTCATTTTATCTTGAAGAAGATTAAGAATGTTTTCAGAAAAGGGTTAGAAGAATCTAAATCGATGGAAGTAGGGTATGCGATAATTGAACAATGTGAATCTAGGAGACTTTTGTTATGTTCTAGAATAATTGTATCATTCAAAATTGGGCTAGAGCGAGATTTCATAAATTGTTGGTATGTGAGTGTGTCGGTTTCGATGTTGTCTGTAATATTGTGAATAGGAGGACGTGACAAACCGTCGGCGTTTGAATTTATTCTGCCGGGCTTGTACTCAATTTTGTAATCATACTCTTCAAGTTTTAGTCTCCAGCGTACTAGTTTACTACTGGGATCTTTACAGTTGAAGAGCCAAGTTAAGGGGCGATGGTCAGTGACTATTTTAAATGTTCTGCCATACAAATAAGGCCTAAAAGTTTTTGTTCCAAAGATAATGGCTAAGAGTTCTTTTTCTGTGGTACTATAATTACCTTCTGCGCTATTAAGCGTTCTAGAGGCATAAGCAATAGGTAGATCTTTGTTTGGTTCGCCTTGAGAAAGAACAGCACCTATAGCGTAATTAGAGGCATCGGTAGTGAGTGTAAATTTTTAGAGAAATCTGGATATTGTAGGATCGGTGAATTAGTAAGCAAACTTTTGAGTGAGTTGAATGAGTTTTCTTGTGATTCTCCCATATGAAATCAGCATCTTTTCTGAGAAGAGAAGTTAGAGGTTTGGTAACCTTGGCAAAATCTTTGATAAACTTTCGGTAGTATCCAACTAAACCAAGAAAACTCTTGATTTGTTTTGGATTCTTAGGAGCAGGGTAAGCAAGTACTGCTTTGACCTTCTCGGGATTAGGAGACACGCCTTTGTCAGTGATGACATGGCCAAGATAGGCGACTTCTTTCTTTAAAAACTCGCATTTATCAGGCTGTAATTTAAGATTATGACGTCTGAGAGCATCGAATACTAGACTAAGTTTTTGGATATGATCTGGTAAATTATGGGAATATATGATGACGTCATCGAGATAGATAAAACAGTGTAAGCCTTGTAAGCCTGAAAGGACAGTGTTCATTAATCTTTGAAAGGTTGCAGGAGCATTTTAAGACCGAATGGCATTCTTGTGTATTCAAAATGTCCATTAGGGACAGAGAAAGCTGTCTTGGGTCCGTCTGCTTCACACATCTTTATTTGGTGGAAACCAGACGCCAAGTCAAGAGTTGAGAAGTATTTACTATGACCTAGTTGGTCTAGAATATCAGCAATGTTTGGAATAGGATAAGCATCACCAATCGTAACATCATTGAGCTTTCTATAGTCTACAACGATGCGCCATTTTTTCTGGCCTGATGCATCCTGTTTTTAGGGACTACCCATATAGGGGATGACCATGGAGAATCAGAGGGCTTTATTATCTGTTGATCTAGCATTTTCTGGATTTGTTTGTTGACTTCTAATTTATGAATTTCAGGATATCGATAGGTTTTAGTTTGAATTGGTTGCGAGGAAGTAGTTTTTATTTCATGTTTTAGGGTGTTAGTACAGGTGAGAGTGTCACCTTCGAGATGGAACAGATCAGAGTATTCGGTGCATAGATCTAGAAGCTTACAGGACTCTTCAGTGTTGAGATGTGAGGTTCTAATTTGACCTTTACCTCATCAATACGATTCCTTGGGACAGATGAATTGGAAATAGAAGGGTTAGAAGAGACAGTGTGAATCGGTTGCACATTTTTTGGAGGTCATGTAGGGTATCGCAAGGGTGAATTTCTACAGATAGAGCTTGAATGATAACATCTTCATTAGTAGTATTAAGAATAGAGACATTGGCATGTTTATTAGGTTTGACTTCGACTAGGCAGTTGGACAAAAAAAACACCTCTTTGGACTTCCTGTTTTCTATTAGTCCGCATGAAATTTCAGGGTTAAGTATACCGCATTCGATCATCATTTCTGAGCGTGCAGGAATGGTATACTGAGGCTTAGTAAAATTAAGTTTGATGTTGTAGTTACCAACTGTGAGGAGATCTTTTCTATAGTCTATGTTGCAGTTATAGAGTTTCAATAAGTCATTACCTATTATGCCATCAAATTTAATGAAGACTGAGTCTGATATTAGATGAAATTTGGCATATAGTGTTTCTTTCTTGGAAATTTGGAGATCTAGTTGACAATATCCCAAGCTAGTTGAATATTCAGAGTCATTGTCGATACCCTTGAATTTAATTACATCAGGGTCTACGAGAGGTAGCGTTTGGAGAGATGATTTTTGATAAGAGACACAGAGGAGCCAGAGTCGACCAAAATACTAGAATTTTATCTGAGTATTGGCTTTTAACATAAATGTGAGGCAGATGAGTTTTATTATTTATTTTTATCTCATAAGTTACCTCGCATTGATCTGAAGAGTTGAGAGATTTAGAAAATGTAACAGTTTTACTCTTATTAGGTTTGGACTTAGTAGAGAGAGTCGGTTTGGTAGATTGAGACGATTGAGGCGATTGAGACGATTGGGTCGCTTGAGACGATTGAGACGATTGAGACGATTGAGACGATTGAGACGATTGAGACGATTGAGACGATTGAGATTGAGACGATTGAGACGATTGGTGAGACGATTGAGACGATTGAGACGATTGAGACGATTGAGACGATTGAGACGATTGAGACGATTGAGACGATTGAGACGATTGAGACGATTGAGACGATTGAGACGATTGAGACGATTGAGACGATTGAGACGATTGAGAGACGATTGAGACGATTGAGACGATTGAGACGATTGAGACGATTGAGACGATTGAGACGATTGAGACGATTGAGAGACGATTGAGACGATTGAGACGATTGAGACGATTGAGACGATTGAGTCGGATTAGAACGAGACCTATTAGACTTAACCGGCAGGTCGTTATTGAAATAGAAACTTATGTCAAAGGCGTCGGTTTGTGTTGATGATTCCGTACGACGCGGGACCGGAACCAATTTTAGTTTAAATGCGACTGATCATAAAAATCATCTTCCTGGATGGTGTTGTCATCCTCATCTTGGGAAAGATGATGCATTTGTTTAGGGTTAGAAGAATTAGGAAGCTGGCGGCGAGAGTTGTTATATTGTCTTTTACGACATTCGTGAATTTCATGACCTATATTTTTACAATAGCGACAGGTCTTTATAATGTTTTGAGATACCGTAGGGGTCGCGGTGGAGATAGTGACGGGTTTATTGTATTTATTGAGCGCTCGCGGTAGTTAGGAGGGTACGGTTGTAGCAGTTACGTTCAGAGTGACCGATTTTGCCACAGTTTTACACTTTGGTCTCTCCTCAGGATGTTTTCTAGCTTGTGTAACATAATTGTACAATTTTTCCTCTTGTATAGCAAGGTTGACCGCTTCATTTAAATTGGAAGGATTCCGACATCTTATAATATTGGAAATATGGCCTGGCAATCCTAATATAAATGTATGGAGAGCGAGATCCTCCGTGTTGGCAATTCTACCTTTTAATTCGGAAGGATCTTTAGTAGAATGCGTAATATCAGTTTGTAGGCGAGTGAGGCAAGTTTCAAACGTAGACTGTATTGGGTCACGCTTTCGTTATATTTTTGCCTACACTGCTGTAAATCTATAAATAGATGGTCTCTGTGCTTAGATTCCCCGAAGGTAACTCTTAAAAACGGTTTCAGTTCTAGCCAGTTATCAAATACCTTTAGAGAGCATGCTGAATCAGCTTTGCCTTCTAGTTGTGATAAAATATATTTGAACAAAAGGTCTTGTTGATTGTTTGTAGCTAAAGATAGCGCATTCTCGCAATTGCGCAAAAATGAGGATAATTTATTTTTATCACCATCGAATGGTTTTATAAATTTCGTGAGAACAGTAAAGTTTACTTCCTCTACCGTCAATAGAGAGCTAGTGGAAGTTGTTTTTTGTCGGTTTTAATATCTTTAGCCATTTTCTTTTGTTATAAAAATTCAAATACAAGAAAAGCAAAACAGAGAAACAAAATTAAATTATTAAATAACTTACAGAGCGGCGATTATTAAGACACTTGTCATTGGAATTCGGCGCGGTGTCGGGTTGCGGTTCTCCGTAGTCGGGCAGCTGTCGTGTTGTGCAATACGCAAGTGAGGTTGCGCAGTTAAGCAGGTATCGGTGAAAGGGTAGCTCGGCAACAGACGGACAGAAAGCCCGCGTCGCAGGTGGAGCTGGTGAGGTTACGGCGAGGCAGCTCGGGAAGAGGCGGACAGAAAGCCCGTTTCGGAGCTGGAGCTGGCCGGAGTCAGTTCAGGGCGGCTCGGTGCACTGGGTTCCAGGGCACAGTGGAGCTGCACAAAGGTTCTCTACCTTGAGGCGAGCTGTGGTCAACAGAAGGGCGGTGCGGTGTACATACGGCACAGCGGCTGACGGCTCGGTACTTCTACGGCGATGGAGACAGTAGTGGCTGGTTGGCGGCTGGCTCTAGCTCAGAGCGGAGCAAGCCAACAGTTGAGTCACTGAGAGACCCGAAGTGGCGCGGCGCGTTGCGTGATAGGAATAGGCGACCAGGGATAATAGATCCCTTTTCTTCTGACACCAATAATGTTAGACTGGAAATCACTGATTCTATAAAAAAAAACAATTTGTACTTATTCACTTTTTATTTGAGTTTAAACAAACACTTCACAAGTTTTTGGATTTAGTGAGGGGCCTTTCCTAGACCAACCGAAATAGAAACAGACGCGCGCGGCACTTCTCTAGGGGTATCTGAGGTCTCAGGTCCGGCGGGCATGAACCAGGTCCGTAGGCTGAGAGGCAGAGTAACCTTTCGAGAACTGACTGGAAGATTTATTCGACAATTCGACTTTATATAGCAAAATACTGCAGAATCGCCAATATCGACATCGAGGAATTGACTTCCTGCAGGATCAGCAGTTTTAAGGTTGTAACAGTACCGAGCGATATCTTACACATCGAGTATGGCGCGCCACAAGGTAGTATTTTGGCTCCAACTCTATTTATTTTGTATATTAATGATATCCTTAACATTAAACTAGAGAATGCCGATATCATTGCGTATGCAGACGATACAGCCATCATATTTAACGGAAAAACTTGGAAACAAGTATATGACTCTGCCAGAGATGGATTATCGATCGTTGCGAAAAGTCTAGACAGAAACCTTCTCACATTAAACACAAAGAAAACAAATTTTATTGCCTTTTCAAAAACTTGTGTGTCTCTTCCTCCTACTAGTTTTGACCTAAAATCCACTATTGCAGCTCTGTTTTCACATCCCCGCGTATCTCTTGCTCGTGTAAGTCTATTGATCGTGTTGATCACATAAAGTATCTGGGGGTAATTGTTGACGAAAACCTATCATTTAAACAACATGTACTTCACGTAGCAGGACGGACGCGGAAACTCATACATGTTATGAAAAATCTCCGAGATTGTGCCTCAGTACCACTCTTGAGACAAGTTTATTTTGCGCTGTGTCAATCAATAATACAGTACTGTATTGTTGTTTGGGGCAGCGCCGGGCAGACCATATTTATGACGGCAGAGAGAGCACAGAGAGCTCTTATTAAAGTCATACTCCGTAAACCCTTCCGATTTTCAACGGACTTACTTTATAAAGAGTTTAAAGTGCTCCGTGTTCGACAACTCTTTCTGTATTATGCTGCCTTGAATACTCACAGAAGTTTGAGGTCTCGTCCGGACTACAGCGTAATAAAGGACAAGCGTGCTCTCTCTTGTAGGATCCCAGTGCCTCGGGTTGGCTCTCTTATTGCAAAACGTTGCCCACTGTACTCTTTCCCATGTGTTTACAGTAGTATCTGTAGAAAACTAAAGAATGACCAACACGACCTTCCTCTGTACTCATTTAAAACTAACGTTAGGGACTTGCTCTTAAAATTGTCTTACCATGAAACTGAAGGTTTGTTCCACGGTATTTACAGCGACAAGTGGACACGGTACTGAGTGAAGCGGTAATAACTTTTTTTTTACGTTTTGGTCCTTCAGACAAAAACGATAATTCTTAGCTTTTTTTGTTAGATTTTTAAATTATTTTATTACAAGTACCTAGTAATATAACTATTTATGTTAGTGTTACGGTTTTATATGTTGTATGTAATAAGTTAATGGTATTTAATAGTTTTATAACCTTTCCAATCGTACACAGAAAAATATTTGTTTTTATGCACTCGGGTCTCAAGATACAAGCTATGTGCTTAGTTTGCGGCCCACTGATCATACTTGTACCCACACATACGGACCGTATAAGCATTGTAATGTTGGACTTGAAAAAACTACTTATGTATGTGTTTTGTTAGTCTGTGTGTTAATAAAAATTTTCTTTCTTTCTTTCTTTCTTTATCTACGGCCCCTATAGAGCGCGAGGCATCTTTCTGTAGCGACAACACAACGTTCAACCTTCCCTGATTTCGCCAATGGTCGTTAGCATAATAATGTTGAATTAAAACTCCTGTTTTCGATACTTGGCGCAGATAGCGTGCCTACGCCACCCACACACAGATTTGCGACCACAATCAAAATTCATGAATCGAGTCATTGATCACTCCAGCCAGATAGCCTACTTCAGCCGGATGACATGATAAACGGGCCCAATATTTAGCATGGAGATTACAATCGGCGTCCAGGACAGGCCTGAGCGACTGCAGGTTTGCGGCATCGCACTGCACCCACATCCTGATGGATTATAGCTTTTACTCTCTCCTACTAACCCTTATAAGAAGAGGCCCTGATTTTCAACTATGGGAATATAAAGAAGGATGTTTATTCTGACGTTTACGTTGTGATAACAAGTATAAAATTGAAAATGTATAAGTCTCAAACGATATTATTTCAAATTTCCGGTTCCACGTATGTTTGTAAGTAAAACAACTAAGATTTCTACCAATGCTAATTTGTTAGCATTGGAAGAAGAAATTGTTAGATTAGAAGTATAAACGGTTCAATCGATTATCATGAAAGTTAATCAAGAACGTTGCCGATTAATTATTGTTCACCTTTCAAAATTATCTAAATTGTTTCACCTGTTCTGGAGCTACGATGCCCTAGACATATTCACACATACCCACAACGCGTGCCTGTGGCATCGTGCACACACGTCTCTCGTCTCTCTCTCTATTTGACTGTCTCTCTCTCTCTCTCTCTCTGTCTGTCTGTGTGTGAAAACTTATAACATAAATTACAGGGCTTACAGACAAAACATCTTGTCTCTGATCTCTGGGTAACGAGCGCAGTGTAGTGCTAGGTAATGATATGGACGCTTCAAGTTCCAATAGCTGCGTTTCATTGTGTTATGGGCTGACATGTTGTTTACCATCATGTTTATGTTCTGCTCGCCTCCACACTCTATAAAAGAAACACCCCATCGTTTGTGCGTCGCGTGTTAAAAATCCAACGCCTCCATTCCGTCTGTCGAAGCATTGCTAGTTCAGGTTTGAAAGTAAAATTCACTTGCGACGCGAGATACTCAGATATATCCACTCATCCGGCACAGGCAATTTCTTCAGCCGTGATGATCGGGAAAACTCGTTAACAAGTCAAGAAGAAGCGGTACAACGATTGTCGTCGTTCAATTTATTAAGGCCAGGTAATTCTGTCAAAGTAGGCATTTAACGCTGTCTTGTTCTCGCGACCGTCACCGACCGCGGAATCGGTGCCACAGTGCAGAAAGAACAATGTAATTTAAACTCATTTTTTGTTCAAGATTTGTTTATGTTTGTTTGTTTATGATAAGAGTTTAGTTGCTATATAAACGAAGAAATATTAAATTTATTTATACTCGTAGGTATACAAAACTCAACCTTTTCTTTTTTGGTCACACTATAAGTTGAGAACGGCTTTTCCAATTTCATGCATCTTTTTAAAATGTTTCCTAATAATTCACAAGTTCGTCAAAATTTTAAAAATGTGCTGAAACGTAATGAAAGTCCAGTAAAATAGAAGGTTTTTGGTCAACTTTGCACTAAATTTCTAAACCAATTTTTTTTATGAGGTAAAGATCACTTACTGAGCATAAAATTACAAAATGCTCACAGATCCAGGTAGAGCTTCAAACGCCAATTGATAAAAAAAAACTGTTTTAGCCGATATTTTGAAACTATATATTTTGACAATAATTGTAGAAAATAAATTTTGCATCTTTTGTTGCTAGTAAACTTTTTTGTAAAACTTACCGTTTACGATTTATAACCCATTTAATGATACGGTTGCGATGATGCCGATAATAGTGGATGAAAATGATGTGGTCTACGATGGAACTTGCTTCTAAAAGAAACAAACACAGTGTACCTCGTAACCCCAAGGTTCGAACCTTCGACAAAACCCACTCTGGCAATGCGTTTCACAGCTTAGTTGTTCTTAATACAAAAGTGGAGACCAAACTCTTCGTTCAACTCTTCAATCATGATGATGAACGGTGCTGTTTATTCGAGCAACGAGCAATATGATAGAATAACTTTAATTTAAAACCCCGACTACAAAAAAAACTACACGTAAAAAATATTACCTACTATCTAAGGACGCTTTGGCGAATGAGACTAGTCTTAGAATATCTTAGTTACCAAAATCCATCCAGCCGTTTGGAAGATATGTGGAAATAAAAGTTTTACAAACATAAAGATACGCGCGAAAAACATAACCCTTCTTCCATTCCGGTAAAAAGAGACATGTTTAATGTTTATGCTACTGGGAACAGAATTCACATCTTATTTTTTACATTGTTATGATTAAATTGGACATAATAAATCGTAATCGGTAAGTTCGAAAAAACAGTTTACTGGCAACAAAAGATGGGAAATTTTATTTTCTACAATAACAATAACTTTTTCGGAATATCGGCCAAAAACGTTTTTTCGAGCTGGCGCTTGAAGCTCCACCTGGATTTGTTATTATTTTGTAATTTTATGCTCAGGAAATGATTCTAAACCTTATATAAAAAATACGAATCGGAAATTTAATACAGAGTTAAATTCTACGAGTAATTTTACTGCCTAAAAGGCTTCTTATCAAATTTGGTCGAGTGTCTAAATTTCATTTTAAATATGTTTTAAATGAACGAAGTTGGGTTTTAGGATTCGTAGACAAATTTTAAAATATACGTTATGTCTGTCCATCCGTATGTGACAGCCATTTTCTCCGAAACTATAAGAAGTATACTATTAAAACTTGGCATGTATTCTACGAACAATATTAACATTTTCATACAACAAAAAAGAAAAACAATCAATTTTGGTGGAGTCACAAACTTGGAAAAGAAATTAAAAAAATCTATTAAAACCATACGTGTATCTATGGATAGGTGTTCAAAAATTGTATTGAAGTTCCTAGAATTTTTTTCTAAACAGAATAGTTTGCGCAAGATTCTCTTCCAATTTGGGTAAAATCTGGATGTGAGGACTTTTCTTCCAAGTACTAAGTACCTTACTACCAAAGAATTTACCTAAATGGCATATAAATGCAAGTTAGGTATCATTTATGATACCTAACTTGCATTATATTATTAGGATTTACGCAGGGGATTTCTCCCCTCTCATTATTTCCTTATCCCGATCTCTGATTTGACGGACGAATATTTTACCGATACTTATCTATTTTCCATTGCATCCGCATTGAATTTTTACTCATGTGTTATCGACGTCAGTTTTTTGAGACTCCCTTATTGGTCTACAACATAAAGTAAACAGCGTACTAATTAGTATCAGCGTCTATTTGCAATTCCAATGAAAACGGTATCAAAAATCAAGATCATAGCGTGCTTCACTAGTAATACCTACTGATATTGTTATACTGTGGCACTATGATCGTAATATTTAAAATTTATTGGTTGTCAAAATTGCAAAATCAAGCACAGGCCCGTCGTCCGTGAGCGCCGAAACGCGACTGATCAGGCCTGCCGAACGGCGCGCTATATATATGGTAGATATTAAAACATAGTGAATAACTGATACTTTTTATCAAGTCAAACTCTGCGAATGCATCTATAACTTTTTAGTGGCTTTCGTTGAGTACAAAATTGAATAAAAAATTCATTAGTTTAGTCATAAACTTGAAACAACTTTTTGAAAAGGGGTAACTTTGGGATTTTTTTCTATTAAGTAAAATTCATTAAATTGTGTTATAGACTGCGAATTGCACTAGATTAGATCCTTAACTAATACATATATTTTTTTCAGAGTTTAATACACTATTTTAAAGGTCTTAAAGTTGTTTTAAAAATTCAAAATTACGGCCCACACGCCCTTAAGACGGTCTTAACGATTTTTCCACACTTGCTCATAAAGTGGTTCTAATTTCACCGCAATTATGCATATATTTATTCACACGTGTAATCAAGCTGAGACTTATTCATTCACAAGTAAGTTAAAAAGTTTTTATTTGAGACGATCTTCTTAGCATTCCATGGATTCACCGTGCGGGTGCCGGGTCCATCGTGTGGCAGAGAGAGAAAAACTCGAGTAGTTCCCGAGACTTGTGACTCGGGCGTAGGTTTAAGGGGCCCCTTTCTGACGTACATCAACACTCACCTTCACCACTCGTTTTTCTCTCCCTGCCCAGCCAAATCTGATATGAGCCTACTAGTGCAGCTTTAGATACACGTTCTAGTATAGAACTTACAGCACTTCTGGATAAGCCAAGGTCTTTCAGTAGGTTATAGAGAGATTTTGCTGGTATACCTCTCGCTCCCACTTCTACAGCGTATAAACTAACTACATAGCCGTTTTTTGTTAATTCGTTTAGGAGGTCGTAATACTTATTTTGTTTCATCGCGTGGTCTTTAGGTATATTAGTTTCCCACGGTACGGTAAGTTCTACAAGGACTATGCGTTTCGTAGCTCTAGAAAAAGGAAAATGTCCGGTCTGGATGACGAAACACCCACATCCTCTGGGATTTTGTAGTGCTTTTCATACGTGTCCATTAAAATAGTCCAATCAGGTGCTGTACCCAGGATTGAGTAAGGCTTGTTCCTGGAGTTTGAAGTTGAGCCTTCTTTACAAAGTTAATTTGTCTGTTGTTTGTCGTCAATCCCTTTTGGGCTCTAGCTACCGAAAGGCTCATGGCTTCACGTATGATTTCAAGTACTCTGTCATGACGCCGTGAGTAATGACCCCATTAAGGAGCACCTTGCATCCCACCAATATGTGCCTTGCTGTACATATCGCCTCTCCACAAGTATAACAACATTTTTCAGAGGCTTTTCCCCACCTTACCAAGTTACTCTGGTCAGGAGGGTCATTTGGAATGCATTTAGATAAAATTTTAATAAGGCAGGGGACCAGTCATAGATCAAGGTGCGCCATTTTAGAGCTAATGGGATACAGAACTCACCTATGGTTAACCACTCACTTTGCATTTCTAAATTCATAGCGTGCACTTTGTAACCGTCATTTTCGTCTTGTTGTAGAAAGGTTTTACCATGTCTCGGTCTTCCTTTTTTTTTCTCGCACCCAACCCAGCAGTATTTACTTGTGCACCTGCCATAAATTGTTTATGGAATTGAAGTCTAGATTCCAGGTCTGAAGCAGTTTTGTCTTTTGGGAGAGATGTAATTAATTCGTCTTGCGACTTTCCCAAAACATGCGTTTTTTGTAACTCTTAGGTGTTTGTAAAGTTCAGACGGTTTCTTTAGTTTCAGCCCAAAACTATTGTGATCCCTAAAAGAGTAGAGGATCAGCCGGATGTGCCAATCCGAACCATGACTTCAATATCTTTATGACATTGGCATCTAGCTTTGCCAGGAGAGTTTTACCGATGTCATATACTAGGAAAGGCCAAGTGAGACGTGATGTGAGGTAGTTGTCATATATCCATGCTTTTTGATATTGCTGATAGGCTGCTGGTCTACCTTATTGAGGTTGTTCATGAAATTTTCAACAACCACCTCTAATGATGGTGTACGTCCTTTGTGATCTATCTTTCTACCAAGAAATTTGAAAGGCACTGCCTCTGCAATTGTGGCAACTCCTTGGCCACTTATGGAGAGTCCCGGATCGTAAGACGTATATTTGGTATTTCTTCTACCCAGACAAAGACAATGACATTTAGATGGTTTTGTCCTCATTCCTCCGTCCATGTACAGAACTCATCGACTTCGTTCAACAATTCTTGACACTGTTTGGGATTACGTGTAAGTATTGCAAGGTCGTCCGCAAAGGCCAAGATTGACTCAGTGTACTTATTGTTGATTTTAAACCGGTAGCCCCATTTCTTTTCACGGGATATTAATTTGTCTACTAAAATATTTATAACTATATTAAATGCTATTGGTGATAAGCAGCACCCTTGGAATAGTCCTACATTGTATTCAAGTGGTTTTGTGTATTCCTTGTTGTTTACTGCTATGACGAATTTTAAGTGGCAATAATAAGAATTAATTATGTCAATAATTTCAGCAGGAAAGTTATACCATTTTAGGGCAAATATCATAAGTTCATGCTGGACAGAACCAAACGCGTTCTCTAGGTCTATCCAGCAGACTGTAATTTGCCTCTCATGTGTTCTGGCATCTTTCAAACTTTCTGCTAGTAATGTATTGTGTTCCAGGCATCCAGAAATACCAGGCAAGAACCCTTTCTGGTGATTGGGCCTGAAATACCTATTGCTAGTCATAAATGTGGTCATTTTGTTTGCAAAATACTGAAAAGATTTTAGAAATTGTATTGGTTAGGGCTATCGGTCTGGTGTCTTTGGGATGAGTTACTTCCTGCTTTTTAGGGATGAGGACAAAATTGCTCTTCCAAATGCTACTGGGACTTGCTTTCTTGACCAGATCTTAATGAATACATTCAAGATATGTTTACGAACTGATGGACACTTTTATACACTATGTAAGGAATGCCATCTGGGCCAGGAGCTGATTTAGTAGTTTTCTTTTTAATTTGATAGTTTACTTCCTCTTCACTAGGTGGGGTGCCTTGAAAGCCTGTCAGAGGATCATTAGGTCTTTGGATGTTTGGTTCTACGTACGAGCTCCCGCGTTTAGGCACTTCGTATGTGCTTTTAAAGTGATCGTAAATTTGCGCGTTAGTCAAGATAAGCTTTCCATTTTGCTCCCTGAAAATATTTTTGGAGTATTGAAAAGGGTTTTATCAAAGTCTACTTCGTGTTTAGCTCTGTTAAAATTATCACGATTTTTACTAATTTGAAGCGATATTCCTTGTATTAATTTAAGGATTGATCTTAGAGCCCTGGACAGTTGGTGACTTAGATGGTTATCGCCCATGGTTTTAGCTACACGAAGACGTTTTATTAACTCTCTTTTCTTCCTCCGCAATTTCATTTTGAACATATTTTCCTTGCTATTTTGAGCATAACAAGTTGATGGTGGGTAATGTTCCGAAAAGTATGTATATATGGTGTCCTGGAAAGTTTCTACTTGGCTGTTTAGGTCTTGTTTTGGCCCAGGATGTTCTAATAAGATCGCCAAGTTTTCGTCATGAACTTTCCAGGTAGAGTTTTTTAAACTGGGAATGCCAAGACGTGTCCTGATGACAATGGACTCCTGGTAGTTTTCACTCGATGGTTCACCTTGGGATATATGAGGGTCAACTCTATCCATAGTGTTTGTCGAAGTACTGACCGACGGCTGTCGTGCTTCAACACCATCATGTGTCTTTAAATGCTTTTGGTACCAGGCTCGTCTCTTGTAAATTTCCCGCACACAGGGCATCTCAAGTCCGTATTCGCGCCAGGGTCGTCATTACTATCACACGGTGGACAGATCTTCCGCCCCGCCTCTCGGACTGTCCCAGGGGTATTATTCTTATTTGGACTTTTAGCGATTTAATTCCCGGGCTTGGCTTGCTAGGCCTTCACCCTCGGCTGTCTTTCCAACAGTCAGATGTCTTTCCATCCGTCAGATGTCTTTTCCACCAGCCATCTGTCTTTCCAGCGTCATCCCGTCTCTCCGGGCTGTCATTTTTGTTTGAGACGATCTTCTTAGCATTCCATGGATTCACCGTGCGGGTGCCGGGTCCATCGTGTGGCAGAGAGAGAAAACTCGAGTAGTTCCCGAGACTTGTGACTCGGGCGTAGGTTTAAGGGGCCCCTTTCTGACGTACATCAACACTCACCTTCACCACTCGTTTTTCTCTCCCTGCCCAGCCAAATCTGATATGAGCCTACTAGTGCAGCTTTAGATACACGTTCTAGTATAGAACTTACAGCACTTCTGGATAAGCCAAGGTCTTTCAGTAGGTTATAGAGATTTTGCTGGTATACCTCTCGCCCCACTTCTACAGCGTATAAACTAACTACATAGCCGTTTTTGTTAATTCGTTTAGGAGGTCGTAATACTTATTTTGTTTCATCGCGTGGTCTTTAGGTATATTAGTTTCCCACGGTACGGTAAGTTCTACAAGGACTATGCGTTTCGTAGCTCTAGAAAAAAGGAAAATGTCCGGTCTGGATGACGAAACACCCACATCCTCTGGGATTTTGTATTGGTTGAATTTACTTGTTTTTAAAAAACTTTCGGTACAAAAAAGACGTCGCGTCGTACAATTGAACATTTTTTTAAGTATTGTTTTCTTCACAAGTGTGTTAAAGACGTCGTATAATACACGTGTGTATTGATGCTCCCGTACTCGCCTCTCTTAAAACCTTCACCTAATGGTTCGGATCTCAATGACGCTTCAGCAGTAATCACCAACTTTATTCACTTGTACCGTAATTTTGTTACTATTAGAAAAGACATTCTAGAGCGAAACAGACTTCAAAGTCTTGAACATCGCCGCAAAATTGCTATCATTATTTTAATTATAGGTTTTTTATCGGATACACTTCGGGGAGTGTTCAACTGATCTGCATGATCTTATACCACTTTGCCCTTTTTTCTATCGTGCTTCTCGTAATTCGAAGAAGCAGCAACGTTTCATAGTGGGTATTCCAAAGTCACGGACAAAGAGGTTTGACTCTACGTTTGTGATAAGAACGTCTAGGCTGGGTTGCCTGAGTGGGGTTTTCCCGATAGTTATAATCTTGGTGTCTTCAAATCGAGAGTGAGTCGGTTTCTTATAGGTAAACACACTCCATCGTAGACCGCATCGTCGCTTAACATCAGGCGAGATGGCGGTCAAGTGTAAACTTTTTGACTTCAACTTTTCAACTGACTTCGATTTGAAATTGAGCTCGGACACCCTTGAATGGAATTTTTCTCACAATTCTAAAACCGACGTTTTTTCACCAACAGTACCTTTAAAAAAGCAAACGCAGAGCATTCATGTCACGGACTGAATTGGACAGATTTGCGAATAAAACCAGGCCGCTTCAAATTCGGTGAAGTCATAAAACTGACCCGCAAAAGTACCGTAAAACGTAAAACTTCAGGAAAAAAAGGTTTGAAATACTGGAATTTGAGCTTCATTCAGTCAAAATAAAGTGTACAAAAGATTTTACGGTATCCGTCGTCATACAAACTCATTATACCACATAGCCGTGATAGACATACTGGAACAGAATAATTGATGCATTGTATTTTGTAATGGTAGGACTTAAAGAAGTACTTTTGCCCGTTATTCTGCCGCCAAGAAAACACGCATAAACAGCTTACTAAATATTTCCACTGCTGGGACCCGCGGAATAAATAAAATAATTTTAGTTATAATTTTGGCTCGTCATACATTTTATTGATCTTTCGCTCATCGGACGAGGTGGAAATAGTCACAGAGGGAACACACAACACACCACACACCCTGGTTCGCATTCCCGGTGGTCTGTGAGTTTGGGCCCTTAGGGCCACCCGGTACCCCACTTAGTAGTGATAGGGTTTACCGAGGAGGTGACGCGGTGCCGGCTTCCGGCTCGTCACTGGACCCGTATACGGGATTTAGTCTCTCGCGACTCTGCCGCCAACAAACTGCTGGAGAAACCTGCGGTGGTTTTAGATCGGTAGGAGCATCATGTCCATTCGTGGTGTCGAGACAGACATATCCTGCCATGTCTCTGAATGGACTTGTGTAAATAAATGCCTTTTTCCTAAATAAACAGATTTTTTGTAGTAGTAGGACTCTTGGCAGTGTCCGCCTGGGAAAGTACCACACCTTTCCCAGTCATTCTTCAATTAGTTAATTTAATGGCCAAACATTACTGTTCCGGTTTGAAGGGCAATGTTTCACGAGAAATTACAAGGGTTAGACATCATAGATCTCTGGGTGACGATCGCAGTGCAGTGCTAGGTAATAATTTGGACTCTTCATGTTCCAATAGCTGCGTGTCATTGTGCTGTTATGTTGCAGGCATGTTACTTACGGCCAGGCACATGCCCAGCTCGCTTCGTCTTTCTTTAATAAAAAAAACACATAGCATTGCATAGCATCGGACTGAGCGGTGTTTTATGAAGAGGCTTATGTCTAGCAGCAGTAAATAAATGCAAACCGATGATCATGATGATGAATTTTAACTATGCACGTATGAAACATCTAGAAAAAGAAACTAATTGACGTAACTATTTGTATTTGTAAGTGGATGTGAAGACAAAGAAGCATTATAATAAACTGACAGTGCGAAATATTACATTTTACAATTTTGCGAATTATACCTAAGTACCTTTGTTATTTAGTATGAAGCAAAAACTCTCTTGTCAACGCCAAATATGTATAGGTACAGATCTTTAAAAAGAGCATTAACCACTAACCCAGAAGAAACGATTCACTCTTGATTTCAATACACCCAGATTTATATACTAAAAGTTGCGCACGAATCAGGTTTTTAGGGTTCCGTAGCCAAATGGCAAAATACGGGACCCTTATAGATTCGTCATGTCTGTCTGTCTGTCCGTTCGTATGTCCCAGCCACTTTTCTCTGCAACTATAAGAGTTATACTATTGAAACTTGTTATGTTAATTTGTCATAATATGAATATATTACGGTATATTTTGCTGACGTCACGAAAAGATGAAAATATATATTATAGCTACGTCTGTGACGGCCTTTATTGTACCGGGTCAGATCTGAGTTACAGACATCTATGGCCACGTGTCTATGATTCAAGCTAAGTTTAAGTCTAAGTTTGAGCTGCATTCAGTACTTACTACAGTGTTGCTTTAGTAGATTTTTTGGAAAGATGAATAATGGTTATAACATAATATCTCAATTTAAAAAATAACGTTTAAAATAAAAATTTAAATAATAAAATAAATGAAAAAAAAATATAAATAAAAAATTCCATTAAAAAAATGTATATGCTTAAGGCAGCACGACAGAAATGGAAACTTTATTATCTGAATTATGCATTGAAATAAACCAATAGATGTCCCCTGAGCACCTTGAAATGGGTAACAAGCTGCGTCTCAGTATTTACCGTAAGTGGTTTACACACAACCAACCCACTTGACCCCTAGAATAGCTAGCGGTGAGATATGCTGTGGTTCTACTTATTTTGGTTGTTGACAACGAATATTGATAGGTAAAACGTCCGGCGTTTACCGCTTGCTGCAATCGACTAGAACGGAATGAGTGAGCTCACTTTTTCCAAGAATGACATAATTCCGTAGGTCTGAAGTTTTGGAGGGCACATTTATGGAATTATGTAGTATTGTTATGGATGAATGAGAAGCCAATCATAAATTAAAGGATTTTTTTTTATTTCATACAAATCGAAATAGTAAAACTAAACACAGCATCGAGCCACTGTCTCTCGGTCTCGGTAGTTTTCGGTCGGCTGCACTCGGCGGTTCCGAGTTCACCCGAGACAGTTTTCACCTCAGAGCGTGTCAGCTTCACTTAGAGCCTACGAAAAAATCTGGGAGCGGCTGAAGAAGTGTTCACTTCAAAAATGCAAGTACCATATTTATCGAAGTCTTTTGATTCTTATGCTGGGGCTACACTAACGTGAAATACTATTAGTTATCGCGAGAAAGGACGTTAATCGTAGGTGTAAAATACACCTTCGGTAAACGTTCATTGGGTAGGTACATACCTATTTGAAGTCTTACTTCTTAACGCATTTTTCGTTTAAGTACTTTTGCTCATGTCACAAAAACATCTTGGGGAAAAACTAGAAATGTTCACATGTAGAAAAGAAATGTGTGTGCTTAATACCGCACGGCAGAAGTAAACACTTCATCAGGCATCTGAACTTTGGATGATGTATACCTGTTATTTCGTATCCTCAGTACATGGACAAGTTGACCAGCTTCTGGGTCGCTGTTAATGGCCGCTATAGTAAAATTGTCGTTCGATTCCTTAATAAACAGCTTCGTCCCATTGTACGTGTTCGAGAGGCTTAAATTTCTCAAAAGAGTCAAGTTTACTTTTTCCTTATATTGCAATACTGTCTCAACGATTTTGATAACGTTTAGGTATAAAAAACCACCTCTGATGTGTATTCTACTAAACAAAACGAATCATCAAAATCGATTTACAATTATTAGCGGAGCTTTCGCGTAATATACATACAAAAACATAGAACAGAGACTTTTTTTAAATCACTTATAAACTGTAAAAAAGGTATACATTTACAGTATTAATAGTGAGAGCAAAATTTATGAATTCGTCCAAACCCGTCGTAATGCTGG
This sequence comes from Ectropis grisescens, assembly GCA_017562165.1. Classification (NCBI taxonomy): domain Eukaryota; kingdom Metazoa; phylum Arthropoda; class Insecta; order Lepidoptera; family Geometridae; genus Ectropis; species Ectropis grisescens. Next base: position 26,959,827 of record CM029788.1, read on the forward strand.
CGGCCATATTCTGTGAGGCACATAATGAAACTCGTCTATCATTCGACAAATATTTGCCCAACGTTGATTGTTTCGAAGCTTATCGCGTACCAAATATTTGGTAATAGGTGTACTTAGGGGTATCGATATCTACGTACTCTGGTTCTCGGATGATGCGGGAACAAAATGGGTCAGCTATGAAATATCTCCTGTGTCTCTGATTCGTGTAATTTTTAGAAGGAATAAAATAAAAACTGGTTGTGAGTCAGGTTAAATTTTTATAAAATTGTCTCCGCCCAATTTTTCTAGTAAGTATAATAGACTGCCGAATGAACCTAGTCCATTTGAATTCAGTTGAATTTGATTACTTGATTGGTGACCATTTAAATGTATGGGTTCTCGTAGAGGATTAATCATGGACCCATGGCCAGAGCCGTGAATATAAGGACGATAATTTGTTAACCATTCGCGTTTGTCGCGTGTGTAGACAGAATGTTCTAGATCTAAATCTTCTAGTTCCATACTTATAGTTTTTGGCAGTGAATGTAGTATTGGGACGACGCATAAAATGGCTGAAACAATTATGTGCATGTTAATAAACTTTATAGCACTTTACCTACGTACTATTGCACTAGATTAGCATAAAATTTGGAGGATGGTTGTGTATTGCAGTTGAATAATTTAGCTACCTATTATGATGTCAATGCCAATGACCATGATGATGTTGACGACGGCGATGATGACGAAGCCGATGATAATGATGTTTACGACGGCCATGATGACGATTTGATGATGATGATGTTGACGACTGTAATTATGACGACACTGTTGATGATGACTATCGTGATTATAAACTCTGTAGTTTATTTTATTATTAGTATTATTGGTATATTTTAAAACACTTTTTTTAAAGTAAGTATTTAAACCTGGAAAGTAGATGCTTGCACCATTCGGTGCTGAGACATTAGATCCGGCCGGGGAGCTCGTCTCACTTTCAAAATCCTTTCCGTGTCCTTGACGCGATACGTGACCAAAATGCTGGCGTGTATTTGGTCACGCATTGCGTTTAGTTAAGTATGAAGTGTCGTGTGATCTTTAGTGAAGTTTAGTGTCGTCAATAAAAGGTCTTAATTTAAAATATTTCACAAATTTGTTTTATTAACACTCACCGGTATATAATCTCATGTTTTTCCTAAGTTTAAGTATCGTTGCCAAGTTTTGCTAAAAAGTTAGTACATAGTAACAAATTCTTGGTATAACTAGTTTAAGAATGTAAGCTCAAATAAGTGATTAATATTATTAATATAAGCTACTATTGTGACCAAAAAAAAAACTGTTAATAACGTAAACTTAAATTATCCAATTTCACGCTTAACATCGTAGTAGGTACATAAAAGTGTGTAATTTCTTGTGTTTAATACTTTTTATTACCGAGATATTCATTATATTTCGTTTTGTTTTAAATTTGAAAAGAAATAATCTCTGTTGTATATTGTTTCTCTAATTTATTCTCGATTCTCCATGGAGTACTCTAATCGTTAAATGTTGAAGTGAAATTTATATACGAAAAATACGTAATTTGAATTCATAAATTTAAAATAATTTTTTGAATTGAAATAAATAGAAGAGAGTAAAAGCGTCATCATCATCAGCCGCAAGACGTCCATTGCTGAACATAGGCCTCCCCCTAGATTTCCACAACGAACGGTCCTGCGCAACCTGCAACCAGCGGTTTCCAGCGACCTTTGTGAGGTCATCTGTCCATCTAGTGGGAGGCCGTCCAACACTGCGTCTTCCGGTTCGTGGTCGCCACTCGAGAACCTTTCTTCCCCATCGGTTGTCAGTTCTGCGAGCAATGTGGCCTGCCCATTGCCACTTCAGCTTGCTTACTCTTTGAGCTATGTCGGCCACTTTCGTTCTTTTGCGAATATCCTCATTACGGATTCTGTCACACAAAGAGACTCAGAGCATAGCTCTATCCATAGCTCGCTGTGTGACTTTGAGCTTCGTTATGAGGCCCACAGTGAAGTAAAAGCGTAACAAGATATGATGACGATTGTGTCTTTGGGATTTGTATTTGTACCATCTGTGGCTATTGATTATATTATTCAGAAGAGACGCCGACTGGGTCTGTGGGATCTGTAGTTGTCACATCTGTGGTCATTGACTGCATTTAGGAGAGGTGTCGGCTGGGTTTGTGGGATCTGTAGTCGCCACAACTGTGGTCATTGACTGCATTTAGGAGAGGTGTCGGCTGGGTTTGTGGTATCTGTAGTCGCCACAACTGTGGTAATTGACTGTATTAGGAAGAAACTGCATCCGGGTCTGTGCTTTGGTTTTTGACTGTATTAGGCAACTAGGTCTGTGGAACGTGTAGTAGGACGTATAGCAGTTGCCCTTTATTGTTCTCTAAACCTATGCCCCGAAATAAAGCTAACCGAAAATTGCAAACTATGCAGGTATATTTTTAGTCGTAACTACATAGGTGAAACGTGCTTGTGCGAAATATCATATTTCTTTGTTACCACCATTAGCGACTGTTTTGAGAAAACTGCTGTGAGTTACTTACTAACTGACTTCAAAATAGGATGTGGTTTTCAATTTGAGGTTGAAGAATGAGAATGAGATTTTCGTGAGAAACCATGACGTGTATCTTTACTGTTAAATTTAGTGCTGTTTGAAAAACTTGCACGTCTGCGCTTAGAAAAATGTTCAGAGGTGCGGACGAGATGCGAAACTGCGATCATAAAATCAATAATCGGACGTTTTGTGCCTCCCCACTACGGTTTTATGGTTATGGAAGCATCTAAAGATATACTAATTATAAACAAATATAATATTACAGCTAAACCATAACAGGTAAATTAAAAATAGAGTAACAAAATTAAAATAAATCAATAAAAATTCTTTAATTCCAAATTATTTTTCCTTACAACCGCACAAAGTCACTAATATATTCATTAATCAATTTAAAATCCACCATTTAGAGGAATCTGAGCCTACAGCGGCACTTGACCATTGAAAAGATTCTGGCTATTTAAAGGATATTGGGCATTTAAAGGATATTGGCCATTTAAGGGATTAAAGCCATTTACAGCATATTGGCCATTTAAAGCGTACTGTTGAGTTAAGGGTAACTGGGCCGATAAGGGATAAGTTAATTGACGTCGATTAGCGTGGGCCAGGTCGCGTCGTGGTCTTGCAGGTAACTGACCCTGTAGACGCTGGTTACTCTGAAGCGTTGCGGACACTGATTGCAATATAGCCATTGTGGCAACCACGGAGATGACAACTGGAATCAAGAAAGTTACTTAAGAAAGATGGCGAGTCAGTGCAGTATGCAGTAGCTAAGTTGTTTGGAACGTGTCAGTTTCCTCAGCATAAGCGGTCTACTAAATATTGGTGGTGGACAATTCATACACAACACCATGTGACCCCAAACTAAGTAAAGCTTGTAGTATGGTGGCCAGACAGCTAATATAATACTTACATAGTTGTAAATACATACTTATTATACACAGAAACACCCTGACAGATGTTCCCACTGCTGTGACTCGAGGCCTTGTCTTGCAAGGAGAGAGTCAAGGCTGTTATTCACCACGCTGCCCCAGTACAGGTTGGTGGAGTACTTATGACCTCGAAAGATTCTAGGTACATGTCAGTTTCCCACGATGTTTTCCATCAATGTTACCGGGATCCGGATCGGCAGTCGCCGTTACCTCGACTAGGCCAGCACCACTAGCCAGTTTTTTCACGATGTTTTAAATATGATCATAGGAGATCATGACGACCTTGTATACCTACACTTGGATGGTCGTCTGCGCTCGAAAAGTTTTTGTGGTGGAAGCAGGTTTCGAACTTACTACCACACGATTATGAAATCAATCGCCGCTACGTCAATGTGCTTATAGAACTATCTCAAAATCCAGTAGAAGATAGATTCAAAATTATCAACAGTTCTTTAATTAAATTACCTACCCATATTTTCTAATCTTATCCTTTAAATATTATGATAACTTACCTTACAAAACTAAAACGTAATGAGAACTAGACTATGGTGCATTTCACGCCAAGCGGACACACAATGTTTTTTCGTGTGATGCTTTACTACTACCGTGTTATGGAGCTTTTAAAACTTGACTACAAACTAAAAATTACGAATTTTTGCATGATTCCCATTTGTAATAATCAATTAATTATTAAAAAAACTTAAGTATTGTTTCTTTTAGTAAAAAAGTTACATTTTTTTATATTTTTCTCGAATTCGATTTTTTTTTACGTATTGTAACCGGAAGTGAACTTTTCAAATCGATTTTTGAGTAACTTCTACAGATCTTATAATATTTTTTTTCGCAAAAAAATAATTAAAACTTTCTACTTTACTGTTCTCTGATAGTTTACGACTTAGACTAAATAGAGAACATACACGTCGCTAGAAACACGTTCAAAGCAATCGGGTTATGAGCTAAGATGCTAAAAAACTATGATATTAATATTTTATTATTTCGTTGCAACATGCGAAAATATAAAATAAACAATTAAAAAAATAACATATACTTAACAATATAAATTTAAGCAAGTGAAATGCCCCTCTAGTACACACCCACGGATCGATACATACCTAACTGGTTACACAAAGCACAGTTGAATTAATATCCATAGACCGATGAAGGTCTACACAATCAAGATGATCATGGACATCAGTCAGAAGAATGTCCAGCGATACCACGGTGAATGACACATCTTATAACCTAGGGCCAAATTTTAAATGCCAGCATTTTGGTCACGCTTCGCAACGACCAAGCGCATGGAAAGTATAGGAATGGTTTTGAAAATTAGATTTACTCCCCCGGCCCCACGGGCCCAATGCATCAACACCAAACGGCTCAAATAAATTACTTCTGAAGTTTACTAATTTATAGTTAACTAGCTGTACCCTGCCACGCTGCGCTGTAGCACATTGTGATGCAAAAAATAGATAAAACAATCCTTGATGCCGATTATATATCATTCTAAAATTTCAGCTCGATTAGGGCAGAGCTTTTTGAAGCGTACACAAACCAACATAACATTTTTATATATAGAGATAAAGATAATAATTTTACCTAAGTATTGTTTCATTTTCTGATCGTGTATTTATTGACTCTATACAATTTTTTTTTTTACTTGGGTTTAACGCAATTTTTTCGTATACACTTACTTTCACAGTATTTTGTACGGTTTAAGTTACTTTAACTGTGATAATGGGATATTTATACTGTCGTAAAAATACTTGTTACTTTAAACTTTGTGCCATGTAATCATTTTATTAACATGAATTTGTTGGTAATTTGATTTCTCTAATCTTGTAGAATAAGAAATTTACAACACGCATACGAAGTTTATTTATAAAATCGATTATGTAATATGATTCGTTATTAATATGACACGTTTAAAGTTTTACGGTCTTATTCATAATAAATGCTTATAGAAGACTTAAAACACTCATTAGTTAAAACGCTCGATAAGCTTATAAAACGTTCTATAAAATTCCGTATTCATAAGCCGCCCGCTCTATAAGCCTATAACTAAAGCATTACTAATATCAGTTTTGGGATCAAAATGTTGCCATTATAATGAAATCGATCGATTTTATAGACAAATTGACAGACTCGTCCACAGATAAAACGAGTTTGAAGGTGGAGCCATAGACAATGTTACAGAATAAAAAAAATGACATACACTGTGAAGTTATGAAGCGGGGAAATTTAAAGTTATATTACTAAAACGTAGTGGTGTTCGTTCGTTCTCTCATTGATTTCTTGTATTTTATAGAAAAATTGCTAAAGAAATAAATTCCGAAAGCAAAAGGATCACTCCTACTGTTATACACCTTTCGTTGATGTGGATTATTTTCATGTCAACATGTTTTATTCTTTCACCATCAACAACAAACAATACCTAAATTGGTTTTTATACACTACATAATATATACTCACTAAATCTACATACATTCAAACGTTTGGAATATTTGAAGCAAGAATCCTGGTACCTCGATTTCCCGTGTTTTCCGACAATCAAGCTCATAATACTCAGAAGCTAAGAAGAAGATGGAAGAATTAAGAACATAATATAACAAAGATACTCCCAACGCTCAAACGCTGGACATTGGCGAAATTACGGTGATATTTGCGAATGGAAACCAATAAAAGTTGAAGTTGAATATGTCAAAACGCCATTTTGACACCAATCAGCTGTTAAAAGTCGACCATATTTGCCTTAAAACACCGCTAAAGTAGGGTTCTCGGCTCTATAACTTTATAGAAAGCTTATAGCACGTTTTAGCGCTAAAATGCTGATATGCATACCATTTTTCCTAAGACGTACTATAGCAAGTCAAGTGTCAAGTGTAGGCATGCTATAACTTTTTATGAATAAGACCGTTAGTATTTATGTAATAACAATTTTAAAACATTTCATTCGTTTATTACAATTAATACTGCTTATGACATTTTAGTCCAGTCAAATAAGGTTTAAATTAAAAAATTCGACAAGCCTTTTGTAATCTTTGCAAATTTAAAAATATTGTAGTTTTAATGACACAATAATAATATGTACCCAAAAATTTTTGTGCAACCCCCAGCTAAGGTCACAGCTCTTTCAGTAGATGAATTAGAAGAGAAATTAAATATTGTAATTAACGGCTTAAATTCAGGGTTTAGTGCCAACGGTTTTATGCTAAATTAAAAAAAGGCTCACTTTATTCACTTTTATCTGTCGGGACACCATACGAAACCGCTAAAAGTCTCGCTAAATGGTGTTAGGATTGAGCAGGTATAGAACACCGCATTTTCGGGGTTCGAGATTGATCGCAGCTTGACGTGGGAAAATCACATCGACAAGATGTGTGCTAAAGTTAGCAGTGCGTGCTTTGTGCTAAGACGAGTATCCCGAGTGGTATCTACGGAAGTGTCACGTGCATGTTACTTCGCCACAGTGCATTCACGGTTACAATACGGCGCCGATCTATACGCGCGCGCTGCCGACTGGGAGGGAGAGTGCGTTTCGCGCGCCCAAAAACGTGCCGTACGTGGCATTGTTGGCGTATCGCAATGTACATCCGTCAGACCATATTTCAAGAAGCTTACTTTACCTGCTATCTTGATCTATCAAGTGGCTGTGTATGTCAAAAATAATCTAGAATCGCACAAAACGCGAGGAGAGAGACATTCTCGCAACATACGCAACGCCGATAAGCTGGATGTTATACCACACTCTCTCACGAGGTCACAGAAGTTAACTCACATTATGGGACCGGAAGTTTATTACACTCTTCCCAAAATAGTTATATCGGCCCCAAGTTTCGCCAGCTTCAAAAACAGATTAAAGTGCTGGCTTATCGATCAAACGTTTTATAGTTACAGCGAATTTTTAGAGAGTGATGGCAAAGTTCCCATAAAAATGTAAATATATAAACTTGACATAGGTTAGTACAATTGCAATAAAGACATTATACTCGTATAATGCTTGACAGTTTTCTGTACAATAATTATAGTAATACAGTAAAGTAGTCGTTTCAAATTTTGAAAATGTATACAATTTGTATGCTCTTTCTTTTGTTTTTGTTTTTTTATTAATTGACGTGTAAATTGTATATTTATGAATGAAGTACTTTGACTTTGATTAAGATTTGGTTAAATGGAAACTTTGTTGATATTAACTTGATTGATATTGTGTTGTGAAGGACTCGGTCTTAAAATAGTTCGTGTCTCCAGCTGCAACGGCCCAGTGGTGGAAATGCCTGACGTCTAAAGTTGAGAAATAGGTTCTTACGTCGGCACTAACCTTTAAGCAGTGTTTTTAGACAAAAAACTGTCCTTAAGGAAACCGACTAGTTTACCGACTAGTTTATTAGTTACCGACTACTACTAGGCAACATATCTGCCACGTAACAGCACTGTGACACACAGCTATTGGAACATGAAGCGTCCAAATCATTACCTAGCACTGTAGTTCGCTTGTCACCGAGATCTAAGATTATTTCTCTAAGCCCTGTAATTTCTCTAAAAACATTGCCCTTCAAATTAATTTTGAATTTGTAAATAATTTTTAAACTGCCGATATCTGCCAACCGTACAAAATTTTGCCTTTACTGAGTTTTGGTAGAAAATCTCAAATAACAGCAGTCGTCACGAAAAAATGGTCTGCTACACTACACTCAATAGTAACATTTAAACCGAAATTAGTTCTGCACAAAATCCAATATTGTAAAATCATTGTGTGTAATTGTTTTGTAGTGCGTACAAGTTGTATGCTCTGGGCGTGTACTGCTTCAAGGAATCCGAATAATATTATAAATATCAATGTATGGTTGGATGGATGTATGACGGTTTGTATATTTGGTTGTTCGTTGGCTTTTTATCCTGGGAAAATAACAGAAATGGGAACTACATGAGTAAAACCGGGGGGGCGCTGCTAGTTAATGATGTTAGTAATATGTCAATGTTTGGATGTTTGTAGCTCAATCACGTCGTAACGTATGAAGGGATGCGGTTGAAATTTGGAACACAGTCAGGTTATAGTCTGGAAGAATACATAGGTTATTTTTAGCCCCGGGGAACCAACGGGAGCGGAAACAAGTCAGGTAAAACCGCAGGACACTGCTAGCTGTTAAATAACAAATATAAGCAGTTTTTATGTTTCGTTTGTCTATACTAATATTATAAAGCTGATTATTTTTGAACGCGCTATTATTAGAAACTGTTTACTGGACTATTTGTTGGATATGTAAATACGTGATCCCCGAGGATAAGATATTTAATATACTATGTATGATAGGCGTACACAGGGCGGACCGCTAATCTCTATATATAAAAACGTTATGTTGGTTTGTGTACGCTTCAAAAGCTCAAAAAGTGCTGCATCGATCGAGCTGAAATTTTACAATAATATATAATCCGCATCAAGAATTTGTCTAATTTTTGTATCACAATGTGCTACAGCGAAGCGTGCCAGGATACAGCTAGTTGTTTATATAATATCAGAGGTTTCCCTCATTTAAATTTCGATCTAGACTGTTTTGAAATTACTCGTATTTGTTAACACTGATTGGTTTGTACTTGAAAGCCATCTCCCTGATGTTAAGCTGCGTTGGGGACTGCCCGGTCTGCGATGGAGCGTGCTTACCTAGAAAAAACCGATTCAATCTCAACTTGAAAACACCAAGATTGTAACCATCGCGAAATATCCACTCTGGCGTTATATTCCACAGCCTAGACTTATTACGAAAGTAGAGTCAAACATCGTTCGAATCTTTGAAACGCCAACCATGAATCAATGTCACTTTTTTGAGCTAGAAACAAAAAAGGGTGAGGTGATATTGGATCGTGTAGTTCAGCTGTACATTCTCAGAAATGTAACCTTATAATAACTTTACGTCGATTTTGAGTACTTTAAAGGGTATGGTATAAACAGCAAGTACCTGGTTGACCGAGCTTTGCTCGGTTTTTTATAATGATATTCAGGCAGGTACGAATTACGTAGTGATGACTTACTTAGACCTACTTAGATACGAATTAAATGCGTTTATAAAAGGCTCTAAGTATAAGATTTTCTCAGAAAAAAAGAACAAAAAAAAGAGTGTAACCATCAGGATTCGAACCGGGGCCTGTTGACTCCGAGGGCGAGCTTATTCCGCTTGAGCCATTTAGACTTAAGGAACAGTGACGAAATAAGTTATCGTTTTCTAATGACATTGTAGGAGTTTTTCATTGTCTGAAAACGCGCATAAAATAATGTTTAAAAAAAAACCTAGCTAGATCGATTTATCGTCCCCGAAATCCCCTGTTTACATAATTTCATGAAAATCGTTCGAGCCGTTTCCGAGATTCAGATTCTATGTATACCTACAAGAATTGCTCGTTTAAAGGTATAAGATAAGTACAGTGTACCTAGTTAAGGGCATTCCCTTAAATAATAAATAAATAATAATAATTCCCTGAAAACATTGAATAAGTAAATAGAACAAGTTTTCCGCACGGTTCCTTTGTGCCAATAGTAAGCAGCTGACGTTCATATTAGCTACTAGCTGAACCCGCTACTTCGTTCGCGTAAGCAGATGTTACTGACTTATACATTAATTGGAAGTATCGTACGTCAAATATTTGGATAAGTAGTCATTGACCTTTGAGTTTGAGTGAATTTGTTTTTCCACACAAAAATTTATTTAATTTTATCATCTGTATTTTTCTTTTTTTAAACAAAATCATACATACTTAGTAAGGTTCCGTAGTATCGAACATAGCCGCAAGTGTTAAGTTTGTAGGATTTTTATAAGATACATTATGAAAAGTCTGAAGCTAATGTGCATGATCTGATACCTACTTACTACCTATTTATTTTTATCCGCAAGCTGTTTTCTAGCTGTTACCCGAGACTTCGCCGGCGTAAAATTCTAACGAAGCCTGTGTGGAATCAAAATAATTGTAATTTTGCGTTTTAATGATATTCAAGCAAGTTGAACCCGTAAATCTAAGCCAAGTCCTAGTGAAATGTTAATGTATGAATTTAATTTTAGGTAACACAGAAAAAAATCAAGAACGAAAGGATCCAAATTCGGCATCATAATCCTTTTAGCAGCAAAAACTTATTAGTACAATTTAGAATACCAGTAACGCCACCTAGTGATGAAAGAAAAAATACATACCACAATAGCAAAACATCGATTTAAATGGCCTTTAGTGCTTTTAGATTTAAACTGGCATTAGCGCCGTCTAATGAGAATATTATGTTCTTGTTATTTTGATTGTGAACGCAAATCACCTATATTATCTACGCCAAAACGGGTGCATATATTTTTAATTTTTGTCTTTTACCTTACCATCACATCAAGTTCCTTACGAAAATATATGCTTATATTAATATGGAGTTAAATGAAAATGTAGACTTATTAGCCCATGTGAAATTTTAGACTCTAAACTATATGTGTTTCGTATGTCAACCCATATCGTTGTGCCGTTTTGAAGTGATAGTTAAAATTTGTTTCCTTAGGGCCCATGCTTCTTTTCAGGTTGATAGGTAATAAATACATAAATGTGGTATTTCAGACTATGAGTTATCTCTGTTTCAATTTTCTACCAAATTTGCTTAGTCTTTCCTACGTCACAGTAACCTATAAGTAACCGATTTGCTATTTCTGAGTTCAACCTATACGTGTGTTTCGAATTCCATCCAAATATGTTCAGCCGTTCCAACGTTGTCCTGTAAATATTATGAATGTCACTGTTTGGATGTTTGTTACTTAATCATGGCGGAACGTATCAAGTGATCGGATTGAAATTTGAATTAGAATTAGATTACAGTCTGGAAGAACACATAGGCTAAACATTGCCTATGTGTGTATTGCCTATAAGTACTCTATGTATTACTTAAGCTAAACCAAGAATGTGTCTTTAATTTTAACTCGATACATTCAGCCGTTCCAACGTAAGTGAATAGTTAAAGCATCTACCTGTGACGGGTACGTTATTAATAGTATCGAGCAAGAAACGGTAAAAAATAAAGTTTGTTGTATGGGTGCATATATATGGGCGCATGCTCTTAAATATTTATTTTATTTTTAGTACCTATTTTTTGTTAAAGCGGTAATAGAAATACATCATCTGCGAAAATTTCAGCTGTCTAGCTATCACCGTTCTTGAGATACAGCCTGGTGACAGACGGACGGACGGACGGACGGATAGCGAAATCTCAGTAATAGGGTCCCGTTTTACCCTTTGTGTACGGAACCCTAACAACGGCCTGCTTCGGTCACCGAAGCTTGTTGAACACTACCTTTAAATTTTAAACAGTATTTGGATTGAAATAATACGTTTTCTAATAAGTTACGGCTGGTCTAGTAAGTTACAGCTGACCTAGTCGGGAGAACGGCGACTGTCGATCCGGAGACCCAGGGTTCAAAACCATGCGCACCACTATCTTTTCAGAGTCATGTTCGTAATGCCGGTAATTAAAACGGTGAAGGAAAACACCGTGAAGAAACCGAAATCTACCTATAATCTAAGTTCTAAGTCATATGTCATCCACCAACCGACACTGGGCCAGCGTGGTGGATTATAGCCTTGTCTCTCTCCTTGAGAGAGAAGGCCCCGACGTCCAGCAGTGGGAACATTTAATGGGTTGTTTATGCTGATATGTTTTCTCCAAAATAACAAAAATCTACTTCAATGACAGGTAATTTAATTCTGTCATTCGACTAGAATACCTTTATAAGAAGGTATAACTATGTCGTACAGATAAATCCAAGCTGATTTTAGTTTTTGTTGATATCTGAAAAACTACCTCCCTGCTTTCGATATCTAAGATCACCTCTGAAGTATTTTCTACCAAACAAAAAAGGAATTATGTATCAAAATCAACTTACAATTAGTGGAGTTATCGCGTAAAAGAAAACCAAATAAAAAAACATGCAACCCGATTGAGAACATCCTCCTTGTTTGAAGTCGATTATAACCGAATGATGTTTGTTTTTCCAAACAAAAATATATTTTTAACAATTATTTTGTCATCCAAGACGACGCGACGCGATCACGTGGGCACTTTCTTGAATCTAGATATTCTGTGGATCGTCTGTGATACACAGAATACTTAGAAGTTAGTATGCACCGAACGCGCCCCGCATGTCGTTATTATTTAATGTTTGTGTAATTTCCGAACCAACAGACCGATATTGTTCAAATTTTGACGGGACAATACAAAAAATGTGTTCTTTCTAACAAAAAAAGAATTAATGAAATTAAACAACGCAAACATGAGTTACAACCAAATACACATTCTGACTTTCACCCCCTCTCGCAAGAAAACCGATCAGAATTTGGGGATCAAAAGTAGCCTACAGCAATATCCTTAGTATAAATTAAAGTCATGCCAAGTTTCAGATGAATTGAATCAGTAGTTTCGGCGTGATGCGTGATCCCTATACAGAAAGACAGACAGACAGACAGACATGAAAGAAAAAAATGCAGTTTCGCCATCAGTATCGACTATGGAGTGCCCCAAAAATAATATCTTCAATGTACAGAATTCGACCCGTTACAGTTTTATTATAAGTATAGATAGCTATAGCAACAAAGTGATGTGACGCGTCAAAAGTAGAACACGCCCACGCGTCAAAAGTAGAACAAGAGCGACAAGGCAAGAGCGATCAGACCCGTGCTTTCGGTGTAAAGCGTTTGTTCTAACTCTATGCGTAGTATATGTAAGTTTTTTAGGAATGCCTCATCAGGCAGTTGAGTGGTTAATTTCCACTCTGCCCGTAATTAGAAAAACGCTTAATTAGAAATTTTCAATAACAGGATTGGCTGAAAACCTCCAACATTAATGAAAGCATTAAGCTTACACGTCTTACGTTAATGCCATTAACAGTGCCTTGTTCCTAATTATCGCTGTAGGAGTTTGACGCTATAAAAGAGGAAAACATCTTAAAACCAGATTACTGGGGATTTTTTAAACGTCTCAATCGGCCACTAAACATACCACCATGCTTCTATTAAGTAAGTTAGTTTTGACATTATTGTTGCATTTTAAACCTAAACTAATTTTGTCTGGAATTTTAATTTACCTTTTTTTTCTACAACCTTGCTTTAATTATTTTTCCTGAAAACTCAACAATCTATTTTTACGTATCTGTCATAATTTAAATATTTATTTCGAAATCATTATCCACCACGCTGTCGCAGTGCCACCTCTTCTTTTTTTAAAAATAAAATAGGATGATCTATCTAACTTTATACCTAATATCTTACAAAATATAAGTCTACATAAATACTCACAAAAACTTTACTAAATAATATCATTTGACTTTGATCAAGCCATAATTAAAAACTCAACATTACTCACTTCGTATACCTTTATTTTAATCAACCGCATTGTCACTCAACATCTGGCAGACAGATCTAGTTTCGATAAAATATCTGTTCAAAAAACATAATATTGTCAGAACAATTATTTTCGCAGCTAAAAATAATACATAAAAGTTTGGCATGGTAGCCAAATGTCAGGAAACCAGAGCAAAAATGCTCATAAAACTTACGAGAATAAAAAATATACAATTTGCTTAACTAACTCTGTGCTTTTTTGTAAAGTCTGACTGGAGAAATACCAAATAATGCATATCCTCCAATTTAAAATAAAAACAATTTAAATACAACTTAATGTTACTGTGAATGTTTACAAGAATATTTTTTTTCTACATAATAATTTTAACAAAAAAATTACCGACTTATCGAACGCACTAGCCATCTTTACAATTTTCGAACGTTATCCTCGATTTATCTAGATCATCAGATCCTGGTTTTCTTATCATGGTATCATCCTTGGAGTATTTCCTTTACAACAAAAACAGAATCATTAAAATCGGTTCATAAAAGAAGTAAAAAATAATAAACAAGAAGTAAAAAAGAATTTGTAAGCTTCTTCCCCTTTTTTTAAAGTCGTTTAAAACTACAAAGCAAAGAGATAAATAATATCATGTGCCTTTGCGTTGTAAGCGCAGTACAGATTCTTAGTTTTCAAAAAGCTACTTAGTACTATGCTATCATGGGCAGGTGTTAGTTACCATTAGGCGCATGTACTGCTCGTTTCATCACTGTGTACTGTAAACAAGAACAAAATTAGAAAATTTGACTAACCCCCGACTACCTCAGATTTGTTGCCCGTACAACACTCTACTAGTCAAGCCCTTTCAGGGTCAAACTGAAAGTTCTTAGAACTGGCCACTTATAAACAATACAATAAAAAAATAATTCTATAATTTGAAAATAGAACTCTTTGCCAATATTACTGAGTATATACTTCATTCATTTGTCATTTGTTTTACGATTTGGCGGCAAATTGAAAATTGTCTGTGTCACGTCAACATGAATTTAACACGAGAAAATTTTCGTGCAATGATTTTTTATGACTTTCGATGTCATTTAAGTCAACAAGAAAGTTATGATAGACTACGATTGGCCTTTCACGATGAAGCCCCATCTCGTGCGACTGTTTACAACTGGTTTAATGAGTTTAAACGTGGTCGCACTAATCTCACTGATGATTTACGTGAGGGACGGCCTTCTACGGCGACGACTGAAGATAACATCTGTGTTGTGCGGCGTATGATAGAGATTGACAAAAGAGTGACCTATCAGCAGTTTCGGACAAGCTTAGGCATCGGTATGAGTCAAGTGCACAAAATCCTACACGAACATTTAGCGGTCAGGAAGCTTTGCGCCCGGTGGATACCTCATAATTTGACTGAGGCTCAAAACTCCATCGTGTGGATTGGTGCCGTAAAATGATTGAAAGATTTAACGGAGGTGACTCAAATGCTGTGTTCGACATACTAACAGGTGACGAAAGCTGAATTTACTGTTATGATCCTGAAACCAAAAGACATTCTGCTCAGTGGGTGTTTCCTTTCGAGGAGTTGCCAACTAAAGTGAAGAGAGATCGAAGTGCGGGGAAAAAAATGGTGGCCTCGTTCTTTGGAAGGATAGGTCATTTCGCAACAATTGTGTTAGAAGATCAAAAAATAGTTTCTGCAGAATGGTACACTACCAATTGTTTACCACTTGTCTTGGAAAAAGTTCGAGAGAAACGACCTCGCAGTAGGATCCTCCTTCACCACGACAACGCCTCATCGCACACCGCCAAGCGAACGATCGACTATTTGGCGACGTCAAACGTTGAATTACTGGGTCACCCGCCGTATAGCCCCGACCTCGCGCCTTGTGATTTTTATTTATTTTCAAAAATTAAAGAAAAACTTAAAGGAAAGCGGTTTATGAATGCTGAAGAAGCGGTGGCTGCGTATCGCGATGCCATTGAAGAGACCCCTAAGGACGAGTGGGCAAAGTGCTTTTCCCAGTGGTTCCATCGCATGCAGCGGTGTATTGACGTGAATGGACAATATTTTGAAAGATATAATAAAACTAATAACTGGCTAATGTAATCAGTTTTTGATTTTCTAAGAACTTTCAGTTTGACCCTCGTATCCATATTAAGGGAGTTGTGAAAAAAGAAATGTATTTCGCCATTTTGTGGAAGCGCCCATCTTGGATTTGAAATTTGTTGTAGTGCAGTGTATTCTACTAGTCAAGCCCTTTCGTTTGATACCCCATATTGAGGTAGTAGTGAAAAAATAATAATTCGCCATTTTGTGGTGGCTGCCATCTTGGATTAGATTTTTTTATGGTGTATAGTATTCTACTAATCAAGCTATTTCATTTTATTCCCATATTGAGGTAGGTTGTGAAGAAATATTTTGTCCGCCATTTTGTGGCGGCGGCCATCTTGAATCTATATTTACCAAACATAGCTAAGAACGAATACTAACTTTCAAATAAAAAAAAACTGCATCGAAATCGGCCCATCCGTTTGAGCTCCACGGTGCCACAGACAGACACACACACACAGACAGACAGAGAGACATCGATGTCAAACTTATAACACCTTTTTTTTGGTCGGGGGTTAAAAGGCAAACGAAAAATTTAGTACTTTTCCAAACTTGTTCTAGAATATGAATCACTAAAATCGGTATCGCCAACGAAAAAATCAATTACCATTCACTCGAATTATGGACTACTACCAACGTTCCATGATTTTGCTCAAGGAGTTCCCGTTCCTTTACTTTTCTGCGATGAAAAACAGCCAAAGTGTTATTCCTAGTAATAAACTGTTTCAAATTTCAACCCCGTTCCTTGAGGCATTTCGTTTTCAATTTCTTCTTTTTTCCTTTGTTCTAACTTGTTATGTATTACTACCTATTTTATTAACATACTTCAAAAAAGCAGGTTCCTCAATTCGACCGTATATACGAGTATATTTTTAGGTAATTAAGTTTACTGATTTAACATTTGAGTGAGCGAAACGTATAATACAACTGTTCATTTGTTTCAGTTGTTTCAGTCGCGCTCCTTACTGTAGTCGACTTATCATCGGCGCTTCCAACAAGTCGCTCCGCTAGAGATGTAGACGCTCAACGCCGAACTAGGCTAAACTTTAACCTCCCACTCTCAGTTTTAAAAGGATCATCACGTACAGGTGATATGCCCCTCTCTGGATTTGTTCCTATGCAGGGTTCAGAGGGTCGTGTTCCGCTCAGTGACGCTGAACTAAATCAATTTATCAATAGA
The DNA here is from genome assembly GCA_017562165.1 of Ectropis grisescens. NCBI lineage: Eukaryota > Metazoa > Arthropoda > Insecta > Lepidoptera > Geometridae > Ectropis > Ectropis grisescens. Next base: position 26,976,959 of record CM029788.1, read on the forward strand.
TTGACAATTGGCTAAATGGATAATATGAACTAAATACCTGTCTGTCATCGCAAAAAAGAAGTTCCCTATCGTTTCAAACTTCTAAGTAATTTCATTTGCCAAAGTATTTGCCATGAAGGTTGAAAATCTAATCCTCTTTAACAAAATGTAATTGAATCAGCGTATGCCTATGCTTAGGTTATAACACAATAAATACATTTGAAGAAACATATAAAGTGTTTTTTTTTTGTAAAACTTTAACTTTATGAGTTACTATTACTCATATAGTAATAGTTACTCACTTATTTATAGATGTATAGATTAAATAGCCTGTTGATCAGCGATGAAGCGAATTTTGCTTTTTTTTTAAATGAAATGAAACGTTTATTGTGCCAAAATAAAACAATCATAAAATGACATGAAATGAATGACAATGAAAAAACACATGACAAAGGATATGCGACAAAATATAGTAGGTGGTACAGGCTTAGTATAGTGTGTAAGTGTGTTGTGGGAGTCCAGGCTCTTTCTATTACATTTATTTGACCTAGCTTAAAATCATAAGTCACCAGCGGAGGCGCAGGGCGAGGTAAAAAGCCGCTCTGTGACATATCGAATATCCGTGTGACGTGGCACCACTTTCCACCAATGATCGGATCAAACGAGATAAGTTATGGAAACTTCTAAGGATAGAGCAGGATGCAAAGCAAGACATCAACGGGTTCCCATTTCGTTTTTCTTTTAATGTTCGTTTTAATTTTGTAGATTGATGATGCTATGTTTTTTAATTGTTGCATTAAATTACTTACGTGTGAAATGAAATACCGTACTTTGTAAAGCTGGATGCCTTGCTTTTCTTTCCGCTCTATTCCACTGAGCAGAAACCCACATTTTATATCTATTTACGGGTTTTTTGCCAGCACTCTTTCGGTCGAAATCAAAAGCCTTGCAACAAGTATACATAGTGCAATTATGTTTATAAAATGCTAAGGAGGGGGAGGAAGGGGAGGTAGTACGAGCAGGCAAATTGGTTTGGTCTTTGGTATGTACTAATGATTACTATATCTGTGCTCTCACGCTTTATTAGAGTAAGATCCGCCGCCAGAAGTCATGTATATTCTGATGGATGAAATGATAACTTGACTCCACGTTTGTGATAAGAACGTCTAGGTTGTGGAATGCGTTGCCTGAGTGGGTTTTCCCTGATGGTTACAATCTTGTTGTCTTCAAATCGAGAGTGAATCGGTTTCTTCTAGGTAAGCACGCTCCATCGTAGATCTCATCATCGCTTAACATCAGGCGAGATGGTGGTCAAGTGCAAACCTATTATAGTTAAAAAAAAAAAAGGACGATTCAGTAGAATTAGTACGTACTAAGAACACATGCTTACCCGCTAACTTACTTAGACGGTAAATTTTGACATATGGGGTCTAGAAGGTACATAAAACATTTTTGTACGAGATTATGATGATTATGTAGGCTGCTCATAGGCAAACGCAAGAAAAAGATTATGAGTGACAGCATTTTTTGTATGGCTCCTCTTCTATATAATAAACTGACAAATGCAATTAAAAAACTTAACTTATCCATGTTCAAAAGTAGATTAAAAAAGATACTGGTACGCAAATGCTATTACACTGTGAAATAATTTTTAAGTGATAGGGAAATTAATTGGAATACTTATGTATAGATTTTGTTTAACATGGCATTTTGCATTCCATTAACTTCCACATTAAATTCCATTAGCCACATTAGTCTCCACTGTTTATATTTCATGAAAGTTTACATTTAAATACTATTAGATAACATAATATATTGTAACTGACAGGTTGAATCAGATTACTCTAAGTATATATATATTGTGAGAGTTCTTTGAGTAGGTATACAAATATTAAATATTACATTTTATCCATGTTGATATTCTTTTATACACATTGACATTATTTTATTATATACATATTGAATTATTATTTTTTTGATTTTTCTATACATCATGACATTCTTTGACATTGCTCACACGGCTGAACTGCAAGAGCACACACTTGTCAAAGTCCATAACAGCATTCTGCTGAAGCACAAGACGTTGACGTAATTGTGACACTGCGAGGCATAAGCTGAGCTTTGCATTTGTGTGAGTGTACATGGATAGTGTAGGTGTGACAACCGGCCTTAGGCGCGGCGCCATTCTGTCTCGCCGCGCTCCTGCCTGATTGGTGCCAATGCAAAAAGCTAGCTTATACCTCACCAAACACCAAACATATCACATAACACAACGGTATAGAACAGAAATTAATAGACGATGAATCAGATGACATAATATATGATACAACCGATTAAAAGTTAAAAATGAAAAAAGAAGAAGACTTTATCAACTGACTATTATTATCATTGTATAAATTCAGACCAATATTGCATGCCTCTAGAAGAAGAGGCCAGTTTGTATGGGTCAATTATTTAAATGTTTTGTATCATCTTATCTTACCTGCAAACAGCAATAAAGATTTTTGTATTTGTATGAGTTTAGCGGATCACTGGCCCTTTAAATCGGTCTGCTTTTCGGAAAAGGCTTTAAAGTTGTCTCATAAACATATATACAAATGGAGTATGAGAATTTAAGTGATATTAAGTAATTATTTTGGGAGTTTTAAAGCATCTGTTAAGCAAAACGGCCGACGGAAAGTGTCTGGGAGTATTGAGACCTTATTTTTAAAGATACTGCTTATAACATACGTGTCAATCAGTTATTAGAGAATACGTGAAGTAAGTGTAATGTATCTTTTAGACCCCATATCTCAAAATGGCAGTCTAGCAAGCGGGTAACCATGTGTTCTTAGTACGTACTAACTCTACTCAATCATCCACATTTCATTCATCAGAAAATACGTGACGTCTGGGGGCCCTGGGATCTTAGACTAAAAGGTAAGGTTTAGGTAGGACAATAAAAATACGACTAAAACTATTTATTCTGCAAGCGCGAAAAGTAAATTGTGCTAAGCTAATTAAAAAAGTAGGTAAATCAAGGAGGTTCAGAGGCTGAGTTATTAGAAAATTCATGTGTCGTCAGTAAATACGTAAGAAGTGAAACTTTATGGTCTTTTCGAAAAATGATCTACATGCAACTTTCTAGAAATTGGTTAAATAAAGTTAAATTAGATAAAGTTAAAAAGTAAATATTTTATTATCATAGACATGAATACAAATAATACAATTATTTCACTTTACCTTTTTGCTACTAAGATTATTACAGCATTTTACAATAAATTACATTTAAACTACATTTTTTCATTTTTGTTATTTCGCTTAAGCGACATGCTATCCCTACTCCGTTGGAGAAAGTGAAAGTACTCTTCGTCTGAACCAACCGTGGTAGGGGCAAGAAAAAGATGGCGCGTAATGGCGTAACGGAAAAATGTGACGCGTAACCGAAAAATGTGACGGTAAAGCAAATTAAAGAAGTTTCACTTCAAAATGTTGGATAAATTCGGCGCCTAGGAGGTAGAAGTAAATAGGTTAGATGATGTTTTGAATTCACAAATTCAGTGCACACGATGTTCTAAATTCAAATTTACGTTACTCCCTTACTAGAGTAAAAACGACTTTTTCGCTATGATATCGAAGAACAAAAATATTATTTTGATTAATTAACTTAATAAGTTGATTTTTAACCGCTTGTTCAATTCTGATGACCGAGTAAGCGAAAAATTCTAAAACTAGAATCCTGAGCGAACGAATTAATTGGCGAGGGAATTGATAGGGAACAAGTTGATAAATCTTGTACTGAAGTGCAACACGTAACATTTCATTCTACTTCAGCGAGGAAATGACTAAATGCTTTGCTCAGTTATTAACAGTTTTCGTCAATTCTCTTGCCGTCAAATAAGCTTAACTTCATTTCACTTATTTTAGGTTTTTCACAAGTTTTCAAGTTTCCTGTTTTCGACCTAAAGTTTTACTAACAACAATATGACTTGTAAACATGGAAAATTGAGGTACTTTTACAAAGAAATAAAATTACGCGCAAAGCAATTAAATTAACAGTTGGTACAACAAGAAGGTTCCGAGGCTAAAAAGTTGTGTGATAAATTCAGCACCAAAGAGGTAGAAGTAAATAAGTTTAATTATGTTTTGAATTCACAAACTTAATGCACACAAATTCTAATTTATTATACTCTATAGAACCCTCTATAAAAACGACTTTTGTACACTGATATCGAAAAGCAAAATAACTCATTCCGAGGTGGTGGGATGAAAAATATAATGCGTAAGCCTAAAACTGAACAGTAAAAAAAATATTTAGATTTTCTGTCGAGTTGTCAAAAAAACTGGCAAATTACAAAGCTACTTTTCCAATAAGAGTGAAGCTAGTTTTTCCAATAAGAGTGAAGCTAGTTTTTCCAATAAGAGTGTCATAATAATAAACTCATATTCTGAGAGCTGGCACCAATTATTCGGTAGGTATTTGAAGCAACCTGAAACGTTGTCACTTAACTATTATAATATACCCCAGTACGGAGGTGCAGGCAGACCTGGCCGGTGAGGAGCGTGAACAGTGAGCTATTTCTTGATGCATCAACTGGACATTTTTAAGCTCGTGTTTTCTAAAGAAGGTGAAGCTCGTGAGGTACTGAGCAATTGGTAGCTTGCCAAAATAGTTCGGCTCAAACAACCTGTGCTGGTGTTGACAACAAATATACCAAAGCCACATCTGCTCACATTTTGAGGCTAAGTGGTCAAGTATTCTATTTTTCCTCAAATTAAAGGTTTCATCCAAAGAGTTTACATATACTCGTACTACGTATAGAGTTGTCACAAACGCTTTACACCAAAAGCACGGGTAGCATCTTTCTTGTCTGGTCTCTTGTGGAAGAGTCATACTTTTGTCGCGGCACATCACTCTGTTGACATAGAAAGTATGCACATCATCTGCTTACGATTGACACAAAGGAATCGTGCGGAAAATAATATAACTCTATAATAGTATATGTAAACTCTTTATTTCATCCAACTAATACTCGTATTAGGCGGCTAAAGACCGAATGGGTTGACTCTGGTGCCCTGAAAGAATGGGAAGAGCCTACTTTGGGACGCCACTTGCGTCAGCACTATCGCCGCCAGCCATCTGGGTCGCATTATCCACTCACCACCATCCGCGGCAGATGATGCTGCTGATAAGAAGAAGCGAAAGTATGATATATTGATGTCGCAGTACGAATTTGTCCCTGTTGCTGTGAAAACCTTGGGGTATTGGGGGTTGAGCCTAAAGGGTTCCTCTCAGAATTAGAGCGCAGGCTCAGGGAGAATACGGGTGACTCCCGCTCCGGCGCGTTCCTGGAGCAAAGGTTGGCCATTGCCATTCAGCGTGGGTACGCAGCGAGCAGCATGGTACTTTAGGAGCAGTTAGGGGTTGGTTATTTTAAGGTTAGTTTTTTAATTTTCGTTTCCATTTTATTTTGTTAGATACTTAAACTATCATTAAAACTAATACCTATTAAAAAAATATAGTAATAACATAAATTTCAACGTTTGGACTTTGTTATTCAATATTGCCGTAACTTATGAACGGGTCCTGATAGAATTTGAAAAGCAGTTAGACTATAATCTGGACAACCACACAAGTTAAGGCATAAACCATAACCATCAGATGTTTATCCCGAGAAAATAACAGGAACGGGAACTACAGGGGTAAAACCGCGAAGCGCTGCTAGTATTTTTTATATATGTTATTTTATCTCACAAATTCATGTGCGAACTGCTATTTCAATAACTGATCTGAAGTGAATTAAAGTGTTCTAGCCAATCAATACTCTCGCCGCTTTCCACGTTTACAATTTTGGCGGGAAAACGGGTGTCAGGTTACCTAAGTGCATTGTTTACGCTTCGGCGTATGAAGTGCTGCTTTCTTGTACGTGTTTGAGCCCATTATTCTAAAGAGCGTTTCAAGATGCTTTTAGCGGTATCTTTTGATTTCAATTAACGTACTTGAAATGTAAACTAACATTTTTGACACTTGAACTTGTTGAAATTTTTTCGAGTTCTGAAGTAGTATGAAGCTATAAGATTATTATAAAACAAAGTAGATTAATTGTTGAAAGAAGCAGTTAGTTAACAATTACAAGGTGCTCAGGGCTCTTTTGATATAAGTATATCGATAATGTTTGGATGTTTATTGCTCAATCACGTAACGTATAAACGGATCGGGTTGAAATTTTGAACACAGATTATAGTCTGGAAGAACACCACTTCAAAATCATGCGACAAGGACAAATGATCGCGGGTTAGAACCGAGTTTAAGAGAGGGGGGGCTCTTAAACTCCACTCAGTTGGACAGCTTACAAGTGACGGCATAGTGCTGAATCTGAATCTTATTACTTTATACCCTGCTATCATCCTACATAGGTGTCCTGGTGGTTCCTTTGACCCATACATTTTGTTCACGGGCCTGTAGTCTATTTAACTTTATAATGCTACAAAGATATATTGGCGCTTGGATGACATTGTCAGAGCGTGTTCGCGAGTTCATTGCAGGAGAAAATATGTTTCATTAGGCTTATAAAGTTTACCTTTTTTTGAAGTATTAACTTCTTTTAGACCTTACTTACACGACACACAGATTTTTCGTGGGCTGTGAATGAAGATCGTCGTTACGTTGGTAAGTGAAAGATTCGTTCGGGTGACTCGGACCGACGAGTTTACCTGAGCGAGAAAGATAGTCAGCATCTGTTGTCTGTCAGCTTTCACTGGCGTGTCGCTTTGATTACTATATTCAATTTATAAATGTACCTACTTAATTAGGTTTTTTTATTTTGAATTAATAGATAATTATTATTTTAGTTTTCACTTAAGTCTTCAGCACACACATTTTTATGGCCTGGCAAGCGTAGAGTAGGGCACCCTGCAGCCAGGTGGAGCGACGACTTACGAAAAGCGGCTGGCAGCAAGTGGATGCAAACAGCAGAAGATCGTGCCATATGGCGATCCATAGGAGAGACCTACGTCCAAGCTGATGACTATTTGATAGGCTGATGATGATGTTCATATCACCAGATTTTCTGTGGATTTTTTTAAAATAGTTTAAACTGACGCGACGAACAGGCCATGTGCCTGATTTTAAACAACACGCCTGCCACAACAACACAATATCATGCAGCTATTGCAACAAAACTATTCCAAGTCAATATCTAGCATTGCACTGTCCTCGTCACCCAAAGACACAAGATAAGCAACAAACTCAAGTACTGATAGAGAGAGTTTAATTGAGCGTTTGGACTTGACCCTTGAGGCAGGATCTGATTGTGGCAATGCCAATCTGGCCAAGTTTAACGAAGGAAAGACACTGGCGTGTCTGTTCTCCGCTAAAAGGAGTCCATTCCAACTGATTCCTACTTTTCGAGGAGTATCCATGCCGGTTACTGACCATGTCGAGCTTTTGGACATTACTTTGATATCAACGCTTAGCTTTGGCTCGTATAAGCTACCAAAAAATAGGTGTCTTCTCCAAAGTACGAAGGTACTTCAAGTCTGAACAGTTGCTCACGTTATATCAAACACATATTTACTCTTGTATGCAATACAGTTCGCACCTTTGGTATAGATCAGCTAAGTATCAGCTGGATACTCTGGAACCGATCGAGAGACGTGCCAAAAGCCAAAAAGGTTCATAGGCAATGAGACAATAACACTCTTGTGCGTAAAATACTTCAAAGTTTCGAACCTCACCGCAAAATTACTAGCTTATCGATTTTCATTAGATACATTTCGGAGAGTGTGCCACTGATCTGCGTGATCTAATACCAACTTGCTCTTTTTTCTATCAGACTTCTCGTGTCTCGAAAACTCGACATCGTTTCATGGTTGATATTCCAAGGACACAAACGAAGAGGTTTGATTTCACATTTATGATGAGAATGACTAGGTTGTGGAATGCTTAGCCTGAGTGTTTTCCCTAATGGTTTAAATCGTAGTGTCTTAGAATTCAAAGTAAATCGGTTTCTTTTAGGTAAGCACGCTCCATCGTAGATTGCATCGTCGCTTAACATCAGGCAAGATGGTGGTCAAGAGCGAACCTAATATAGATAAAAAAAAAGAAGTGTGGCACTCGGAGACTGCCGCGGTAAAGCTGTTGCATGCATTTTTATTAACATAACCAATAGGGATGTTAACAATTTTTCGAAATTGCTTTTATTTTGAAAAGTGTCATTTTTTTGTTTACCCTAAAAATATCACGGGAAATCCCTTAAGTTGGCAACACTGCTAAGAGCATTTAGTCTGTAAAGCTAATACAAATAAGATTCAAAGTCGAATGGCCGAGTGGGGAGGACGGCGTTACGGTCTTCCATCCCTCTTTCTTGTGAACATAAGATAAAAGCGATAAAAGCTATGCAATAGCTTAAAAACGATGATGACTAAGCTCTGTAATCTACTATTAAAAAGAGCTAATTAAATGTAATTAGTATTGAAATTTTATTTATTTATGACTACAAATGAAATATTACTAATTAAATTGTAATTTTAATCAGACGGTAGAATATTACCTACACTCCTAATTTAGGTCGTCGAATCAAAACCAATCACGCGCAAATTGGATTTTCGCGAAACACAATATCTCAATGACTTAATTATAATTTGATTAAAAGTTTTAAGTATGGAAATCAAATTACCCGAAGAAATCGGAATTTCTTTTAGTTTTAGTAGGAGTGCAATGAGAAAAACTGCATGATTTAATAACTCAATAAATTCAGTAATAAAATGAAAATAACATATATTATCTAGTATTGCAAAGGAAGCCAAACGTATTTTGAATATGAAATTACCAAGTAAGCCTAAGCTCATTAAAAATATTAAAAACATAAAATTACACCAATTTTCGAACAAATCATTGAACCAAACCATAAATTCAATATTAGGTACATGTATTAAAAAAAACATTTGTTGTAGTGAAATCTTTTAGTAATTAAATATGTAATCGATTTTCAAAGATCGAACGTTATAAAATAAACCTGAATTGTAACAAATCACACAATTTAAAACACCATCGTAAATTCAACAATAAATTCATCAGTCACATAACCCACCCTTAACTGTACCCGGCACAAAGGTGCCCATTACACTGGCAGCATTGCCCCGCTGAATAGCAATGGACAGTCTATTTAATTGTAATGGAAAAATTTAATGTTCCAAATTCAGAAATAGTTTCTGTCTATCACTCTTTTTTTTTTTGGTTTATTATAATTTAAATAATTAAAGGTTTGCTTTAAGCTCCATCTCGGTTGTCATTTTTAATATCATTACCATTAACAACTTTTTTTATTATTTCAGTTCTAATATGGATACTTTTGAGTGTATGGTCTACCGAAGTCCAAAATAAAGTAATAAAATATAAGTTCCGTGGACACTTGGGCCAATTATTTGTGTACTTGGAACCCACAATGCCGGTAGGACACCCACCGAGGTTGGACGCCAATGAGATACCACCAGTAAAATTTGAGTCGTATGACATTTTGCCAGACCCGAGCGCTCCTCCCGGCCCTATGCCGCTGCCCGGTAGGCCGTATAAAAATTCAAAGCACGTATTTCGATACGAAATATGATTTGTTAATAAATTTGCGATTTTAATGTACTGTTAATACAATTAATTCAAATCATTTGAAACATTATAAACGTGACGCAAATAACGAACGAAAATTCTGATTTAACAAACGAAAATAAATACGGAATTTAAAACTAACAACTATAATAATTAACTAACCTACTGAGGTTATACAAGCTCAAGCAATGATTGGGAACACATGTTCCAAGTCATTGCTTCAAATACAAATACAAAAATCTTTATTGCTGTTTGCAGGTAAGATAAGCTGATACAAAACATTTTAATAATTGACCCATACAAACTGGCCTCTTCTTTAGAGGCATGCAATATGTCTGACAACACAGTTTCCGTTGGCCTGAATGTATATTGCTACTGCTTGAGCAAAGTATCATTGTGGTTCTTTGCGTCAAACAACAAAAATATATTTCCCGATTCAAAATAGTGTAACATTTGAGCGAATTTCGCTATTTGATTTGCACAAGCTTTCATTAATTGTCACAACGAATGTTTTGGTTATCGAACCCTTTTGGAAAGCGATATACTTGACCCTGCCCATTATTTACTAGCTGTTCCCTGCCACGCTTCGCTGTAGCACATTGTGATGCAAAAAATAAATAAAACAATCCTTGACGCGGATTATATATCATTGTAATATTTCAGCTCGATCGGTGCAGAACCTTTTGAGTTTTTGAAGCGTACACAAACCAACATAACATTTTCATATATAGAGATTAATAATCATAATAAAAGTACCTACTATGTAACAGTGACTTATTACTTAGTAACATAATAAGTACTCGTATAATACTAGAAGAGAGAGGTGCTTTAATTTTTTTTCTTATTCTTATGGAACCCTTACTTAGAACCCTTATTTGGGTACCATGGAACCCTAGGCTTCTGCAGAAAGAGTATCGCTGATCTACACTAATAATAATAAAAAAAGGAACGATTTGATTGTTTATTTGTTTGCATCGAATAGGTTCCGAAACTACTGGACTGATTTGAAAAATTCTTTCACTGTTATAATTTTATATTATCTGAAATAAACAAAGGTCATATAATTATGTTTTTCAAAAAGTTAAGAATCCGCATTAAAACATTAAGAACCCAAGGTGAGGAAAAATTAAAAAAAAACTATATCGCGGATCGCGTACGTTGCGGAAACTATTGACAGCAGAACGAAGTAATTTTTTCAAAGAGTTTACAAATACTATGTAGTGTATGTACTACAGTTTTATAGAAGACATGAATATCTCCAAAAAAGTCCGCAATAGCCTACTAGGTCTAACTACAATTATAATAGTTACGCCACAGTAACAACTTTTTAGGTTAAAACATGAAATTGTAACGCCAGTTCAAATTATTTATACATCTTCCTACGTAACTTGGTATATACACGTATCTAAATAAATTAATTTGTATTGAAGGCTATATCAATACCTGCAAATTGTGTTTTGAATTATCCAAATCGAACTTACCATTAAAAAGTTATCATGAGTAGTAATAAATTGAAATTTAGGACTGTTTCCTAAATTTTAACGTTCTAAGTCAGTTTTGTTTCAGTAATCTGTGGTCAGTTGAATAATTTTACTCGTCTTTGACGTACTATTACTCTACAACGCAAAATAGACAAGTTAATATTGACAAATGTTTTCTCAATGTATAAATGTGTATAATATCATATGGGATAGGACGTATGAGGGACATAGCATAAGCCCACTAAATGTTTCCACAGCTGGGACGCGGGAATTTCTCTCGCAAGGAATGAGTCAAGGCCATGATCCTCCACGCTGGCCCAGTGCGAGTTTGTGGGTGACAGATTCTAGGTACAAAATACATGTCGGTTTCCTGACCATGGTTTCCTTCACCGTTTTAATTTATTGTCATTACGCACATACTTTCAAATAGTTTGAAAAACAAAATTTAGGCCAAAATAACATTTTTGTACTAGCTGAATGTACAGTGGTGAAGTTTATTTTGGAAGTTTGCGTCGGTGTTTCTTTCCTTATATAACTAGAAGAATATTATTGTATATTTTAATTGACGTGTCTATAGGACTATTTTTATACATTTCAAGACGTGGTTCTGATATTTTTAGGTTGTATTGTCTGCGTAAATTTGTTTCGGGAGTATACAGATGAGGATTTTGTCTAACGAATCTCGCGGTTTTGTAAATATACCTATACGTATACATTATGTGGCATAGTCAGCATTTTTTCTTTTTTGAAGAACGGTTTACAGCCTGTACTTTTAGGTAATGATTACGATAATGCGAACGCACGGTTTTTTTTATAAGAAGCTTACCGGCATCGCCGCTATTTCCCCGTAAAATTACTCTATAACGGAGCCACGAGTATACATAAGCATAGTATGCGGTCAGAGTTGTCTATGATGTGGTGTTTACTTTTAATATTGCTGGAGCGTAAACAAATTGTGACAGCTTAGATTTCACTTTTTCAATTTTGAATTCTGGGGTAGTATAAATTGTTTGAGTTTAATTTTATTTTCGTTAATTTCTAAATAACCCAGAGATAGGTTTGCTTTAAAACTTTTAAAAGTATCATCTATGTAACGAAATAAAGCCGAGTCGATTGCGCATTTGAACAGTAACGAAATGTCATGAACAAATAAAATACATACTGTTTTTATTATGTTAGGGATGAAGAACAGGATGCAATCTAGCACACTTCCTTGAGGTATCAAACCATAACAGATGATAATGTTTGTACGAACGTTGATTTTTGGTTTTATTGGAAACAAGCTCGACGTTATCACCTATGAGATACTTTCAAAATATACGAGACTGGAATCCAAATGCCATAACTATCAGATGATGTCTTTTAATTGCTAGAATTTTGTCCTGACACGGGCTACCTAAAATATTATTGGACCATCAGAATGAAAACGGCGAACTAAGAATAAATAACATTAATATATAATATATTGGTTCTTTTTATTCATCCTACTACATTTTAAGAAATGTTCAGCACATTCACGCTAAGTTCACAGAATTAAGGCTATTCTGACATAAAAAAGGTTATAACATCATATAATCCATAGAAATTCTAACAAATGGGGTCTAACAAGATTTCACCTCTTCGTGTTCCAATAGCTGCGTGTCAGTGTGCTGTTATGGTCAGGCATGTTGCTTACCATCGGGGACATGTTCTGCTTATCTTTTTGACTCTATAAAAAAGACAAATTAGGGAAGAAACGCATTCACACTACGGTAGTAATATTGTTCGCAAGCGGACTCTAGACTGTTGCTTGCATATTATCTCAGGTGACGAGAGCATAGCAGTAATTTGGACTCCTCTTTTTCAATGCACCATGGCACTGTTCTGTTATGGGTAGGCGTTCGTCTTACGATCATACTTGCAAGTATTATTTGTTGAAGCATCGTCAACTCAAGCTATGTGGTTGAACTATGCTATGAACTACCAATAAATACCCTCTGCCGGGAAAATTCAAGTACAATACGCATACTAATGCACAAACTCAGGCAAAGCCACGAACATCATATGGGTACTAAATTAGCGTTAATTGCTATTCTTGTAAAATTAATGCTGAAATTAAGTATACGTCGTTCATTGCTAATTATTGTTTGATTGGACATTAATAACGCACCTGAGTTTGTTCTGTTAAATAGCTTACCATTTACGGTTCACTTGACAATAAGCTTATGTCTACTTCACCCGTCTTCTGGAGAAAAGACGTAGTTATGATCCTACCGAGTAAGAGATTGTTTAGTTTGCAGTTTATATTTCAGCATTTTTTATTTTATTTTTTTTGAAGTGAGAACTTCTAAATCATTTTTGAGAATTTTTGTGGTGGGAAAAATCTTAATTTGCGATTCCGACAGGCTAATGTGGTGGTATAGCGTCGTAGTGGAATATGCGCGTTAGATGCTTTTTTTAAAACTTTTATAGGTTTACACTTAACCACCATCTCGCCTGACGTAAAGTGACGTTGCGGTCTACGATGGAGCACGTTTACCCAAACAAGAGAAGAAATCGACTAATTCAAAATTTGAAGGCACAAAGATTGTAACCATCGTGGGAAACCCAATCAGGCAACGCATTCCACAAAAGTAGAGTTAAATTTCTTCTTTCGTGCCTTTGACTTCACGTCACCATCGTGGGTAATGGCAGTACGTCTGTAGCAAAACAGATGACGTTCAATTAGGCAATGCAAACTTTAAGCGTTGTCAGAGTATCTGATGTTGCAAATGTTCATAAGCGACCACCGCTTACCATCAGGTGGACGGTAGGATTTTTGCCTCTCAACCAATAACAAACAATTTTATTGTTTAACAATAGTAGCGTCACTATAAATGGTGATAGTGGATGGGCGCTTTGCAGAGTCCGCCTAGGGAACTATCACATCTTTGCCAGTTATTCAACTAATGTGTGGCCAAGCAGTAATGTGTAGACATTACCGTATTCTGGTCTGGACAGGCATAAGGGCAATGTTTCCAAAGAAATTGCTGAGCTGATAACAGTGATCACAAGCAATAAGTACCCTTATTTCAAAGGTATGTTCTTTCATCACGCTATTTTTTCAGGTCTTCGTTTCTTGGTGCTGACAGTACTACTACGCATGGGATCTACAGCAGCGGAAAAAACATTTATAAAGCTCGAAATACCCCAGCCATTTTACGATGCTATAACTAAGCAGCAAGAGGGAAGTCAACCGTTAAGCAACAGTTTTTTGAATAAAGTTTATCCATTGAGCAGCACTCAACTTATTAACAGTGGGTTACCGCTACAAAATAATATACAGTTAGCCCACGATACGTTCCCAAAACGCGGTGCTATACCATTAAACACCGTCGCATCACCCAATACTGCAATATCTGGGCTTCCATTCAACGGGGTTCAGCTGCAAAGTAGAGGTCAATTATCTCAAGGCACCCAATCCTCCAGGCGGCTCAGACGTTCAACGATGGCCCACTAATCTACGGTATTCAACAACTTCTTAATTCTCCAGCTTTTCGGGACCTTCAACAACTATACAGCACCCAAACATTCAAAAGCGGTCATCAAGTCCACAACACACAATCATTCCACAAAGATGGATATTTGCCTCACACTCACAATACTTACAGTACCCACGGTTCCCAACCACTTTCAAGAAGTCAACCAATTCAACCAGATCGCAATTCAGAACCACTTTCGTTACCGATTCTATACAGTGCTCACCCAATAGAACACGTGTTTGGAGATACTCTATCCCTCGAAGATGACGTGCCTGTTCACAACTTATAGCTTAATTGGTGGTCATGGAGTTTGACCCCTTTGGTTAAATTTGGGCATGTTTAAACTTAATCTTTCCAAAATTTAAAACAATTTACTGCTTTACCAAATAAACTCATTATTGACATCTAAAGTAAATGTTGTTTCATTTATTTACTTCCGATCCGACGTATTTAGCATGATGCTCGTGTTTCAGTTGATTAAAACGGCCCCTAGACCTACAATAACTTTGTGCAAAACATTTTATTGTCCAAAAAGATTGAAAGGAACTTTGCATCCAAACAATCAATTATATTGCACAAAAATATGAACTGCTCAATAATTTCGTGTTTAGTCGAAGAATGATTTTGACCCCGTATGCACCACGCGAATAAAATGTCTCAAGAAGAAATAGCTGCAGTTTTAGTGTTGTTTTTTGTGAAAATCTTTGCTCGCCTGTATTTGAAATGTGCAAACGTTACTGTTTTAGTTTGAAAGACATTGTTTCCTGTGAAATTATCGGTCATAGAGATAAAACATCTTAGACGAGTATCTCTGGGTGACGAACGCAGTGCTCTGTTGGGTAATGATTTGGACTATTCATGTTCCAATAACTACCTGGGACTGGGATGTTCTGGTCAGGCATGTTTCTTACCATCAGGCACATGTCTTGCTCGTCTCGTTACTATATACTAAAAAAATTGGTAGTCATAGGGACTGCCGATAAAAGTGAAAACTTATTACTCAGCGACAGACTGATAAATGTTGCACATTGCTGACCCTACACGATGCAATGAAAAAAATATGGGGCATTAAAAATTAAACTCGCTCAAACTTTCGTTTTATCACTGAGCAATATTCAATATTAACCCTAAATGATCAATAATATTGCACAATTTGCAGTATTGCGCAAAATGACTGATCGTCTAGGGGCCGCCTAAGGTGTTTCTGTCAGAAACGTGATGCCGCAAAACTTTGCAGGTCCCTGAGTACATTTATTTAGTTTCGCATTCAGTATAGTGCTTTAAGTGCCAATTGAACTGTCTCGAAAATAATCTCTTACTGCTAAGGTAAAGGTAAAGAACTAAATATTCATAGAATAACTATTAGATTTAATAGGATTCCCGTAATTTTATTTCGTTTATCCATCATTAAATTAAGAAAACATCATAAAGAAGTGACATTTGAAAAAAAATAAGATGGAAGAAAATAAAGTGAGTGCGACAACGCAAAAGTCGCACAATTTTGTTTTCCAGTTAGTGGCCTAACACACAGGAAATAATTCAGTTGCTTCTTGACAAAATGCTACGTACAGCAGCTCAATATTCTTGGTCTGCTATAATCAGGTAGCGTGACCAATGAGGCAATAATATCAAGAGGTAACAACTACTTCTTTCTTCAGGAGGTTCTCGAATGGTCGTCTTTACTTATCTCTCGCCATCTTATGTCTTTAACCTCTAGATATTTAGTCGGTTAATGGTAATTTCGGCAAAATAGTTTAATAAACTAATCTTAAAGTAAACTTTTCAGCTTTATGATATTAGTATCGATTTATGCGCACTTCCTAAAACAGCAAAAGGTATAAAGCTAACAGCTGTCGCTATGGCCTACGCTCAAAGTAGGTTCTTGGAAAACGTTGCTATTTTGGCTCCCTTTTGGTACCAATTATACCTGAATTTGGTTTAAGATATAAATGTAAGACTAACCGTTCTTTTAGATTGTCGTTGGACAACGGAAAATTTATTTGAAAATGTCTGCGTGATATAACTATTGTAGTGGTAGGACTCCTAGCAGAGTCCGTCTGTGGAAGTACCACACTTTTGCCAGTTATTCTACCGCCAAGCAGTAATGTGCAAATATTACTGTGTTCCGGTTTGAAGGGCAATGTTTCCAGGGAAATTACAGGGCTTAGACATATAACATCTTAGATTTCTGGGTGACGAGCGCAGTGCAGTGCTAGGTAATGATGTGGGCTCTTTATGTTCCAATAGCTGCGTGTCACTGTGCTGTTATGTGGCAGGCATGTTGTTTACCATCAGGCACATGTCCTGGTCGGTTCGCCACTCTCTATTAAAAAAAAGTGTATGTGTAAAAATTTCACATACATCTACAATAAATATAATATATAAGCTATTTAATATATAAATATATAAAGTTTGGGGTCAGATGGTGTTGTGTGTGAATTGTCCACCAATATTTACTGTCAACTTAAATCACATTTGAAATCTTACTAATATGTTTGTTGCACAGTCACGTCACAACGTCTGAACTAATTTGGGTGAAATTTGGAACACAGTTTGGTAATTATAGTCTGGAAGAACACACAGGCTACTTTTTATTCCGAGAAAATAAGGGGGACAGGAATTACGCAGGTAAAACCGCCCGCTACTGTTAGTACTTTATAATTCGCAAGAAATAATCTTTTTTTAATATTTTTTTTGTGCAAACGATTCTGATTTTATACAAAATGAAATGTAAAAGAAGCCAAGTGCGAGTCGGACTCGCCCATGAAGGGTTCCGTAGCAAGGTTTCAAGGTATGTAGATATTTTAGCATGGTTTGTCATGACATTTGTTTTATTTAAGTTGATTTCTAATCCTACTTTACGACTTTAAACCATTGAATATAATAACCAGTAAACACATTATAATAATAATATGTCGTTCTCAGCTTTCACGAGGTTCTCGTGATGTGGAATGGTGATAGCGACGATCACAGCCCGGCGCTGAGTCTTTTTGGCGACAATAGTCCTGTCCGTGATGATAGAGCGGCCCCAGTAGAGCAACGCACAACCATTCTCGAGAACTGGTAGAGGTGCGTACTTATAGTACGGCACCTCGGACTCGACAAGGCCATGTCGAAGAGCAAGTTGCTGGTGGATGATCCTGGCTACTAGGTTATTTCTGTGCAAATGCACGCCGTTAGCAAGATGCGAAGAACCTGAAATAAGATGACGAAGAGATTCACCTGGACGGGACGGCGGCATGCCCGACAAATGTCGACCGTACCGTCTAGCTTAGCAAGTACCTTAACTTGGCTCACGAGGTTACCGCCATGTGGAATGTTGATTCCACGATCATAGTCCCCATAGTCGTGTCGGCAAACAGCCTTATAGCGAAAAGTCTCGACCAACATCTCAAGAGACTTTCGCTAGACGGTTGGATCAAGGGTCAGATGCAGAAGGCGGTCATCCTCGACACAGCGCGCATCGTCAAGAGGTTCCTCCCTCTGCAGCCCTAACCACCGGCAGCTTGGGCCCTGCCCCGCTGCTGGCGGGACCCTAGTTTTTCAACATTTTATGTTCATATTTTTTATTTATGTTTAAAAAAACTTAGAGGTTAAAAACATAATGAAATGAGTGAATAATATATACGACTTTCACATCAAATATCCTGAAATTTGTTGTATATTATGTAAACTTTAATTAACAATTTTCAGACGTTTACTTTTCATAAGTTTTTTAATCGTAAAGCCATTAGTCACAGGTTAATTTTCGTGTCCAATTTCGACGTGCCGTGTATTAAAAATTGCAAATTATGTCTACAGTTTTAATTCACAGACCTTCGAATAGTTTATCAAATCACATACCTATTTTCCATGTCCAATTCCATTTCTAGCTATTGATATAATACAAAACACTTGTAAAACCTCTTGATACTGTTAACTTATACAAACTTCTGTACAAATAATATAAATTTAGCACTGTAATTATGACTCTATTAGTAGTATTCACGTCAAACATATGTTTTTGTTCAAACAACTAATTTAATTAAATTAGATATCATTTTGGTTCGGCTTAAATAAATATTTAGAGAAAGGCATTTTTGTAAATGAGTACAAGGATGTAAATAGAACTGAAATAAATAGTCTTTTTATAACATGTTTTTGTACTTATTTATTAATAAAGAAAATAAAAACTGTACAGTTTCTAAAAACTCATTCTTTAATAACTTCTTAGTAGTAGCTAAGAAACACAATTAACCGTGAAATGATTAACTTATCTCAAGCTAATGTTAAACATACTTCGCCTAAGTTTTACTACTCAATTGGTCGCGTATAAATACTAAAACTAAGTACATTATAATTATGGCGTATTAATAAATATGTGTTTAACAATAATTCTGAAATGGTCTTCAGAAGTGTATACATTTTGTCGCACTTGTTATAACCATTTAGTGCGATGGCTAGCTCTTCTAATGATGACGGCTCGATTCCATAACCGGGGGTCTACCGCCGAAGGGGAACCTGTCTTAGCTTTAATAGATAGATAGATACTCTTTATTGACACACCAAAAAAAAAAAAGATACAAAGAAAAAAATAAACAAAAAAATAGTAAATTAGTGCGACAGTGGGCGGCCTTATCACTAAAAACGATCTCTTCCAGGCAACCTTAGGATGGAAAACAAAATGTAGACAAGTCAGAAGAAATTCGGGTGCGCAAATAAGAAGTACAAAAAAAACATACTTATAGTAATAAAAATAAATAATGGAAAGAAAACACATTTATAATAAAAAATAGAACAACCTTAAACAAAAATACTAATACTTAAATATTAAGGTATTAAACACTAATAGATACTATTAAAATAAATATACACAAATAAAATATAAATACATGTAATAAAATATAAATATATAATAACAGCTGTAATTACAATACTCAACCATAAGTCTACTATTTCGACAAATAATTTGACATTTCTCTCTCAGACAGTAGACAGTAGAGGGTCCGTTTATGTCTCTTTTAAAAGTTATTTGTTCCTCAGAAATTGACCTATTTTGTGTCCTTGTTTTATTGCATGAATATCCGACTTTTTGTCTGCTTGTCGGATTAAATGACTACCTTTGCCGCATTCCCTTTTTTCCTACACATAATCAATCCGTTGTATCTCATTGTCTTTAGGTATTGTACAACATTCTACTAGTCAAGCCCATTCATTTGACACCCCAAAGTAAGGGAGTTTTGAAAAAAGAAATGTATTTTGCCATTTTGTGGGAGCGGCCATCTTGGATTTGAAATTCGTCATAGTGCAAAGTATTCTACTAGTCAAGTCCTTTCGTTTGACACCCATATTGTGGTAGTAGTGCAAAAATAATATTATTCGCCATTTTGTGGTGGCGGCCATCTTGGATTTGAAATTTGTTATTATGTATAGTATTCTACTAGTCAAGCCCTTTCATTTGATACCCATATTGAGGTAGGTTGTAAAGAAATATTTTGTCCGCCATTTTGTGGATCGATATTAACCAAACATATTAGCTAAGAACATCCGCACGGATAATTAACCTTCAAATAAAAAAAAACCGCATCGAAATCGGCCCATCCGTTTGAGCTCCACGGTGCCACAGACAGACAGACAGACATCGACGTCAAACTTATAACACCCCTTTTTTTTGGTCGGGGGTTACAAAGACACTAAAAGATTATAATCCAGCGTATAGACTTGGTTCTTGACGCATTTTCAGTATCAAACAACGTCTATGAGACCAAGTATCACTAAGGAAAAGAGTGTCTGTACTCCGTAAAAAAAGTAATAGTAACTCTTAGACATAAATATATTACGATTATGAACCATGTTGAGTTTTTGGATTCAAACATTTACACTTAACTTCGGCTTTTTCATCAATCGGGGGCTAAATTTGCTGTCAAAAAACTAGAAATCCTCTCAAAGGTCTGGTGCAAAGGTACTTTTAGTCCGAATATAGTTCCAAAGACACGAACGAAGAGATTTGACTCTACTTGTGTGATAAGAACTTCTAGGCTAAGGAATACGTTGCCTGAGTGAGTTTTCCCTGTTGGTTACAACCTTTGTGTCTTCAAATCGAGAGTGAATCAGTTTCTTCTAGGTAAACACGCTCCATCGTAGACCGCATCGTCGCTTCGTCGCTAAACATCAGGCGAGATGGCGCTCAAGTGTTTCCTGTTACACCAAGCATACTTTCGCATAATTATGTAGGCTATATGGAGGAACTGGGATCCATGTAATGTGTCTATATATATATAAATGCACTAGATGTCCGCCCCGGCTTCTATAGCACTCGTCGAGATCCCGCACATATCCAACGGTGAAAAAGTTTTAGAAATCGGTTGAGTCATTCCTGAGAATATCGCTTTCAAACAAAACACTTCTTCAGCTACCTGCTACGCCACCTGTCGGAAATTGGTCGTACCAACTCAGAGATTAGCAAAAGTTTTATATGCAAGAGGTATGTAATCTGTGATATTCAATGACGCAATCTTAGACACATGCTGTCATGTGTCATGTCAATGCACGAAACGTACAAAAACTCTCAAAAAGGAATAGTTTTTCCCGATTTTGTTACATTCTTGATGCATGCTCCGCTTCTGATAATAGTAGCGTTATTTTCTATAGCCATAGCCTTCCTCGATAAATGGACTATCCAATAGAAAAAGAATCTTTCAATTCGGACCAGCACTTCCCGAGATCCTAGCGTACAAACAAACAAACAAACTCTTCAGCTTTATATATTAGTATATAGTATATAGATATGGATTTATGTTTTTTTGTTACAGGTAAGGAAATTAAATTCAACTTAGTTTCCTGACGGTTCTGCATCGTTGCTAGCGCTGGGATGGCCTAGTGCAAAACGAGGAAGTTTGGAGGATAAGGTAAGATGCTTACGTACTACTTCTGGAATATCATAAACTAACGACGTACCCCGGCTTCACCCGTGTACATTAATATAATATAGCCTATTACAGCAGACAGGGGTCACGTACTTACATATCCAACGGTAAAAGATTTTTTGTAATCGGTTTCTGAGATTAGCGCGTTCAAACAAAGAACCTCTGCACCTCTTCAGCTTTATAACATTAGTAGGTATCTTAGATAAAGTTTTTTTTTACCTGAGTAGGTTTACTCTTGACCGCCATCTCGCCTGATGTTAAGCGACGATCCGGCCTAAGATGAAGCGTGCTAACCTAGAAGAAACCGATTCACTCTCGACTTGAAGACACGAAGATTTTAAAAGCCACTCAGGTAGCTCATTCCACAGCCTAGACGTTATTATCACAAAAGTAGATTTGTTCGTGTTTTTGGAACATCAACCATGAAACGATGTCGCTTTTTCAACAAAAAAACCTCTTCAGCTACCGTAGCTGACGTAGCAGGTGCTACGTCACCTGTCTGAAATTGGTCGTACCAACTCAGATTTAGAAAAAAAAATAGCAAAGGTTTATATTCAATGCACAGATTACTGAAATTCAATGACGCAATCTTTGACACATGCTGTCATGTGTCAACTCAGAGATTAGCAAAAGTTTTATATTCAAGAGGTATGTAATCTGTGATATTCAATGACGCAATCTTAGACACATGCTGTCATGTGTCATGTCAAAGCATGAAACGTACGAAAACTCTCAAAAGGGGAATATTTTTTCCCGATTTTGTTACATTCTTGTTTCATGCTCCGCTTCAATTAATAGTAGAGTTATTTTCTATAGCCTAAAACCTTCCTCGATAAATGGACTATCCAATAGAAAAATAATCTTTCAATTCGGACCAGTACTTCCCGAGATCCTAGCGTTCAAACAAACAAACTCTTCAGCTTTATAATATTAGTATAGATTTACCACACAGGTATTAACCCAAAGTCAACTTTTTTACTTTTTTGTTTACCGGCCAATTTGGCTCAAATTTTGAATACGTATTAGACGTGGCCTGCGATGCCTATACATGTTAATTGAATTGTTAATTTATATTAACTTTTAGACTTTTTAGGTGTTTTTCCCAAGTTTTGACCATTTTTTGTGGTAAATTGACATTGTACGACTGAAATACAAGTTCGATATTGCACTGTTAAGCTCGGACACACCTGTTTAACACAGGGACACACAATACAGAACATCACACTACCACACATATAGATAAACTCACAAAACTAACATAATACATACAGTACGCTCATTCATGTTGAAACATAGACAGATACAACACATAGATACATACGCTAAACGCAGACATTCACACAGACAGCCACACACACCCTAGACATAAAAACGACACACACACACTCATACAGATAAGCTGTAAACAGCCAGACACACTGTACTCTTCTCATTAACCACCCACAACTAACACACTGCACCCAAACATCCTCAAGTTGAACACACACACCCTTCCCCTTACACACACGCACACACACACACGACTGACTTAACTGGTTGGCGATCGCCGGACGACGCTGCACGGACAGACCTGAAACAGAAAACATAGGAACGCTATTTTAGGTTATTTAGGATATTTTGGAAAATTTATAATTTTGACATAGACTATTCGGCCATTTACACCGAATATAGCTAAACATCGTAATAACTACATCGACCGACGATCTTATCTTCGCACTTCCGTACAAAAAAGCAAAATGTTCAGGACTCCAGCGAAAGCCGGAAGCGATAGTATAAATCGAACCCTGACGTTGACCGGTCCCAGTAATACTGCGAAACCCGAACACACCGCTAAAGCTGACAAACCGAGCAGCGGCCGGGCCGACTCGGCTGCGTCACCTCCCGCCCTCTCACCGACACCGAGCGCAGCGGAGAGCTCGCCGGTGACTCGGAGGCTCTCCTTCGAAATGCAGGTGAGCTCGCCGCGGCGGGAGAGGACGGCGGCCGACGACCGGGTCGCGGAGGCGCGCTCCCTGCTGGTCAAAGCGAAAATCTTCTTGAAGAAAGGCGCCAAGAACACCAGCAGGGAGTTGATAAAAAACGTCACCGAGGCGGTGGAGCGGCTGTACCAACTCGTAAAAAGAGAGTCAGGCGCCCACCGCGCCGGCTGGACCGCAACCTGCCACACAAGATAGGGAAACCCAAACGATAACAGAAAGTAAAATTGAAACGGACACACAGACAAACATACAAACGAAACGGCATGACATACTAGTAGCAAAATTAGACGAACAAAATAAAACATTAAACGAAAACCAACAAAAAATCGAAGAACTCTAAAAGAAGTACAGACGAGACACACGGACATACAGACTGACCGACAGACATATTCAAGCGTAGCGGCGGCTTCGCCCGTCACGAGACCGGAGTCGTCCGCGATGCACTCCATAATCGTGGGGTCGCAGAACAAAAATGACACCGGAGAGGAAGTCTTCGAAAGAATGCGCAAGGTATTAAATGCAAAGG
Source organism: Ectropis grisescens (assembly GCA_017562165.1). Lineage (NCBI taxonomy): Eukaryota > Metazoa > Arthropoda > Insecta > Lepidoptera > Geometridae > Ectropis > Ectropis grisescens. Next base: position 27,000,912 of record CM029788.1, read on the forward strand.
AGGAAGGGACTAGGATTGACAGAATAAGAAGAGCAAGGAATAACAGAGTAATTGTAGGGTGCAGAGATAAGGAGGATATAAACCGCATTAGGCAAAAAAAATCCTAGAAAAATAAATTTACAATACACGAGATAAAAAATAAAGACCCGTTAATAAAGCTTTAAGTCTTTGAAGTCCCAAAATAAACAAATGTACAAAGATTGTAATATAGATGAAGCTCATCTCGAGATCTACTACCGAGGTCGTGCAAGGAATCCCTTGACCACCAACGTGGTCGTCCGAGTGCCGCCAGCTGTGTGGTAGGCGGCGACCGCCGCTGGGGTCGCGCATATCGACATGTAGCGCGTGCGCGTCACGGATCAGTCCCCGCTGATCCAGTGCTCGCGCTGCCTGGGTTACGGACACCGTAAAAAAGTTCTGCCAGGACCCGGTCGATGTGTGCGGCCCTCAGGTCCGGGTGCCCGGTTTGGCTCGCGGATGGCCCCGCACATTGTACAAACTGCGCTAAGGCGAAACTCGAAAAATCTGAGCATAATGCCTTCAGCGGTGAATGCCCAGTCAGGAGAAAGTGGGATGCGCTCGCACGGTCCACCGTGGCGTACTGCTGAAGGCAACATAACTGGAACTCACGTCTTCGTGGTTTCTGTCCGAAACGACATCTACCTTAACACACACACACAGACACAATAAAAAACAGACAAACTACAGAAAACACACGAGCTCACAATACATACCGAGTAAATAAGACGCGATTTCTTTCGAAACCGAGTCAAATTTCAAGCGGAAATAGACACACACAAAAGACAAAAAACACTACACAGGCACAAACATAACAAGGAGCACAAACACACACACAAACATGCAAGGAACACATATAACAACGCATAAACATCTACTCACAAAGTCGCGGCGGACAGAATATGCCGCGAAACGTAACACTGCCGAAGAAAATAGCAAGAGCGGTGCCACCCGGGAGCCAAACTGGAAAACGATGCGTGTAGCAAACACACACAGTACAAAAACACTTACACACAAAACAAAAAAACAAAATAAACATACACAATGGCTACAAAATTCAAAGTAAATGGATGGACAAGATGGCCTATGGCCCAAACATTTACGCAATATAAAAACAAAATACAACTTTTAAATAACATAACAAATACAATAAAAGCATTGAAATTGCAATAAACACCACTAAAAACCACAAACCGCGTACAAACAAACAAACTACATAACACACACACAACATTAAACATAACAAATATGCGATATTGCCAACAAAAAAGTAGTTAAAGATAAACAACGTTAAAATATTAAACACAAATGCTAAGATATGAAACAAAACTGATAAAACACTATCGAGAATATGAGAATTACTTCCAAAATAAATAACTACAAATTAGAATGATATTCAGTGTAGTAACAAAACGAATTTACCACGTACGGAACTCGCATAACACATACAATTATTCAAAATTAAAGCAAGAAAATCCTACTATCCTAGCAAAAAAATTTAACACGCAGTCATCACAGCATTAATACAGAACACACCCGCATACGCGCCGCACCCGCGTGCTCGCGCCCAGCACACCGCACAGCACACAGCAATATACATATACATATAGCATATCGCACTGCACAGCAAAAAGCATAACATAATATATTACAGAACGACACACATCACATCACAGCATAGAACAAAACACAACACACCACACAGCACAGCATACAGCGCAGCACTCGGCGAAGCACACAACACAGTACAGCATAGCATACAGCACACCACACTGCACACAGCCTAGCACAGTATACGAAACAGCACACAGCACAGCACACAGCACAGCACTCAACACAGCACAGCATATAACACAGAACAGCACGCATCACAGCACCACACAGCAAAACACACAGCACAGCACGACACTCAAACTAGTAAACAGTATAGCGTACAACACAGTACACAGAAAAACACAGTTAACCACAAAACGTGAGGCGAGTGGCACTGCCAGCAGTGGCGCAAACTTAAACAAGTTACATATGCATGTAGGTACACAAATGGAATTGGCATAAAATCATCTCAACTGATCTAAAAACAAGCGAGACTATAGAGAACAAGAACAATAAAACATGGATACAAATAACTATAAGATATTAATTCCGAAATGTACGAAATGGACCAACTGTCATATATTGACATATATGAAAAGTAACCAATAATGTAAACGATGAAGAAATGTAATTGTTAAGCGAATTTTATTATTGCATTGTAAATCATATAAGAAACGATCTTGAAACGTAAATAAATCAAAACACTGTTTCCAAACTTATAAAAGACAAAATTGTACTAAATGAAAGTAAAGTAATTGTAACATCAACACAAAACGAAATTAATAAGGTTAATAAGCGGGACCATGCAAACATAGAGTCCAGAGAGAAAATAGCATTATATAATAATGTAGTAATAGAGAAAGAAAATAAATTAAGACCGTAATGCATAAGTATAGATAGAAATAAGTAAACCTAAAACATTAACAAAGTTATTATCATAAGTAGATACAACAAAAACTGTAATAACTTACTAATTTACTTCATTTAATTTTAAGAAACAAACTTTGTGAATAAAGGTACCTGTACTCAACCCTGATTATGTTAGGGACCCATTAGCTCGCGGTTATATATAAAAAAAAAAAAACCCAAAGTCAATACATAGATGTGCCCACACTTCAGGGCGCACGCAATCATGTCATTGTTGGGAAGAGTGAGTTCACTCGGTGACGGTGAACGCCGGATGTTTTTACTTATCACTATTCGTTGTCAAAAACCAAAATAAGTAGAACCACAGTATATCACGCCGCTAGCGATTCTAGGGGTCAAGTAGATTATTGGTTATGTGTAAACTACTTACAACACACATAGAGACGTAGTTTATTACCAATTTCAAGTTACTCAGGGCACATCCATTGATTTATATCGATGTATTAAGCAACCATGATATTATATTAAATTAAATATTACATTAAACATTTTTGACCATATTTATTTACTTGGTTAATTTATTCCAACAATTATTCAATTATTATTACTTGTAAAAATAATAATAATATTTTATGGGTACAGTAACGTACCAAACTTTTGAATCATATTGGTGTTAATATTTTAAATTTTATTTCGAATTATGACTTTATTTACTACAACATCTACAATAGTAAATTCAGAGGCTTTTCATCATTTCCGGTGAGACATTCAAAATAAGAATTAAATTCAAATTTTAATACGAATAATTAAAATGACATCATATTTCTTTAGTAAGTATTTGAATTACTTTTCAAATTAAGCGAAAGGTACCCAAATCCAAAGTTATTAATCATTGTTTTCACCCAGTGCAAATGTTTGTGTGATGATTTCAAATATTTGTACTGTGCCTGGGTGTTTCTATGTATAATAAGTATGTATTTAAAAATATATAAGTAATCTATCAGCTATCTGGATTCCATAGTACAAACTTTTCTTTCTTTAGTTTGGGAACAGATGGTGTTGTGTGTGAAATGCCCACCAATTATTTGTTCATAAATATACAGTTTAGGTACACGTCAATCACAGTCATCGCCTGATGGTAGTACTTACAGTCTAAGGCGATTGTAAGTAGACTCATTAGACTATTTCTCATAAACAATCGTAAACTTTTTGTTTTTTATTAATTATTATTATTGTTTGTATCTGATAAGAATAAAAGTGTGTGTGTGTGTGTGCTTATGCAAGAAGTTAATATTTCGTCTTTTCATTCCTCGTGGTAAGAAGTCTTACTTAAACCATAGACTAGATAATATCTTCAAGGCAAAAAGTATTATTAAGCAGAAGTTAGTTCAATGTCTACTAAACTGTTGACTAAACAACTTCAAGGAGACAGCATTCTGTGACGATATGCACACAATGCGTAAAAAACACTTTCAAATATTAAAATTAAATAATGAAAATTATGCGTTATTACAGTAACATCAGTGTTGACCACATTGACAGCAGTAACCCTGTCGCAGTCACCGCAAGCCCCATCACAAGCTACCCTGTACGGCCAATTTGATCGAGATGTAAACCTACATGGACCTATTACAAATATGGAACCACAGCATAACAGCTCTGGGTTAATGAAGCTACTTAAAAGATCTTCTGACCCACAAGGGGGTTCAGTCATACGACCCATTCAAATTCCACACGAACCACACAGTACACACAAAAAATACAGACGAAGTAGGCCGTTTTCTACTAACTTATGTGGACATGACAGACATCGTGGGAATATGTCTAAACCAACTGTGAAACCACATTGGGGTTCATATATTCGACCTAATCGAATAGGACACAGATTATAATTTAAGATAAAAGAAATAAATTATAGTAATAATTAAATAAACACAGTTCGCCTTAAGAAGTACCACTTTGTTGTCAAAATTATTTCATCGCCAAGCAGTTATGTGCAAACATTATGCAATACCTTTAAACGACCAACTTTTGTTTACATATAAATAAAACTAATAATATTAATGATAATGGCCGCCACGATTTTAATGAAATTCAGTAAACAGGATGTTCAGGCTGCGATAAAGCGATTTGTAACTGAGTGAAACTGGTCATCGGATACTGTTTTTAATTTGAATGGCAATTTCCAGAGAATTACAGGGTAAAGAGAAAACCATCTTGTAAATCTTACCCCCGTATTCCGTATGCACATCTAGCATGCTCATTAGCCTTTTTTTTTGAGAATCTTTTAGTTTCGTGACGTTTCACTATTTTTATAGCGTCATTTTATAAACCACGCCCAAAAGTGACGTCATCAGTTTTGTGCCTGAGAAGATATTCGTCAAGCTTGAGAACGTTTTTCAATAGTAATATTGGGGATTAATTGTCTATGTAAAGTCTATACCACAGATTAAGTACTTAATCAGTGGTCTATACCATAACGTGGAGGTTAGGCATCAATGAGCCTACTATATATTTACTAAAAAGTATTTACCTTAACTTATTTGAAACATTCTTTTAGAAATCTTTACAATAACTATAAAGTATCAAATAACGATAAAAATATTAGAAGCATAGTCGTTGTTTTCTTTAAAAGGGCGATAAAACCCTTTTGAAGAACTATCGACCAATATTCCATCTGAGCTATATCTATAAGTTGTTTTCAAGGATCATCACGAATCGTCTCGTTCGAAAACTCTACGCATTTCAACCACCGAAACAGTCCGGGTTTAGCAATAGGTACTATAGACCACATCTACACTGTATGGCAGATTGTACAGAAGACCAAAGAGTACAATCGGCCCCTTTGCTTGGGTTTGAAAAATTCAGTTGGGCTGAGCAGCGTTTGAAAATTTACGTAGGGCTTCTTGTCACCCATCCTACAAAACTTGAACATCAAAGTTTTAAATTAGTGTGTTCTACCGGTCCTGACCTACGGTGCTGAAACTTGGACACATACAGTAAAGACCGTTCTCAAGTTTATGGTAGCACAGCGTGCGAGAACGAGCTACGCTCGTGGTACATGGCGTACAAACGAAGTATATCTCTGAGAGGTCATTTACAAAACGAAATACTTGTAAGAGGAGTAAAGCTATCGACATAGCTTAACGTATAGGTGTGTATTAGCAAGGTGAAGTATCAGTGGTCTGGTCAATGGTCATATCTGTCTGCGCAGTGAATTATTTGTTATAGGAGAGGTTAGAGTGAGTAGAAGAAGGAAACTTAAGTTTAAGGGTGCGAGTAGAGCGAAGGGGACAGGATTTAGGTTCAATGAAATTAAACCGCTCCTTCAGGTAAAAAGGAGTGGTAGGATTGAAAAGGATCTTGTACAGTAAGGAGAGGATGTGAGCATTACGGCGAAGGCGGATTGATAACCACTTCATCAATTCTACGCGATCAAATTTGCGTAAACCAAATATGAACCGAATGAAAAAGTTTTGCAAACGTTCAAGCTTGTCCAATTATTATTAAATTATCAAATATAGCATATTATAGTCGGGTCATTTTAAAGGTAACATTTGACGTTTGTCAGTTATGTCGTCATAGTGAGGTGACCTGGCTAAAACCTCGATTAAAGTGAAATGAATCGATACGGACTGGAAACACCAATATGTGAATTTTAAAAATCATCCGGCAAACCCCTGCCCCATAATAATAGTTTTTTTCGTAAATTTAAGGAGCAATATATGACAAGTGCATAATTTAACAAAAAAAAATGTATTTATTAAGCAGTATCTGAAAAACAGTTAGTATTGTCATCTTCATCATTGGTGTGAGCACTCAAAGAAATTATTAATTATGTTCAATAATATTGTCTATTCTCACGGTTATTTTTAGCATTTTTATCTATATTGGTATAAAAAAGCGATAGACCACTCTTCACGAAAACTCAGAAATTTTGCATGGAGGTGTACTTTAGCACGCAGGTGCTCGTTAAGACGGGGTTTTGTGAAATACAACCCATAATCAGGTGAAACAAGGGATGGACGGTTGTATGAATCGTAATTATCAAAGTTATAAGCATGAGATCCACACATAACCGATTTTAATGAAAGTTGGTACACAGATAGACTTAATTTCAAAAAAGGACATAGGTTACTTTTTATTACGGAAAAGGGTTGAAATGAGGTATAAAATTATATGGAAATTCGTAATTTTTGAACACAAAACCATGAAACTTCGTATCTAGACATTTAACGCGAAGCAAATATGTGTTTGTTTTAGCAATTTCGTAATTTAGAATTGTACGGGGTTGAAATGGGGGCTTAAATGGGGGATGGAAGGTTTATATGAAAGTTAGTTACTGTTGAAGAGAAAACCATGACTTCGTATCTAAACGCTTAACGCGAAGCAATCGCTTCGCTATATAATAAGCTTCGCGTAGCAATTTTGTAATTTCGATTTCTTAATTATTCATTAACTGAACAGAGATGAAAGTTTTGTGTGGAAATTCGTCGTTGTTGAAGATAAAACCATGAAACTTTATATCTAACATTTGAAGTGGAGAAAATAAAGGGTTGTTCTAGCAATTTTGTAATTTCAAACCGTACGGGGATGAAATAGAAGTTGAAATGGGGATGAAATTTATATGGAAGTTCGTCAATGTTGAAAACCGTAAAAAAATTAAATTAGACACTTAAAATGCATACTATTTTATAGTATACATGTGAAAGTAACTCTACCTGTCAATTAAGTTTTGACGCCTAAACCACTGAACTGATTTTTATGAAATTGTAGGTACAAAAATGTTTTAATATTAGTAAAAGTAAATTTGTATGGGTGTACTACAGTTCAAGTAAATATGTACTCCCTCAGTTACCTTAATACTTACTTATTTTACGCGGAAGAAGTCGTGGGTAAAAGCTAGTAGTTAATAAAATAATAATAAATATATTTATGTTTTATTATAGTCACAACGTGGACATTTATTTATGGTGATATTTCTTCACAAGTAATCCTTGCATTCGATTCAACTTATCAGCTTTCGATTTTACAGTAACATCCTTAGTGGTTAAAAACAAAAAAGGTTAACTGACGCAACATTGTAGCGACGTGCAGTTCTTTAGATCAGGTATTGTTTATTATATTTAGAATGGTTTATAAATGAAAACAAATCGTAAAATTGCTAGTATCAGTCATTAATTTAACAAATATGTAGTCGTAATAGAAAAAAATTAAACAATATGCAGTTCTAACAAAACGAAAAAATATATTATTTTATGCCCGCCGCTACAAGGTTACGTTGTCGAATTTTGATGAATTGTCAAATGTTACCTATTAAAATGCCCCGACTATAGAATAAAACATATATATTATTAAAACATTAAAAACGAATTCAAATAAAAATCAGCTTATAACTGTTTGAATTTAAATATAATTAAAAAATCCTACTGCAAAAATCAACGAATAAAAAACATTATGTAATAGGGACAATATACTATCTAAGGACAATTGTGTGACTGAGACGTATCTAACGAAATCCATCGTTTGAAAGATACGTGGGCATAAAGAAATTTACAAACCTATAAGATACGCGCAAAAAACATAATCCTTCTTTCAGTCGGATAAAAATAACAATAATAAGAACGATAATTTGGTATTTGTGAAAATGGTAACAAGCACGGCACTGAAAAAACTAATATTTTTCTTGAATAACTAGGATAAGTCTAGCTTAAACTAATCACACTTCTTTTAACATTTGCATTTTAAAATATTCCAATAGCCGGCATCGATTTTTGGGTAGGTATTAGAGGTCAACTAAAAACTTGTCCAATAACTTATTGTGTGGGGAGAATGCCTTTACGCAGCCTACATAATGAAGGAACACGGCAGATGTGACGGAGTTGACACCAAATGCACAAACACAAAAAAATAGAACAGCATATCCACCCAAATGACTAATATACTTATATTATATCAATTATAAAACAAACATGTATATGTCTACGCACACGCGCACCCACAGACGCAAACACACGTAACTTTAATGTTTAAATAACTTGCAGTGCCCCGCGGTTTTTCCCACGTAGCCACGTTCCCGTACCCATAAATTTTCCGGGATAAAAAATATCACCCTTGTGTGTGTTGTATTCTTCCAGACTATAATCTGTATTCTAAATTTCAACCCAATCCGTTCATAAGATACCGACGAGTTTATTGACCAACAAGCGTCCGAACATTCAAACATTGACATTTACAATATTTAAACGAATAATTAATTATCAATTTATTGTAAGTCGTTTTAATTCGTGAACCGTAACTATACTTTTCTATATAAATTTTCATGTGTGCATAGACCTCAGTTGCAACAGAAGCTTGGTGACACAGCTTATTGGTTATGTGGTCTGGTATAAAAAGATAACTCATCATCTTATCATCATAATCAGCTTACATTCGTCTACTGCTGGATATAAGCCTCTACAATTATACTCCACTCAGTCGTCTACTGCTGGACATAAGCCTCTACGATTATATTCCACTCAGCCCGATCCTCAGGTTTACGTTTCCAACCGCTACAAGCCGCCTTTCGTAAATCGTCACGCCATCATAACATTTACAATTTAAAATACCTCGTAATAAATTCTGAACGGACTAGAGCACCTCTCACGGTATCATGAGTTATTGCAACCGGAGGGTTTACTTGCCTTACTAGCTGTTGGGGTATTAGAGCTTCGTGTGTTTGGATAGCTACGTTGTGCAACACAACACATGCAACAATAATGTTGCATGTGTTGGGAAGTGAATTTTGTAATTTTCTGTTCAGACAGGCAAATCGTCTTTTGAGTACACCGTTTACCCTTTCAATGACATTACGGGTTAACACGTGGGCCTGGTTATACGACTGTTCAGCTGTTGTTTGTGCATTTAAAATTGGAGTAAATAAAATGTATTCTGAGCATATCCACTGTCTCCTACTAAAATCCTTTTCCAACCAAGTCTCCTTCTTCGAAACGGAGATTGCATCTGCTATTGGAAAATATCCTGGAGTCATGGACAGACCCTGGCCATCGTGATACAACATCGTAAATAGTCAAATCTGGCCCACACACTAATTGCACGTTAATGCTGAACCATCCTTTTCTATTCCGATATATCTCTCCATTCCGTCTATCGGGATTTTTTATCGGAATATGTGTGCAATCAATAGCTCCTATAACACCGGGAAACTTGGTTTTCGAAAAAATATTTTTGTTTTCCTCCATTTCCTGTTCAGTAGGAAATTTCACAAATTTCGCATGATTTAATGCTATTGTTTTAGAGAGGCGTGCAACTATCTTGCTGACGGCAGACTGAGAAATTTTTTGGAGATCACCACAAACAATCTGAAATAGGTGAATGAAATTAGAAATAAATAAATGTATAATTACTTACTACTTGCTACTTTTATTTTAGTCGTTTAGTAGTATCCAAATAACAGATTTTGTTTGAGATGTACCGGATTTGTGAATAAACAACTACAGCCTGGTTTTTTTGATAATTGATTAAGTTAGACAAAATCACAACAAGTCGCCAGTAATATCATAAAACGACAACACTGTGCTCACTATAATACATCAATATTATGTGGAAATATGGCATTCATAGGGATAGCCTAAACATGCTATAGGTTACTTACTTATAAGTTACTTACTTGAAAACTTCCGGTGGCATAAAATCTCAAAGCAGTTAATAATTGCAATAGAATTGGCAGAGGTCCACTATTCCTTGCATGGGGAACGGATACCAAAGGTATCAAAATATGGAGAACAGTGTCTTTAGAGAACCTAAACCGTTTCCGAAAATTGTGATTGCTGTACAGTTCTATAGGATTTTCAAGATCTCGTAAATAATTCCTTCGATAATGGTACGAGTATGAGTATGCATCATCATCATACAAGTTCTCAATAAAATCTTCAAAATTCATTATTGTGAGACCCGGATACTTTTGACACTGAAATGATAATGGAAGGTAAAAATTAAGGGCAAATTTCAATTCATTGCAATTCAATGTTGGTATTCAGCTTTATTATAATATATGCTAACGGAATTCAAGTATGTTGTTATTGAACGTACTCACCTAATAATTCTTCCGTAAATTATATTTAGCACAATTTTGCTATGAAGATCGAGTAGGTATGTGATTTTAGGGTAAATTTAACAGTAACTAAAAACAAACTATCTTCTTTTAACCAAGATGTTTAAATACAAATACATTAAAATTATCTGGACAAAAATAAAGTAATATTCTCAGGAGAAAATGTAAACAAATATTGTACGTTGACAGTTATGAATTTAAATATGACAAGTCTTCTTATTGGCTGAATTTCTTATTGAGTCTGTTTCATAGTTTTGGAGACGGTTCCAAAAACTGTGAGCCAAAATTTGTGACATTAAAAAACGTCATGACTGACGTCATTATTGACTATGTCTAATAAGTTCATCGAATCCGCCCCCCAATGACGTCATACAGAGATTATTTCCTCAAGTCATTTGAAGAAACTCTTGAACTACGTCTTTACATATAAATGCTGGCGAGTATAAGACAGTAACGCCACGTGAAAACGGATAAGACTGTGGACAAAATAAATATATGGTTAAGGAAAAACTGACAAAATATTGATGAAATTTTCAGCTCTCCGCACTTTCAATTCATTCAGCGTTTAAACATTTGTTACGAAAATACAATCGTATAATACGTATTTATTAACACATTATAGCGACGAGACTAGCTATTTTAGTTCCTAAAGTAGTCAAAACAAAATGAAATCCATACTAATATAAATAAATGCGAAAGTAACTCTGTCTGTCTGTCTGTCTGTCTGTCTGTCTGTCTGTCCGTCTTTACCGCCTAAACCAACCAACAGATTTTGATGAAATTTGATACATAGATAGAATAGATCCCGAGAAAGGACATAGGCTACTATTTGTTCCGAAAAAAGGGTTAAAAGGGTTAAAATAAGGGATGACGATGATCTCAAGAGCGTTTCAAGACGCTTCTAGCGGTATCATTTATTTATAATTAATGTACTTAAATAAATTCAAGATGGCCGCCGCTACAAAATGGCGGATAATTTATGTTTTATTAATCCCATCAATATGGGTATCAAATGAAAGGGCTCAACAAGCAGAATACAATATACTATAAAAAATTGAAATCCAAGATGGCGGCCGCTACAAAATGGCGGATAACTTAGGTTTTATCAATCCCATCAACATGGGTATCAAATAAAAGGGCTTGACAAGAAGAATACAGTGCACTATACAACCTCAATATTTTAGATGGGCGCAGCCACTAAATGACATATCAGACAGAATTCTTGATAGTCGACGAGATTTCCATGGTGTCTTATCAAATGTTATGCATGATGGACGCTCGATTAAGGCAAATTAAGAACTGCGAAAATGAGTTTTTTGGAGGAGTAAACGTATTACTTTTCGGTAATCTTTTACAACTGCCTCCTATAAAATGATCAGGAACACCTGTTTTCAATTCTAATATGAAATTATATACATGAAAGTAACTCTCTCTGTCCGTTACCGTCTAACGCCTAAGCCACTTAAAGAGTTTGTTACAATTTGGTGCACAGATAGACTAGACTTAGGAAAGGACAATGGTGACTTTTTATCACAGAAAAAGAGTTGAAAAGAGTGGAAATGAGGAGTAAAAGTGTGCATGGAAGGATCTTTGCACTCTTTGTATGCTATTTTAACCGACTTCAAAAAAGGAGGAGGTTATCAATCCAGTTGTATTTCCAATTGTGAATCAATTTAGATGGTTATTTTTTTGGTTGGTAGATTATAGTTCAGAGGTGGTCATATAAATTTTATCGAAATCAGTGCGGTGGTTTTTGAAATATGAACAACAAACTAAAATTTGCGTTCATGTAATCAGACGACATATCTACTAATATCTACTAATAGACTCTAATAAAATTTGGTGGACCGTCCCAATATGATTTTAAATTAAAGTCTGTTTTTGATAAATTTTTTGAAAACATAGTTTTTTTGTAATTTGCCGTGTAAATTGTACATTTATTAATAAATATAAAACTTTGACTTAGACCGATTTTGATTAGGAAACGTGAATTTGTATGGTAGTAGACATATGAGTAGGTGCTGCCTCAATTACTTTAATAAATATGAGGCGCGGGCGAAGTCGCGGGTAAAAGCTAGTTGTGAAATAAAACAGTATTAGTGCCTAATTTGTATTTTCATTGCGTTTGTCACCTGGAAATATAAAGGCTATTATTGAATTATTAATTGTTATTAACCTCACAAAGAAATACGGGTATATGAAGACCAAGTGTAGGTTTTGACGTGACAACGTCTTATAATTCGATAGAGCCGGCTGCACGCACGAAAAAACATGACTCATGCGGCGTTACCTCGCTCTGAGGCGTTCCATGTAAGGCTTGAAGTGCAAGCGAGACCGCGGAGAACGCGCGACAAAGAAGCACAATCGGCCTTTGCGTTCGGCAGCGTTCGTTCGTTCTTTGATTGGTTTGGGGTTAGATGATGTTGTATGTGAAATGTTCACCATAATTTATTTATTTATTTATATATTTAGTTTGTTTTGTTTGATATAAGAAATATATATTCTTTTGAAGTGGTATAAAATTAATATGTACATTTACAAACTATTAAATACTGTATTTGATCAGAATATTATTTTGATATTTTCATGCCAAAACAAAAAATAATGTGAAAAAACATCAAATGTATGCAATCTGTGCATCAAACTGTAATCTGTGCATCAAATTAAAAATGACCTTGTCATTGACGTATATCTGCTTATATTATGTTGCCATGTTAAAGTGATTTTCTGTTTATCAGGGAGAATCCCAAAATAGAGAAGAATGAACAGGAAATTCGAAAGCAAAGTTATACAAAGACCACAACAAATGTCGGTACCTGGTTGAAAATTAGGTACTTAATTCAAAAATAACCAAATAACTAGCTCTAGTCAGCCTCCTCTCTAAATCTCTTCACAAAAATAAGCTGCTGACATTAGATCTAGATCTAACATCAGACAACAGCTTTCCCCGATCAGCCAGCTGACACTTGGATGTTACATAAACATAATAGTCAGTTAACCGGCTCAGTGACATCTTTTATCATCAAATTCAAGTACCTACAGCACAACCCCCAAATAATAGTCATAATCATAATCATCATTTATTCATAACATATTATTATTAAGTCAGAGTCCAATAGACCAAAGTCGCTCAGCGAGCTATGGAGAGAGCTATGCTTGGGGTTTCTGAGGAATTGCATCCGCAATGAAGTAATTCGGCAGACAACTAAAGTCACCGACATAACTCAGTGTATTGGCAAACTGAAGTGGCAATAGGCCAGTCACATCTGTCGCAGACACAATAACCATTGGGGTAGCCGGGTTCTAGAATGGAGAGCGGCAATCGGTACACGGAGCGCCCTGTGACTAGATGGAGTGACGATATACAAAAGACGGCTGGTGGCGGTTGGAAACAAATCATAAAGATTTTACTGTGTGTTCTAAATAAATAAATAAACGTAGCACCGAGGATCGGGCTTAGTAGCGTATTATTGGCGATGCCTAGCAGTGAACGAACCCAGGCTAATGATGATAGACCTTAGCACAAAAGATTAAAGCGGCCAAGTGCAGTTCCAACTCGCCCGTGAAGGCAAAAAACCTAATATAAACTTAAACTTGGCCAAATTGGCATCACCCCATTTAGAGACTGCCTAAAAGGGCCAAGTTCAAATGCCCAATCATATTCTCTCTCAGTAGCTCATCTGAACATTTCTTGCATTTATGAGCGTGACGATGAGCTACATTCACAGCCTACACAAATTATGTGAGTGGTGAGCCAAAAGAAGTTTTCAATTCGATAGTTCAACAATTACAACAATCATGAAACGTTTCTTTCGATGATGTGATATAAAAGACAGTTTTTGGTAATTACTTACATGCCGCTAGGTTAATATAAATGTTATTGGCCATGGAGTATATGTGGATTAAAACTAATAACCTCTTTGTACGACATATCGGATTGCACTTTTACAAATGTTGACGTAATTTTGGATTAAATATGGCAGCATTTTAAGTCAAATTAGGGTTCCATTGGTTCCATCTTGAAAAAAAAAGTACCAACATGAATAGAATTCGTGCTCTATAATAATTATTAAAACAATAATTGTAATCGTAATCATAATATTTTTATTTGCGAAAATGGGTACAAAAGGATCATATAACAAGTATGAAAACGCTCCATATTCAACTTTTCGGTATGCAAATTTGAGAAGATGTATGCACGGTAATATAGACAATTTTACCGTGATGTAGGTACGACGATACATATTCAAAATTTAGAAGGTGTTCATAAACATTGTATCATTATTATCAATCAATACAACATGCACTGGAAATAATAGACTACAGGCCCGTGTACAAAATTTATGAAAGCAACATGTAAAGCTTGTAAAACAACTCGTGATGTGTGCTCGGACAATCTTGAAACTCGCTGTACATTCAAAATCTTCCTAAACACTAAAGTATATTAATATGCATAACATATTATATATTACGGTATATTTTGGTGACGTCACAAAAATATATATTATAGCTGCGTGTTTGGACACTCGAGCATTTGTATAGAAAATATACGGGAATATGTCCAGCTATGAATTATGAAAATAATATGTATGATAGCTACGTCTGTGACGGCCTTATTTGTGTGTATTTCCTGATGATTGATAATATTATACTATAGTAGTAACCGCCATTTTGCTATCTAGTTATCAACAACGAAATAAATATAAAAACCAAAACAAAATCTAATTAATGTGGCCTAACTATATAACCGACGAATATGGTTAATAAAATAATCTGCATAAAATACTAAATGGAATTCTACAAATAATTATTTATGGTCCATTTACTTAAACGCATATTTAAAAATATTTCTTTCCAGCTAAAAAGGTTAACGTTTAAATAACAAAAGTTTACAGAAGGGACAAAAGCCTAAGTCCAATATTTTAAAATATTTGTCGATCAACAACCAAAATTAAAATCACAAAAAAAAATGAGGCGCTTATAACAAAAAAAATGGGTTCGTCACCTGTTTTTACTACTGCCTAAACGACAAAAAGTATCACTTAGAAGCATGTAACTCAGAACAAACGACGCAGAAACAAACGGTGATTCTAACCATATATATAAGCCCATACCTCAAAAAATGGTGCTTGTCCCATTTCGACCGTTAGCCATCTAATAGACGACTAAAACTTTGGGTCTTATTTTATGCTCAGAGAAACTAATGTAATCATAGATTATTATTATTTAGGTTTATTATTCTAAACTTGGCGGGGGGCACGGAAGTGTCCCCCAGTTTAATTATTACTTACATAACAAAAGTAAAATATGACAAGCAACTACGGAACTCTATATTGCGACCCGTCACCCACTTGCCAAGTTATATTGAAATTTACACAAATATCAAACATAAAAATTGGTGGAATTGCTAAAAGTTCCGGCTGGTCTAGTCGGCCATTGCCGATTTTACTTCGTATTTTCCAAATCATGTGCGTAAAGGACTTAAAAAATATGAATGAAAAAATCGTGAAACCGACATGCAACTAGAATAAAATTTGTAATAATAGATAAATTGTCATCCACCAAGCCGCACTGAGCCAGCGTGTAGAGACCACGCAGTGGAAAAATTTAGTGGAGTGGTTATATTTATGCAAGGAAAACACTATAACAATCACCATCATATTATGATTTATAAAAGAAAATGAGGAAAACATATAAAATCTTCATCTATTTGAAAAGAAAGACTACTATCAATAAAAACGTTGTTTGTTCTAGATTTGTAAACTATAATGTATTCCAAAGATAGAATTTTCATGAATATATGTAGATATCACACAGCAAGAAATAAAAGAAATTTTTATCTTTTATCGTTATTTTATTGTCAATTATTTAAGATTTCTTATTTTTTTTACATCTATAACATGAAAATGTGTTACAGTAACCGAAGGCGCAATCCCAGTGTAGTTCATGATTTCTCCTCCATATAATCCAAAGTATCTTTATCTAGATTGGTATCTGTGAGCAATGAGCTTATTTGAGAGTTTTAAGTAGTTCACCAGGCTCAACATGTCGCCAAAGCATCTCAGGAGAGCTATTGGCGTTCCATTTCGTGATCCGACGCTGCTAGTTTTTAAAGAAAGGGATACTCGTAGCTTATAAACTCGTTCATCATGATGTTATCTTCTATATAGATACTGGTTGTGACTATCTTCACAAGTAAACTGTTATTAACACATTCTTTTCAAAATTTAGGCCGTGGAGAGTTTCAGCTTCAATTTCTCTTCACGGTTACCGTTAGTTTTTCCACTGAAATTTAAATTTATCACATAATTACCTAGACCTAAAATCTTTAAATATCATTAAGATGTGAATTTTAAAATCAGTTGTGTTTTACATTATCGTTATAATCTCTTCACCATCCAGTAAATATCAAATTTAAAATAAATATTTTTGTGTTTGTTATGACACACAGAAGACATGTTTGACGTACCTACCAGAATAATCATAGACAATTATAAAAGTAAAGTTTGAAAATGACATTAAAAACGTGCTCATAGTGGACGGACCCAGAATTTTGTTCAAGGGGGCAGCCAAAGATGACTAATACTTAATACGAATGTAAAGGTTTACTCAAAATTACTATACTTAACTGAAATTAAACTGAATAGCCTTTTTTGGTCTGATTTTGACGCGGTTTTCTGTAACAGTTTTGTATGATTTTAGAATTTAATTATGAAACTTTGTAGATACTTATAGGTATGTATTTTTCTTGCACCGTTGCTGTCGCATAAGCACTTTCACTCTCACCCTCGCAAGAGAGTGAAACAGTGACACATACAACAAACATCCAGGTCTGTCGACTAATAAAGGTTAATGATGGTAATGATGCTCTTTTATGGCATACTAGATGTCCGTACCGGCTTCGCCCGTGATGCATTATAATATAGCACTCATCGGGATCCCGTACTTATCCAACGGTGAAAGAATGACTGAAATCGGTTGAGTAATTCCTGATAATACCGATTTCAAACAAAAACCTCTTCAGCTACCTGCTACGCCACCTGTCGGAAATTGGTCGTACTAACTCAGATTTAGAAACAAATTTGATTAGCAAAGGTTTATATTCAATGACGCAATCTTAGACACATGCTGTAATGTCAAAGCACGCTACGAACACTTTCAAAAAGGAATATTTTTTCCCGTTTTTGTGACATTCTTGATTCATGCTCCGCTTCTATTCATAGTAGCGTTATGTTCTATAGCCTATAGCCTTCCTCGATAAATGGACTATCTAATAGAAAAATTATCTTTTAATTCGGACCAGTACTTCCCGATATCCTAGCGTTCAAACAAATAAACTCTTCAGCTTTATAATATTAGTACAACAAGCAGGTATTACAATTGTATTGTAATACAGGTTTGTTAGTAATAGGTATAGCTCGTTCCTTAATAAGATGGAGTGACAATATACGAAAGGCAGCCTGTAGCGATTGGAAAACCTGAGGTCGGGCTAAATGGCGTAACATGGGAGAGGCTTATATCCAGCAGAGGACTAATACATGCTAATGATGATGATAGATAAAATAAAAGAGTAAAAATTAATCTAAGATAAAAAGATCATTCATAGACCAAGGTAAAATGACATTCAAAGGCGTTACCCTGCGGTAACTTCATGGCAAAATCAAGTATCCTAATAAATGACTTCTCAAATTACGGCTGAGTCTGCTCCAATTCTGCTGTTCAAGTTTACATGGTTAGTTAAACATTATTTGTCAATGTCTAGAATAATTAAAGTACCAATAACACTAAAATATAAGTAGTTTTTTAATTGTTTTGTGGTGCAACAAACTGATCCATGTGTATATTTCGTCACCATTGGCAAACAAAACAACATGGCGAACGTGGTTCAGAGGGATATGGTCGGTTAATGTAATAGATATGGAACACTCAAGCCACAACATTTTTTTCGATATTGGATTCAGAACAAACACTCAACATAGGACACACAAACACGAAATTAGTAAGTCAATGTCGTTTAAAAAAATAGCTACTTGGATATGATCATAAACCAAACGAACCAGAGGCAGACCAAAACAAAGGTGCACCTTTGTGAATGAATGAAATAATAAAGCTAGGTGGCGCAAGCTGGATAGAGAAGCTCGAAGAAAATGCAAGAGGCCTTTTTCAAGCATTTGATGTCAAAAGAGGGGAGGGGTAATGGCCCTCTCTGCTAATCTACCTTGCTATGTCCCTATGTCACTGAGGAAAATTTAAGTACAATTCTCGATGACGTCATCGTTCGCGGACGAAAAATAAAAAATGATACAATGACGTACTTCCGTCGTAAAGATGCTCACAATAAGCATGCTCACTGATTGAAGTCATACGGGTGTTAGTATGGAGCGCAGCGCAGTGAGTTGAATTCTTCATGACCAAACATCACTGTGTTTCGGTTTGAATGGCAATGTTTCCAGAGAAAAAAGAGCATAGAGATAAAGGGTCTTATATTTTTGGACAACGAGTTTAGTACAATGTCAGGTAATGATATTAACTGACTTATTATTTTATTCTAAATCAATACATGTTACAAGAAATCATTGTGTAAATTAATTATGTAAAATATTAAAGAAAATATATTGATTTTGTTTACAAACTTTAGAATTTAAATACAGGATGTGAAATAGTCTCAGTAACATTAATCAAGAATATTCTCAAACAGGTATTTAAATCATAGGGAACGACCTACCCATAAGTAGGTACCTACGTAGCACCGATAGTTACAATGTAGGTGTGTTCAAGTGGGGAGTGAATTGGTTTCTTCTAGGTAAGCACGTTCCATCGTAGACCACATACATAATATATACGTCAGGTGCAATGGTGGTCTAGTGTTAAAAAAGAAATGTCATCATCATCATCATCATCATCAGCCTGTACTTGTCCACTGCTGGACATAGGCCTCTCCCAAGATATGCCACTCAGCCCGATCCTCGGTCTTCCGTCTTCAACCGCCACCAGCTGCCTTTCGAGTATCGTCACTCCATCTAGTCTCAGGGCGTCCTACACTACGTTTACCGATTCGCGGTCTCCACTCCAGAACCCGTTTACCCCAACGGTTATCAGGTCTGCGACAGATGTGTCCGGCCCACTGCCACTTCAGCTTACTAATACGGTGAGCTATGTCGGTCACTTTAGTTCTCTGACGAATTACTTCATTGCGAATGCAATCCCTCAGAGAAACTCCAAGCATAGCTCTTTCCATAGCTCAAAAAAGAAATGTCAAAGGTATACAATACATGTTAAGTGGTAATAACGGTCATATGCTACTATGTATCACAAGAATAAAATTAATAATTTTGATTTACCCCCGACTCTACCTCGGATTTGTAATTTATACAATATTCTACTACTAGTCAAGCTCTTTCATTTGATACCCATATTGAGGGAGTGGTGAAAAAAGAAATGTATTTCGCCATTTTGTGGTGGCGGCCATCTTGGATTTGAAATTTGTTATAGTGTATAGTATTCTACTAGACAAGCCCTTTCATTTTATACCCATATTGAGGAAGTAGTGAAAAAGCATCATGTTATTCGCTATTTAGTGGTGGCGGTCATCTTGGATTTGATTTTGTCATAGTGTATGGTATTCTACTAGTCAAGCCTTTTCATTTGGTACCCTAGTACCCTAGTAGGTTGTGAAGAAGTATTTTGTCCGCCATATTTTGGAGGCGGAAATATTGAATCGATATTAACGAAACATAGCTAAGAACCACCACACGGAAATAAACTTTGAAGTTGAAAACCGCATCGAAATCAGCTCATCCGGAACTTTACGGTGCCACATACAGACAGACAGACGTCGATGTCCAACTTATAACTCCCCATATTTTGGTCGGGGGTTCAAAATACAAAGCAAACAATTAACAATACTCCTAATACGTATTAACGTCCTCTCGATGACGTCAGGTTTCAAATGACAAAATCGTCGTTGAAGTTCTAACACCACTTAAGTAACTTTTGGCTACGTATTTTGACTTTTGATGCCATTCGCTAGAGAATCGGAAGACGCATCGTTTAAGCCAATCAGGAACACGTAACGACTAATAAAAACTCCTGAAATTAAGAAAAAATGCAACTACACGGGATCCACCAAATCGGCGTTATATTTGGAAACAGCACGTAAATCATTTAATTCCATACTGAGAAACGGACTACCCGGTTGCTCCTAACAATTTATGGAAAAAGGTAAGAAAATATTATTACGTTATTAAAAGATTGTATTTTCGATTTTTAGATATTCCTATTTTTTCTCTCCTGAAAAGTTGCTATTTTTGACATACGTGGTGTTAGAACTTCAACGACAAAATGTCAAATCAAATGTCATCAAAATCTTTTCATTTTGCGCGAAGTGACAGACGATGAATCATGTTCCTTATACACGAGCATTGATTTCAATTTTCTTTATTGCACTCACGGATATAGTGGTTGCACTACTGTCGTAATCGTCACTATATGAATACGAAGACGTCATTTGGGTGTATTTATTTTGAGAATGAATAATTTTCTTACAAATAATATATTTTTGTAGCGGTAAGACTCTTTGCAGAGTTTGCTTGGAGAAATATCACACTTTTGCCAATTATTCTATTGCGATGCCATCCTCACTGTATTCTAGTTTGAAGGATTTTTTCTGTCTGTTCTGTAATATTTTTAAAAAAATTTCATTGCCCATAAATGTTGTGTTAAAAATATATGAATACACGTACCTAATATAGTAATCAATAATAATACTTAGTAACTTTAATTTAGATTCATTGTATGGATATATTTTCATTAATATTGATTTAACTTAACTTTAATTAGTATCTTTCCTGATGACATTTAATTACTCATGTGGTGTACATAGTTAGGTGCATTTTTAGGTCAAAACTGTAAATTGTTATATATTATTTGAGTTTATTGTCAACTGTGTACTGTTTTGTATACCTAAATAAATAAATCAAAATAAATTTGCAAAGTTCTTGACCGCGCATGATGGCCATAAATATATGGCTGGATGGCTAAAACAGTAATCTTCCCACACAAACTAAAAAAACTGCAGACGAGTAGGTATAGCTCTAATTTCGACTTTGAAAGATATTGTTTGGGCTTTGAGAGAGCTTTTGTTCGTAAAGTCTATTATTATAATGTATCTGTAAGCATGGATGTATGTCTATAAGTATGTACCGGTGAAATGTGTTGCTCGTAATATGCGGCAATAAGTGATTGAGTACTGAGATATAAGATGATTAATCTTTTGCCTTATGATTTCTCTGAAATCTTCATTTAGGAACAAAGCTACAGACATAATAGACACAGATGGCCAAGCAATGTCAAACTTAGAACATCCTTCACGAGGCGGTTAAGATAAGTCATAGTAAGAAACAACTAATTTTAAATGAATAGTAGTGCTACTCAAAATCTAAATATAAATGTTTTATTGCGTAGAACTGTGTACACTATATGTTAAATTATTTAAAAATTCAACAGATACATATACTAATATTTTAAATTGAAGAGTTTGTATTTTTAACACGCTGTATCACTTATAACTTATAACTAACTATGTGTGTAAGAAAATCTTGGAATCTTAATTTGACCCACTTCCCGGTCTTCGATTAGGATGAAATTTTGCACACTCTCTGAGTTCTGATGACAATAGATGACTAGCTAAGAAACGTCATTATGAATTCAATATGGCGGCCTCCCAAGATGGCAGGCTGTCTGTTTGAAATCCACTTCCATTATATGGGTATCAAATGAAAGGGTTTGCTGTCAGAAATACAAAAAAATAGTCACGTGACTTAAATCTAACATGGCGGACAACCAAGATGGTGCACTGGATGTTTAGAAATGCCCCATGGATTGGCTATAAAAATTTTGTAATTTTTAGTGCGTGCTAAAAGCGAGTTTTTTAAACTATTAAAATATTATTGTTACTCAATTGCCTACGTCAGAGCGGCTGAACAGATCGGGTTGAAATTTGAAATACAGTTAGAATATAGTATGATTTCAACCATCTAAACGTCCCGCTCCGCTGCTATTACCCACGTATGCACACCCTTGTATGTGTACATACAAATATTGTACACGCACATACGAATACACTGTTTTGTTAATCTTTGTCTAAGTATTTAGTTTCTTAGGGTTCCGTAAAACGTAAAAACAGAACTATTATGGATTCGTCCTTCATGTCTATCTGTTCGTCTGTATGTCACAGCGACTTTATTCCGAAACTATAAGAACTATTCTATTAAAACCTGTTAGGTAGGTGTATTCTGTGAACCGAATTAAGATTTTTACAAAAAATATAAATAAAATAAAACAAAACAATAAACTCTGGGGGAAACAGAGTTAAAACTGACACAAATTTTTTTTTCGTCTATCCTATACGTGTCTATGGTCTTCAAAAAAATTATGTTCAGGTTTCTAATTTCGTTTTTTTCTATACTGAATACTGAGTAAGAATACACTTCCGAAGTGGTAAAATGTGTGGTCCCCCGGCGGCCGCGTTGTTAGAGACACTATTTTTCTAAAACGAAAAAATATTCGAAACATATTTTATTAAATATAGTAAAATTGAATGAATATTTCTGAATTTGATTGTTGGGCACAAATAAAACATTACTTTTGAGACTACTTCATTGTACGAGTATAATATAATGTTTTTTAAATGAATTCCAGCGTAATGATATAAGTATAGCCACTTTTAATAATAAGGTACATAATATAAATAAATTTATTGAACATTGAGGTGAACTACACGACACCGTCAAAGTTTTTAATAGAGAATGGCGTTCCTGTATCTAGCAAATGAGTTTAAATGCTATTTTTTGTAGAAAAAACTGCCTTCCTCTCAGTAGTTTGTAGTAGTAGGATTCCTTCTTAGAGTCAGCCTGGGAAAGTACCAAACCTTTAGCAGACATTCACAAACATCACCTTTTCCGGTTTAAAGGACCTTATTGAAAGAAAAATTACAGGATATTGAGTTAAATAATCTTATATCTCTTAGTGCAGTGCTAGGTAAGGATTTCGATTCACTGTACAGTACAGTCAACCATGACAATAATGGGCTAGCGTATTGCTTAGTATCAGGCATATGTTCTACTGAACAACAAAACCAGTACACCGGTACATGTAATGTAATATATCGTGAAATTTGTATTTCAATTCAATTTCAAACTCAATTCTTTGTATGGACGGCACTAGGAACGTTTTATGCAACACTCGCGTCACACTGTTGTCGCTAAATTACATGTAATCATACGCTTTACACACGTCTGGACCCGGCTTTAAGTGGGCTGATCATTCTCAGAAATATTGTTAATCCGCTTGAATTGAAATATTTATGTTGTTTCAGTAACTCTAACATCAATTAGTGTAACGCAGTCTCGGGCCGATAAACAAACGAGATGCAAGTGACACATCAAGAAGAGACGATCAAGACCACGAAAAACCAACATTTGAAAAAACTAAATGTTTCTAAACTTACTAGAAACATAAATAATGTCTTAACTTACGCAAAAAGGAAAAGTGTGAAGGCTAGTTCTGAAATAAGAAATCATTTAAACCAATCGAGGCAATCTAGGAAATCTTACTTACCTGTGAATGTAAACCAGCCGAAAACTCAAAGAGTATTTCTTAAAAATAGCATTTGGGTTAAAGTGGCAAATGAGCTCTTCGGTTTGTTATTTAGCTAAAGTTCACGTAATCAATCTTCACCATTGAAATGTAGCGTCACTTAGATAAGCCAGACGATGTCTGGGGTAATTAACTGCGGCCATCTAAATACAATTATTTTTAATCAACAGAATAAGAAGTCAAGTAAAGCAGATGGGAAATTGTAAAAGTCAAAGTTTGACAAAGTTAAAACCAGGTGTTTACATTTCCAGAGTGTATGACGTCAATCGAAACGAAGACTTAAGTAAAGTTTTGGAAAATTGAGATTAGACGAAATCCAGTACAAATGCTTGGCAAAATCAAGATGTCAAAATTATGGGGCTGACATAGTCGAATATGACTCACTGTCCCCAATTAAAATCAGATTAAAAAATGTTAATATCACATCGCATTTTTTGAATAAGGTTCTAAAATTGAGGCTGATAAAGAATTGTAATAATATATGTATTTATTAAATTATTTTTATTCTAGCTAGTCATTTACTAAAGATTTTTTATTCGTTTGTCCCTATTGGAAAAATCCTATCTTACCCCATCCTACAATAGTCAGGTAATTTGCAGCCAAATCAAAACATTAACACATTGCTGTATTCCAATTTGGTGGAGAACATATCCAGAAAACGCGTTGCAAAAACCATTGAGACTCTCCATCACTCTAGCAAGTAACCGATCAGCCAGCTCAACTTGATCAAATAATTTATATAAAAAGAACCCATTTTAAATGGCAGTGAACGCAGTCCTGGGCAGCAATTTGGAGTCTTCGTATCCTAAATACTGTATGTCTGTCTTTGTGTTGTTTTGGATATGCCTGTCATCATCATCATCATCATCAGCCACAAGACGTCCACTGCTGAACATAGGCCTCCCCCCTAGATTTCCATAACGAACGGTCCTGCGCAACCTGCAACCAGCGGTTTCCAGCGACCTTTGTGAGGTCATCTGTCCATCTAGTGGGAGGCCGTCCAACACTGCGTCTCCCGGTTCGTGGTCGCCACTCAAGAACCTTTTTTCCCCATCGGTTGTCAGTTCTGCGAGCGATGTGGCCTGCCCATTGCCACTTCAGCTTGCTTACTCTTTGAGCTATGTCGGCCACTTTCGTTCTTTTGCGAATATCCTCATTACGGATTCTGTCGCGCAAAGAGACTCCGAGCATAGCTCTCTCCATAGCTCGCTGTGTGACTTTGAGCTTCGTTATGAGACCAATAGTGAAGGACCACGTCTCAATTCCATAAGTCATCACTGGCAACACGCACTGGTTAAAGACTTTCGTCTTTAGGCATTGGGGTATTTTGGACTCAAAGATGTCTATATGCCTATACTGTAAGTATATCTTGCGATCAGATGTCTATTCTGTTATGTTTGTTCTTCACTTTGTCGTGTCACAAAATAAAGATGTGTTAAGTAGATTTATTAATTAAACAGCCATGCCCAGCCCAAACGAATAATAACTAACTCCACTTTTTATTCCCTGACAATATATTCAGGGGTTTTAGACGGGATTATCGCAAAGTTTCTTGGAGCTGATCCTATTTGACTTCGATATAGAGAATAAATGAAGTATAAGTAAGCAGTCGGTGAAGTAGCAGCGGGCTGATATATATTCAAACAATATTGTCAAACAGGAATAAAACAGAAATTGAAGTCGAGACAAATTTGACGAAAGATGAAATCGAGTTGTTTATCGCCCATGCAATTCCTCCAGACCCGATCTCGCAAGAATTCGTAACAATATGTGTGCTTTGGATAATATTGTCTCGTCTCTTATCTTTAGCAAGTTATATGCAATATTTTAAGACCTATTTTAGCTGCGCTCTGATATTGTCATCTAAATGGCATTAATCTAGAAACTACCCAATCTTTTCCTATCTCTCAAGTTGGATCAAATCACACATTAATGGATTTTTTTGTGAAAACTTTCGTGGGCTGTGAAATTAAATGAACCGTCACGCTCGGGTATGATAATAATTTCCTGATGAACTCGGGATTATAGAGCGAGAAACAAAATACAGTAAACAAGAGCGTCAGAGCGAGAAAGATAATTTGTCCCTGTGAACCTGTGTTTATTTGAATATTGGTCGACTTGGTGAAGAATTCGCTGGGAACAAACATTATGTTAACGGATTTAAATAAGGTCAAATTACTTGTATTCCAAAAGCTGGTAGCAAATTTGGGTAGGTATTTGGAAGTAAAAATAAGATTACAAAAATCGGGGTAGACGAGATCTGGAGTGGAGACCACGAATCGGCAAACGTAGTGTAGGACGCCCTGAGACTAGGTGGAGTGACGATATACGTAAGGCAGCTGGTAGCGGTTGGAAACGTAAAGCCGAGGATCGGGCTGAGTGGCGTATTATTGGAGAGGCCTATGTCCAGCAGTGGACGAATGTGGGCTGATTATGATGATGATGAGATCTCCGTCTAATGATAGGCCTCATCACTGGCCACTGTGAGTCAAACTACCATCTTCACAAAATAGGACTCCCCCATGCAGGGGCTGTTTGCGGGAGAATGAAACTGTGGAACACGTGCTCCCACGTTGTGAGGCCACAGTAAGCATAAGATTAAGATCAGGACTCCTTGAAGAAATTCCAAATCAAGTATGCAGAAACACAACACCTGACGAAATGCGAGTGGAACTACTATGCCGGCGACCCAAAGCCGTGGTCAGCTATTTTAAGGAGCTTGGCTGGTTTGGGTAGGTGGGTAGGGGGGAAGTGCACAATACACCCCTAGCGGGACGTCAGTGCAGGCCTATCACCCCCACCCTGAATTAGAAGATTACCAAAAAAAAAAAACATTTTGCTGATCAACCTACCCTACCGCCTAACTAAAACTGAGGAAGATCCTTTGATCTTCCTCTCTTTTCTTTTCACTTGAAATGATAGAGACAGCAACAGCAAAGCCATAGCCGATTTAGTTAGGCGGTACGGGCAGGTGATCTAACAAATTCTGTACAAGGGCGAGTGAGTAGCGCTGTAGTGTGAACGAGAGAGCGTTTATCGTCAGATGTCTTTGCCTGCCGCGTTCCTATTAGCTCTACCGAGGTCACGTGACTTGACAGTCATGAGTTCTCGTCGCAATTTAAGAATAAAAATTAATGTTTTACAAATTTGTGCTAAAAAATGGTTTGATTAGAAATAAATGTTGTAAAAGTGAAACTAATTCAATTTATATTGATGTGTGTGGATGTAATTTATCTCAATTTTTAACCCCCGACAAAAAAAAGGGGTGTTATAAGTTTGACGTCGATGTCTGTCTGTCTGTCTGTCTGTCGGTCTGTCTGTCTGTCTGTCTGTCTGTCTGTCTGTCTGTCTGTCTGTGTGTGTGTCTGTCTGTGGCACCGTAGAGCTCAAACGGATGGGCCGATTTCGATGCGGTTTTTTTTATTTGAAAGTTAATATCCGTGCGGGTGTTCTTAGCTATGTTTGGTTAATATCGATTCAAAATGGCCGCCTCCACAAAATGGCGGACAAAATATTTCTTCACAACCTACCTCAATATGGGTATCAAATGAAAGGGCTTGACTAGTAGAGTACTAAACACTATAACAAATTTCAAATCCGAGATGGCCGCCACCACAAAATGGCGAATTATATAATATTTTTCACTACTACCTCAATATGGGTATCAAATGAAAGGGCTTGATTAGTAGAATACTTTGCACTATGACAAATTTCAAATCCAAGATGGCCGCTACCACAAAATGGCGAATTACATTTCCTTTTTCACAATTCCCTTAATATAGGTATCAAATGAAAGGGCTTGACTAGTAGAATGTTCTACAGATAACAAATCTAAGGTAGTCGGGGGTTAATCAAAATTTTTAATTTTGTTCTTGTAAAATTTGCAAATTGGCACACATACATTTTTTATATTTGTTTGCAAAACATACGCATCTTTAAACCATCTGTTAGACCCCCGTTTATTTATAAAACTTATCGTTTTCGAAAAAATACAAAAAAACCTAATAAATGACTGTGGACCTCAAATAACTTATTAATTATTATGAAAGCACATAATGAGATCGATGCAAACTTTTTACACTTTGTATCTTAAGGTGAACTCAAACCCTTCCTTTTTGAACCAAAATTTGACTCTGTGGAAATTTTGGTTTTCACATGCCTAAATCAACCGGATTTGGACAACGTCAATGGACAAGTACAGAAAACAGTGATGTTAAAAATAATTATTGTCTCGTGATCGTCATACCTGGATCCCAAATGTGGATATCAATCTTGCGGCGTTCCCGTGCTGTATTGGCAGAGAGAAGTTTTGGGCCAAGAATTGACAGGAACAGAGATCACACCCACTTTTCCTCAGGAGTGGACCAAGCAGTGGCAAAAGCTTTCGCAAATGGAATGAACACAAAAGCAGACTCCAAAACGAAATGCAGATACTAAATCGGAAAATGTAGGTGCTTGCTTCTCACCGCCGCTTCCGCAGCCATATCTGCGATATGCTGGGTTGCGGGGAAGTAACAAGAGGCGAAAATACCGTACCTACGTGGGGTCCCAATTGAAGGAGCGACCTGGGCGCCAAGTGATTAAAGATTCGTTTGACTGCTTTCCATTCAAGCGCGAAAGAACAGGGGATCTATCGCCTAAGGAAAACGGTCTAAGATTGGACGTTCCTGTCTCTTTACTTTTCGTTTTCGGCTGAAATTGTAGGCAATAGCAATTACAAAGCCAAAGCTAATTTAGTTCAGTTAAAAGGTTAGAGGGCAAAAGGAACGTTGGCCGAAATAAACGTCCTACAGATAATCTCGTTTAAAGTGCGATTTCACGGTCTTCGGTTTTCACAGAGAGAGCAACTGAAGCTGTGCAGTCCAGTTGCGCCTATCATTGCACCACAATTTGAAAAAACAAATAGTAACAAAATAAATGCCAAATTAGTTGTGTAGTAATTATGCGCATGAGTACACACATACTGAAAACTGGTGTGGTTTTACATCACTAATTTCGTTAAAATTAATTTAAAATTTGTTTTTAAAAATACAATTAATTATTTTTAACAAATTTTAATTTATGTTACCCAATTTAAAACACCGTCTGTTTGTAAATATTAATTTTGTAGCCTTTGATGTGCAATATAGTCAATCGGCGTTGTACTCATTCAGTTATCCCTGTAGTACGATGGGAAGCCATACAAATATGATTGTGACGCTATGTACGTATAATTAATTATAATATACTTAAACCTTAGATAAAGAATAAGTAATTGGAATCGGGTTTTCCGCACTGTTCCTTTGTACCAATCGCAAGCAGACGAGGAGTATTTTAGCTATGGCGACATAGTGATGTGCTGGGACAAAAGTATGACACTGCCACAAGAGCGACAAGACAAGAGCGATCAGACCCGTGCTTTCGGTGTAAAGCGTTTGTTCTAACTCTAAACGTAGTATATGTAAAAACTTTGAGTGTTTAAGTCACAGATTACACACCTCGTTACAGTCCATAAGATACACCATACACGCCAAAGAAATTGGAATCATTCAGAATTTGATATAATTGGTAATCAACGTCGAATAAAGAGGATCACGTACATAATACGTAATAAATACTCTGTAAAATATTGTATGTACTATGCACCTATAACAGCTCAGCCCACTTTACCACCACTTTGTGTCGATCATTCCAACAACAGTAAATTCATTTTGTTTTTTAACCGACTTCCAAAAAAAGTAGGAGATTGTCAATTCGACACCTATGTTTTTTTTTAAGTATGTTACCTGATTTCTCCTGACCTCTGCACCGATTTTAAAATTTCTTTTTGTGTTCAGATGGGTGTATGCTTCCCGAATGGTCCCATATAAATATTATCAAAATCGTTTGGGTGGTTTTTGAAATATGATCCATAAACTAAAATTTGCGTACAATTTTCTGGATAACGTAGTTGAAGATTTCACAAAAGTTATGAAACTCGATCCTGTCAATACGAAATTGTGTAAATGGATTAATAAAAACTTGTTTTTAACCCCCGACCAAAAAAAGGTCTGTTATAAGTTTGATGTCGATGTCTGTCTGTCTGTCTGTGGCACCGTAGAGCTCAAACGGATGAGCCGATTTCGATGCGGTTTTTTTTATTTCAAGGTGCCCGTGCGGATTTTTTTAGCCATGTTTGGTTAATGTCGATTCAAGATGGCCGGGTCCATAAAATGGCGGGTAAAATATTTCTTCACAACCTACCTCAATATGGGTATCAAATGAAAGGACTTGACTAGTAGAATGTTGCACAGATAACAAATCCGAGATAGTCAGGGTTTAATCAAAAATTTTAATTCTGTTCTTGTACACTAAAAAGGGTAAAATAAACTATTTTCGTACAAAAATTAAACCGAGTTCAAAACCACAAATAGGCACTCAAAATCGAAAAATAACCTGAATTCATTATTATAAGCGCTACTCACTCATCTATTTTAAGTCCTCACATAGATAAATAATCAAAGATAAAATTATTTTTCAGTTAGTAATAGGTCTAATTACTAGTTACCTACGAGTATAATAATTTGTTTATAATAATTTATTGTTAAGGTGTACAGTAATTTTTATTCTGGTTTTTTGAGCGGTTTATTTTAGACTGTAAGAGAAGAAGACATTGGAACTCAGTTACATAAACGTCACGTCGAAACGTCGAGGTATTTAAACAATGAATTATTCGTCATTAAGCCCCGTAGGTACTATATAAACATTATGTGTTCAAATCACGAAAGTTAAAAAAAATAATTAAAAATATTTTTGCCTGTGAGTGCTCACTTTTTGCAATAAGGCCGCCGGTTGCAACTAGCTTTCGTTGTTCGTCTTTTACTGCATTATATTTGTTTTAGTGTGTACAATAAAGAGTACACTCCGCGAGGTATAAGCTGAGCTTTGCATTAGTGTGAGTGATCACCAATCAGGCAGGAGCTTGAAATTTTGTCCGCGAGGTATAGGCTGAGCTTTGCATTAGTGTGAGTGATCACCAATCAGGCAGGAGCGCGGCGAGACAGAATGGCGCCGCGCCTAAGGCCGGTTGTCACACCTACACTATCCATGTACACTCACACAAATGCAAAGCTCAGCTTATGCCTCGCGGAGTGTATCTATCTAGCGATATATCTATGTCACTTCAAAAAGACTACCGTGGATACTATTATCTTTTCCAGTGGCGCTGTTCCTCCTTGCATTAGTAAAGGAATCGTGGTCATCAGCTTCGCGTGCTGATGGAAATTGTCTCCAAGACTACAGAACACGTGTCACGAGAGACGTTGACGAGAGGCTGCCGTCCCGACGTTACATCAAACTCACGTTCCGAGTCCCGATGTCCGCTCTCAATGAGTTGCAGCAAATGCTGGGCCAAGGCGGAGATGGAGGCCCTACTTTTCCTATGTCGGACTCAAGCTCGCAAAACATGCAGCACTATGAAACAATGTATTCGTAAGCTTTGAAATATAACTCGTTAAACTAATTAAACTGATGTTATTTTTAATTGTGCGATTTAGTAGCTTATATCTTTGTTTAAACTTTGTCCATTTAGTTAGTATCTATTGCTTTGAAATAAAATATTACACAACAAAAAAACTGAGTATTGAATTTAATAACAAAATGTAGGAAAAGCAATGTACTAACAGCATCCTGTGGTTTTACCAGCGCAGTTCCATTTATTGTCCCATCAAAGTAGCTTATGTATCTAGAGTATAATCGAACTACGTTCCAAATTTCAGTCCAATCCGTTTAGACGTTCCGAAATGTTTTTTTTAATTGTAATAGGTTCGCACTTGACCACCATCTCGCCTGATGTTAAGCGATGATGAGATCTACGATGGAGCGTGCTTACCTAAAACAAACCGATTCACTCTTGATTTCAAGACACCAAGATTGTAACCATCAGGGAAAACCCATTCAGGCAACGCATTCCACACACAACCTAGACATCACAAACGTGGAGTCAAATCACTTCGTTCGCGTTTTTGGAACATCAACCATGAAACGATATCGCCCTTTTGTGGAACGAGAAATTCGATAGAAGAAAGGGCAAGGTGGTATTAGATCATGCAGATCAGTTGCACACTCTCCGAAGTGTATCCGATAAAAAACCGATAAGCTAGCGATTTTGCGGCGATGATCAAGACTTTGAAGTCTTTTACGCACAAGAGTGTAATTGCCTATGAGTCTTTTGGCACGTCTCTTAATCGATTCCAGAGTCCCCAGCTGATATTTAGCCGATCCATCCCAAAGGTGCGAACAGAACTCCATACAGGAGCGAATCTGTGCTTTGTATAACGTGAGCAACTGTTCAGAATTGAAGTATCTTCGCACCTTTGAGAGGACACCTATGATTGATATGACAGATTGAGCTAGATTCAATCTTTCTCCTTTTATCACCGGAAAATGACTGGAACGGGAACTGCGCGGGTAACAGCGAGGGGCATTGCTAGTGATTCTATTCTATAGATTCTATTCTATAGATTCTATTCTATAGATTCTATTCTATAGATTCTATTCTAGAGATTCTATTCTATAGATTCTATTCTATAGATTCTATTCTATAGATTCTATTCTATAGATTCTATTCTATAGATTCTATTGCTAGTGATTCTACACGTAGGCTACCGACTATGGTATTTTTAAGCCTCAGTGATTTGTTATTATTTTTTTTAGAACCTGACTAACTGTAGCTGGTTTGGGTGAGCCTCACTACCTATCGGACTACTGAGTTAGCGCCGGATGCGCAGGACTCAATATAACCTAACCTGACATTCCTACTATACTTACGAATCTGACCTGTAATGCTGAGGCCACACTAACGGGAAATTCCATTAATTATCGCGTTAACGGACGTTAACCGTAGGTGTAAAATACACCTTCGGCACGGCCATTAGGTGTATTCTACACCGACGGTTAACGTCCGTTAACGCGATAATTAATAGAATTTCCCGTTAGTGCGGCCCCAGCATTACAGGTCAGATTCGTAGCGCTAACTCAGTAGTCCGATAGGTAGTAGAGGCTCACCGCAGGCAATTGCAGGCAAGCTGGTTTCATAATTAAAATATCTAGCCTATGATATCAACTTTGATTGGTTAATACATCGGTGTAGTTACCTATATTGACTTACCTGTTTACATCACCTTGCAGGGTATATGCACAGTAATGAGTAGGCAAGCCTGCGTAGACATAAATGCGTAATGCGTAATAATGTTCTGTGTGTTAAAAAACTGTCAGTTGAGATAAAACTAATTTGGTTTTTAAAATGAGTTTTATGTATGATGATGAGGAAAAAATGATTAAAATTAATTAAATTAAAATAGCCATGAACACTTTTAAATTTTTTTATAGATAAAGATTGTTTAAATATTAAATATTGGTGGACAATTCACACACAACACCATCTGACCCCAAACTAAGCAAAGCTTGTGTGATGGCAGCCAGATAGCTGATATAATACTTATATAGTTTTTAAATACATACTTATTATACATAGAAACACCCAGACACAGTGCAAACATTTGAATTCATCACACAAATATTTGCACTGGGTGGGGGATCGAACCCACGACCCTCGGCTTCGCAGGCAGAGCTACTACCAACTAAGCCACTAGGGCAGTCAAAGTTGAGGCGAGCAGTACATGTACCTGATGGTAAGAAACATGCCTGCCACAGAACAGCACAGTGACACGCAGCTATTGGACCATGAAGAGTCCAAATCATTACCTAGCACTGCACTGCGCTCGTCGCCCAGAGATCTAAGATGTCATATCTCTAAGCTCTGTAATTTTCTGGAAACATTGCCCTTCAAACCGGAACACAGTAATGTTTTTACATTACTGTTTGGCGCTAGAATAACTGGCAAAGGTGTGGTACTTCCCCAGGCGGACTCTGCTAGGAGTCCTACCACTACACAAAAATTATCTATTAATTAATGTATTAACGTTTCTGTCTGTCTGTCTGTCTATTAAAAAGAAAAAAAAAGAAAATGCATTTATATTATTTTTCAACAGTTTATTCCCTGTAAGTTAAGCAACGATGAATACATTCATTGGATGTTCGTCGCAGTCAGGGTGTGGTTCCGTCTGCGTACAACCAGCTAGGGCTTGCTGGTAGTCAGAGAGTTGATGGTTATTCTTGCCAAGAGGCAATTGATAATCATACTGGGTATAATCAAACTCATCAACAGTGGATCCTATTAGAGAATCTCCAGATACAGTCTGCTTTCTTTCTTTGGGCCCTCCGCCTCTTATGTCAGAAAGTTGCTGTGGAAACGGTCCTCCCTGCTCTAACTCTTCTTTGTATTTCTGCATCATCTTCACTACAGAAGCCGGTATTTTAAATTTTATTCTGGTCGCCCTGCGGTAAGCTGGCTCTTCTCCGTGGACGTCTCTCGTTACTCGATTTTTATTTTCATCGAAACACTTTCCATATTGACAAGAAATGGATGATGATGTCTCAGGTAATGTTGTGAACAAAAATAAGAAAACTGAAATTAAGAAGGATCATCCATTACATAAAATAAAGCGAATAAATTCAAGGAGTAAATAAAATTATTTATGCCACTAAGGTTACTAGTGTTAACAAAATTTTACAATTAAATACAATAGAGGGGATTCAATGATATCTCAAGTAAATAAAGAAAATTTGTTTGCTCTATACTATAATTATTAGTTTTGTAGAGCTCAAGACATTCTTTCATGTTGTGACTTTTGCTATTTTTTACGTTACTCAGTATTAGTTAATTTAAAAAAAAGAATAGATAAAAATAAGCATAATAAGAAAGGTGTGCTCATGAGAATGATATTATTTTATTTACGTTTTCGTGTAACTTATCTCTTGGTTTTGGATTAATTTGAGAGTCTGTCGGATATTGATCTCTCGGAGCACAAATAATGATCTAGTAATCTCTGTATCAAACATACCTTTATTTTTGAGCTCTATTTAATAGCTCAATAAGCCATCATTTTCATTACTCCCTAAAAAGTAAGATCTAAAACTTTTCAAAGTCACAGTGAATGGAAGATCAATTTGCTTCAGATCGATCTCACCGCTGCTTATCATCAGGTAAAAAAAACTATCCATCTAAATAGCTTTCTGAAGAACCATCGCCAAGAACCACCAACGTCATTATTTGGTGATGGTGTACTGTGTCACAGAAAATGTATTCTGGCACTATTCCCCAGCTTCACTTTTGTCAAATCGTTTGGTATATTGTTTCAAGATATTGTTCCTTTCTTATACCAACATTTATAGAAATTAAAAAGTAATTTACATTACGTACTTGGCAGTATCATCAAACTCGTAAACATCATCGTTCAGGACCGGCTGAACTGAAAAGTTAAACTATTGTATAAAAAACAATTGCTATATGATTACGATGAACAATAAAAATAAACATTGGTGGACAATTCACACACAATACCATATGACTTCAAAGTAAGCAAAGCACAAGCTTTGCATAGTTTGAAGTCACTACTATAATAATACTACAAAGTATTGCGGCTAGATAGCTGATGAAATACTTATATAGTATTAAATACATACTTATTATACATAGAAACACCCATACACAGAACAAATATTTGAATTCGTCACACAAATATTTGCACTGAGAGAGAATCATAGAGACGTATAGAACGTTCTCAACTTTGGACAATATACGGCAAAGAAAGTATATTTAACTGGTGGTGAATCATTTTAGACTGATGTTATGCAAAGTATTTAGGAAACTCAATAAATGTGTCTTCTTTCTAAAACCCCATTACGTTATAATTAAAAAAAAAAACTAAATATAATAAAAATACATTCAACACAAAAAAACGTTGGAAACTGATGCCGCCGACGAAGTTGAAATTTTATTGGTTCCTTAACGAATAAATTTCAAAGAGTGTACAGCTGATCTGCAGGGTCTAATCATGACTGAGTATTTCTTGATGTAATAAATCTAGGTGTCTTCAGTTCTAGCGTTAATAACTTTCTTGGTAAACATGCTCTATTGTAGACTATATCACCGCTTAATATCAGATGGTAGTAAGTGAACGTGAAAACATGGGGTCAATTAAAAAAATGTGCTGTATGAATGTCTCTGTGTCTGTGAATTCATAGCCCTTAAAATAATGTATACATTTTGATTTGTATTTTGATTCAAGATTGAGGTGGAGGAGGCATCGGTGTTTTTGGCTACGTTCTGTGTAATTTTAAATGTATAAAATGATACAGGAATACAAAACTTACTGCTTTTCAGATTTGAAAAACAAAACGACGAAGAACGTTTATTTAAATAAATTGCGTTTTGTAAACTGCCAATTCTTGACATCAAAAACTAATAACAATTTCCTTGTACAGAAATTAGTAATTTTATTATTGTTATATACCTAATTACAGCAAGGACCGTGAATAATTTCTGCCACCAGTAACAAATAACATCAAATTGATTATTATATAGCGTAGCATAAACGCACTTTGATTTACCAATGTTGGGAAGGCTTGGCCATTCTCTAACAAGGAAATGTTCAAGTCTATAATCTGTCACGCCGGATACAAAAGAAAGAAACCTTTCATAAGATACCTTTCTTGAACCATGTTGGTTTTCTTTCATCATTATTTCATTGTACATTTAAACGGGTCTTATATGATATGAAATATTGTATAGGTACTTCTTCTTTATATTCTTTCTGTATATCTGTAATAAATAAATAGAACAGGGGTTTCAGCACGGTTCCTTTGTACCAATCGTAACTAGTATGTTATCTATGGCGACATAGTGATGTGCAACGAAAGTATGACACTTCCACAAGAGCGACTAGACAAGAGCGATCAGACCTGTACTTTCATATATATATATATATATATTATGTAAAATCTTTGAGTGCGGCCATCTTCCTCACGTTAACGACCGCGTCATTTGTTGAGCCAGATTGCCAGTGAATCAAAAACCTTTTGGGCTATCAATCAGCCTTGCGACTATCCGTGGGCTGCGAGATGAAGCGATGTACGCGCCTTCATCAGCAAACATAACTAGGACTACTCCACTTACTCCTACTGAGACATTTTTCCTCCAGTGTTGGTATGTTGTCTCTAAATAGAGCATTTAGCGCTGGTGATACCCAGCTCTTCTACGGTATATATACTATGTCCGCCCCGGCGTTGCCCGTGGTACATTATATAGTACTCATCAGGATCCCGTACATATACAACGGTGAAAGAATGACTGAAATCGGTGCAGTCATTCCTGAGAATATCGCTTTCAAACAAAACACCTCTTCAGCTACCTGCTACGCCACCTGTCGGACATTGGTTGTACCAACTCAGATTTAGAAAAAAAAAAAAGATTAACATAGGTTTTATATTCAAGAGGTATGTAATCTGTGATATTCAATGACGCAATCTTAGACACATGCTGTCATGTGTCATGTCAAAACATGAAACGTACGAAAACTCTCAATAAGGAATATTTTTTCCCGATTTTGTTACATTCTTGACTCATGCTCCGCTTCTATTTAATAGTAGCGTTATTTTCTATAGCCTTCCTCGATAAATGAACTATCCAATAGAAAAATAATCTTTCAATCCGGACCAGTACTTCCCGAGATCCTAGCGTTCAAACAAACAAACTCTTCAGCTTTATAATATTAGTATAGACTAGATATATTGTAAATATTACATGTTGTAGTTGAATGTAGTGATTTTTTTTTATGAAAATGCAAATTAACGGAGATCTCTTTTTGTTTCGAAAATGTGATTTAAAGATTGACATTTTAATAAGATATATTTTTACTTATGCTGATTATAACTTAATTTGTTATTTTATTGTTTTAAATTTTTGGCTGGTCTGGTGGCTTAGTTGATAGTAAGTCTGCCTGCGAAGCCGTGGGTCGTGGGTTCGATCCCTACCCAGTGCAAATGTTTGTGTGATATATTCAAATATTTGTACTGTGCCTGGGTGTTTTCTATGTATAATAAGTATGTATTTAAAAATAAGACCTTATTATATCCTTATTGTTTCTTATATACGTTAATGATTTACCGTTAATGATAAAAACCCATAAGAACGTAGAAATAGTTATGTTCGCTGATGATACGTTACTTCTTTTTAAGGTTAAAAGAGGAATAAATGATTTCACAGAAATAAACGCAATTTTAGACATCACATTCGAATGGTTTGATGCAAATAATCTAGTTCTAAATCCAAATAAAACTATGTATAAAGTTTACGCTATGTATGTACTGGGCTGTAAACTTGATATTAGACTGAAAGATAAAGTGATCGAACCCTTACAATCTACTCTTTTTCTGGGCATTTCAGTGGATTCAAAGCTACAGTGGGGTCCTCACATAGAGAGACTAGCTGAGAGACTTAGTTCAGCTGCCCATGCAGTTCGTCAAATTAAGAAAATATCTGACGTGGAAACAGCTAGACTTGTTTATTTTGGATACTTTCATAGTAGTATGTCCTACGGGATTCTATTATGGGGATCGGCCGCGGATAGAAATTCCATTTCTATATTGCAAAAGAGAGCAATCCGTGCTCTGTACAATCTGTCTGCTAGAAAATCATTACGGGAGATGTTTAAAACTATAAATATACTAACAGTCCCATCGTTATACATTTATGAAAGTATAATGTATGTGAGAAAAAACCGTACTCGACTGAAGAAAATGTCTGATTTGAATCCAAAAGCACATCATAAACATGAAATTGTATTTCCTAATTGCAGACTACAGAAAACCATTAACTCTTTCAAATGTAATGGTATTCGCTTCTATAATTTAATACCTGCACAAGTGGAAGGTCTCAATGAAACTAGGTTTAAAACCGAAATAAAAAACTACCTAATGAGCAAAGCATATTACACTGTAGATGATTTTGTAAAGGACAGCAATATTTGGAAAAGGAATATGTCAAAATTAGAACTATTGAGTAAGGTAGAATAATACTAAACATTAATGTAAATTTGTTTAAGTACTGTATGTATTCATTATTTGGATAATTTGTTTTTTTCACCATGACAAAGCCTTTTTACAGCTGCACCTAAATGACAAGGCCCCTTTACAGCTGATTATTTTTTAATTGACATTATTCTTTAGTATTATTTTATTATGTACACAGATTATTTATGTATAATTTTATTGTAAGTGACGTTACCAAGTGTTCTTTTGAAATAATGGTTCGAATAAATAAATTGAATTGAATTGGTATGAAAACTAACGTGGTTATTACACATTTTACGTTTAGCTAAACGAGCTGCGAACCCGCGCGCGCACTCTCCTTGAAAAAGATCGCCGGACGCGATCGAAACTTGAGTCGGACTGGACTGACTACATTATACGTGAGTTACCCGTGTATTTATGTAAAATGAATTGAATTGAATTGAAAGGCCGAGGATCGGGCTGAGTGGCGTATTATAGGAGAGGTCTATGTCCAGTAGTGGACGAACACGGGCTGATGATGATGATGATTATTATTTCAGGATATATAAATAAGTATCTATCTGGATTCCATAGTAGAAGCTTTGCTTAGTTTGGGGTCAGTTGGTGTTGTGTGTGAAACGTCCACCATTACATTATTATTGCATCTTTAACTCCTTAAATTTCGATATTGGACTGAATTATTGTAAATTACTTTTTAATTTATTGACCCATTTACTTATGTTTTTGTCTGACTTGCCTAATGTAACGCAGTATGGTTAAAAGGTCAACAAAGAATCTGAATTGCTGGCGTTTAAATTGTTGGCGTTTACTTTGCAGTATGCACGCCAATTTCTTCATGCAGGCTAGAAATGCGACACCGACAACGTTTTATGGTGCTTTGGTTTCTTGCAAGTGGTGTGATTTAGCTGTATTACCCTAAGATATTATAAACAACATACTTTACTCTTTATAAAATCAACTATCAAGATAAGGTCGCTATTTTGCTTAGATTACACATTATATTTGTGATCTTTTTTGCGCAAGCTGATAACATATTAATATGTGAATTAAAATAAGAATTTCATCGATATACACGCCAAGATATCGTAAGAGTATTAACGTGAAATAGCAATTCACTGTTGAATACAGATATCTTCACAATTTTATGGCAATATAAATCCTTATGTAATTGTTTCATTATATAGTATTCAGCAGATGAGTCAACCTAAGCCCGAGCTTAGTAGTGGTAGGACTCTTTGCAGAATCCACCTGGGGAAGCACCACTCCTTTACCAGGTGTTCTACTGCAAAGCAGTAATGTGCGAACATTACTGCGTTTCGGTTTGAAGAGCACTGTTTCAGTGAAATTACAGGGCATAGAGATAAAACGTCATATCTCTGGGTGACGAGCGCAGCGCAGTATTAGGTAATGATTTGGGCTTTTCATATTCCAATAGTTACGTCACTATACAGTTACGGGCAGCCATGTTTCTTACCATCAGGCACATGTTTTGCACAGGCACATTTTGTGACTCTATACTATAAAAAAAGTAATCACACAAAAAAGATCGCATTGTCGTCCACATAACACATCAAAAGTGTAGGCCCAAGTATGCTACCCTGTGAAACTCAAAAATTTACAAGTTGGTCTCAACTGGTAAATTTTTAAATTTGAACACACTTTCTTCTGTCTGTTAAATAGCTCCTGAACCAATTCGTGGTAACATCACGAATTCCTAGGAATTTAAACTTCCTCAAAGGTTTTGATACAGAAACTATATCAAAACCATCGCGTGGTCTAAAAAGTTCTGTAAGTTCAAAATAATAAACGGCAGCCGTTAAATGCATCACCGCATCTTTTGTACTTTTTCCTATACAACAATAGTATAAGAGAACTCATTATAAGCACAAACAGCCCATTAAATATTTCCACAGCTGAGACTCAAGGCCTATCTTCGCAAGGAGAGAGCCAAGTAGGTATATAATACAACGGGCTGGCTCAAGGCAGGTTAGAAAGTGACGTATAATCAATCAATCAAAAATCTAGAGACACGTTGGTTTCCTACTGGCGTTTTCCTACATCTTTTCTAATTTAGTAGTATTACACACCTGACTTTGGAAAAAAACATTGATGCACATGGCATCACTTATTTTTGAATCATGATTTATTAGTTAGTTAAAAATAACCCAAATTTCATTTAATATTTCTCTCAACAGTATATAATTTCAAAATTAAGCTGCGTTGAATACATTCATTGGATGCTTATAACAATTAGGATGTCTGTCTGCACACAACCACCTAGATCTTATTCTTGGCCAGATTGTAAAAGATCATACTCAGATACAGTCATGTCGTCATCATTTATCTGCGGATCATAATCTCCAAATAGAGAATACCCAGACAGGGTCTGTTCTGATTCTTGGGGCCATCGGCCTCCAATTTCAAACAGCTCCTGTTGGGAAGTTACTTTCTGTTCTAAGCCGTCTTTGTATTCCTGCAGCGCCTTCAATGCAGAACTCGGTATTTTAAATTTTATTTTAGTAGACCTGCGTTGAATTGGTGCTTCTTCGTGGATGTCTCTCGTTGCTCGATTTATACTTTCATCGAAGCACCCTTCATGATGACAAGAGATAGATAATGAAGTGCTTAGTAATGTTGTCAATAAAAATAAGAGAACTGGAATGAAGAAGGATAATCAATAAAATAAAACAAAGGGAGCAAATTCAAGGAATAAAAAGAGATATGCGTAGGACCAAAGTTACTAGTACAAATAAAATTAAATAGAACGTTTGGATAAAAAGTGCGCATGAATGAAAGTTGTGCTCATACGTATGCTATGATTTTATTAACATCTTTGAAAACTAACTAACTTGATTTTGGATCTATTCGTGATTTGTGCCTATTGATCTCTGGGATCTAGTAAATATCTGCATCAAACAGATTATTTTTGAGCTTTATGTAAGAGTT
The DNA here is from genome assembly GCA_017562165.1 of Ectropis grisescens. Lineage (NCBI taxonomy): Eukaryota > Metazoa > Arthropoda > Insecta > Lepidoptera > Geometridae > Ectropis > Ectropis grisescens. Next base: position 27,043,036 of record CM029788.1, read on the forward strand.
CAATAAACCATCATATTAATTACTGCCTAAGAAATAAGACCTAAAGTTTTTGAAAGTCACAGGGAGTTCAAGATCAGTTTGTATAAGCTTCGATCTCATTGCTGCTCATCAGCAGGTAAAAAAACAATCCATCTATATACATAACCCTTCTTGGAGTCGGGTAAAAAGCTTTATGAAAAACTATCGGTACGAACCACCAGCTTCATTACTTAGTGAAATACGAGTATCTTATGTCACAAACATTTGTTCTGGTCCTACCCCACAGCTTCACCTTTGTCAAATCGTTAGATATTTTTTTCGAGATATTGTTATTTATTAATAGTAAAATTTATAAAAAATTAAAAGTGATTTACATTACGTACTTGGCAGTATCATCAAATCCTTAGACATCATCTGTCAGAACCAATTGAACTGAAAAATTGAACTATTGTAAAAAACGATTTCTGTATATTACGATTACCAATCCACACATAAAAATGTATGGAACGTTTCTAAATTTTAGACAATATACGGCAATGAAGTATATTTAACTGGTGATGAGTTATTTTAGGCTGATGTAACGCAAAGTATTTAGGAAACTCAAAATGTGTCTTCTATGAGCTGTAATAATTCTTACTGTTGCAACGGAACACGAGCCTAAGCCTAAAACCCCATTGGAGACTAACGCCGCCGACGAAGTTGCAAGTTTATTGGTTCCGTAACGAATACAAATTTTGAAGAGTGTGCAGCTGAGAATAGGTGTTCCTTGACGAATATAATCAAAGTGTCTTCAATTCTTGAGTACCTAAATAGGTTTTTTCTAGGTGGCATGCTACTGCTATAGACCATATCAGCTCCTAACATCAGGCAAGATGGGGTTTAGGTAAACTTGTGATCGATATGAAAAAACGTATCTGCTGTATGAATGTATCTGTGTCTGTGGATGCGTTGTTCTTAAATAATGCTATCAATTTTACGTTTATTTCGGGGATAACAAGTCTGAGCCACTTTTTGTGTTGGCATTTATGTGATTTATTTTTGTGTGTCATTTTAAATTTCAATTAAAACTGTATGTGTAACTTACTTGCCGCTTTTCTGATGCTTTTATTTAAATAAAATTCATTTTTTTAACTGCCAATTTCTAATATTAAAAGCAAATAACTAATTACATATACAGAAATTAGTGATTTTATTATAGTTATAAACCTAATTACAACAAGCACCGTGAATAATTGCTGCCGCCAGCAATGAATAAATCAAATTGATTATATAGCGTAGCATAAGCCCACTTTGATTTCCTAACGCTGGGAAGGCTTGGGTTTTTTCTGGCAAGAAGAGATATAGGTCTACAATGTACCACGCCGGCCAATTGCGTGTTGGCGGCTAAGGCATATCTTCGAACCTTTCAGTTGTCACACGATGTTTTCCTGCATCATTATTTCATTATTTTAAAATATTCTTTTCATCCCACCAGCTCGGAAAGAGTACTTTTGCTCCACGATATCAGGGCGCAAAAGTCGTTTTTACCCCTCTAGAGGTTAAAGTAAATTTGAATTTAGAACATCGTGTGTACTAAAACATAATGCATCATACATTTTTTTTGTTATATGTTAAAAACTCAGACTCGGAACCTCCTTGGTGTACTTAGTTTTTTTTTGATTTGCTTAGCGCGAAAACATTTAAAAATTTGCATTTAGTCATTTCCTCGCTGAGGTGGAATGAAAAGTTACGTGTTGCACTCGAGTGCAAAGATTTTTCACCTCACTCACTCACTTCACTCGCTGCGCTCGTGATTCAATTTTAGAATCCTTCGCTTGCTCGGTCATCAAAATTGAGCACGCGGTTAAAAATCAACTTTGCACTCTTGTTTAACAAATAACTATTACATGATATTAAATATTCTAAAAATGTTGTAGGTTCATGCGGTTCATTCATACATTTGAATGTTCTGAGATTTGAACAAAATTTGGATCTCCACACAAATATAATGTTGGTGGAAATGCTAATATGGTACCCAACTCGTGAAAACGTCCGAGTTTTCGATCGTTAGGTTGGTCATAATATATGGCCTACTCCTTTGCATAAGTAGCCCACTCAATGTTCCCACAGCTGGGATTCGGAGCCTTCTCTCGCAAGGCGAGAGTTTAAGGACATAATCCACCACGCTGGCCAAGTGCGGATTGGAGGATGACACATGACCTCGAAAGATTCTAGGTACATGTCGGTTTCCTCACGGTGTTTTCCTTCACCGTTTTAAGTTAGCGGCATTACGCACATGACTTCGAAACGACGGTGGTGCGCGTGGTGGGATTCGAACTCGGGGGCTCCGGATCGGGAGTCGCCGTTCTCCCGACTAGACCAGCCGCAACTTACTCAACTTACACTTACTACTCCTTTGAATATTTTCAAATTTACTGGATTTCTATAAATAACCAACATTTAACGTAACAACATATATATAAAATATAATACAAAGTAACCAAAGTAAACAATCCAGTTCAATTTCGATGTTTTGTAAACAACTATTAGAATTTAGTCATACTAATAGCCCACCAGGCAAACCAGTGTCAGGAAAATCTAAAGGATAACACTTACTCTAACTTTGTATGAAATTTAGTTGATAGTTAAAACTGAATACGATATAGAAATATAGTAAGTCGGTATTTAAGTCTAAGACAAAACAGAAATACACTTCAAAAAAAACATTTTTAGGACAGTTTCATTATAATTCAGGATTTTTTTAGTTTTTAGTTCTGATGTCACAAAACTTAGTAACTGCATTGTAGACAAATGCACTTACAAACTCACCAAAACCTTTGTGCAAAGCTAGTACTTACTGGTGTTAAAGCCATTCAGCCAGAGATTCATAATCAGGAGCAGCTAACAATAATTTGTGAACTTTGTTATGCAGGCGATAAGTTGAACACCGGACATGTTTCTGGGACATTACTTGTAGGCCTTTGCATTCTCTCAACTCAGGTCAGATTTAGCTGCACTACCCCAAGATATCATATAGTTTGAGATTGAAGAATGGCAACATCATGTAAACTTGAATTAAGGTATCCTTAGTGGCAATTTTGCGTAGATTTAACGTTATATATCGTCGTTGAAGTTCTAACACCACGTAAGTCACTTTTTGGCTACTTTGACTTTTTGATGCCATTCGCTAGAGAATCGGAAGACGCATCGTTTAAGCCATCAGGAACACGTAACGACCAATAAAAACTCGTGAAATTAAGAAAAAATGCAACTACACGGGATCCACCAAATCGGTGTTATATTTGGAAACAGCACGTAAATCATTTAATTCCATGCTGAGAAACGGACTACCCGGTTGCTCCTAACAATTTATGGAAAAAAGGTAAGAAAATATCATTACATTATTACAAGGTTGTATTTTTCGATTTTATAGATATTCCTATTTTTTTCTCTCCTGAAAAGTTGTTATTTTTGACATACGTGGCGTTAGAACTTCAACGACGATATGTTACTTTTCTGACTTGAACTCATAACATACTAATACATACGAGATTTATCTTTTTTCATTGATATGCACGCGAAGTTATCCGTCAAGTTTTTGTGTGATGTTCACGGTAACACCCATTCCCATTCCCAGTGTTCCCAGTGATATACATGCGTATTTTGATGAATTTTAAAACTTTTAGCAATTTTTCCTGCTGAGACTATAATTTGAGAGCAATTAATACCTCTCCCTCATTTCTTTAATCTATTATATTTTCTGGTATTCATTTTGATACTAGTTTTATATCCTCCGCAGTAGAATATTTAATCTCATCGCAAGTAATTACACGAAATAAAATCGCATTGTCGTTCATACAACACGGAATATCTTCGCCTGTATGTTGTTGGTGGAAAGGAGGAAAGTGTAGGCCCAAGCATGCTGCCCTGTGAAACTCCAAAATGGATAAGTTCCTCGCTACTGGTAAATTATTTCAATTGTATAGTGTGTACAAATGATCTTTTGTCTGTTAGATAGCTTATGAACCAGTTCGACAAAACATCTTGAATTCCTAGGAATTCCAACTTTCTCAGAGCTATTAGTATACAAACTGTGTCAAAAGCCATCGCGAGTACTAAAAATATAGTATCTAATACATAACTTTTGCTAGTACAATGGCAAGGGCAGCAATGGCCAGTTGCAAACTCAAAAAAATCTAGAAACACTTCAGTTTCCTTACCGTGTTTTCCTTCACCGTTTCTAAGTTGCGTACATGCGCAATATTTAGCAATGAGAATTGAAACCACCTTAGCCAGTTACTTTATCTCTGAATAATAATGTGCAAATATTGCACAGTGTTCTAGAGAATAATGTTTACAATATAGAAATTACTCGCTACAGATATAAATCATCTTAAATCCCTAGGGGACGAGGGCAGTACAGTATTAAGTGATGATTTAGGTTCTCCAAGTTTCGCTAGATGCATGATGATGCCCGGTGCTGTTACTGTTGTTATAAACTGTAACAGGCGTGATATCGTATATATATATATATATACGAGAAAGATGTGCATCTTTCTCGTATCGTCACTTTGAATAACACGAAAATATTTTTTAGCTTAATTTATTCCAAAAATTTTATCTCTTATTGTATCGTGTTATTATTGCAGTCTTCATCATCATGTGAATGCCGAGGCTATCCAGCTCCTTGATAACACGGACACAGTGAGGAGACTTAAAAGAATAAAACTTTTTTGAGTTAACATAGTGTAGTGGCAGTGCAATACTAAGTGCTTATATAAAACAATTAATGTACTAAAGTCAAGTGAAATAAGTGACTTCCCCTTAACAGAGTCAATAAGAAAAGTGCTGATGGACACCTTCTTTATAAACTATGTAGCAATTTAAGTTAGATATAAATTACTCATTAGCCTAGACTTAATAAATTAGGCTAGATTGTAATAGGTATTAGGATCCAAGGAAATTGGTGATAAATTAAAAAAAAAACGTATCGTATCGGTTGCAGTCTTTGGTTTAGATCAATTCAAAATAGTAGTAAAAATAGTAAAATAGTAGTACTAGTTGATATTTTTTCCTTTTTTTACTTCATTTGCTAAAGTAATAATAGAGCTGAAAGCTGTGGTGGCTCAATGTTAAGAACGTCTAATATGAGTTCATGGGATTGAAACCTAAGTGCTCATACAACTTTTGGAGTGTGAGTACTGTGACCGAGTAGTGCCCAAGGCAAGACATCCAGAGTGTTGAAAGTCTAGCTGTAGGAAGGGTCGAAGACGTTATCTTTATCGCAAAACGAACCATGGCTCAATTGGCATGGGACCAAGAAACATGACATGATGATAGAGAGGCCTATACACGAAAGAGAAATAAAACAGGTTGTAGATGATAACGATGAAGATGGAATACGAGCTGGTGAATCTTACTATCTCAAAGAATGAAGGAAAAATCGTGAGAAAACTAAGGTATTCCAAAAGATGTTTTGAATTTTTTATGATATCTGTTAATTCGCACTTTATCGTCGTTTGTACTTACTTTGCCTTTGCGAGTGAAGACCTCGAGTCGCAGTGAAAATATATTAGGCGACGTATGCTTTTGGCTATACAATGTTACATTTACTTTTTCTAAGGTACCTAATTAAAATATGACTATGATTAATACAAATGAAATTTGAAATGTTTTTTTTTTTTATGAAACACACATACTAACAAACTATATAATAATATTTATTTCCAAAATTGATATGTTCATTTAGTTTTGCTTTAACTAAATAGTATGTGCGGTCATATAATATCCCTCAATTTGTTGTGTCTTTTGCCATAGGCCTCCTACAAGGTTTTTTTTTAAATTCACCCCTGACTACATTGGATTTAAAATTTGTACAGTATTCTACTAATCTTCTTTCATTTGATTCCCATATTGAGAAAGTAGTAAAAAAAATGTTATACGCCATTTTGTGATGGCGGCCATCTTTGATTTAAAATTGGTTATAGTGTATTATTGTATTCTAAAAGTTAAGCCCTTTCATTACCCATTTTGAATGAGTTTGTGAAAAATAATTTACCCGCCATTTTGTAGCGGCCGCTATCTTAATTAAATATATTGTTTTTAAACTTTCGCGATTTGAACACATAATGTTTATAATGTATCTACAGGACTTAATCACGATTTAATTCATTGTTTAAATACCTCGACGTTTCGGCAGCGTTAACAATGAATTAAATCGTGATTAAGTCCTGTAGATACATTTTAAACATTATTAATTCAATATTAACCAAACATAAGTAAGAACCACCGCACGGAAACTAGTTTTTAAATAAATAAAAAAAACGCATTAAAATCGGTCGATCCGTTTGAGCTCTACTGTGCCACAGACATACACAGAATACACACGCACAGACAGACAGATATATAAACATCGACGTCAAACTTATGACCCTATTTTTGGTCGGGGGTTAAACATTAAGACACAATTTACTTAATTTTAAATAGGCCTAACACATTTTTCAACCCAACCCAATTTTATTTAGAACTCAATTTTCATTTCAATGCTCTTCTTTCCGCCAACACTGATCTTGACATTTTTTGTGATATTTGAAACACCCTACGAATGATTATAATTAGTTATTGTGAAAATCTTACCGACTCAATTAACAACGTACCTATAATTTATTATTTGAATGATTGACTTTTTTTGTGTTGACTTGTTTTGTTAATTCTTGACTTATCTATTTAATAAAATAATGTAATTGTATGTCAGTCTAAAATGTAATTTTAAAGTTAAATTAATACTGTGTGAGATAATTGTAATTAGAATTCCGTTTCTACCTCAATAAAATATATAAATAAATAAAATATTTATTTGTATTTCGAAGTTGTGGATTGAGTTAGTAGCAGTAGCATAAGTAAGGTAAGTCGTATCTTAATTTAAGTTCATAAGAAATAAAAATAATCATATTATTCCCAATCAATCATGTTTTAGCAATAGTTAATTACAAATAGAAGCGGGCGTTTTGCTATGACTTCAGCCGGCATCGGATTTTCATCATGACCAGCCTTGACCAGCTAAATTCTGGTTGTAGCCAGATAATTGCTGGTCATAACCAGATAAGTAGTCAGGAGCTGCAAGAGGAAGTGTACCAGATAGCTGTTGTGATACAGCAGTTTGAGCGTCAGCCATCGACTTTAAAGCCTCCACAGGTATTTTGAATTTGATTACGCTCCGACGAGATGGTAGCTCATCCCCGATATCTCTAGTTATACGACCGCTTCTTTCCGCTGCATTGAAAGATGACGATTTGTCGACAAATGTTGATAGGATGAAAATAAGACCTGAAATATACATTTTTTTTAAATTATTTTGTAGTTGGTAGTGGTGGGATATAATAAAATAGACCATCACCGACTTTACTGCAGATCTTTTTATGGGGTACAGTACTGTGGTACATTTTTATGATCTATCTCGCAGAGGGATCAGCCAGCGTTTGCAATGTAAACGCAAAAATGTGTTTATTTATGACAGCACATTAGAAACCTTTAAAACGATCAGTGTTGTTTCTCTACTGTTTTATGCGCGTATTACAATTCCTTATGTATAAACCGTACGTCCTCTTGAATCACTCTATCTATTAAAACAAACGTCAAAATCTAAAACAGTCAGACAGACAGCGGTAAGTGTCCTTGTGTTATACTATGTGGTGAAGTAGAATTCACGTTAAGGATGAACACCATTACCACCAACATCGAAAATCTGACCATCTGACCCCAAACTAAGCAAAGTTTGTAATATGGCGGCCAGATCGCTGATTTAATACTTATATAGTTGTAAATACATACTGACTATACATAGAAACATCCAAACACAGTACAAATATTTGAATCTATCACAAATATTTGCATAGAGTGGGAATCGGACCCACGACTCTAGGCTTGGCATGCAGAGTTATTACCCACTAAGCCACGAGGCCATTCAGACAAAAACCAATGCATTATCATATTTAAATCAATTTTATGAATTTAATATACTTACACGGCAGCAATATCACACGTGTGGATTTCATTGTACAAGTGTTATACTGAAAAATAATAAAGTAGACGTCAAAAGATTAATCATGATTTGAACACTTCGACAGGCTAAATTAATACAAAAATATGAAAACATATGTTAATTTTGATTAAACAAAACTTATGAAATGCGATTACAAAACTTGAAAGATTAAACACCATTCGTGTTAAAGTAACATAAAAAAATACACATTAGAACATTTTGTTTCTATTAAAATAAATGAAAAATAAATTATTTTAATAAGTACTTACAACGTGTAAAGTTCTCTCGCAATCCCACCAATGAAATGACTGTGTAAAGTCCCTTTTATAACGGCCCTTTTAAACCATCGGAATAATGTAAAATTTAATGCCAATTTACTTTAAATGATTAATAAATTAATGAATTTGAATAAGTAAAATTTTAATACTAAAAAAATGATTGAAACACAAATCAATAACCGAATTATATAACTTTTAATGTACTATTAAATTTACTCAAACAAACTAATGGATTTTATACTTTTTATTCAGCAATACACTCTTAAATTTGTGTCGTGTCTAATTTTTTACAGAATAGTTATTCAGATACTCATTCAACATTTTCTAAATGACAAAGAAAAAAACTTTTTTGTTTCGTAGAAAATTTCCAAGCTCGAAACTGACTGAGCAAAACACTATTTTATGGCAGTGTTGAACATAACGTGCCTGATGGAAAGCAATGACGCTCTCTAAGATAAACTTGTTTTCATAATCTAGAAAACACCTAGATTGTTTTTTTTTTTCAGGAACACCACTTGCGTTGGTACGTACGTACTTTAAAGTAATGTCTACCGTATGTCAAACAATCTAGGAGCAAAACGTTATTGTCTGGATCTCAAAGGTTACGGTTGCCAGGCTGCTTGTAATGAGATAGAAAGATGAATTAAAGCATAATTAGTTCACTAAATTTAATGTTTTTACTGCTTCGACTCGGGGCTTTCTCTCACAAGAGTCAAATTCGTATACCACCGCGCTACCACAGTGTGGGTTGAAGGATGACGCATGATTTGGAAAGATTGTTGCAGCATGCCAGTTTCCTTACGATGTTTTTCTTCAATGATAAAGCTAGTGGCTATGACAAACTCTCTCGGCCCCATCTTAGAGTACTGACGATTGGCATAATTATACCTCTTTTAATTCTTTTTATGAATAACCAAAAAAAAAATACATTCTTGGAGATCTCGTTACGTAGAGGAAATGAATTTCAGCATATACTTTCGCCTAAAGACGGACGGTCGGGTATTGTCAACGAGTGATATCCCTGCGGACTAAAACCTCCATCGGGCTCACCTTTCCACACAACGGGAACGCAAAGTCGCTCTCCGAAAACCCGCTGTAGCGTGGCCGTTGCCAGGCCCGCCTCTGTGACACTCAATCTCAAGACAAGCGGTGACCAGCTCAGCAACCAGTAAGAGGGTTCCTTACGTCTGGATACTCCTGATCTCCTGCGACGAGTCATATGTTCGGTCCTGTCTCCTACCACCACCCGTTGTCCGAGGACAGTGAACTGCCACCGGCACTCCTCTTCTCCTGTAGTCCCACCGCAGCATCGATTTCTCGTTGGTAACCACGCAAGGTTTCGGCGGGCAGGCAGAACGACGCACCGTAATACCGGCACCCGCCTCTCGCCACGGTTTCTCCTCTACTGCCTCGAAGCTCATCGCCAAGAAGTGCTGCCCGTAGCAATCTTGCTAAAGCTACCTACGTTCCGCAATTATCTTCTGGTCTCCTCGCCACTTATTAGTTTGAAGATCAAGACCATGGTAATTAGATTATATCATCCATAAAATTTAGAGTTTCCTTAACATTTCATGTATCAGAGAATTCACCACAATATATACAAATAAAAATATGTTATGTAATATTAACTAGCCCTAAACTGTAAAGAAAAAAAGCAGTCATACCCCAAGGGTGCTGCCGGACGTGAAAACACAATAATAGATGTGTACGTAGCATAGCTTTCGTTTTTTTACGTCTTGGTACATGGTACGGTAATAGAAACTGTAATGGAGGGTGTCTGAGTTCTATTGTTCTTTCTCATTAAAAAAATCCAACGCAACGCACCGAAAGAAATTTTCACGTTAAAAATTTAAAAACTTGATCTGAAAGATTCCCTAGGAATTATTTTAGTGAAAAAAAGATCTCTGATTTTTCTCCGTTGTCAAACATGAATTAAACCTCGTAATTGCATAATCATGAAATGAGTTTATTTTTAAACGTAGCCAAGTTAGGGAGAGTTGGAGGTACTCGTATCTTACAGCCAAAGGCACAAAGAGCTGACGTGTATAATTTAAAAGAAAGGGTTGCCGCAACATAATTAATGTAGGCTTCTGTGGGCTGTAATCTTGCCCTTGTATAATATACCTACATAATTCATAATCATAGAAATATTAAAATTGCGAAAATGGATGGATATTCATTTAAAATTGCGAAAATGTGCAATATGGATGGATATTCATAATTACTTTTTCACACAAAAACTACTGAATACAATAAGCATCACGACTAAAAAATACACGAATGAACCTGTAAGTTATCTAATCGTAAGTAACAGCTTAAAGAATATAATTAAAAGAACGTGAAATCATATTTTAAATTTAGTTTTTTTTAAGTTACAAACCAAAAATGAGAAAGACAATGTACTTGGAAATTTAGAGTGACGTCACTTAGCTGTACGATTTTACGAAGACGTGACGTCACAACCCCACTCCTGTTTGATGATCTGTATCGTTGACTATTTTCATTTATTTGATAAAACAAACAATACCTACGTGTGGCTTTTTCCATAATCTACTAGACGGACTAATTAGAATGGCATCAACCGTAAAAGCGATTAGAATGGCCTCATTTCATGGTAGATGTTCCAAAGACACGAACGAAGAGATTTGACGTCTAAGCTGTATAATACGCTGCCTGAGTGGGTTTTTCCCAATGGTTACAATGTTTGTGCCTTCAAATCTTCGCTTAACATCAGGTGAAATGACGGCCAAGTGTAAACTTATGAAGAAACAAAAAAAATTGACGCAGTCATCATCCCGATTGGGTGCTGAAGTGCAAGGAGAAATGATCGAGAATTGCAAAGTCAAAGTCAAAGTACTTTATTCATAAATGTTCAATTTACACGTCAATTAATAAAAAACAAAAACAAAAGAAAGAGTATACAAATTGTATACATTTTCAAAGTTTGAAATGACTACTTTCCTGTATTGTAATAATTATTGTACAGAAAACTGTCAAGCATTATACGAGTATAATATGGCTTTAATACAATTGTACTGACCCATTTATTTCTTTACGTTTTTATGGGAACTTTGCCATCACTCTCTAAAAACTCGCTGTAACTATAAAAAGCTTGATCGATAAGCCAGCACTTTAATCTGTTTTTGAAGCTGCTAAAACTAGGGGCCGATATAATCCCCCCCATCTTCAACTGAGCTCAGTTGGACAATTTACAAGTGACGGCATAGTGATGAATCTTATTACTTTCATACTCTTCTATCATTCTACATAGGTCTCCTGGTGGTTAATTTGACCCATACATTTTGTTTACGGGCCTGTAGTCTATAAAGTATTATATCCTCTTTAACTAACAATGAAATTAACGATGACGGAAAACGTTGTCGAGAAGTCAAGAAGTCGTATGTTGCACGCAAATCATTGAGGAATTGTGCCATGCACACTTTTGTGTAACGATAGTAGCACTGTCGTAAACGCCATACACGCTCAGGCTTAGCAACACTACATGGTTGTGTAAAAAAAAAACTCGTACTGTTTTCATTTAATTTTCACCAAAAAAAAAACAAACTTAATTTAAATTAAACTCAGATGCTAGACTAAGTTTCATATGTTTTATGAAATCTACTAAACATACTGTTCCAATAAGACAATAAGGTGGGAAGAATATGTCATCAAAGCAAGCAAATTTTAGATTTTTGTTGGTATTTTAAAATCTGCTGCACCAATTTCGAAAAAATATAATTACGAAGAACCACATCCATAAAACAAAAAAAAACAAAATTGATGTATAAAATTGATGGATCTATCGCGTAACATCCATACAAAAAAAAAACAACCGAATTAGGAACCTCCTCCTTTTTTGAAGGCAGTTAAAATACAGACTTTTTTGCAGACAGTTTTGCTGTTGCCGTATCGTCTGCTCAATTTCCTTCCTCCCACGTTTGATGGCGGCGCGCCAACTATTTCTCTTCATTTCCTCTCGAATCATTCTTACTCACGTCTGCTCTAAACTTTACTGATAGAAACTAACTGTCTGTTAAGAAATTGTATACTAATCTGATGGTCTCCCATTCATTTAGCATGAAGATGATTGGGTTGGTCCCATCCGATGGGGATAACAAATTTAAATAATTTCTTATATTATCTTTTTTTTTAATAGAGTGACGAGACGTGCAGGGCATGCACCTGATGGTAAGTAACATGCCTGCTACATAACAGCACAGTGACACGCAGCTATTGGAACATGAAGAGTCCAAATCATTACCTAGCACTGCGCTTGTCACCCAGAAATCTAAGATGTTATATCTCTAAGCCCTATAATTTAGTCTTTTCATCATTAATGGATCAAAAAGATTAACTACGCTGTATTTAACGTACTAATATTACACATGCGAAAGTTTGGATGCTCAGATCTCATGTTTGTTGCTCAAACACGTTAGAATATCGCAACGGATTGGCTTGAAATTTGGAACACAGTTACTTGTAGATTATATTGTGGTCTAGAACAACATAAATACTACTTTTTATCGTGGCAAAATAACGAAACCAAGAAATGTGTGTGTAAAATCACAAGGCGCTGCTAGTAAATATATTGATACATTTAAACAAAAATTAAGAATCGATAGTTCCCATCCATAGCATAGCTTCTATTATTCATCCATAATAATATAGTTAACAAGCATAGCTTAGTCCCCTCGTTTCCACTAGTAATAAGCTATGTGTACCAAAGAATATGATTATTTGGTATCAAACGCATTCATAGCGACGTAGAAATAGCACATCTCTGATGGAATATAATCCTAAAGACTTGGGACATCTCTGCTGGAAAATTAGCCTATTTATGGCTAATTTTCTGTTGGTTGCTTACTCGGGACACTGATAACATAATAAATAATATAATAATACTATAATACACTAGGACCGCCCCGCTTAGTTCCTGTTCTATTTTTTTTTTCAGGACAAAAATGCAATGTTTTACTCCAAACTATAATCTATATGTGTCTCAAATTACATCTTGATCCGAGCAGAAGTTTCGATGTGATTGAGCATCAAACATCCGAACACCTTAAATTCCGAATTTTTTTTTCCAAAAATTCGATAGGTTTGTACAAGAAACATCTAAAATTTCAAAATGTATAATTTATAATATTAGTAGGATTTCTGAAATGTAGAAAGAGACCGTTTATTTATTGACAACTTTAGACATCATTTAGTTTGTAGCAGAACGGTTCGCAGCCTTTCCCGATCATTGTATGGGCTTGTAAATATATTTTCCTATAGAACTCCCGATTTCTAGTTAGAGGAAGCAGCGTTAGTGCTCCCTCCATCAAATATTTATGAATATCGATCAGAACCGAATGGGCGAAAGGATTTATGCAAATAGGTTCGTTAGTGTTTGCGCATGAATTTTTAATCGTCCCAACTATACTCTATTCCAGATAACATTATGAATAAAATAGAATGGAATACGAGTACAACTGCCCTTGATAGTTACACTCAATATGTACTTAGAACGAATCCTATCAATCTCATCAATGTGAAAGTTTGTAATTGTAGATAATCATCGCTTTTTCAAGCAAAATTGACGAAGGATTTAAAACTAAACATTATTACATATGAATTGAGTAATATAGTAAAAACAGCGACACGACAGTGACAGCAGACAGACAGCAGCAACTGTCTGTAGCTTTCTCGCTCGGGCACTATCGGCGGTCGGCGGCGGCGATTCAGCCGAACGAATCTTTTTCACTTTCGAACGAGCCAACGAGCAAATATCTGTGTGTGGTTCATATAGGAAACACAGCGACACAACAAAGACAGCAACAGCTGATTGTATCTTTCGCTCGGACACACTCGGCGGTCACGAGTTCCCGAGTTCACCCGAACGAATCTTTCACTTTTCGGTCAAAGTCGCTTAAAATATAATCCGAGTAAAATGTCGCATGTGAATGTATTGGTTACGTAGTGTTGTATTGTTACAGCGTAACGAACATCTTCCTGGTGAACCTGTCCGCGGCAGACCTGCTGGTGACGCTGTTCTGCATGCCGGTGCAGATCGCCAAGTCCGTCACGCTGCTCTGGTACTTCGGCGAGGTCATGTGCAAAACGGTCAACTTCCTGCAAGGTACGTAGAAACCATTGTGAATATATGAGGTTATTTATGTCAAGACGGTCAACTTCCTGCAAAATACATAGCAACCACTGTGAAAATACGAGGTCATGTGCAAGACGGTCAACTTGCTACAAGTTAGGTAGCAACCATTGTGAACATACGAGGTCATGTGCAAGACGGTCAACTTCTTACAAGTTACGTAGCAACCATTGTGAACATACGAGGTCATGTGCAAGATGGTCAACTTGCTACAAGTTAGGTAGCAACCATTGTGAATATACGAGGTCATGTGCAAGACGGTCAACTTCCTACAAGTTACGTAGCAACCATTGTGAACATACGAGATCATGTGCAAGATGGTCAACTTGCTACAAGTTAGGTAGCAACCATTGTGAACATACGAGGTCATGTGCGAGACGGTCAACTTCCTACAAGTTACGTAGCAACCATTGTGAACATACGAGGTCATGTGCAAGACGGTCAACTTCCTACAAGTTACGTAGCAACCATTGTGAACATACGAGGTCAAGTACAAGACGGTCAACTTCCTGCAGGTCATTGTGTAAAATTGAGAATAAAACAGTTTAATTAAGTCACCAGTACGTCACACGTAATGTCGTCGGTCCAGCCCGATCCAACTATCGGGCCTGTTATCGTTATAATTGTCTCGAAAGATTCTAGGTACATGTCGGTTTCCTCACGATGTTTTCTGTTACCATTTAAGTTAGCGGCATTACGCACATGACTTCGTTCGACTAGACCAGCCGTAGCTTATTAGATCATTGTAAAATACAATTTGTTGTAACGGTGTGGCAATTTTTTAAATATCAACAAAACACTAAAATAAGTTTTGCTTTACCTGGAGAGCGTAATGGTAGATTTTACAAAAGCTATAAAATTAATTAAATTGAAGTCAGTTTAGGTTTTTCTGTTTGGAGGGTGAATAAAATTATTTTAAATACAGAATGCATCAGCTACATCTTAGATGGCAGCTGCTGAAAGCGTGTTTAATGAAAAGGTGTATTATACCTCGTAAGTGGTCGCAGCACGCAAGCCGCGTCTCACACCGAGCACTTAAACAACGAGTATGTTAAATAATTTTCTTACGGTAGATATCTGAAAAGGGTGGGGAATCGTTAAGCGAAGCCCATTGCAACTATGCACGTTTGTTTTTTATTATAAGGATCATCTGTTTCCCTTTCATTTATTTTTTATTTTATTAATCTATTGATGATTATTTAATTAATCTTGTATTAATTAAGTATTGCATTATTCTGTTATTATCGGACATGATACTATATTGTAGAATTTGTGAATCGTCATCTTCATCCACAGCATTTTCTAGCCCACTGCTGGGTATAGGCCTCTCTTTTCCCATGCCATCTTCCTCGGTCCTGTGTCAATCGAGTCCAAGTTCTCCCGCGATAGAAACGATACCGTCGACCCATCTTGCAGCTGGACGTCCTACACTCCGCTTACCTTGCCTCGGCCACCACTCGGTCACTACTCTATTCCTCCTGTTATCACCGCGTCTAGCAACGTGTCCAGCCCAACTCCACTTTAGCTGCATTACCGTAGTTCCGACGTCCCTAACGTTCGTTCTTCGTCGGATCTCGGTATATCGGATACGGTCTTGAAACTTGATGCCAAGCATAGACCTTTCCATCGCTCTCTGTGCTACTCTCATGTCGTGTATAGCCTCCTGTGTAAGAGTCCACGTCTCAGCACCGTATGTAAGAATGGGCCAAACACATTGGTTAAAAAGTTGAGTTTTCAAACATTGTTGAATAGAACGTGACTTAAGAATATCATCGAGTTTTTTGAAAGCTAGCCATCCAAGCTGAATTCGCCTAGCAATCTCCTTTTTTTGATGCTCTATGCCAAAAAAGAGAGTATGGCCAAGATACACGTAGCTGTCAACCATCTCTAGCCTCTCACTCCCAATCATTATTGGGCTTGACCGTTACTTTGTGAATATTAGTGACTAATTTTTTTCTTCTTTAATTCATTTCGTTTTCAGATGTTTCATTCGTAATTAATGTTTAGTTATTTTATAGGTTTTTTTCTGGCTTTCTGTGCGCTTTGGTGTATACCTTCTGGCCTTCTGTAAGCACAGAAGGAACCTGAATTTTAATTAATAAATTACAAGAGATAACACAATTACCAAATCACAAAAACGATACACAGATAAGCGATACATGACGTAAATTGCACCGCAGAGAAGCTTTCTCTGTAGTTATTTCTTAACTTTACCGTATCTACAGCGCGTCCAATTTATCTTATCCCCTGAATAGTGCCACTAGTATCGGCTTCTGCGATATGTATTTCATACTGACGTCCTTAGTTTCATCATTGTTCAACATGGTGGATAAGTTTGTAAATCTCTATTTATATCGAATGATGGACGAGAAATATGAAGGAGCGGATAACTCTCTGCGGTATCATTATATCAGCAAACTTACAGAACATTTGAGTGCATAGCACTCGGCATGTTTGTATGAGTCAGATAGTCTGGATGAATATGTAGATGTTTCTTATTTAAAAATAAAACTAAATGGATATAAGAATGAAATTTGTGCAGAGTTAGATTATAGTCCGAGTTATATTATTGCGGTAAAATTTCAAATACTTAACATCTAGCGGGATGGCGGTCGAGTGCTAACCTATTATCTACTACGCGAGCACATCTGATGCGCTACGATGGAAATTTGCTTTGCTTAAAAAAACAGACTGACCACACTAAGATTTTAATTATCGGGTAAACCCACTCAGGTAACGTATTCTACCGCCTAGACGTTCTTATTAGCTACGACACTACGACGACACTAGCTGATCCGCTTCTTCGTTTGCGTACGCAAGTATTGCAGCCGCATACTCATGCAGAATGCATTTAATGAATTTTATTTTTGATGAAACCTATCCGAATATCTTTAGGATAGGTTTCTTAAAAAATAAAATTCATTAAATTTTATATTTCTTAAGCAATAGAGTTCAAACTATCATTCCGAGAGCAGGTAACAATTTTTGAGTAGATATTTGAGGCAACCTGAACACTTGTCACATAGCTCTCCTATTATACCTCTACATGGAGCCGCAGACCTTGCTGCTGAGTAGCGAGGAAAAAGAATTTCTCAAGTTAGATCATCTGGCATAATTTTATTTCCTTTTTTCTTTCTTCTCTTTGTTTATCAAGGACCTTACATCAAATAAAGGCCTCCTCTATTTTTCTCCAATCCTCTCTCTCCTTTGTTATCTCAATCCAATTTGCGCCAGCTACCTTTATTATTTCATCTGCTCACCGTTGTTTTGGCCTGCCTCTGGTTCGTTTAGTTTGTGGTCCTATCCAAGTTGCTATTTTTTACCCACTTGTCATTATCCATGCGAGCAATGTGACCAGCCCATTTCCACTTCAGCTTCCTGCAATGTTTCAGAGCATCTAAGACGTTAGTTGTTTGTTTGTCTCAAATACCTACCCAAAAGTTGGTGCCACCTCTCAGAATATATCGGACATGGGAGGACAAAAAGTATCCAGTTAGTTACCTGCCTCAGAGTATGAAGTCAAGTCATACCAAATTTCATTGGAATTGAATCCGTAGTTTTGGTGTGGTACGTAGGCTACGTAGCCCTCAAACAGATAGACAGATATGAAAAAATGCTATTTTGGCACCTGTATCAGTCATAAAGGGGCCCTCGAAAAATAATTTCAAATTATCTTCAGTGTACAGAATTCGAGTCGTTACAGTTTTATTATAAATATAAACACAAGCAAAGACAGTGTTTTTGCTTGTCCCGTCACTCGTCAGACTAAAAGACCACAGTTCATAATAAAAATAACAGTAATTGCTTAAAAGAACTCACAACAACTGGTATCTTCCAAGGGAACTCGTAAAGCTAGGATTTATTTTACAGCCAACCTTGACTTAGGCTCGGCTGTGGCAATATAAAGCTTTTATTATCCACTACATTCACTAATGTAAACATATCGATGTTTTACCTTTGGCTAGACGGACAG
Source organism: Ectropis grisescens (assembly GCA_017562165.1). NCBI lineage: Eukaryota > Metazoa > Arthropoda > Insecta > Lepidoptera > Geometridae > Ectropis > Ectropis grisescens. The sequence continues at coordinate 27,061,434 of CM029788.1, forward strand.
AGATATCCGTAGAATGTGTAACCTACAATTGAATTAATTTATTCATTAGTATAGATATAGGTAGAGCACAAACTAATATTAAAAATACGAAAGTTTGGACATATATAATGTTAGTTGCTCAATTACATCAGAACGCCTGAATGGATCAGTTTACAATTTAGATCACAGATAGATCATAAATTTAGTGTACATAGAATACGTTTATAACGGGAAAATTACAGAACCAGGAACTGCACGGGTAAAGGTCTGCGCCGACTTATACGACTCGGTTACCACCCGACAAATAAAATACACTCAAATAGGAACTAAGGGCGTGTGGGCCGTAATTTTGAATTTTTAAAACAACTTTAAGACCTTTAAAATAGTGTATTGAACTCTGAAAAAAATATATGTATTAGTTAAGGATCTAATCTAGTGCAATTCGCAGTCAATAACACGATTTAATGAATTTCACTTGATAGAAAAAAATCCCAAAGTTACCCTTTTTCAAAAAGGTTTTTCAAGTTTATGACTAAACTAATGAACTTTTTGACTAAATTTTTGTTTTCAACGAAAGCCACTAAAAAGTTATAGATGCATTCGCAGAGTTTGACTTGATAAAAGTATCAGTTATTCACTATGTTTTAATATCTACCATATATATAGCGCGCCGTTCGGCAGGCCTGATCAGTCGCGTTTCGGCGCTCACGGATGACGGGCCTGTGCTTGATTTTGCAATTTTGACAACCAATAAATTTTAAATATTACGATCATAGTGCCACAGTATAACAATATCAGTAGGTATTACTAGTGAAGCACGCTATGATCTTGATTTTTGATACCGTTTTCATTGGAATTGCAAATAGACGCTGATACTAATTATTACGCTGTTTACTTTATGTTGTAGACCAATAGGGGGGAGTCTCAAAAAACTGACGTCGATAACACATCAGTAAAAAATTCAATGCGGATGCAATGGAAAATAGATAAGTATCGGTAAAATATTCGTCCGTCAAATCAGAGATCGGGATAAGGAAATAATGAGAGGGGAGAAATCCCCTGCGTAAATTCCCTAATATAAATGCAAGTTACGTGTCATAAATGATACCTTACTTGCATTTATAGGCCATTAGATAAATTCTTTGGTAGTAAGGTACTTAGTACTTGGAAGAAAAGTCCTCACATACAGATTTTACCACTTTGGAAGAGACTCTTACGCAAACTATTCAGTTTAGAAAAAAAATGTTAGGAACTTCAATACAATTTTTGAACACCTATCCATAGATACATGTATGGTTTTGATAGATTTTTTTTTATTTCTATTCCAAGTTTGTGACACCACCAAAATTTATTGTTTTTTAATTTTTTGTATGAAAATGTTAATATTGTTCATAGAATACCTGTACTTACCAAGTTTTAATAGTATACTTCTTATAGTTTCGGAGAAAAATGGCTGTCACATACGGATGGACAGACATAACGTATACTTATTTTAAAATTTGTCTACGAATCCCTAATAACCCAACTTCGTTACAACATTATTACAAAATAATAACAAATTCAAGCTTGAAGCGCCAAGTGGAATTTTATTATATATTTTATTCAAGTGGAGCTTCAAGCGCCAGCTCAAAACGTTTTTGGCCGATATTCCGAAAAAAGTTATAAAGCCTATTATTATTGTAGAAAATAAAATTTCCCATCTTTTGTTGCCAGTAAACTTTTTTTTCGAACTTACCGATTACGATTTATTATGTCCAATTTAATGATAACAATGTAAAAAAATAAGACGTGAATTCTGTTCTTAGCATAAACATATCTCTTTTTACCGGAATGGAAGAAGGGTTATATTTTTCGCGTTTATCTTTATGTTTGTAAAACTTTTATTTCCACATATCTTCCAAACGGCTGGATGGATTTTGGTAACTAAGATATTCTAAGACAAGTCTCATTCGCCAAAGTGTCCTTAGATAGTAGGTAATATTTTTTTACGTGTAGTTTTTTTTTGTAGTCGGAGTTTTTAAATTAAAGTTATTCTATCATATTGCTCGTTGCTCGAATAAACAGCACCGTTCATCATCATGATTGAAGAGTTGAACGAAGAGGTTGGTCTCCACTTTTGTAATAAGAACAACTAAGCTGTGAAACGCTTTGCCAGAGTGGGTTTTTGTCGAAGGTTCGAACCTTGGGGTTACGAGGTACACTGTGTTTGTTTCTATTAGAGAAGCAAGTTCCATCGTAGACCACATCATTTTCATCCACTATTATCGGCATCATCGCAACCGTATCATTAAATGGGTTATAAATCGTAAACGGTAAGTTTTACAAAAAAAGTTTACTAGCAACAAAAGATGCAAAATTTTATTTTCTACAATTATTGTCAAAATATATAGTTTCCAAAATATCGGCTAAAACAGTTTTTTTTTCAATTGGCGTTTGAAGCTGTACCTGGATCTGTGAGCATTTTGTAATTTTACGCTCAGTAAGTGATCTTTACCTCATAGAAAAAAATTGGTTTAGAAATTTAGTGCAGAGTTGACCAAAAAACCTTCTATTTTTACTGGCCTTTCATTACGTTTCAGCATATTTTTTTTAAATTTTGACGAACTTGTGAATTATTAGGAAACATTTTTAAAAGATGCATGAAATTGGAACAGCCATTCCCAACTTATAGTGTGACCAAAAAAGAAAAGGTTGACTTTTGTATACCTACGAGTATAGATAAATTTAATATTTCTTCGTTTATATAGCAACAAAACTCTTATCATAAACAAACAAACATAAGCAAATCTTGAACAAAAAATGAGTTTAAATTACATAGTCCAATATTTTAATGTTATTTCTGCACTGTGGCACCGATTCCGCGGTCGGTGACGGTCGCGAGAACAAGACAGCGTTAAATGCCTACTTTGACAGAAATACCTGGCCTTAATGTCATGCACAGATATGCATGTTAAAATACAGACTGCATTGGCAACACAAATTAGCAGACCGCTCGCTGACAGCCGTCTGCTAATTTATCTTGCCATTGTAATCTATAATCTTAACAAGCATGACATAAAGCCTATATTTGAGTGTATTTCATTTGTCGGATGATATCGAAGTTGTATAAGTTAGTGCAGAACTTAAGACCGCGCCCCCCCCCGCCTAATATTCTACATATACATATGTATTATGAATGCGAAAGTTAGTGTGTCAATCACGTCGGAACATTCCAACGGTGTGTCAATCACGTCGGAACGTTCGAACGGATTAGATACATACAGATTTTCTAAAAAAAAATGAAGAACGCAGCCGGTTGGATTCGAACCCGGACCTACCATATTTCAACCACCCATCTTCCCGACTGAGCTAATATACTGTCGCGCTCCGTCGCGAAATTTACCATCGCATTCTAATCTTTTTGTAACAGTTTTTCGTTGTCTAAAAACGCGCATAAAACGGCGTTTTTTTTTAATAAAACCTGGCTAGATCGATTTATCGTCCCCGAAACCCCTTGTATACATAATTTCATGGAAATCGTCGAGCCGTTTCCGAGATTCAGATTCTATCTAATATATAAAATTCTCGTGTCACAGTTTTCGTTGCCATACTCCTCCGAAACGGCTTGACCGATTTTGATGAAACTTTTTGTGCTTATTCGGTATCTATGAGAATCGGCCAACATCTATTTTTCATCCCCCTAAATGTTAGGGGTAGTCCACCCCTAAATTTTTTTTTTATTATTTAGACAAAAATTTTAATTTCTATTTTTTATGATACAACATACAAAAATACATACAATCCTCAATTTTCAACCTTCTACGATCAACCCTTATTTTTTAATAGCCATTTTAGTAATTTAATCATTTTTCATCCCCGGTCGATAACTTATCAATCGTCATTTAATTAGTTATCCCCGCTGTTGTTTACAGGTGTCACTTCTGACCCAGTAACCAGCACGATAATTTGGGGATCAAAAGTAGCCTATAGCATATATATAGTTTGAACACTAATCTCGGGAACTACTGAACCGATCAAAAAAAATCGTACACCGTTCTTTCATATGTACGTAATCCTTGAATGCTGTAGGTTATATATATGTATCACGGGCGAAGCCGGGGCGGGCCGCTAGTATATATATACTTACAAAAAATTGCTCGTTTTAAGATAAGATTAACTCATGCTTCGCTTTGGATTGCCTATTTTTTTTCTTTTGATCTTATTTGCATAAAAAGAGTTGTATTGTTGTTGTACCCTGTTTAGTATAAACAAGTTTTTATTAATGCATTTACACAATTTCGTGTTGATAGGATCGAATTTCATAACTTTTGTGATATAGATCTACACTATACTAAACAATTCATATTTCAAAAATCGCCCGGAAGATTTCGATAAAATTTATATGGAACCATTCGGGAAGCATTCCCATGTAAACACCAGGATAAAATTAAAAATTTTGATTTACCCCCGACTACCTCGGATTAGTAATTGCTCAGTAGTAGAATACTACTCAAGCCTTTTCATTTGATACCCATAATGAGGGAGTTGTGAAAATTCGACGTCAAACTTATAACACCCCTGTTTTTGGTCGGGGGTTAAAAAAAAGAAACATTGAAATCGGTTCGGGCATGCTCGAGAAATCAGGTAATATATATGTAATGAAAATAAGCTTAAATGTGATAGTTGAATTGATAACCAGGAGGTTAGAAAGTCGGTTTTTTTAGAAGTCGGTTAAAAATAGCTGCGGTGTGAATGCACGGTTAGAACAATCTAGAAGCTGTAGATAGGCTTTATTCCGGAAGTATCGCGAGGCTCCGTCAACTCGTTATCTCGGCGCGGTGCCAGCCGCCGCCTGGGACCGGCTCGGAACGTGACTCTTGAACTAAAGTATCTCCATGTCCACTAGCGCGTGGCGCCACTATCAATTTACCTTGTTCAATGTTTCTTGAAACCAAAACCGTTATTAGAAACTAATTGCGCAATGCCGTTTCACACGTTCTGCGATATTTCTTAAACGTTTAATTAAAAATGCAAACATAAATAAAACATACAGATTTTTTTGATGTAAAGACGAAATTGCGTTTTCTGAAATAATACCATTCATGTTTATAACAATATGATTTACAAAGTTATAACACAGTTTACACATTTTAAGTATAGTAGCAAAAAACATATATTTGAAGCGTTTACTTTTATCTTGGTTAATATTTTTGTTTCAATTTGTACTTAAAACATTTTTCGCTCCATCGTAATATTATAGCAAAAAATATTGTATTAAAAAATAAGCAGCTGTTTTAAGCAAAATACAAATTTTCCAACTCTTTGTTTTTATAACTTTGATGATAAACTATATCTCCACACGGACTACATTCGGAATTCTACGAGGACAAAGTCACGAGTAACATTTAGTATTAAATATAAGGAACCCCAATGGCTCGACCAAAAATCGTGGAACAGCCACTGTGCAATTTACACCTTATGCCGAGATAATAAGGTATACAACAATTTTCGTAGCTTTACAGAATAGTATCGGCATTGATGCACAAGCATTCCAATAGGAATAGAACGGCAGGAATTTATATGGATGTATGTCCCGAGGGAGTATTGTTTAACGCTCACATGCAGGAAATAACGTAATTTCTTTTGAAAACAGAGAACCAAGGCTGACTACGTAGGAGACGGCTATTCGCGCTCCTCGCTTTTCAAGCAGGCGTCCAAAGAACCTATCTAACTATAGGGAAAACTCCAATCAACATAGAACGTCTCAGCTGTGGATGTGTGATATCACGATTTTAAAATCACAATTTTGGACTTCCAAAAACCCTTCATATAAAAACACTATATAAGCGTGACGTCACAGTGCCGTATTTTCTTTGCGTCGCGCGTAAAGTTTGTATGGTAGCTATATAATGCGTTTATGAAACTGGTTTCATCACAAAAGTCACTTGAAATCGAATGGGTTATTTAATGGTAAAAACATTTTCTTATTTCGTAATTTTAAAATGGACTTGGCCATCCCGCTTTGAATGATCATAAAGTAAGTTAAACTAAAAAATGACAAAATTAAAATTAGGACATATTTTAATTTTGTCATTCACACTCACTCTCTCCTCACTCACTCAGGGACACTCACGTATATACGGTCGGTCAATCCGACTCGAGTTTCGGCCGCGTCCGGCGGCCTTTTTCAAGGAGAGTGCAGGCGCGCGTGGCTGCCCGTTTGGCACTACCAAACTAACTATAGTGCCAAACGGGCAGCCGTCGCGCGCGTGCATATTTAGTCGCTTTAGTCATTATATCAAATAATTTAATATAATTGCCGGACCTGTCGTCACGCCTATTGAATCGGTTATGCGACAAGAAGAAAACAACCGCCGTAATCATGAAAAGACGATCTACTAATCCTACTTCTTCTTTAGTTTTCTTGTGACCACGACGATTGTAGCGTTGCCGAAACGTCAAATAATAATTTAGGTTGTCAAAATAAGAAAGTTTAAAAACCACAATAAACGTATTTTACAGTATTGCTATTCGGAAAATGAAAGTGGCGTTAAATGTTTTCATTCAAGTGCTAAGAACATCAACTTTTAAACATTTGAGTGTTGTGCGTCCTCAGCCTTACCTTTCACTGAAATAAGGTTCCTGCAAAATAACCGCAGGGTACGAAAAAAGTCTGAACTGGGGCGGTTCGATTAATGTAAACTGATTTAATTGATGGAATAACAAAATGAAAAAAACTTTGAAATAAATGGTGTTTGATTTGCAAATTTCTACACAAAAAGTACTGTACCAACTTGAGATCAATGTCGGACTGCCCAAGATACCAAACCTACGTAGTTTGATGGTGCTAATTTTTTTTTTTTAAATTACTAAGCCCACCTGGGGAACTCCATACTTTGCCAAATAATCTATCAAATAGCAACGCACCTACCTACAGGCATTGTTTTAAGGAATCACGACAATTAGCTACTTAAATGTTATCAATAATTTTATTATTTTGATAAAATTACAGGTCAAAGAATGTAAGACAACGAAACACAGTGGGTTATAAGGAAGCTAGTTTATAAGCCATGAAGCCGGCACTCAAATTCAGCAATCACCCGCCCTTAATCCTGTCATCATACGCACGCGGCTTCTATTACCCACGCTAAATAAAGGAAAAAAATCAAGGACTCTTTGCAAAGTCCCAATTTTTTATATAGTTTAGTATATAGAGTGACGAGACGAGCAGGACCTGTGCCTGACGGTAAGCAACGTGCCCGCCACATAACAGCACAGTGACGCGCAGCTATGGGTACATAGAGTCAATTTTTTTAACTAGCACTGCATTGCGATCGTCACCCAGAGATGTAAGATATTATATCTCTAAGCCCTGTAATTTCACTGGAAACATTGCCCTTCAAACCGGAACACAGTAACGTTTGCACTTTACTGCTTGGCGGTAGAATAACTGGTAAAGGTGTGGTACTTCCCCAAGCGGACTTTGCTAAGAGTCCTACCACTACATGGGAAGTACCACATATTTTGCCTGATATTCTACCATTACGCCGTAAAGGAGAAACATAACTGTGTTCCGGTTCGCAGGGCAACTTATTTATAGGGGTGCCGACCGCAGTGGAGCGAGCGCTATGGAGTGATGTAGATTCGTCATGTTCGAATAACCGCATGACACTTTTCTGTTATAGGCAATCGTGTTTCTTACTATCAGGCTCATATCTTGCTCGTCCATTCACTTTTTAATATTAAAAAATATGCAACAACCCGAATTAAATATTTGAGACAATATTTTGGTAACATCAACTTTTGTTAAAACGATATTCCGACAAAAATCAAAATGTTGACTTCATTTTTTTGTTCTCAATATAAATTGATCTGAGTTTTGATTTAAAAATAAGTAATTTAACAATACATTTTAATAAAATATTGTGAAAGTATTTTGTATTAAAATACTAGATTGTAGTCCAATGGTTGGTTCGGAAAACTTTCCTGTATTGGTTTTGTGGTGAAGTTGTGGTGAAGGTTTCAGCTGCCTCAAAATACCTATTGATATTAGAGTTTTCATTATTTTCTTTGCTTTGCTCTGGCTTTGTTATACCTATTCATAATATAATATCTTTCCATTTATTAGTTATTGCAAAGCCATTCTGTGGTATTAAGAAAGATATTTAAGACGTATATTTAATGTTTTCGATGGTATATTTTACGTTTTACTAGTATCTGCCCGAGACTTCGTGATCTTCTAATTTAAACAATGATAGTTCCATGAAAGGAAATTTGCTTTTCTTCGTAATAAAAGTAGCATATATACGGTCCAGACTACACTTTACAAGCTATCGTCCGCGTAGAATGCTAAATGTGGGGATTAGCTTTTTCCTCAAAATGGTAATAGGTCAAGAAAATCTTAAAAATATTTTAAGGTTTTGGTACTACCAGCGGACCGCGGTTTCATTCGCATAGTTCCATCCAGTTCACATTAATTTTCCAGGATTAAAATGAGTTATTCCAGACTATAAACTGTGTTCCAAATTTCATCTCGTCCCGTTCAGACGTTTCGACGTGATTGAGCTGAAATAATGCAATCTTTCACATTTGTAATATTAGTAGGATTTTTGTATTCTTTTATTAAGTTTTGTATTCTGGACAATAAAGAATTTCTATCTACCAATTTACTCACCAGACGGGCTCTGCAAAGAGTCATATTACTACAGAAACGTGATCATTGGTTTTTGTTTCAGGGGTGGCAGTAGCATCAAGCGTGTTCACAATAACGGCGATGTCGGTGGATCGGTACCTGGCTATCACGCAGTCGCTGCGGCAGCCCTGGATGCCATCGCGGCGCGGCGCCTGCCTCCTGCTGGCTGCGCTGTGGCTGGTAGCGCTCGCTATCTTCGCGCCGCTGCTGGCAGTGGCAGCCGTGGAGAGGGAGGTCGTTCCTCTGCTGTCGAGGACCAGGAATGGATCGGTAAGTCCTCCTCTTTACAAAGCTACGCGTTTATATTTGCTCTACCACATGATTGTGTTTTTTTCTTCAGGATAAATATAACTCTTTCGTGTTTCTGAAGGACCAATATATCTGTCTTCTATGTGTATCAAATTTAGCCCCTATTTCTCCTGGTTACTCTATAACGGGTTTATCGATTTCATTAATCTATTTTTAATGATTTTAAATACTTAGGTACTCTGCAGTAGGTTTTTACCACAAGTAAATATCGCAGTAACTTAGAAAAGAAAGCTTTACGACTATATGTACTTACTTGTTTAATGTAACCTAATAAACAGCAGATTTCTTTAACATTTAAATTTATTACAGTTTTGTATTTATTAATTATGCTTTATTAGTAATCTATTTCATTAATTGATTAATTATATTTTCTAATTGTGGCATCATCTTGTCTGCAGCAATCTATAAACTTGGAAATGTTTTGAATACTTGAGGGGCATCCAAGAGGCGTCATATCATATATTAATTCATGCTAAGCTACCGACATGTTATACTATGCTATATTTTATTTTGTAAAATAAATTATTAGGTACTAATTATTACTAACCTTAAAAAAAAACAGCATATACTTCAATTTATAGTTATTATTGTGATTTAGCTTCGTAATTACGATTGTTTTTCGAAGCCACGTGACATTTATGTTCCGAATATTAAGGCTCTCGGCATTTTTTTACAAAAAGAGAGGCAAGGTCGTATTCCACCACGTTAATAAAGTGGAAGAGTTAAGACCCTGACTTTATTTTGTAAAAAAGCTAGAAGTGCCAGTGGTGGGAAAAAACATGAGATATTTATAGTTATACCGATATGCATCAAACTCAATAGAATTACCATAGAGAGGATCTATGACCAGTAGTGAAATAACTATTATCGCTATGTTACCTGGCTTCTTCGAATTGCTGTGACAAAACATCTAGAAAACCAAAAACCAATCAGGACGTGAATATATTTTCAACACAACATGATGATCCTGAACTAAAAATTCACAAGACGCTCTTAGAATTTCCCTTGCACACAAACACTTTGTTTACCTGAATTACAAGTTGTTAGTTACCCACCAGCGCACATACATTTACGAGTTATATGTATATGTTCTTGTTATTAGAGAAACTTGAGATAAGAACATATCTCAAGTTACTGCAGATACAAAAACAAAACATATGCTACGATCCAGGCATATTGCTGTTGTTTGAACGTCTATTATTATTAAATAAAAATAAAAAACATAGGTGTTAACGCTAAATAGCTGTTATTGAATAAGCAGACATTTTCATATGTTCCGTCTCCTTTTCCTACCATATTTCACCCCTTGTCCGTCCTTGTCTCATTGACGAATTGACCCGCGCGCGAGCACTGTGCGAAGAACTTTGACTCGAGACGTGTGTGTTGAGATTCGTTACGGGGGTGTGACGTGCTCCCTGTTATTAATAGAAAAAACTATACAAAACTATATGTTCTGTGCTATTTGTGACGGATTGAAGGAGACCAGGCTTGCTAGCCTGTACTTAGGCGGCCGCCTACTGGATGTTCCCGAGCTACGACCTCGCTTTCGTAAGTCCCATTTCCTCCTTTTCTTTTCCTGGTTATGAGTTTGTCTGTTGAACTTTGCGTGTGAGATTAACTTGGGGATCGCGATATTCGCGCATTCATTGTTTTGGTCACTTCGGCCCAGATTACCAGCCGACAGGTACTTATAACTTCAAATAAGTTAGTATCTTACGACGGTGGTTTCATACGTAAGCGTTCAAAATGGCGACTAAACGGGAAAAAGATATTGATAGGTTGCAAAATAAATTGGCAGCATATTTCGGGCATGTTCAATCAATTTACGATTCACTTCAAATGCTAGATTCTAATAATCCCGCGCAAGTTGAATCGTTTCTTGCCTCAAGTTTTACGATCGATAATATTCACGATAGGTATATGGAAACGCTCGAAATAAAATGTTCTAGCGAAATCGCTCAAGACGACACCGCTGCGAAATCTGCCAATTCTTATCAGTCACTAATGGCTTTTGAACAATTGTATGCTTCTATTAAATACAAAGTTAAACAGTTAACGACAAAAGGTATAGAAACTTCATTAGAATGTAAACATAACCAAATTTCGAAGAACGTACGCCTACCTAAGTTAGAATTGTGTTCTTTTTCTGGGGATCAGGAAAGCTGGCCAATTTTCTATGAAACTTTTCGTACGGCAGTTCACGAAAATCCAGACTTGGTCGACAGTGAAAAATAATGTATCTCTTGGGCAAATTGAGTGGTAAAGCTCTTACTATCTGTCAGGGTATCATACCCTCAGCTGAGAATTATAAAATAATTTGGGACGCTTTATTGAATCGATACAATGACCGAAGGTTAATGGCCTCGACTTATGTTGACAAGTTAATGAACCTACCAGCTACTGACAACACTTCCGCGAGTTTAGAAAATTTCGTAGATAATTTTTCGTCTATTGTGTCTGCATTACGTCAATTACAATTACCTAGCTTGGAGGATTTGTTACTTGTCCACATAGCCTGTAAAAGAGTAGATATCGAAATAGTTAAGGCTTTCGAAATGTCCTTTATTGATTCCAATGAGGTACCAACTTGCGATCAATTCGTGGACTTTGTACGTAAACATTCTCATATATTAAAGCGGGCGCATAATACCACTGGTAAATTTACCCTACCTCGTAAAAATGATTCTCGCAATACCACCCAAGTTTCTAGTACAAGGTCACGGTCAAACGTTAAAACCTTTGTAAGCGTACAGGAACACAATAAATGTGTTTGTTGTGACAAAATGGATCATCCATTGTCCAAATGTTCCACATTCTTGTCTACGTCACCTCGCAACCGCTTTGTTATAATCAAGCGTAATAATCTTTGCGTAAATTGTTTCAATAAACATACGTTACCTAATTGCCCATCTGAAAGTAGATGCGGTAAGTGTAACAGGTCGCATAATAGTTTATTACACTTTGATAATAATGCAAGTACATCTTATAATAGGAACGTTACTGCGTCGCAAGGCTCAGCGAGTAAAAATATGTCTACTGTTATCAGTAAACAATGCGATCGGTCGGCTACGGCAGACGAGCGTTCTTCTGCCGCGCGGCTTACTAGCATGCACGATGAAGGTGTTAATGGTCAGTGTATGAATACAGATCCACCTGTTACGTTGTGTGCTGTAGGTATAAAATGCGCCGCATCGAGTGGTACTAATGATGTTCCCGCGACGTCCGTTCTTTTAGGTACGGCACAATGTCACTATGTTGACAAAAGGGACACATTCATGTAGTGCGTGCTATTCTCGATTGCGCGTCGCAACGCGATTTTATTACAACTGAATGTTGTCGGCGTTTGAATTTGCCCGTCTACTCGACCGCCAGCAAATACGTTTCGGGAGTCGGTGACGTCACCAATCCCATTGAAGGTATAACTTGCCTTACTTTGCATTCTCGACATAATGACGAGATAAATTTCACAATCCAGCCGCTAGTAGTTAGTCGGATTACGGATACACTTCCGGTGTCAGTAATTGACACCACGCAACTTGATTATTTGCAAAATTTACCTTTAGCCGACAGTAGGTTTAATGTGCCCGGGGCGTTGACCTCATACTCGGCTCGGACATGTTCGCGCGGGTCCTGCGCCCGAGTACGGTTTCTCGTAATCCGGGGAACCAGTGGCAATTGAGACTTCAATTGGGTTTATAATTATTGGTCAAGTACAAGGTCAAGGTCAACCTGTACAAGGTCCGATCTGTAATGTCGTCCGCGCTTATTGTACCATTGGTGAGTCGCTCGATAATTCTGTAAGTCAATTTTTCGAGTTAGAAGAGGTACCTAAGCTTCGTAACGCACTTTCCCTGATGAACAAAATGCGAGGATTTTTATTTGAATACCACGCGTCGCGATGACACCGGTCGGTTTATCGTTTCGTTACCGTTCAAAGAAGATGCGTCTTGTTTAGGCACATCGATGCATACTGCGGAGCGTAGGTACTTATCGCTCGAAAGGAAGCTGTTAGGTAACCCTTCCATTAAACTAGAATATGACAAGGTATTTCGTGAGTATTTAAATAAGGATTACTTGCGAGCGATTGACGTCACAGCGTCCGAGTTTAATACTCCTCACTATGTGATACCTCACCACGGAGTCGCACGGACAGACAAATCGACGTCACGTTTACGTGTGGTGTTGGACGCGAGTTGTAAAACATCGAACGGGATGTCTCTGAATGACATTTTATATACGGGACCGAACTTGCAAAACGATCTGTTTTGTATTATTTTGCGCTTTCGATTGTTGCCTATTGCGATAAGTGCAGACATTCGACAAATGTATCTCAGAATTTTAATGAGCGATGACAATTGGCGATATCAAAGATTGTTATATCGTTTCGATCCTAATGATCCGATTCAAATATTTGAGATGACGCGTGTACCGTTCGGCCTATGTTGTAGCCCTTATTTAGCCGTGCGTTCAATACGCCAATTGGCTATCGACGAAGGCGCTCGCTATCTGACGGCTAGCCGCGTGACGCAACGAGACATTTATATGGACGATCTAGCTACCAGCTGTTTATCAGTAATCGATGGAATCGATTTATCCGATCAGCTGATTAAAATGTTCGCGTCTGCGGGTTTCGATCTGGTGAAGTTTTCGAGCAATTCGCCTGAAGTGATGGAAAGTATTCCCATTGACCATCGGGTTACGGAAGCCGTGGAATTTAGCCCAGCTGATCAATTGAAAATATTGGGATTGCATTGGTTGCCGGCCGAAGACGTCTTTACGTTTAGTGTCCATATCGAGCCTCGCCCTTGCACCAAGCGAAATATACTTTCACGGATTGCTCGTTTATGGGATTTGGAGGGTTTCATTGCTCCCGTGACTTTACTTGCTAAATTAGTGGTCAAGTCATTATGGGCGAATAATTTCGATTGGGATGAAACACCTAGTCCACATATTGTCAAATTGTGGCGTAATTTTGAGGCTGAATTGCCATTATCACAGAATGTTAGATTACCACGTCATGTTGGAGTAAATGACGATTGCGTCATATCATTATTAGGATTTGCTGACGCTTCTGAGCAGGCTTACGGCGGAGTGGTGTACATACACGTGTACTACCCAAAGTGTGATCGTACCGTGGTCAACTTAGTGTGTGCTAAATCACGAGTTACACCATCCAAAGCTCTCGTTACAGTGGCTCGATTGGAACTTTGTGCGACTCTTATTGTAGCCAAATTAATGCGAGTGGTAATCGACACTTACTCGTTGCCGGCATGTTCCGTATACGCGTTCACCGATAGCAAGGTGGCTCTCGCGTGGATCCATGCTTCACCGACTCGCTGGCAGACATTCGTAGCAAACAGAGTATCACAAATTCATGAGAATCTTTCTCCGGACCATTTTCATCACATACCGGGACAAGAAAATCCTGCCGACTGTTTGAGTAGAGGACTGACTCCTGCACAATTAATTGTACATCCACTGTGGTTCAATGGACCGAAATTCGCTTATTTGCCTCGAGATAAATGGCCCTTGAATAATGACTTCAGCCTGCCAGAGGATATTCCGGAGGAAAAACGAGAGTGATGGTTACGACTGAATCATCTACTCCTCCTTCGGCACCATTGTGTGAGCTCGCCAGTCGAGTCTCTACTTGGACTAAGTTACTACGAATAGTAATTTATGTCCTTCGTTTCGTCAAAAAATTACCGACGAACTTTCACGTTTCACATCTTGAAACTGCAGAACTTGCAGTCATTCGTGCTCTTCAAAGTATTTATTTTGCTGAAGAAATTGCTAAATGGAAAGCGGGAAAGCTACTGCCACCTGCGTTCCGTAAACTTAACGCTTTCGTTGATGAAAACGATGTATTACGCGTCGGCGGTCGTTTGACTAATGCCAATGTTGGATACGATAGTCGACACCCCATTTTATTACCGCGTCGTGATCACATCGTTGATCTAATCATCGATCATCACCATCGGATAAACTTACATACCGGACCGCAACTTTTAATGTCACTCTTACGACAGAAATATTGGATTATGTCGGCTCGCAATATCGTACGATTACGTGTACAAAAATGCAATATTTGTTTCCGAGTCCGCCCTATCAATCAGTTTCCGATAATGGCAAGCTTACCTGCTTGCCGCGTTAACGAAGCTAAAAGTTTCTGTCACACCGGAGTTGACTATTGCGGGCCGCTCAATATTGTTATCCATCGCGGGCGGTGTACGCTCCGTACGGGCTTATATATGCTTGTTTATTTGTTTAGTTACGAAAGCAGTACACCTCGAACTATCGTGTTTCCTTAGTACTGAGTCATTTCTCAACTCTCTTCGACGTTTCCTTGCTAGACGCGGACCTGTGAGTACTATATACTCGGATAGAGGGACCAATTTTATTGGTGCTAAGTCTTACCTAGACAACATGTACCAATTGTTAAATTCGGAAGAGTATCGCGATAAATTCGCCAATGAGCTACGTGACAAACGCATAGACTTCCGATTTAACGCTCCTTTAAGTCCTCATATGGGCGGACTTTGGGAAGTTAATGTGCGCTGTGTCAAAACTATTCTATCAAAGGTAGTGGGAACTCAGCTCTTGACATATGAGGAAATGTCGACGGTGCTTACTCAAATAGAAGCCCTGCTAAATTCACGTCCTCTGTCAGTACTGAGTAGTGACCCTACAGAGCCCCTCGCATTGACTCCGGCACATTTCTTAGTGTTTACCCCACTTAAATCTCTCCCGTCTGAAGATTTGTCCATCGAAAATGTTAACTTGTTGCACAGAAAACGTATTGTCGATCATTTGGTACAATCTTTCTGGAAGCGGTGGAAGGTTGAATACCTGCACACGCTTCAAGTTAGAAATAAGTGGACGAAGGAAACTGCTTCTATCCAAAAAGGGGACTGTTGTTCTGCTGGAATCAGACAACAGCGCTCCTCTTGATTGGCCTATCGGGGTTATTGAGAAAACGTTTGAGGGTAAGGATTCGGTCGTGAGAATAGTTGATGTTCGTACCAGGTCTGGCATTTATCGTCGACCCGTCGTTAAGGTTTATCCTTTACCAACTCAGTAAAATCAAATTAACAACATAATTTAATACAGTCCACAACTCTAACTTAGCTATTCGTATTAGTAAATATTAAAATATATTAGTACTTTATATCTTAGTTTAAAATGTAAGATATTCAATTTTCATACACATTGTTAACTAACAATCTCCTCATTATTAGTTGTATTTTTAGTATACAAACAAACATACTGTTAAAATAGTTTACTCTAGCTTAACGCTTTATTAAGTGCGCTGAAGTGACTTAAATTTTGGATGTGCCTTGTATTATTGAAGGCCTTTCGTCCTGTCAAGGCGGGGGGGATGTTAACGCTAAATAGCTGTTATTGAATAAGCAGACATTTTCATATGTTCCGTCTCCTTTTCCTACCATATTTCACCCCTTGTCCGTCCTTGTCTCATTGACGAATTGACCCGCGCGCGAGCACTGTGCGAAGAACTTTGACTCGAGACGTGTGTGTTGAGATTCGTTACGGGGGTGTGACGTGCTCCCTGTTATTAATAGAAAAAACTATACAAAACTATATGTTCTGTGCTATTTGTGACGGATTGAAGGAGACCAGGCTTGCTAGCCTGTACTTAGGCGGCCGCCTACTGGATGTTCCCGAGCTACGACCTCGCTTTCGTAAGTCCCATTTCCTCCTTTTCTTTTCCTGGTTATGAGTTTGTCTGTTGAACTTTGCGTGTGAGATTAACTTGGGGATCGCGATATTCGCGCATTCAATAGGGTTCGAATTGATAACCTCCTCCTTTTTTTGGAAGTCGGTTAAATACTGCGTGAAAGTGGATCCATTATCTAGTTCTGGCTATATAGGGGAAAGATGTACGCTTCTTAGCGTCAGGCTTTGGATTTAAAACAAATAATTAAATCTGTACTTTTCGAAGCGTTTCTATATTTTAGGCACTTTAACTAATATTTAACAACTGTTGGGTTAGATATATTTTGGAGTGGAGACTGCGAATCGGCAAATTTAGTATGAGACGCAATGAGAATAAGATGGAGTTACGATTTACGAAAGGCAGCCAGCAGGTGCCATTGGAAATGTGAGTCGGAAGAAGAAGGTCCAACAGTGGAGTGATGTGCTGATTCTTAGTGTCAATATGGGCTGATATGGTGGTGTTTATAGATAATAATTAGTAATACTTACTACTCATACATTTAATTTTTGTAATTATACAATTACTTATGTGAATGTTACTTCCATGAAAGTAAAGGATAATCTATTCTAGTATTGGCAAAAAAGATTCAAAATATTATACATTAATAAGAAAAGATGGAAAAGATTAAGACCCGTAGCAAAATTTCAGATATCTCTCTGATATCGAGTGCTTCCACCCGAGCGATTACAAATTGCACCCCTTCAAACTTTACATTTTACATTTCGACGGAATGAAGGCTCCTAAACTTTAGATGGCCACTTACGAACTTAATTGAATGTTAAGATGAAGGTCCACCAAGCGTTCTGTTGATTTCAAGCTAAGGCATATTGAAGTGTACTTGGATTTGCCTTTGATGTTTTTACCCGTTTCATTAGCAAATACCATCATTTAGCTCCAAGCCGAAGATAATAATTTACCTTTCCCTTGTGTAATAAATGTTTTCTAATCCGAACCGGTAATACTCAATAATCTTCATGATATGTCTGATATTTGCTACCCAACTGGTAGGTGGTCTCAAACGGTGCATTTATCGGTGATTGGCAGTCTGAGATATACTCAAACTGCTGTCACTATGTTTACCGCTTGATTGAATTACAAACAGCAGGATTTTTTTTAAATATAAACGACGGGGCTTACACAAATACACCCAGAGGGTGAGGAGCAAGTGTCTGCCAAGTATGTAAGTTAAGAAGAAATGCTACCCTAAATGAGCTGTGTCACAAACATCACCGCACCTATATTCATATCTTTTAGTCTTTTCATAGGGTCCTCCTTTCTGAAGGAACTTTGATTCCAGCTCTTAACCTGTTTCAAGAAAAAAATCAATAAACAGTGACGATCCCACCTGACTATAAAATTTTCTGCTTATTATTTGCTCAGTGCCATACTACGAGTATATACAGCCATTACAAAAATAGAGATGAACCAGTGGCAAAGACTTGAACTGAACTGGCCCAACTTGAAGCTTCGTAGATTCGAATCATGCTGGTTCTTTGGGTACTTTTCCATATAAAGTTTTAGGGTTATGTCATTTATCATCAATGGAAATATTCTAAAAAATTATTTTAAGTACTCGTGACACAACTTCGCCAGCATGGTGAATTATGGTTTTGGTTCTCCGCTTAGGAGGTCGCTTCCGAAGACACATTCAATGGGATCCTGTATTATATTTTTGGTAGAATCCAACCTTTAAATACATTCAAATATTATTTTCGTATACGTCTTTCGTCAGGAGTTCTAACTGTTTGGAATTAACGATTTCTTGATCTCTATTTGATGTTAAATTATCTTTGAAATTTCAACGATCAACTTTTTATTTTAAAATTATTATCTGGAGCTGATTAGATAAATTTAATGTTTAGGAATGATTTTATAAATGTTACTATTAAAATACTTATGCTAGGTACGCTTCCGATTGTTAGTGGGCTTGAGCATCTTGATTATCTGTAGACCTACAGTGGTCTATGGATAATTCAGGTGTGCTTAGTGTAAGTAGTTAGGTAGGTTTGTAGTGTAGTGTAGTTCTCATTGTATTTTAGTTTTGTTAATAAAGGCTCCTCTGCCCACTCTATAAAAAATACATATGAAAGTTAAGTAAGACTTACATTTTGTGGTATCTGTTGTAAGAATACCGACAGTATACGAGTACCTACATGAAAGTAATTATTACTTAAAATGTATCTAAAAAGACTGCAATGATTTCTAGTATCTATTTATTACAGTTCAAAAGAGAGCGCTCTAAATAGATTGTAACACAAACCCATGGAGATCATACTCGTATTTTATAAGCATTACTTATTACCGCGTTCCAAGCACTAAGTCAAACCTAAACCCGGCTTTTAAAGCCAGGCCACACAGAGGCGGGAGCCGCGAGAAAGCGATCCGATAGCGATCCAGTGCAAAGCGATTGCGGTCCGTATCATGTCACACAGAGCTACTGCCCGCAGCCCGCGGCGGGCAGATGGCGAGAACAAAGCCGGTATGACACCAAAAGCGATCAAATTGCTCACGACCTTACGTTGTAAAAAAATAAAACTCGTGAGATCGGATCGCGATCGCTACGCGAACGCTCTGTCCTGTGTGACAGCTTGTACTGACTACCGTAGAATACAGCGCCCGCGCCGGCCGTCCGTCGCGCGTCCTTCCCGCGAAGCATGGCGAAGCGATCTCTTGTTTGTCGTCACGATCTTGTCGCGCGGGAAATCGCATCGCGCCGGATCGCTCCCGCTTGCTATGTGTCAGGTTGCATATAAATTCGAATATTACAAAAATTCCCGTCCCGGATCGCGATCGCTTTCTCGCGGCTCCCGCCCCTGTGTGACCCGGCTTTAAAAGCCGGCTTTTAAGGTACAAGTTCGCCCGGAGACCGCGACACGAGACCGCAACGCGAGACCGCGACCGGAGACCGCGACAGGCACTTGACTCTATGGAGTTGTATGGACGCCAGTTCACGCCGAGACCGAGACACGTGTCGCGAGACATGTGTCGCGGTCTCGGCGCGAACTGGCGTCCATACAATTCTATAGAGTCATGTGCCTGTCGCGGTCTCCGGTCGCGGTCTCGCGTCGCGGTCCCGTGTCGCGGTCTCCGGGCGAACTTGTACCTTTAGGGAGTTAATAAACCAACAATTTTTTTACTATGATTCGCAGATCATAAATTCGTCTCTCACCCAACACATATGTTTATTGTAATGAATACAATAAATAATAATAACTTTTTAAACGTTTCAATTATCGGCAGGTAGTTTGTTCCTATGTAGCTCTGTAAAGCCAGAACAAATTTAATATAAAATTGAATAATATAATATGTATTACCAGTATTAACACATATATTACTTTTGATTACATTATGCTCTAAGAAGTTGTCAAGTAGTTAAAGAAATCAAATAAATAATTTAGGGGCTGAACCAGAAAATAAACAAGTATCTCTTAATGAGATAAAATTTCGAAGCAAACGGATTTAACCGGCTTTCATCGACAAAGTTTCCGGTTTTATGGCGAAATGAAAGAGTAAATTGGAAAATCTATAAATAACCGTTTTAACTCAGTAAAGGCCAAAATGTAGTCCTTTCGGGATCTAATTAAGTAGACAGAATAGCGAATATTAATAACGAAGCGGATTTATCGAGAAATAAATTGATTTTGAACTCCCTAGTGGCTGAGGGAATTACCCAATCGCTATCAGTACGAATAGGTATTAATTACGATTATAATATTTTTTAAATTTTAAGCGTAAAAATTTGACAGTGACAACCTTGATGTCCAAACCGACCAAAAAAGGGGTGTTATAAGTTTGACGTCGATGTTTGTCAGTCTCTCTGTGTGTCTGTCTGTCTGTGGCAACGTAGAGATCGAACGGATAGGGCGATTTTGATGCGGTTTTTTATTTGAAGGTTAATTTCCGTGCAGATGTTCTTAGTTATTCTATCTTTGGTTAATATCGATTCAAGATGGCCGCCAAAATATTTCTTTACAACCTACCTCAATATGGGTATCAAATAAAAGGGCCTGACTAGTAAAAAACTATGCACTATGACAAGTTCCAAATCCAAGATGGCCGCTACCACAAAATGGTGAAATACATTTCTTTTTCACAACTCCTCATTATAGGTATCAAATGAAAGGGCTTTACTAGTAGAATGTTGTACAGATAAAAAATCCGAGGTAGTCGGGGATAAATCAAAATTTTAATTTTGTACTTATTTTGAAGTAGCTACAGAGTAATGAGACGAGCAGGTTATGTCCCTGACACATAGCTCTCTTCTTAGAACATGGAGTCCAAATCATTACCTAGCATAATAAAATATCAATTTATTTTTATGTAAGAAAAGAGTTAGCCTTTTTTGTAGTAGTTACGAATTGGTTGATAAAATTAACCATAAATATATTAACCATAGATAATGTTACAAAAGATATGCTTTTTCAATATCGCTACTGTTGTCTCAGACTAGAATCCACATTTTTAAAAACCTCGTACCGAAGTATTTCTGTTTTTATAAACCACTTTTGAATCTTATTGAACGTAAATTGAAAAGGAAATCTTATAAATCAGTAGATCGCTATCGATATCAATTTCATTTCTGAAAACTTTTTAAATCGAATAGTCTCATTATAAGATCAGACGTTCATAACATTGAACGGCGCCATCTTGAAATCATGAATTAAAATTGATGTTTGGCTTTACCTGTTAATCCTAACGCCGTATTTAATTATTTATTTTAAAATAGTCTAAGAATATGTTATATTTAGAGAATAATTAATGTATTATTAAATTGTATAAAAAACCAGTTCCTGAGATTATCGCGTTCAAACAAACAAAAAAACTCTTCAGAATTAAATTAAATTGATATTGATATTGATGAACTAACTGAGATATATTAAGTATGTGTTCCAAGTAGGTACCTATTTAATTAAGAATTTTGATGTTTTTAAGCCAAACTAAGAATGAACAAAATAAATGTAATTTAATTCTGAACAGTTTTTTGTTTGTTTGTTATGAACGGCTGGAGACCTGTTTTAGGGCTGCTAAAATTCCTGCCAGCATTATAATATTAGTACGGGTAAACTAGCAGCACTCTGCGGTTTTACCCGTAATTCCCGTTCCCATTATGTTTCGTGACACATAGTGTCCAAACAGACCGCAACCTAAAATATTCCCTTATTTTCCTCTTCTTCTCCTAATCGAAGAAATATGTAAAAAAAAATGACAAAGGTCACAGACCCCGGAATCTGTGAAGCTTAAATAAAAAAATATTAAATTTGGAACACAGTTATATTGCAGTCTGCATTAACGATACCTAATTCTAGTGCTCGTCTGTAGAGCCGATCACTACAGGTTGGGATTCCGCTAGTAATAGACTCGACATTTGCCTAAGCCGCCTCCCGGCCCAGAGCCTTCTCTGATGAGTTTGGATAATTAGATCCAAATTTAGTTCCAACGTGATTGAGGAATGAGCGTCCAAACTTTCGTATTGTAATAAGTATTTGTAGGAAGTAGGATGCAAGTATTTGAATGTTTGTTGCTCAATCACGTTGGTACAGCTAACCAGATCAGCGGGTCTACTTCCTAACTCCTAACAAAATCAGCTTTGGCTTTGTCTCTGTCATTTTAAAAGAAAATAAAAGAGAGAGCAATAACAAACCTAAGAAAGTTTTAGTTAGGCAATTGACCCTCGCGTTTGTATTTGGAACTAGCTGAACCCGCTACTTCGTTCGCGTAAGCAGATGTTACTGACTTATACATTAATTGGAACTATCGTACGTCAAATATTTGGATAAGTAGTCATTGAAAAACCTTTGAGTTTGAGTGAATTTGTTTTCCACACAAAATTATTTAATTTTATCATCTTTATTTTTTCTTTTTAAACAAAATCAAACATACTTAGTAAGGTTTCGTAGTATCGAACATAGCCGGAAGTGTTAAGTTTGTAGGATTTTTATAGGATACATTATGAAAAGTCTGAAGCTAATGTGCATGATCTGATACCTACTTACCTATTTCTTTATATCCGCAAGCTGTTTTCTAGCTGTTACCCGCAACTTTGCCGGCGTAAAATTTTGAACGAAGCCTGTGTGGAATCAAAATAATTAAAATTTTGAGTTTTAATGATATTCAAGCAAGTTGAACCCGTAAATCTAAGCCAAGTCCTAGTGAAATGTTAATGTATGAATTTAATTGTAGGTAACACAGAAAAAAATCAAGAACGAAAGAATCCAAATTTGGCATCATAATCCTTTTAGCAGCAAAAACTTATTAGTACAATTTAGAATACCAGTAACGCCACCTAGTGATGAAAGAAAAAATACATACCACAATAGCAAAACATCGATTTAAATGGCCTTTAGTGCTTTTAGATTTAAACTGGCATTAGTGCCGTCTAATGAGAATATTATGTTGCTTGTTATTTTGATTGTGAACGCAAATCACCTATATTATCTACGCCATAACAGGTGCACATATTTTCATTTTGGATTTTACCTTACCATCACATCAAGTTCCTGACGAAAATGTATGCTTAAATTAATATGGAGTTAAATGAAAATGTAGACTTATTAGCCCATGTGAAATTTTAGACTCTAAACTATGTGTGTTTCGTATGTCAACCCATATCGTTGTGACGTTTTGACGTGATAGTTAATATTTGTTTCCTTAGGGCCCATGCTTCTTTTCAGGTTGATAGGTAATAAATACATAAATGTGGTATTTCAGACTATGAGTTATTTCTGTTTCAATTTTCTACCAAATTTGCTTAGTCTTTCCTACGTGACAGTAACCTATAAGTAACCGATTTGTTATTTCTGAGCTCAAACTACGTATGTTTCGAATTCCATCCAAATATGTTCAGCCGTTCCAACGTTGTCCTGTAAATATTATGAATGTCACTGTTTGGATGTTTGTTACGTAATACATAGAGTACTTATACATAGGCAATGTTTAGCCTATGTGTTCTTCCAGACTGTAAACTAATTCTATTTAAAATTTCAACCCGATCACTTGATACGTTCAGCCATGATTAAAGCGGCAATAGAAATACATCATCTGCGCAAATTTCAACTGTCTAGCTATCACCGTTCTTGAGATACAGCCTGGTGACAGACGGACGGACGGATAGCGAAGTCTCAGTAATAGGGTCCCGTTTTTACCCTTTGTGTACGGAACCCTAACAACGGTCTGCTTCGGTCACCGAAGCTTGTTGAACACTACCTTTAAATTTTAAACAGTATTTGGATTGAAATAATACTTTTTCTAATAAGTTACGGCTGGTCTAGTAAGTTACAGCTGACCTAGTCGGGAGAACGGCGACTGTCGATCCGGAGACCCAGGGTTCAAAACCACGCGCACCACTATCTTTTCAGAGTCATGTTCGTAATGCCGGTAATTAAAACGGTGAAGGAAAACACCGTGAAGAAACCGAAATCTACCTATAATCTAAGTTCTAAGTCATATGTCATCCACCAACCGACACTGGGCCAGCGTGGTGGATTATAGCCTTGTGTCTCTCCTTGCGAGAGAAGGCCCCGACGCCCAGCAGTGGGAACATTTAATGGGTTGTTTATGCTGCTACTTATTATGCTGATATGTTTTCTCCAAAATACAAAAATCTACTTCAATGACATTTAATTCTGTCATTCGACAAAATTTTATAAGAAGGTGGTATTACTATGTCGTACAGATAAATCTTAGCTAGCCTATCGGTTTTTTATCGGATACACTTCGGAGAGTGTGCGACTGATTTGCATGATCTGATACCACCTTGCCCTTTTTTTATCGGAATGCTCGTAGCTCGAAAAAGCGACATCGTTTCTTGGTTGATGTTCCAAAGACACGAACGAAGAGATTTGACTCTAATTTTGTGATAAGAACATCTAGGCTGTGGAATACGTTGCCTGAGTGGGTTTTCCCCGATGATTACAATCTTTGTGTCTTCAAATCGAGAGTGAATCGGTTATTTCTAGGTAAACACGCTCCATCGTAGACCGCATTGTCGTTTAACATCAGGCGAGATGGCGGTCAAGTGTAAACCAATAAAAGTTAAGAAAAAATCTAAGCTGATTTTAGTTTTGTTGATATTTGAAAACTACCTCCCTGTTTTCGATATCTAAGATCACCTCTGAAGTATTTTCTACCAAACAAAAAGAAATTATCAAAATCAACTAACAATTAGCGGAGTTATCGCGTAAAATAAAAAACATGCACCCCGATTGAGAACATCCTCCTTGTTTGAAGTCGATTCTAACCGAATGATGTTTGTTTTCCACAAAAAATATATTTTGACAATTATTTTGTCGTCCAAAACGACGCGACGCGATCACGTGGGCACTTTCTAGAATCTAGATATTCTGTGGATCGTCTGTGATACACAGAATACTTAGTAGTTAGTATGTACTGAACGCGCCGCGCGTGTCGTTATTATTTAATGTTTATGTAATTTTCGAACCAACAGACCGATATTGTTCAAATTTTGACGGGACAATATAAGTAATGTGTTCTTTCTACCAAAAAGAATTAATGAAATTAAACAACGCAAACATGAGTTACAACCAAATACACATTCTGACTTTCACACCCTCCCGCAAGAAAACCAATCAGAATTTGGGGATCAAAAGTAGCCTACAGCAATGTCCTTAGTATAAACTAAAATCATGCCAAGTTTCAGCTGAATTGAATCAGTAGTTTCGGCGTGATGCGTGATCCCTATACAGAAAGACAGACAGACAGACAGACAGACAGACAGACAGACAGACATGAAAGAAAAAAAATGCAGTTTCGCAATCAGTATCGACTATGGAGTGCCCCAAAAAAAATTTTTTCAAAATATCTTCAATGTACAGAATTCGACCCGTTACAGTTTTATTATAAGTATAGATATAGTTAAATTTTAGTCTGGAATAATATTTAATAACATTTCAGAGTTTTGTTTGTCCAGGGAAAATAACAGCATCGGGAACTGTGTATGTAAAACTGGTGAGTGCTGCAAGTTTAACTTTTTTTTTAAAGTGATGATACGAGCAGAATATGCGCCTGATGAAAAGAAACATGCCTACCACATAACAGCACAGTGACACGCAGCTATTGGAACATGAGTCTAAATCATTCCTTAGCACTGCACTGCGCTCGTCACCCAGAAATCTAAGATAGTATATCTCTAAGCCCTGTAATTTCTCTGGAAACATTGCCCTTCAAACCGGAACACAGTAATGTTTGCACAATAGTAATGTAACTATGATGTATAATAAATAGTCATGGTGAATAAAAACCTAATTAGTCGGCGATCAGTTGGATTATTATAAAATATTCTACACATGATTTTTATTTCTTTTCAAAAAAAAATACTATAATGTTGTACATAGAAGTTTCGAGTGACGTCACGTCTACATTCAATTTATATGTAGACGTGACGTCATAACTCCCCACGTCGGAAATTTGATAATCTTTATCTTTATCGATTTTCAATAATTTAATCAAACATAAAATACGAGTCCCATGTTTTTCCATAACCTCCCTGAGGGTCTATTTAAAATGATATATTTTTGACTCAAACATCATCATTTGATGTGGTATCCATTGATATTTTGGATTTTCTGCTGTCCTAATGGAATATTTGTAATAAGCATAGTAACATGTTTTTTAACGTAGCAGCTGTTAAATTGATATTTTGCAGCTGCTGTTGTCCTAATAGAATTTATTTGTAATAAGCATAGTAACCTGTAAACACTTTACCGTAGGATCTGTACTGCATAACCCTGTCTGAAAATAGAATAAACGCTTACATGATGTGATTCAGGTTTCATAAGGTTTCACGAGGCCCCGTGTTTCGTAAATAAAAAGAGTCCAATATTCGAATTCAAAATGTCGTTTGATCTGAAGATTTGTACCTTGTAGAATTCTAAGGCGTAGTGTATAATGTAAATTTGGGATTAGGAAAAGTCTTATTAATCTTTGTGTCGATAAATAAATAATATTGTTTGGTTATTCCTCAGCATAATAGCATAAACATCCCACTAAATGTTCCTATTGTTGGGACTCGGGGCCTTCTCTCGTAAGGAGAGAGTCAAGGCCATAATCTACCTTCCTACCTTTA
This sequence comes from Ectropis grisescens, assembly GCA_017562165.1. Classification (NCBI taxonomy): domain Eukaryota; kingdom Metazoa; phylum Arthropoda; class Insecta; order Lepidoptera; family Geometridae; genus Ectropis; species Ectropis grisescens. The sequence goes on from CM029788.1 coordinate 27,088,209, forward strand.
TATAATCCTACTAACTACACACTAACCCCAAACTTAGCAATACTTGTATTATGAGAGCCAGACAGCTGAATTTTTTTGAAATTTTTGGATTAATAAATGATACGGTTTTCGAAGTCATGTGCGTAATGCCGCTAACTTAAAAACGATGATGTAAAACATTTTGAGAAAACCGACATATAACTAGAATCTTTCGAACTCGTGTGTCATCCTCCAACCTGCACTGTTCCATCGTAATGGATTATGTCCTTGACTCTCTCCTTGCGAGAGAAGGCCCCGAATCCTACCAGTAGGAAAATTGAGTTGATTAGCACTACGCTCGTCACCCAGAAAACATTGACTTTCGAACCGGAACACAGTAAAGTTTGCACATTACTTATTGGCGGTAGAATAACTGCCAAAGGTGTGGTAGGTACTTCTCCAGGTAGACTCTGACAAGAGTACTACCACTACTCAACACTTATGCTGAAAAAAAAACTTTGCACTTATCGTAACATGTGAGTAACTAACTCAATTATACATTTAAAACTCGTAAGAACGATATAATTTGTACCAATAAGAATAATGTTAAGTAGAATAATGTAGGTAGGCTCAGGTGCTGAGGCTTTAAAAGGTTTTCAAGGTCTTTCATAGAAACTCAATCCGTTTCGTCGCAAAAAGCTCATGCATTTAACATTATACGAGTAACTTACTTACTGCATATTGATGTGAATAAATTCATAGTAATTTTATAAAATCATCCATAAGGGAATTTTTAATTTAAATCTATTGAAATGTGAAACATATACCTATAACTTTTTGTATTTAACTAAACAGCAATATAGCAACAGTTGATGCCATTAACTTTGTATAGTTTATTTATGTGGTACGACATAAAAGTATTAATTTGCAAGATTATTGTTGTTATTGTTGAGAAGTATAAGTATTTAGGTACTCCTGATTGTACTCCCCGTATTCCCGAATTTTTATCTGCTTTACCATCCTACGGTTCCCTGGAGGAAATCGCTCTTAGCGATAAAGTCGCAGGCGGCCACTCTATTTTGAGGTTCTTCTATATTTTTGCCTTTTTAACCGACTTCAAAAAACATGGAATTTCTCAATGCGGTTTTATGTTGTTGTAGATAGCCCCACATGAATTTCATCGAAATTGGTGTGGTGGCTTTTGAAATATGAACGTAAAACTAAAATTAGCTTTCATTTATCCAGACGACTTTGTGATAGTTTCTTATGAAATTTGAAATTTATGTCGGTTTTTCTTGTTTGTGAGAAAATAAACAGTTTCGTTTTTTCAACATGGGCGACGCAACTTGTACTTAGCCTTAGAAAGTTAATACTCGGCTGTAAGTACCAGATATTTGAGCCTCACTCAATCCGGTCACCCTTACGAAGGTACTCTATTTATAGTACTCAGGTCGCAAAGGGAACAACAATCCTAGGACGCTTTCATCTACATTACGCTTAGTAATACCCTGAGGTATTATTTTACTGCTGACCAAAATTAAAAATTAAAAATTGACAATAAAGACAGAACAACCAGCGCCTATCAGAAAACTCTTTTTTAGTATGAAAACTAACGTGGTTATACACATTTTACATAAATACACGGGTAACTCACGTTTAATATAGTCAGTCAAAGAAAATTGTTTGCTATTTAATTGTTCTATGCATGTACCTACCTAGAAAAAACATAGTTTTATAAAGTAAGTAGGTACCTACCGAGACTAAAATTGAATCGCTGGCACGACATAAAGAAAAATAAATTGGCAGTCATAGGGACTGCCGATAGAAGTGAAAACTTATAACTCAGTTAATACAGTTAATAGCACACTTTGGAAACTACGCGGGTGAAACACGCGGACGCTACTAGTCTGGAATTAATCTGCAAAGCATTGTCGCCTAAATAATTCTCCCAAGCATCTAAACTAGATGGCCACGGTTAGGTGCCTAGATATGCAATGGTAACCATGGTAACACGCAATCCACCTAGAACTGCTAACGTATTTCTAGATGGTCATGGTCTCGAGTTCACCCGAAGACTTCTTTCATTCATGAGCGCGACGTTTGAACTCAATTCACAGCATAACTTGTGTGTGTATGGGGATACACACAAATGAAGTTTTCGTTAAAAAAATGTATTAATTTAATTTCGTCGAAATAAGAATCAAGTGTCAAAATTATTGCCATATCAAACAGAAACCCAACTCGACGCGCACTAAATGGGAGGTTTTCGTTTTTTGATATTAAATTTTCTCAGTCAACAAAATTTGTATTTTGGACGTAAATAAATTGCCTAAAAATAAAAAATAGTTTATTACGTAAAAGTAGATGTTGTCCTTCGCATAGTTGTGATCGTGTGATTCATTTCCTTTGTTCTGTACAAAATACCAACTTGCTATCAATTTAAAGTTATATAGAGGCAGTAATCGGCTGCAGATAGGGCGAGTTCTGCACTTTAATTGGTCATTAACGCTTGGAGGGCGCTCGATTGAACGCCCTACCACGAGTTCAGAACACAGAGTGAAATTGAGGAGTATTACCACTATGATAAGTTAATTCACCATCATCAGCCTGCATTTGTCCTCTGCTGGACATAAGCCTCTCCCATAATATGCCATTCAGCCCGATCCTCGGTCCTACTTTTCCAACCGCCACCAGTTCTGATATCTTTCGTATTTCGTCACTCCTTCTAGTCTCAGGGCGTCCTACGTTAAGTTTACTGATTCACGGTTTCCGCTCCAGATCTTGTTTACCCCAATAAATATCAGGCCTGCGACTGATATAACCGCCCCACTGCCACTTCTTGTAACTATACTTGTTTAACTTCTTGTGTACTTCTTTCAATACGCTGAGCTATGTCGGCGACTCTAGTTCTCTGACGAATTACTTCAATACTGATGCAATCCCCAAGCATGGCTTTTACCATAGCTCGCTGCTTTGAGCTTACGGATCATTTTCACTGTCAATGTCCACGTTTCAGCACCGTAAGTCATTACGGGTAATGTACTGGTCACACTTTTGTTTTGAGACTTTGTGAGATGGCTGAAAAAGAGTCGTTCGTCGACTTTTTTTACCAAACGATAAGTTCATTGCTACTTTACTACTATCCGCAGTATGGCATAAACAGTCTTTTTTGAGAACGGTTTGGCTTGGTGATGTTTCATATTTTTCCGCGTCATTTTATTAAGCACACTCAAAAGTGATGTCAGTTTTGTATCTGAAGCGATTTCCATCAAGCCTAGAGAGGTATTTTACATGTAATACTGCTTCCTAAGGACGTATTTTATCTGTAATACTGTGTCTCTAGGTTAGGTTAGAAAATAATGGCAACTGCCGATCCGGATCCTCTGGTTAGAACATCACATGCTCACCACTGTCTTTTCAAAATCACATGCGTCATGCCGCTAACTTAAACAGGAGGAAGAAAAACATCGTTAAGTAACCGACACGTTCAAAATCTTTTGGGCGTTGGGCGGGGTTTTCTGTCGCAGCAATGGGAAACTTTAGTAACGATTCAGGAAATGATCGCTAAAAGGAGTCATCGTAAGTGCTACAGTTTAAATGTAGCGCGATCGAACCGCGAACCAGGGAATTAATCTAATGGCTCTGGTGGATAACCTCGAAAAATTAGTTCTGTTTGATTGGATGTTTCTTTCGACCAAACTGATTCTCCATTTAATTAACGAACATTTTGGAATCTGACTACTGAAACTCTTTTAAATTGGAATGATGACTGGTTCAAAAAATATTATATCCCATTCTAATTTAACAGTTTTTCGGCAAGTACATTTGAACATCATAGGTATGTAAGGTACTTAACCGTCCATATAGAACAAAAAATTGTCTGTCTGCCTTGTTGTTGCACCTTTTTAATGGAACTTTCACTGGCTAGTTTAAAAAGTAACTTCAATTACTTTTATTAAAAATTATTTTACTTTTATTACAAATATATATATTCGAAAAAATGAGTTCAACAGTAAAAAAAAAACAGAATTGCCGTGCGTAACACCGCGGAAGGCAGCTCAGTTTAAACAAAAGCTTTGCCCGTGAAATTTTCAAAGTGATTACAAAAAAACATTATTAGCGTAGAACGAGCGATATTTTGTACATACTTTTATTCTGTAACGTAGGAAACGTCACACAATAAAAGTATTTTATGTTGACGTGGGTTTATTTAACGTATCTATTCTAGGACCACACAAACGTGGTCTTAAGAGGCACTGACACCACTTATTGTGACCAAAAGCTGTAATAAATAAGATAAGAAAAGGAACGTAACTAAATTATTTATTTTCGGCTACAACCTACACAGAAAGACTTTTAAAACATTAACTTCGTTCGGCCAATTCACTAAAATCAACTTTTATCTGCTCTCTGTCGAGTTGCTACCTTTTTTGGTACGTGAGCAGAATTCTGGTAAATAGGTATCTCATTACTCTCTAGGCTTTATGACAACGCGTGAATTTTTTTTGTTTTAGTGCTCTCCAAAATATAAAATTGACGCGAAGTCCTTTTTTAACCCCCGACCAAGAAAAGAGGTGTTATAAGTTTGACGTCGATGTCTGTCTATCTGTCTGTGTGTGAGTCTGTTTGTGGCACCGTAGAGCTCAAACGGATGGGCCGATGTCGATGTGTTTTTTTCATTTGAAGGTTAATATCCGTGCGGAACGTTTTAGCTATGTTTGGTTAATATCGGTTCAAGATGGCCGCTTCCACAAAATGGCGGATAAAATATTTCTTCACAACCTACCTCAATATGGGTATCAAATGAAAGGGCTTGACTAGTAAAATATTATGCACCATAACAAATTTCAAATCCAAGATAGTCGTCACCACAAAATGGTGAATTACATTATTTTTTTCACTATTACCTCAACATGCGTATCAAACGAAAGAGCTTAACTAGTAAAATACTTTCCACTATGACAAATTTCAAATCCAAGTTGGCCGCTACAAAATGGCGAAATACATTTGATTTTTCTCAACGGGGGTTAATTTATTAATTTTGGGTTTTAATTTTTTAATTTTGTTCTTGTTACCAAAACAAAACGTTTGTAGTAGTAATGCTGCACATATTAGAGAGGTACATATATCACACTAACGTTATAAAGATGAACATACGTGGAGATGCATGTTTTGTCAACGAAAACCACATCCTTTGCACGCCGAAATCACTTTGAGGATTTACTAGAAAGTGGGTACCAGATACTCTCACGTCTGAACACTTATCATATAAGTACTGTCTTTGCATCTGAACATCATGTGCACTCTATGTAAAGATTCGTGACTTTACAACTCAATTTACAATCATACTAAATATGTTATAAATGTCATTGTTTGGATATTTAGCTGTTTGGATGTTTGTTGCTCAATCACTTCGAAACTGCCAAAAACGGATCAGGTTGAAATTTGGGCCACAAGTAGATTATAAGGTACGGTCAGTGATGACATATGATACTGAGACGTGGTTGCTAACTACTGCCATGATATTCATGCTCAAAGTTGCGCAAGGGGCAATGGAGAAAGCTATGCTTGGGGTTTCACTGCGTGATAAAAACCAAATCCAGGAATCCGCAGAATAACCAAGATCACCGACATAGCTCGTAAAATTAGCGAATTGAAGTGGCTATGGGTGGGTCATATAAGTAGCTCGCAGAACTGATAACCGCTGAGGACTAATGGTTCTCGAATGACGACCACAAACCAGCAGACGAGTTGTAGGATATTCCCCACACAGTGAACCGATAATATTGTCTCGGTCGCGGGAAGTTGGTGGATGAAGACAGTTAGCACCAGTCATTGTGGAAGTCTTTGGGTGAGGCCTATGACCAGCTGTGGACCTCTGGAGGCTGCAGATGATGATGGTTTATACCGACTTTAGCTAGTGTTCAAGACATATTTCAGAAATACATAATTCCGAATGCGAATGTATTAAGCACCATTTGTTGCTTTTATTTATTTTGACATCACAAACCTCATTTTACTAGTTTCTCTTCTAGTTCAGTTTACTCCGTAGCTTGTTCGTTAAAGCGTTCAGTAAGGGTTATAAAAAGGCAACTAAATTATTGTTGAAATTAATCTTTAATAGGACAGGACAATCTTCGATAAAGAATTAAAGTCTTTGGGCATAATCCTTCACAAAAACATTTCGTAGCTTTAGATAAAATTATCACGTTTTTGCGAATCTTCGAAATAAGAAAGAGATTAAAGAATTTTCAAAGAAATCGTTAAATCGTTGAAAAATACGTGATCAAGTGATCTCGTAATCCTAAGAACCTTGGATGAAATCACTCGCGTAGTAATCACCTAACGACATTAACTCAAAATGTAGAACATTAAAATCACCAAAGATTGTTTATAGGTATAGAAAGCGTTTTGTATAAACGAATTTATTATTTTGGATATGGAGATTAAAAAAAACTGAGCGTAACACCAACACAAAAAGATGTTTATAGATTTCGTAATATCAAAGGCTAGGATTTTCGTGGATACCGATACGGTTTTGTGTTAAATCGTTTAAAAATAAATGATTGTGTTAAATTTAACCCATAATTGGAATTATGACTGGGCCCATAATACCTATTCGATTCCAAACAGTCCTCCAGGTAGATTATGGAAAAATAATTATTCGATACGTATTTTTTGTTTTTATCAAATTCTTATATATATGTACATAATATAGAATCTGAATCACGGAAACGGCTCGAACGATTTTCATTAAATTATGCATACAAAGGGTTTCGGGGACCATAAATCAATCTAGCTAGGTTTTATTTTTTTAAAACATCATTTTAAGCGCATTTTTAGACAATTAAAAACTTGTACAATGTCATTAGAATACGATAACTTATTTCGCCACTGTTCTTTAAGTCTAAATGGCTCGGACGGAATATGCTCGCCCTCGGAGTGAACAGGCCCCGGTTTGAATCCTGATGGTTACACTCGGGTTTTTTCTTTTTGTTCTTTTTTTTTCTCAGAAAATATTTTACTTACAACCCTTTAAAAACGCATTTAAACCGAGCAAAGCTCGGTCAACCAGGTACTGTTAATAATCGACAACCATAAATAGATCATCAAATTACCGTACTATTGTGACGTAACGTCTTCACACAATTTTTACAATGAAGTGACTTCACTTAAAGCTTTTGAGAACGGTATCTTCGTCGTTTTTTTTTCTTTGTAAAACGAAAGAAAAAATACCTGATCAATTTGTTTAATAAGCTGGCGGACTATTTATTCTTTTTTAACCCCCGACCAAATAAGGGGTGTTATAAGTTTGACGTCGATGTCTGTCTGTCTGTCTGTCTGTCTGTGTGTCTGTGTGTCTGTCTGTCTCTCTGTCTGTCTGTGCGTGTGTCTGTCTGTGGCACCGTAGAGCTCAAACGGATGGGCCGATTTCGATGCGGTTTTTTTAATTTAAAGGTAAATATCTGTGCAGATGTTTTTAGCTATGTTTAGTTAATATCGATTCATAATGGCGGACAAAATATTTCTTCACAACCCACCTCAATATGGGTATCAAATGAAAGGGCTTGACTAGTAGAATACTATACACTACACACAAATTTCAAATCCAAGATGGCCGCCACCATAAAATGGCGAACTACATTATTTTTTCACTACTGCCTCAATATGGGTATCAAACGAAAGGGCTTAACTAGTACAATACTTTGAACTATGACAAATTTCAAATCCAAGATAGCCGCTTCCACAAAATGGCGAAATACATTTCTTTTTTCACAACTCCCTTAATATGGGTATCAAATGAAAGGGCTTGTCTAGTAGAATGTTGTACAGATAACAAATCTGAGGTAGTCGGGGGTTAGTCAAAATTTTTAATTTTGTTCTTGTTAGTTAACATGGCGATTAAATATTACAATAGTATATAATGTATTCTGGCAGAAATCGTTCTTTGCGACAAGATTAGCATAAGCTGCACTTTATTTTCTCACTGCTGCTCTTACAACAATATTATATTATCCAACATTAGCTGATTAAACTTCTATATAGTGGACACAAACATTTTAGTTGGATCGTTGACTTTGAACGACATAATTAAAGTAAAGTAAAGGATAGCAATATTTAGAAAAGGATTATGTCAAAATTAGAACTACCGAGTAAGGTAGAATAATACTAAACATTAATGGCTTGTTTATTTTGGCTACTTTCACAGTATTATGTCCTACGGGATCTTATTATGGGGTTCGGCTGCGGACAGAAACTCTGTTTTCGTATTGCAAAAAAGAGCAATCCGTGGTCTATATAATTTATCACCTAGAGAATCAGTACGGGAGATGTTCAAAACTATTAACATATTAACAGTCCCTTCATTGTATATTTATGAATGTATAATGTATGTAAGAAAAAATCGAAGTCGTCTGCAGAAATTAACTGATCTGAATCCAAAAGCGCACCATAAACACAAAATTGTATTTCCTAAGTGCAGACTTCAGAAAACAAATAACTCTTTCAAATGTAATGGTATTTGCTTCTATAATGCAATCCCTGTACAAGTGGAAGGCCTCAATGAAACCAAGTTTAAAAATGAAATAAAAAGCTACCTATTGAGCAAGGCATATTATAATATAGACGACTTTGTTAAAGATAGTAACGTATGGAAGAGAAATGTGTCGAAATTAGAATCTTGTAATAAGGTAAAATAATAGATTTTTAAGACTTTTGATGTTACATTGTTTGTACTAATGTAGTATCTGTATACTGTGTGTATTGATTATTTGTTATATTGTCTTCGACAAAGCCTTTTTACAGCTGCATGTAATTGACTGGCCCTTTACAGCTGCTTTATTGTTTTTGACGTTGTTATTTTATCATATTATGTACACAGATTCTTTGCCTTTTTGTAAATGACGTTACCAAGTGTTCTTATGAATATATGGTATGAATAAATGAATTGAATTGAATTGAATGTAAATTTGTTTAAGTACTGTATGTATTCATTATTTGGATTATTTGTTTTTTCACCATGACAAAGCCTTTTTACAGCTGCACCTAAATGACAAGGCCCCTTTACAGCTGATTATTTTTTATTTGACATTATTCTTTGGTATTATTTTATTATGTACACAGATTATTTATGTATAATTTTATTGTAAGTGACGTCACCAAGTGTTCTTTCAAAATAATGGTTCGAGTAATCAATGACTAACTAAAATTACATAATTTTAACAGTACCAAAAATAACAAATATATTTCATAGCTCTTATAATGACATTTTGTAATTTGACATTTTATAATTTTGATATTTTAAATTCATATTTAATTAACTTCAAGTTGACCTAAATTGAATATTAGACAGGAAATTTAAAGATTTTTTGTCTGTATACCTTACCTGGTGAAAATTAGAGAACATTTATTTATTTAAGACCTATGTGTACACTTATACCTAATTTTACAGACCAATAAAGAATTGAGTTGAGTAAGTAAATTGAATTGAACAATTATAATTAAGTATGGTAATATAAGTCCGCCCAGAAACTTCCGCTGACTTCAATTTAATATTAAATTCGGACTCTCGACCGAATTTCATAAAAAAAACCATCAGCAAGTAATGATAGTTGTTAAATAATATATATATATATATATATAGTTGTATATATAAATTATAGCGTTTAGTTTCGTTCATATTTAAGAAATCCACACCGATTTCGTTAAAATTTATATGAGACCACCTAACTAACTGTTGTGATCTACTATGATGAACTATTACGATCTGCCAAACAAATAACCATCGAAATTGATCCACAATAGGCGGAGCTATCGCGTTACATACATAAAGAAAATCAAAATATACAATAGAATTGAAAACATCCTCCTTTTTCGAAGTCGGTTAAATATAAGGATCACGACCGCGGTGCGCGGTGTATGGTCCTAGGCTTCAGTAATATATACGTCATGTAACGTGAATCCAACTGGCTACTACCATCGATATAAATTAAAAAATGTGCCCTGAGCACCTTGTAATTGTTAACAAACTGCGTCTCTGTGTGTAGCTTGAGTGGTTTACAACTATCAATCTACTTGACCCCTAGAACCGCTAGCGGCAAGGTATGTTGCGGTTCTAGTTATTTTGGTTGTTGGCAACGAATGGCGATAGGTATTATAAACGTCCGGCGTTCACCGCTTCCTACAATCGACTAAAGCGGAAAGAGTGAGCTCATTCTTCCCAACGATACCATAATTCCATTCGCTTCAAGTTTAGGAGGGCCCATCCATTAATTTATATCGATGGATACTACCAGGATTGTATTATTTTCCTATCATCAAGATCCCAAGTCCAACATTTATTGGGCTGTTGATGATGACAGAAGTTATGTGGTCGGGAGTATGTTTTTTATTCTCTGCAATGGTAAACGGGCTTAATATTTTTCTGTTAGAGTGTAAAGAGTGACCGGACGAGCAGGACAGGTGCCTGATAGTGAGCACCACGTCTGCTTACAACAGCGTAGCGTTATGCAGCTATTGGAACATGGAGAGTCCTACATAAATACCCAGCACTGGTCACCCAGATGTAATGTATAAGATGATTAGTGATCTACCCCGGCTTCACCCATGCTACATATAAAATAAATATGCCCTATAGCGCTAAGGGATCACAACACTAACCCAACGGTGAAATAATTTTTGAAATCGGTCCAATTCCTGAGATTAACGCGTTCAAACAATTAACGCTTCAGCTCTATACAATTAGTTTAAAGGTAGATTTATCTCTTGTTGTAATTTATTAAAAAAATATTGTGTTTTATAATAAATATATAAAAATAAAACAATAGTAAAAATTATAAAATAAAATAGTATTTTCAAGCAAAAAAACTTCCAAGTATAGAGGAAGTAATAAAACCATCTATGATTCCGAGTCAATGATTTCAAATATTATTTCGTAGATTCTCAAAAAAGGGCTAATTTTCGAAAGCTATTCATTCCGGTTGAGAATCCGCAGGTACACCGCTACATCCTGTTAAATCCAAAATTTATTTTAATCCCATTGAAATCTACTTGGGGTGAAATTGAATGGTAAATTGGAAGGCAACAGAGGGCGCCATCGCGAGAAATCGTGTGAATTTACGCTCTTGCCCTTATGATGAGCCAGCGAAGACCTAATTTTCCGGAACTAATACGAGTCAGTATTCTTTCCCGTCTCTAAACTTTTTTTTTAATAAAGTGTGACGTGACTAGAAAGATAAGTGCCTTATGGTTAGCAACATGCCTGCCACATAACAGCACAATGACACGCAGCTATTGGAACATGAGTCCAAATCATTATCTAGCACCTCTCTAAGATGTTAAATCTCTAAGCCCTGTAATTTCCCTTCAAACCAGAACACAGTAATGTTTGCACATTACTGCTCGGCGGTAGAATAACTGGAAAATGTGTGGTACTTCCCAAGGCGGACTCTGCCAAGAGTCCTACCACTACTGAAAACTTGCAGTGTCAATGAAGCATTATTCTACTAGAATTATACATTTCAAAGTTTTTTAGATGTTTGTTGCTCAATCATGTTAGCTGAACGTTGAAATTCGGAACATATGTACTTAGATTTTAGGCATACTTTACTGTACTAAAAATAAAAATAAATAACGGAAGTGACGCGTAAAAACTGCATGTGACCAGTATTGCCAACTTTATATTTCAGATCGTACCATAAATAATAAAAGTATTGTTTTGTTTTTCTTTCCTACCTGGGAGTCTACCTCCTAACTAAAAATGTCTTAGCTTTGATATAGCTCTCTTTTCTTTTCGCTTGCAATGATAGAGCCAGCAATAGCAAAGCTATAACCGATTTAGTAAGGCGGTTGAAGGGCTGGTGGGATCTAGCTTGTTGTAATAAATTTACTTAAACGCTCCATACACGAGTCAATGTTTCACATTGTTATATTCTCAAATATTGTCGAAATTGTTCTTTCATTACATTATTCTGTTAATTTACCTTGGGCGGTCGTGTCATCGTGTTTACCGAACGAAACGTAGGGCTAATTTGGATGTAAAACCCTCTACACACGAGCCCTAAAATCAGAGGAAATGACGTAAAAGTAGTGGGGAGGAGCCTACATCGTAGCATATGATTGGTGATTTATGGTGCGATGTAGGGTCCTCCCCACTAGTCTGACTAGTTTAAACTGGCCTCGTGGCTTAGTGGGTAGTAACTCTGCCTGTGAAGCCGAGGTTTGTGGATTCGATTCCCACCCAGTGCAAATATTTGTGTAATGGATTCAAATATTTTTGCACTGTATCTGGGTGTTTCTATTTGTAATAAGTATGTATTTTCAACTATATACGTGTTATATCAGCTATCTGGCTTACATATTACAAGCTTTGCTTAGTTTGGGGTCAGATGGTGTTGTGTGTGAATTGCCCACCAATATTTATTTATTTAGTTTTACGTAATTTCCTCTGATTTTAGGGCTCGTGTGTAGAGGATTTTACATCCAAATTAGCCCTACGTTTCGTTCGGTAAACACGATGACACGACCGCCCAGGGTAAATAAACAGAATAATGTAATGAAAGAACAATTTCGACAATATTTGAGAATATAACAATGTGAAACATTTTTCCCTTTAGAGAATATTAATACAAATAAGGAAGTGCTTTATAGCGACCTACGTCTTACAATTTATTTATAAAACTGACGACGGGTTTTTGGATAGGAATAAATTATAAGCTTTTAATGTTCAACATGGAAGGTAACTTAACTAGAAGGTTACGATTGTTACATTTTACACATTTGTCGATAAAGAATTTGTAAAGAGAGAACAGGGAGCAATACCAAGCATCTTCCGTTTGTATTATGATAATGGTCAAGTGCGAGTCGGAGTCTCTCTCTGTGCTGACTCTGTGCATTGAATTTAAACCTTTGCTAATTTTTTTTTCTAAATCTAAGTTGGTACGACTAATTTCCGACAGGTGGCGTAGCAGGTAGCTGAAGAGGTTTTTTGTTTGAAATCGATATTCTCAGGAATGAGTGAACCGATTTCAGTCATTCTTTCACCGTTGGATATGTACGGGATACCAATGAGTGCTATATAATATACCACGGGCGGGCATCTAGTAATATTATAAATGTATATAATGTTTGGATGTTTGTTGCTCAATCACATGGTAACGTATGAACGGATCGGGTTGAAATTCGGAACACAGTTAGATTATATTTTGGAAGAACATATAGGCTACTTTTTATCACGTTCATTTCGGGAACTACGCCAGAACACGAGCCGAAACACTTTTCTTCACTTCTCCATATAAACAAAATAAATAAATAAATATTGGTGGACAATTCACACACAACACCATCTGACCCCAAACTAAGCAAAGCTTGTGTGATGGCCAGCCAGAGAGCTGATATAATACTTATATAGTTTTAAATACATACTTATTATACATAGAAACACCCAGACACAGTGCAAACATTTGAATTCATCACACAAATATTTGCACTGGGTGGGGATCGAACCCACGACCCTCGGCTTCGCAGGCAGAGCTACTACCAACTAAGCCACTAGGGCAGTCAAATATATATTATATATATTCATATATATATTCTAAATGTTTACCGTGAGACCCCGTGCGAAACCTCTTGTAACAGACCAAGTACCAAAATAAAACTATTAACTTATCCGAAACTATTTTATAACATCGCAGTTTCAAGAAGACGATTCATCCATAAAGAATTATGACCGGGTCGAAAAGTTTCTGCTAAGTACGCCATTATGGTACGTACTTTATGATTCTTTCTGTCACACATATTATTCTCGAGTTAGTAATATATCCCGATAAAATACCTTTATAACTGGGTGAAGTAATCAGAATGATGGAGTATGGTGGTTGACCACATATCACGTTACGACTCACATAAGTTACCGGAACGGAGTAACGTCTCTTGGGAAATTTCCTTCGTTTTGTAATGTTGGAAGTCGGATCTTTTGTAATAGTATTATCATCTGAGTTAGTCATATTTTCACGCTTGAGTTCGCCTGTGGCTTTTACGTGGAATTTCTTGGTCAACCTTGCTAGTAATTCGACCGCCAAGCATTGTTCAAATATCACTCACTGTATTCTGATTTGCAAGGCAACGATTCTGTTGAAGTACGTATTTGTGATGTATGAGTTTAGTACTTATAAAAGCCGCAAAAAAATTACAAGGCGTAGAGATAAATCATTTTTGTATCTCTAGGTGACGAACTTAGGGATAGGTAATAATTTGGACTCTTCATGTTCCAATCATCATCTCATCTGCAGCCTGCAGACGTCCACTGCTGGACATAGGCCTCCCCCAATGATTTCCACAATGACCGATCTTGTGCCGCCTCCATCCATCGACTTCCCGCGACCGAGACAATGTCATCGGTCCATCGTGTGGGGGGCCGTCCTACACTGCGTCTGCCGGTTCGTGGTCGCCATTCCAGAACCTTTACTCCCCAGCGGTTATCGGTTCTGCTAGCTATATGGCCTGCCCATTGCCACTTCAACTACTAATTTTAAGAGCTATGTCGGTGACCTTCGTTCTTCTGCGGATTTCCTCGTTTCGGATTTTGTCACGCAGTGAAATTCCGAGCATAGCTCTCTCCATTGCCCGTTGCGCAACTTTGAGCTTGCATATCATGCCAATAGTTAGCGACCACGTCTCAGTACCATATGTCATCACTGGCAACACACACTGGTTATAGACTGTTATGTTCCAATAGATGCATTATACTGTGCTGTTATAGGCATGCATGTAGCTTACCATCAAGCATATACTACCCCTACTTGTTACATCACTCCAACAAATAAACAAAACCTAGTTGTTTTGTAGGCCATTGTCTAAAAAAAAAGTGCATTGGATTTTTTACGTACATTCAGTATTCATCAATTACTAAAAGAAGCATTAACTGATTTAGAAAAAGAAATTTCTTTCCATTTGTTTGCAGTTTGTAGGTGGTGGTGCACTTTCAAATTTTATTAGAAGAACCCATTTACCCATTAGAAACCCATAGAGCACTTTTAAAGAAGTCTTGTGATTAAGATTTTTACTAACGTTCTTTTCTTAAATGTCGAGTGAAACCTCCTTGTTAGGCTTTGGAATGTTAACCATGAAACGATGTCGGGTTTTTGAGCTGCAAGCAGTCCGATAGAAAAAAAAGAGGAAAGTGGTATAAAATTATGTAGATTAATGGCACACTCTCTGAAATGTTTTTCTCAATATCTCAATCAGCAAACAAATAGTTTTGTTCTAATCTCTGCTCGTTTCTAAATAGAATTATATTGGAACTTTAATACAGTTGAATCGTCATTAAAGTTAATCGGAAGTCCCACGCTATCCGTTCACGTTTGACCGCAGGTTTATTGGAATTAGGATAACGTCAGCCCCTATTGTCCCGACGTTAGTTAATAACCTCGCTCTTTCAATCCTAATGGTCACTCAGCTTTATCGCGTTCCCACAATACAAACACACGCGCCTCTACACGTAACTTATAAGGTTGGCTTTCCACGGATGATTATTAGTTACCGTATGAATACGTTAAAGCTCAAACACGAAGCTCAAAATTCAAAGTTGCACAGCGAGCTATGCTTAGTCTCTTTGCGCGAGAGAATTCGTAATGAGGATATTCGCAAAAGAACGAAAGTGGCTTACAGCTCTCAAAGAGTAAGCAAGCTGAAGTGCAATGGGTAGGCCACATCGCTCGCAGAACTGACAACCGATGGGGAAGAAAGGTTCTCAAGTGGCGACCACGAACCGGAAGACGCAGTGTTGGACGGCCTTTCACTGAATGAACAGATGACCTCACAAAGATCGCTGGAAACCGCTGGTTGCAAGCGCAGGACCGTTCGTTGAGGACAGTTAGGGGGGATGCCTATGTTTAGCAGTGGCCGTCTTGCGGCTAATGATGATGATGATGTATGAACACGGACACAGATTTGGATACGGACACGGATACATACTTCTTCATACTCGTATTGTTTTATTGGTAACTAGATATACTCTGCGCACGTTGCTGCACCACCTGTCGAGAATTGGTCGAACCAACTCAGAACCATTTAATTGGCTCACAATAACTTTGCTTTAAGATCATCACGTGATCAAATGCATAGTTTACAGTTCTATAAACAACACACAGACAAACATTCCTTTTTATATATGTATTTATGTATATAAACAAATAGTTACATGATGTTATATTATACGGATGTACGGGGCTTAATCACGATCTAATTCATTGTTTAATTACCTCGGCGTTTCGGCAGCGTCACAACCGCCGTGATCCCGTACATCCGTACAAAATAACATTGCGTTCTTTTTTTTTAATTAGTCTCTCAGTAATCGACTCGACATCGAGTCTTTGCCATTTGCACACATTATGTGTTCATTATGAGTTTGGATGTTTGTGGCAGAATTCGGTCCTCGTACACAGAATAAAATCTCTTTGCCCTGTAATTTTCCTGAAAACATTGTCCTTCAAACCAGCACAAAGTAAAGTTAACATTTTAACATTTTGTAGTAGAATAATTTCCATAAATATATTCATATGCTTGTTTGACAAACGAGACGAGACGGCGCGCGGTGGTCTAATGTAAACCTATGAAAGTTAAAAAAAGTGTGCAAAAATAGCCCTTTATTTTTTTCTTTCTCACTCTACCAATGCACCCTAACCTTTCTGACCCTCACCGAATCTACCGAAGTTCCTCTTTACTACAGATAACAATTAGATTATGCAAACTATTTCTATTAAGACAAAACATTGCAGCGATAATAAGATTAGTGAAAACAGCTCCTAATTCGGCCTAGTTAAATTAATTCCCCCGAGGACGACGCGGTTTTGTTGATAGCGGACACACGACAAGCGACCTTATGGACGCGGCAGTTGAGATTATTCTGTTTATAATGGCTTAAGATTATAAAGAACTTAGTTTTAAGTGTTTCGGTCAAACTGAGATAGCGGCGTAGGTTTGCTTCCTTCCAGGCGAAAGGTCTTGTTTGGTCTTGGTTGGATGAAGTTGCACTGTCATTTGTTTCCATCTCTCTATTTAACTTCGGATTTTTTTTACTTTAATAGTTTTACAGTTGACCGCCATCTTGCCTAATATCAAGCGACGATGAAGTCTACGATGGAGCGTAATTATCTAGAAGTAACCGATTCACTCGATTTGAAGACACCAAGAATGTCATCAACATCATCAACAGCCTACTGAATATTCCCACTGCTGGAACTCGGGCCTTCTCTCGCAACGCGAGAGTTAGGGCCATAGTCCACCACGCTGGCCCAGTGCGGGTTGGTGGATGACACGTGACTTCGAAAAGTTCTAGGTTTATGTCAGTTTCCTCACGATGTTTTCCTTCGCCGTTTTTAAGTTAGCGGCATTACGCACATGACTTTGAAAAGACAGTGGTGCGTGTAGTGCTTGAACCCGGGGTCTCCGGCGCCGTTCTCCCGACTAGACCAGCTGTAACTCATTCTACACTCTAGACGTTCTTATCATAAAAGTAGGGTCAAACCTCATTGATCGTGTCTTAGAAACGTTAATCATGGAACGATTACGCAATTATTGCATAGCTATAAGAAGCGTCTTATAGCTATGCAATAATTGCGATAGAACTCTTTGAAAAATCTGCCTAGGGCAGTACCACACCTTTACCAGTTATGAAACCGAAAAAAACATCACAGTGTTCAGTTTAAAGGGCAAAGTTATATATCTCAGGCCATAAAGATACACCATCTTATATTTCTGACTGACGGGCGCAGTGCAGTGCTAAGGAACTATTGGGAGTCTTCGTGTTCCAATAGCTACGTGATATTGTGGTAGTGTGACTGGCCTAGTGGCTTAGTTGGTAGTAGCGCTGCCTGCGAAGCCGAGGGTCGCGGGTTCGATCCCCACCCAGTGCAAATATTTGTGTGATGAATTCAAATGTTTGCACTGTGTCTGGGTGTTTCTATGTATAATAAGTATGTATTTAAAATTATATAAGTATAATATCAGCTATCTGGCTGCCATCACACAAGCTTTGCTTAGTTTGGGGTCAGATGGTGTTGTGTGTGAATTGTCCACCAATATTTATTTATTATTTATTTGTGGCGTCATGGGTAGGTCTTGTTTACCATAAGGTACAAGTACTGCTTGTCCTGTCACTCTATACTTATAAAACTTGCCATGCTTATCCGAAATGCCGAGATCCATTGAAAAACAAAGATTCCTGACGTCGTGAACACTATCGTAGTGTTCACGACTATGTAGTTAAAGTGGAGTTGGTATAAAATACAGGGTGGCCCAAAAGTCCTTAGAAAAGTAAAATTTGAATTAAACGAAAACGGCGCGCGTGAGCGCTGTAAGGGAAGCGGGAGCAGTAACTTCGGTTTCTGGGAATTTAGTCGCGATGGACCGTTTCACCGGAGCGGACCGTGCGTTTTGTGTGCGCGAGTTTTATCAAAACAACAATTCGGCAACCGTTGCGAGGCGTAAATTTCGAGAACACAAGAAACGGAAGAAAAGAAAACGAATACTTTGAGTATATGGACAACTTATGTAACAAACCAATGATGTAATATATATTTGTAAAATTACTATATGAAAATATTCTGACTATTGTTTGTTTATTGTATCTGATTATGGCATGGTTAACTGGCTAATTGATTGAAAACATGTTAAACCGCATAAGCAACATGTTCAGCTTGACAATGTCCCCGACTTGTGTACGGGAAAGTACAGGTGGAACAACTAAAAAATGTAGTTGGTCTGGACTTTGCTAGACGCGAGACTAACATGTTATCGAACTTATTATTAAAAGTAATATTGTATATTTGATCGAACCACGGTATAATTGGTCGAAGGTTAACCTCGTTCCTGTGCCTATCAGTGGCACAGAACTGAAGAAGACAGCATGATAAAAGAAAGGCATATACTGACCAGTGGGAGTAAAAAGGCTGTCGATCATGACATAACTACTTTCAGAGATAAAGATTTTTGTTGATATTTAAAATAACACTACATCTATTTTGATTAAATTTAGGTATTTGATACCAAATTTTAACCTGAACCTACCAAACAAAAAAGTAACATCATAATCAATTCACAGTTGGTGGAGCTATCATAATATATGTGCATATGTATATACGTATGCTACGAACAAAAAAACATACAACCATTTCATTCATTCATTAATTCAATCCAATTTTCGTTGATAGTTTACATGGTAATTAATGTACATCATACACTTTTTTAATTTTTGTCATTCTCTTATTTTAGAAGTTAAGTACAGGGGTGCACACTTTTCACCACTTTTGAAGAGTCCCTCGCGCAAACTATTCAGTTTAGAAAAAAAAATATGTTGAAAACTTCGGTATCATTTTTGATGACCTACCTTATAGATAACACACACGTATGGTTTCGATAAAAAAAATAAAAAAATACGTTTCAGTTCGAAGTATGGGACTGTTCATTCAAAATAAACATGTTTCTCTAATCTATGCATTCAACCGGAAGAGGTCAAATAATATTTTATCTGTTTTCAATTTTATATCATCTGTCAAGATTCCCAGCTCTCCCTTTTCGGACGGGCGCTCAGCCGAGACGGTTGTCTCCGCATTCAAGTAATTCACAAGTCAACTCTTAGTCAAGGGCCACCAGGTGGACCGGTTGTGTCCGATCAGTTAATTAATCAATAAGTTTCATTATTCAACCTCTTCTGGCAAGCTCTCAGTCAGGGCGGTTGAGCCAAATTTAGTTCAATAAACCAGTGTTAAATACTATTTCAGTGCTTTTCAATTCATATCACCTCAGATCAGTCAGATGGACATAGTCTAGGTCCAGTTCAGGATCCCAGATCATCGCTTAACATCAGCCACCACCGCGTGGACCGGACCGTGCACGCTGTCAACCGACAGCCGATCGCCGCTTCGAACCCGCCGGTCATCGCACGGTCAGTTGCGTACAGGGACACCCCTAAAAATTTTAGTTTTTTTCTATTTTTTGTATCAAAATCTTAATGTGGTTTACAGATTACATCTTCTTACTAAGTTTCAATAGTAAAGCTTTTATAGTTTCGGAGAAAAGTGGCTGTGACATACGGACGGACAGACAGACAGAAAGACATGACGAATCTATAAGGGTCCCGTATTTTGCCATTTGGCTACGGAACCCTAAAAAGTTGACCGTACTCAACTTGCAAATAAGTGTATTTTTGCGTGGCAGTGATTATATTGGACGCGTTTTCTCCATTTAATGCTATCGTTTTACCCTTCCGGAAATAGAATCAATATAAAATCGCATCCATGTCCGCACATCTGTCACGGCTGCTCGCTTCCGCATTACTAAACTTTATTTACGCACAATTTGATCTCTTTGAGGTTTTATGATATTACATACAGTGAACATTTTTTTCACCTATTTAACATGTCTCAGAATTTTTATTCTTTTTATTATAAATCTTACATATTTTATTGTAATTGACGTGATTGTGTATTTTATCAAGTTTGATTATGGATCAATAAAAAATGTGATAAGCAATAAATTATTATAGGATTTTTTATTTTTATTTATTTAATTTGGCTTTGTGTTGACAAATTACATTAATACACTGCTTCTTAAACTAATTGCACTTAATATATTAGTTTTGAAATGATTTATCGTTAAGACAAAGCACATCATGCAATTAACATTTAAATATTTTGCTAAACTATGTGGAGGGGAATTATTTATCTATACTAATTTTATCAAGCTGAAGAGTTTGTTTGTTTGTTTGTTTGAACGTTAGGATCTCGCGAAGTACTTTTCCAAATTGAATGATTATTTTTTATTAGATAGTCCATTTATCGAGGAAGACTATAGGCTATAGAACATAATGCTACTATCAATAGAAGCGGAGCATGAATCAAGAATGTAACAAAAACGGGAAAAAATATTCCATTTTGAGAGTTTTCGAACGTTTCGTGCTTTAACATGACAACCTTGACATAAAACCTTTGCTAATATCATTTTTATTTCTAAATCTGTATTGGTACAATCAATTTCCGACAGGTGGCGTACAGGTAAAGGTACCGTTTCATATTCTCTGCTCACAACCGATCAGTCATTCTTTCACCCCGCGATATGTACAAGATTGATTAGTACTATATATTACCACGGCAACGTCGAGGCGGGGGGGTTTAAATGCCAAGATTACACAACCGCGAGGTATGCAGTCTCAATTATTTTCGCAACAGCGAGTCCGGGATGCTTCACGATGTTTGTTGCAAGTCACGCCTCTTTAATTTTTTTTTCATAATCATAATTGGCAAATGAGTTCACTGGCGCAATACCATCGGTGCTCATAACAAGCCTTTCGGATCGCAACAAACACATAGGTTGATAGGATAAGCATTATTCTAGCATTTTCATTTTAAAAATTAATTAATATCACCAAATAACGGGACACTAAACAAATATATTTAATTACAATTATACAAACTAAGAACATGTCGGGGACCAATTAGGAGATAATGTCAAATAACAAAATAAAAATATAGATAGAAATGTCAAGTACGAATTATATAAAATTAAACAATTTACGACACATAAATTCTTTTACAGAGTAATACGTTTTTTCTATAAGGAAAGATCTTATTTTACGTTTAAACACAGTACAGTTGCACAGACTCTAATAGCTCATTTAGCCAGGATCATATATCAGCAACAAATGCTCTTCAACAATGCTGTTTTGTCGAGTCCGAGGTGCCGTACTATAAGTACGCACCTCTGCCAGTTCTCGAGAATGGTCGTGCGTTTATACTGGGACCGCTCTCATCACGGACAGGATTTTAATTTTATAAGTCTCTTCAGATTTAAATTTTTCAAATTATTTCTCATAAACACCACACATTCATAGATATAGAGACAAGGTAAGGTAATATCGTGCTGGTAGACTATTTCGGTCTCAAGCGTTGTAAGGCTGTGATACGTAAATAAAAAGTTATCACAAATATCAACGTCATGACGAAGATACTTCAGACTTTGTGAAGCCCTAGTGGGCCAGTGGAGGACATCTTTCGGGAATATACGTTTTCCGATAATCCGTACTTAATCATGACTACCTACCTATATCTTGTTGAAATAATGCCCCGTCTTCCAGGAGTGGGAAAATGAAGTAGGCTGTTTATATAAGGCATTTAAGATGCACGTGAGCCAAAATGCAAAACCGACAGCGTGCTACAAATTCGACGCGTGTTTAGGCTATGGCAGCATAGTTCCCAAACGGATGGACTAACATTTATTTTATAATATATTTTTTTGTGCGAAAAGTTAAATGAGGTGTGATTAATGATAAAATATGATTACCGCTATAAATGGCGAATTGTACATTTTTTATAACTCCCTCAATATGGATATCAAATGAAAAAGCTTAGCTGGTAAAATACTATAAACGAAATTTTTAATTAAATATGGCCGCCACAACAATATTATGATGAATTAATGTTATTGCACAATTCCCTCAATATAATATAGTTGAATACTAAAAAAATATTACAAATATCACATCTAACCCTACCCCTACTAAATGTCAGAAGGTTTTTTTAGTTAGCGACAATAAATGTTATTCTATTGTATTCAACAGAATATGGTATGTTTAGGGGGCATTGGTGAATCACTATCCTTTTATTTAGCGTGGGTAATAGAAGCCGCGTGCGTCTGATGACAGGATTAAGGACGGGTGATTGCTGAGTTTGAGGGCCAGCTTCATGGCTTATAAACTAGCTCCTTTATGGCCCACTGTGTTTTATATTCTTGGAAAAAAATCCTCGTTTTATTTGTCTTGATGCAAGCGGACAGTGATGAAATATTTTGCTAAACATTAATATATATGGTTATATTTCTTTTTATATTACATATTTTTGTAGTGGTGGGACTCTTGGCAGAGTCCGCATGGTAAAGTACCACACCTTTGCCAGTTAGAATAACTACAAGGCCCGGGCAAGCAGTAATGTGCAAACATCACTGTGTTCTGATTAGAAGGGCAATGTTTCCAGAGAAATTACAGGGCTTCGAGATATAATATCTTAGATCTCTGGGTGACGATCGCAGTGCAGTGTTGGATAATGATTTGGACTTTTCATGTTCCAATACCTGCGTGTAGCTGTGCTGTTATGTGGCAGGCATGTCGCTTACCATCAGGCACATGTCCTGCTCGTATCGTCACTCTGTGCTATAAAAAAATATAAACCTAATAATGTTTTAACCTAAGTAGTCCACTAAATGTTCCCACAGCTGGGACTTTAGGCCTTCGCAAGTCGCAAAGAAAGAGTTATGACCTTAATCCACGCTGGTCCAGTGTAGATAAGTAAGTGGATAACGTATTCAAAAGATTCTTGGGACATGCCGGTTCCCTCAAGATGTTTTCTTTTGCCGTTTTTAAGTTAGCGCATTACGTTCATGACTTCGAAAAGTCTGTAACGCGCGTGGGATTTGAACCAAGGGCTCTGTATCGGCCGTCACCGTTTTCCCGACTAGACCAGACTTAAGTATGTGTACTAACAGACTAACACCAAAATTGTGTTCATGATTTTTTTAATTGTTTTACTTTTGATAGATGAGAACGTTTATCCTCTGCGTATCCGTCTATTTATATTTAAAAATATGAGATTGTCAGTTAGATCAACCCACAGACCAAAGTCTTGAAGCTAGAAACTTAAAATTTCCCACAAGTATTCCTATTATAGTGTTGCTTACACTATAATACAAACAACAAAGGGACTTTTCAAAATTCATACCCCAAGGGAGTGAAATAGGGATGAAAGTTTGTATGAAACTTTTTATTCGTTGGAATAAAACTTATATATAGAATAATAGGTAATTAAATAATTTAAAAAAATATTTCATTAAATTTGACCGTTACGTCACCTGATGTTATATGACAATGTGGTTTATGACAGGATGGAGCTCGTTAACCTAGAAAAAAGCAAGTTGCTCAAAGCTTGAAGACACCTTAATCAAAAATACTCGTATCAATGAGGAAACCCAGTTAGACAACGGAAATCAAAGATTAGACGTTTTTATTACGAAAATGTAGTCGAAGCTTCGAGTCTTTGTAATACAAACAATGAAACGATGTCGCTTTCTGGAGCTGATTATGACGTCTAGACTGTAGAACGCGTTGCCTGAGTGGGGGTTTCCAATGGTTACGATCTTGGTATCTAGATAAACACGCTCTATTGTAGACCGCATGGTTCCTCATCATCACGTGAAATAAATTAATATTGGTAAACATTTCACACACAATATCATCTAGTCCCAAACTATGCAAACTATGCAAAGCAAAGCTATGAGAGAGTGTACTATGATAGCTGATATAATACTTATATATTTTTAATTTTTAAATAGTTACTATACATAGAAATGGCAGTCATGTGTACCGTAAAAAGCATTTGTGTTTATTGAGTACCAATAAAATTAATATACTAGTTTTTCCCCCGCAACTTCTCATGTGTCATCTTATAGCTTAAGTTACTTCTGAACAAGAGCAATAAAGGCAGCTTTTATTGTTTTATCGGTGAATGATGTGGTCTGAATAATTTGATAGCTTGAATAGTCACTTTATTTATTTCAGATTACGGGCAAAGTTATTAGCGTAAGATCTTGTTCTTTTTTCGTGTCAGCGATTAAAAATTAGGATTATTTTGAATCTAAACCTAGATTATTTCTTTTACACTAATGTTATTTATTGAAATATTAAATATAGATTATCTACTATATGCTAATATTAGAAATGTGAAGGTTTGTTGCTCAATCACGTCGTAACTTTTGAATAGGGTTGAAAATTTGAATACAGTTAAAATAACACCTGGAATAGTACATAGGCTACTTTTATACAAAAATAATATTTATTTTTAAAATAATATGTAATTTTAAAATGTCCGAACGAGCATTATATTTTTAACCCCCGACAAAAAAAAGGGGTGTTATAAGTTTGACGTCGATGTCTATCTGTCTGTCTGTCTGTCGGTCTGTCTGTCTGTCTGTCTGTCTGTCTGTCTGTGTGTGTGTCTGTCTGTGGCACCGTAGAGCTCAAACGGATAGGCCGATTTCGATGCAGTTTTTTATTTGAAAGTTAATATCCGTGCGGGTGTTCTTAGCTATGTTTGGTTAATATCGATTCAAAATGGCCGCCTCCACAAAATGGCGGACAAAATATTTCTTCACAACCTACCTCAATATGGGTATCAAATGAAAGGGCTTGACTAGCAGAGTACTAAACGCTATAACAAATTTCAAATTCAAGATGGCCGCCACCACAAAATGGCGAATTATATAATATTTTTCACTACTACCTCAATATGGGTATCAAATGAAAGGGCTTGATTAGTAGAACACTATGTACTATGACAAATTTAAAATCCAAGATGGTCGCTACCACAATATGGTGAAATACATTTCGTTTTTCACAACTCCCTTAATATGGGTATCAAATGAAAGGGCTTGACTAGTAGAATGTTGTACAGATAAGAAATCCGAGGTAGTCGGGGGTCAATCAAAATTTTTAATTTTGTTCTTGTAAAGTAAATCAGTATGTTGTGTATATTTTATGTGTCTTAACTGTGACCGTTATTAAAATTGAACAAAATGTTGTCATATGCCTCCTTTAAATATTTATTCCAATATTTTGTTTTAAAGGCAACAAAAATAAATAAACTATGCAAATTGCAACCGTTTAACTATCACGGCAATGAGATATAGCTTGGTGACAGACGGATAGACAGCAGAGTCTCAGTAATAGGATCCCGTTACGGTCCCGTTTTAACTTTTGAGTGTAAAACCCTGAATAATTCCTTCAGACTTTCAGGTAGAAGTCACGGTTAAAAACCCTGAATAATTGGTATTCAGGTAGGAGTCACTTTATAGCATCGTTCCTTCACATAGGACCGACGATCAGGATGTAGAGTATTATGATGTTTCTCTCAATAAAGTCTCATTATAATGATGTTCCCTCACAGTTCTAGAGCCGGTCTCAGGGGAACGAGGACCGAACGCTAATAAGCTTTGTTGCTTGAAACTGTTTACCATTGTACACAACAATGAGCTTAAATTAAGGTGGTTTTGTATGTATTATTTGTCGGTTGTAATTAAGAAACTAAAAATAAAAGATATAAGTATTTTATCGAATCTGATAATTACGTCTGATTTTATCTTTCATCAATCTAGTAAATTTGTATGTTTCTACGTATATCATCTAAAAATCGCGTCGCGACAATATTTTATTTCGAGTTAGGTTATTGAAAAAAAAAATTGTTTAATTGATTTCAAGGATAACATCTAAATATCCAAACTTCCCTAGGTCCAAACGTTCAAAAATCCAAACTTTTACATTGAACACAGTCCAACCATTTAATCGTTAAAAAATTGCTAAATGGAGAACACTGTAGATATTTAATCTCCATAGTAACTCTTAAGATGACGAAATGTTCTATCTAAAAGAGTATCTCCTTATTTTAATCTGAGTCGAGATCCACTTTGGGGTCAACCCGCTATCGGAGTAACACTATGAAGAGTACAGGCTCGTCCCATGGCGAAGTTTGTCAAGTATGTAAGTAGTCCAACGCAGGTGTCTAAGTTTCGCTTTGAAACGCGACGCTCGATTCCCTAACTTCTCTGTTTGCGGTAGACATCAACTTTCAACTAATCAGCGCTGTGGTTACTCAACACTAACAATTAATGGTTGAACAAGATGTGCCCAGCGTTGTAGGGTGCGGTTTACTTTAATTATTAGTAGAGATTTAACCCCCTTAAGGGTCAAATTTTAGGAAACTTTGATTGTCGTCATCTTTACTTAGATTGATAGGTGAAGCAAATACTTCAAGCCCCCTTTTATGTAGGAGATGTATGAAATTTTACACACATACAGTTTAAGCAGAGGAAAAGTGGAGTATACTATTTTTTTAATAATTTCACGATTTTAGTATACTTTAGGTACCGTGTATTTAACACACACACGCATAAATACTTTTTACGTTACGTTAAGCCGTATTTGTTATGACATACTTACGCGAGAGTATTCTAAGCCTGAAAGCTAGAATAAGCATGTGAACACGCGCCCAACACCTATGCTAGGTAAACTAACCGTTAATGAAATTATTATTGCTTTCTACATTTAAAAATATATCATCCGACTGCAACACGTATCCAACGTAATGCGAGTTTTGTGGTATAAAAGTATTTGATCGAAGTTTAAAAGCATCAATTCGTCCATCATAATAATTTGATAAGTATATTGTTATCTATTGTTATATGTTTCAGTTGCCCCATTACGTCACGGCAATAGAGAACCTAAACCTACTTAAAAGCAAGCTTGTGCGAGTCGGACTCGCCCATGCAGGCTTCCGTAGCAACAAGTAACATAATATAAAAGTTCTTGTGGTGCGTTCCTACTTTAATCAGTGTTTTCACAATAGTGCATTTATGACGTTTTAAAATGAAACTATTTACTAGATCTCATTCAAACTAATTTTCGTAGACAGTTTACATGGTAATGTACATCACTATGTTTTTTTTTAATTTTGTCATTCTCTTATTTTAGAAGTTACAGGTTACACACACATTTTACCAATTTGGTAGAGTCTCTCGCGCAAACTACTCAGTTTAGAAAAAAAAAGTATGTTAGAAACCTCAATACATAATTTTTGAAGATCTATCCACACGTATGTATGGTTTTGATGAAAAAAAAAATTTTGAGTTTCAGTTCTAAGTATGGGACACCCCTAAAATTTATTGTTTTCTTCTATTTTTTGTATAAAAATTTTAATGCGGTTCACAGAATACATCTACTTACCAATAATTATAAGGGTCCCGTATTTTGCCAATTGGCGACGGAACCCTAAAAATGGCTTGTCGAGCAGTCTTTTTATGACTAATGAATTTTATGATTTCAAAATACAAGTTTGGCATTATTTTTATTGAATTAAGTGCAACGGCACATGTACTAGTTTTTTATTTAATAACATATTTTGTGCCTAATAATTTTTTGACTTGTAAAATGATATTTTATTAACAAATTATGATTATGATTATTGAATGCGTAAGCCTGCCCATGAAAAAAAGCTGAAACTATACGGCTTTTGTTACTAGCTGCGAAATATTATAGCCTCTACATTGTTGGAAGCGAGCGTCGCCCTCAGGGCTGATCTGACGAGGGATAGTACCATCCGTATTTTCAATTACCGCTTGATGTCACCACGAGATGATATACGGTCGCTTCTTTCCATTAAATAACTTTAGCAATCTTTGTGATAAAGAAACATCTTGTCGGGAACTCGGCGGGAAACGAGGACCTAAATCTTTCACCAATTATAACGCGAACTTATTCTTACTTTGTGATCTGGACAAAAGATTTTCAGAAGTTTTTTTCTATTTAGTAATTACAAAAGAGTCTGAAGATAATGGTGTTATTTTTAATATCTTCAACGCAGTAGTAATTTCTCTGAAATAATCTAAATAAAAATTAAACTCACGCACTCAATCATTGTCCAATAATTTTATACAATCGAATACATTTGGTAGGACAACTAATACAGCTTCAATGAAACAGTGAAATCCATTTTTGAATAAAAACTTAAACATAGGTGAAAAAAATGGATCTGCGTAATTTCTTTGTCCAGAAAAAACAAATACCAACTTCTATTTAAAATTTCATTCCGACACTCGACAAAATTTTAGAAGCCATTAAATTTTAATTTTTGTTCAAATTTCAAAAACCGCCACAGCTATATAATAAAATTTATATAAACAAAAAAAGAACCATCAAAATTTATTCACAATCAGCGGAGTTCTCGTGTAACATCCATAAAAAAAACATACAACTATCCTTTTTTTAAGTCGTTATACTTTAAATCAAGACGATTTCGGCCTACCCTCTTATTCGTCCTAAGCCCTCCTCGATGTCCTGTAACCGACCTATAACGTGTAAAATTTTCCGAGAACCTCCCGCGATTTATCCCCGCCGTCTTTGTGCCCGCACAATCCGTTCATTAGGCAGAATTATCAGAATAAAATACCAGGAAACGACAGAAGGTTCATAATTGAAGGTTGTCTTCGACTGAAACCGAAAATACTAATGTTTATGGAATAACTTTTAATGAGTACAAAATTTGCTTAATACGTTTGTGAAGATTTATTAACCCCCGACCAAAAAAGGGGTGTTATAAGTTTGACGTCGATGTGTCTGACTGTGTGTGTGTGTGTCTGTTGGTGTGGGCCGATTTCAATGAAGTTTTTTTTTATTTGAAGGTTATCATCATCCGTGCGGATGTTCTGAGCTATGTTTGGTTAATATCGATTCAAAATGGCCGCCTCCACAAAATGGCGGACAAAATATTTATTCACAACCTACCTCAACATGGGTATGAAATGAAAGGGCTTGACTAGTAGAATGTTGTACATATAATAAATCCGAGGTAGTCGGGTTTTAATAAAAAACAATATTTTGTTCTTGTTTCTTTATGCAGCGCTCAGAAGTTTTTCTGCGTAGTTCCCGTTCCCGTGATTTTCCTGCGTTACAAAGTAGCCTACTGTGTAAATATAGCCTATAATCTGATTACACATTTCAAATTTAATTAAACTTAAACCCTATCCGTTCAGATGTTCGCCGAGTTTGAACAACATACATCCAAAGGTCAAAACTCGCATTTTATAACATTAATAGAATGTAAAATAATAAGAATAACAAATTCCACCAGCGTGGTGGATTATTTTGTCTCATCTTTTCTTTCATCAAGAGAGAACATTGACGGGCTAATTATGTCAACCACAAATACTGCGATTACGACTTGATCAAACATATACCTTTTTAATTTACTCCATCAGAAAATTCAGGAAAAATATGTCATCCATATTTTTGTTTACTTAAATAAATTTTTAAACATTTACCTT
Source organism: Ectropis grisescens (assembly GCA_017562165.1). Classification (NCBI taxonomy): domain Eukaryota; kingdom Metazoa; phylum Arthropoda; class Insecta; order Lepidoptera; family Geometridae; genus Ectropis; species Ectropis grisescens. The sequence goes on from CM029788.1 coordinate 27,118,080, forward strand.
CGCAAATATTTAATTTTACAACTTTTTTGGCAATATTCAATTTTACAACTTCCGGAATGGTCATTGTAACGTCATTTTTTGTTTGTAAACATGCAAGAAAAACTACGTGACCAATATCTTAGACTACAGCCCCGTGAACATGATTGTGGATATATTGCGGATTGCGGAATGATGGATTAGAAGAAGTATTGAAACTGTATGGAACCAATATCGTTAAATGACCAAAATTCAATGACCCTGAAATCGATAGGAAAATCATGAATTTTCCCGAAAAAATAACAGTTAATAAATATTGCAACAACCCCCCTTCATTGCACTCTTGGACAGCTTACAAGTGACGGTATACCCTTCTATCATCCTACGAGTACATACATAGGTCTCCTGGTGGTTCATTTGACCCGTACATTTTGTTAACGGGCCTGTAGTCTACTTAAATAATCTAACTGACATACTAATTAGTTTTTTGATCATCTCCCCTAATTATTTCATCGACCCAACATTAGATGACATAATTTTCGTCTCAAATTTCCATTGTTCGAGGACAATATACGGAAACGTCCCTGTCACTAAGCGATCCAATCCCGCCCCAGTGATGTAAATAGTTGAAACGTATGTCGGTCTCGGTCATTGTTTATACAGCAGAATGGGTTGAAATGGGAACGCATTCAGGGAATGACAAATTGGGGCGGTGACGGACGTACCCTGTGTATCACCTTACCTATTTGAACTTGAGAAGGAAGCAAGTGCTTAGTTTCCTAGAAATATGCTCTAATATTTAAGTTTTCCTGCATTAGACAAAGAAAATAACTAAAAACAAGCAATGATATGATATTCTTAAAAAAGGAATGGACCTAGGAGTCCGCGGAGGTACGATTTTTATTAAAAAAATAAAATTTGAGAAGGCAAGGCTAGCCTAGTATCTGCTTGCGTCTTGGCTGGCGTAGAATTTCGAAAATTGCAATTTCCTAAAGAAATGATTTTTTTGGGGATCACAAGGAGCGTATTTATTTAAAGCAATGTGTGGTGTTCTATAATAACCACAGCTACCAATTTCAGCTTGTTTTCGTTAATTAGACGACGACGTGATTGAATATTAAACATCAAAATTGACACATTAATTTGTAATAATTGCAAAACTTGCCGTAGTATAAACACAAAAACCGACTTCAATTTAAAATTAAATTTAGACACTCGACTAAATTTTATAAGAAGCTATGACCAAGGCGTCCGGGTCAATGTAAGCAAATTTTGGTTTTTGTGTTCATATCATATGACACAAAATTAAAAATTAAAAATTTAAACCGACTTCAACTCCACAAATAGGCGGTCAAAAGCGAAAAATAAATTGATATAGGTAATTATTGCAAGAAACCAGGAGAATTGGAAAGAAAATACAAAAGATTCGACCGATTTTCGTAACATTCACTACACTAGGCACGAAAATCAAAATTTTCATGCAAAGGAAAATATTAAAGGATACCATTTATTATATAAAAAGAAGACTTTCCCCAGCATGTTTTAGAAAAAAGAAAGGAACTGCAAAAGGAAGTAAACATTGAAAAAGAAAAAGGAAACTTCGCCACCATCAAGTACGACAAACTGATAATACAAAACAAAAATACAGATAGTTCAAGAAACAAGAAAAGGGCTCTTCCAATATCACCAAACTACTCGTACTATAAGCCTCGTACGCGAGCAGAACCAAAATCACAAGCTTATAAAAAGAACAAAACTCAAAAAGGAATACAAAGAACGCCAAGTCTGTCAGAAGGATTTATCAAACCGGGAATACTCGGTTTCCTAACAACTACTGATCAAACCACTATCAAACAAAATAACCTACTAAACACATTAACAATCAAAAACAACAAAAAATAACAACTACTGCCCTCTCCCATGAAATACTAATTACTTACAAACAGAAACAAATACCAAACCACATCTTCCAAGCCGGCTGGTCCCCGTGGAAGATTACGACCAAAACCTCCAGAGGAAACAACACCAGTTATATCAAAAAACAACAATTATCACATTATACTTATAGCGACTTACAATGTTTATTATTAGTCTCCCAGTGATCTCTCAGAAGTAAGAAACTGTAACAGAATAAAGGTTTAGAGGAGGCCTTCACCATCCACTGAGAAGGGTTCTTGCAAATAAAAAAAGCTAGGTATATAAAAAATAGGTAAAATAAATGTAATTTTGAATTAAATAATTGGAAATGGAAATCTCATTATTATGAAGTATGTCTTTAAAGTTTTACTAAAATATACCTAGTACCTAAATTACCCATTAAAATACCTACTATTTGTTACACTAGATCTAGCTGTTAACTATCACATTTACTGAATTATCAACATTTTTTTATTGTATAATTTATTCGGCGTGCATATTGTTTTAAATTGTCAACTTCTATAGTGAAGCAAGAAATAAAATTTTGTGTCTTCAAATCGAGAGTGAATGTTTTTTTTTTTTTAATTATTATAATTGCAGCTCTCTCATTTATTTTAATTCGGTGTACAATTGGCGGCGCTATCGAGTAACATACATAATTTATTCGGCGTGCGTATTGTTTTAAATTGTCAACTTCTATAGTGAAGCAAGAAAAAAAGATACAGCCGAATAGAGAACCTTAATACCCGACTGAAAGAAGAGTTTGTGTTTTTCGCGTATCTTGTACCAATGTTTGTAAATTTCTTTATTCCCACGTATCTTCCAAACAGCAGATTGGATTTAGACAATAAAGATATCGTTAGATTCGTCTCAATTACCCAAGTGTCCTTAGATACTCTGTTACATAATGTTTTTTTATCTGTTCATTTATTATAGTAAGCTTTTTTAAATTAAATTTAGTATGAAGTCGGTTAATAAACGTAACTAAAATTGATTTGAGTTCGTTTGACATCAACGTAAAACATTTTCAAACTTATTAGACAATACTATTGTCAGGTTTAGGCTTGTATAATCCATAAACAAAAGTTTGGAACACAACAGTAGATGTAAATTAAGACATACCTACTTATAGGTAAAATCTATTCTAATCAACCAAGGCTTATATACCTAGAATTAATCAACCGACATTTGGTATACCTTTATTTTAAGTTAGCCGACATTTAAGGATTGCCATTCAGCGTGTTAATGCTGCCATCTTACTGGCCTCACTTCGAACTGATAGTGGACTTGAGCATCTTGATTATCCCTACGCCTTCTTTTCAGAAAATCTTTCCTGTCATCTCCGTACACCCCTGGATAGGACCACTACAGCCGCATACTACTTGTGAATAGATTCCGGGCCGCCATTAAAAGGATTTTGTTTATTTAGCCCGTACAAACCTCCCAAAATGTTAAACACGATGTTTTTCCCAAAATTGTCTGCACTATGACGTTGTTAGCATAGACCAGCCCACTTTATGCCCCGCTAAAATCTACTGGGACTGCGCCTCGGGGCTTTTTGTCACAAGGTTAAATTATATGACCTTGGATTAAACCTTGTGAGAAAAGACCCTGATCGACCACGCTGGCCAAATGCGAGATGGCGTATCATGCATTTCCTCGTGATGTTTTCCGTCACTGATAAAGTCAAACTCGTACATTTGCAATGGCAAACGTGCTCAGAAGTACAACCGGGATTTGAACATATTAAATATTAGTTCGGGTGGTCGTAGGTTCATTATATGTACCTCTTTAACATTTTTACACTTTTGTGAAAACAGGAGTTCTCGAGAATGGATTAGGTAGTTTATTATTAGCGGGAAGACTTACAAGTCTTCTTGCGGAACCAAAGACGTCCAAAGACGTTTGCATAGCAAAAATATTTCGAAATCTATGTTCGGAACCGTAGTAGGTCATAGGTTTGATTCCCGCCCAGATCAAAATAGATGCCTATCTTATTTGTCTATGTGTTTCTGTTCTACTAATTATGAATTTGGAGGGAGTGTAAAATATTTTTTTTCCGTCATCTTGTGGCGATCTTGTATTAGACATATTTACCATAATGTTAAGTGTTTTAATATTCGAGCCCTTTGAACTAATATCCATATTGAGGAAATTGTAAAAATATGTGTAAGCCACCATCTTGTGGCGGCAGTCATCTTGGATCGATTTGTAATATAGGTAGTCAAAACATTCTCGACTAATCTATCTTTCAAATAAAATAAATAACTCAAAATCAACATCGGTTTATCCGCAAACGTGTGTTTGCGAATGTGTTGCATGTTTATGTAATGTGTAGTTGTCCCCCAATTTTAATTCATTTATTTATTTAACTGCAAGTCAGTTGCTTGGTTTCCCAAAAACAATTATGAGCAATAAAGTAAAACCCTCTACACACGAGCTCTAAAATCAGAGGAAATTATGTAAAATTACATCATACAACATAAATAATACAATCAACATAATCATAATCAACATAATACATAAATTACAAATACAACAATCATATGGTGCCACTACTTGTACGTCATTTCCTCTGATTTTAGGACTTGTGTGTGGAGCGTTTAATTTGACCTTTTCTTCAGCCAAAACCGATTTACAGAGTGGTGGTTGTTCCCCTCTGAGAGTCTCAGCACGGAGGTTGCGGACTGGAAACTGGAGCCGACAGTTTTGCAGGTTTTCACGAACCAATATCCGAATCATTTCCTAAACTGAATTGATAATAGCTTTTTTAGAGTATATTTGTTGTGGTAGAACTCATTGCAGAGTCCACCTGGGGAAGTACCACACCTTTGCCAGTTCTTCTGCCTCCAAGCAGTATTGTGCAAACATTACTGTGTCCCAATGATATCAAGACTTTCGCGAACCAAAAAGTCATAAGTAGAACATTTAAATTCAACAAAAAGTCACTTCAGTCGAACCAACTCAAATAGTATTAAGAAGTGGTCAAGTGCGAGTCGGACTCGCCCATGAAGGCTTCCGTAGCAGCAAGTAACATAATATAAAAGTTCTTGTAGTTCGTTGTTAATTCAATCAGTGTTTTAACAATAGTGAATTTATGACGTATTAAAATAAAATTACTTACTAGATCTCATTCAAATCAATTATCGTTGAAAGTTTACACGGTAATGTACCTACATCATATTTTTTTTTAGTTTTGTCATTCTCTTATTTTTTTAAGAGTTACAGGGGGAGGAGGGACACACACATTTTACCACTTTAGAAGAGTCACTCGCGGAAACGATTCAGTTTTAAAAAAAAATGTTAGAAACCTCAATCTCAATTTTGAAGATCTATCCATAGATAACCCACAGGTATAGTTTTGATGGAAAAAAAATTTTTGAGTTTCAGTTCTAAGTATGGGACACCTCCAAAATGTATTATATTTTTGTAATTACTATATTTTTTTGCTCAAATAAAGTTTATTATTATTATTATTATTTATTTGTTTATATTTTTTATTCTCTCGTTCCACGAGGTATCAATATTTTTCACGGGCTTGTGACCAAGCGAAAAATAGAGTAAATTTTATTGGTTGAGTGACAAAAATTTCCGAACAATACGACATGTGTTTAGTATCGTTGCTTTTTGTAATAAGATGAATATATTCCGGTGTATATGCAATGATTCTAGACTTGTAAAAAGTGTGTGAGGTATTACGCCTGTAGTGGATAGTATAATTGGAACAGTTCTAACTGTGTCCACTTTCCACTGTGTTTTGAGTTCTATTGCTAGATCCGTATATTTAGTAATCTTTTCGGTGTATGTAGTAGAAATGTTGTGTGTGTTTGGAATGGCTATGTCGATAAGGTAAACTATTTTATTTCTTTTGTCATGTAGGGTGATATCAGGTCTATTGAAATGTATTGTCTTATCTGTTATTATTGTTCTGTCCCAGTAAAGTTTGTAGTCCGTAGAATCGTGTACTATTTCAGGGTTATATTTATAATACGGTGTCTTTTCTTTTACGAATTTGTATTTAATTGCTAGGTATTGGTGTATTATGGCAGCAACTTGGTCATGGCGGTGTTTGTAATCTGTTTGCGTTATGGTTCTACAAGCTCCGGTAATATGTTGAATTGTTTCAGAATTACTGTGACAGTGTCGGCATAAATCAGTTGGTTGAGTATGATCACGAATAATGTATTTCCTATAGTTACGTGTGTCTATTATTTGATCTTGTATAGCTAACATAAATCCCTCCGTTTCTGGGAAAAGTTCACCGGACTTTAACCACATGTTCGATGCTATTTTGTCGACATTTGGGTCTAACAAATCACGGCGATGCCTTCCATGGAGTGACTTTTGAAGCCAAGTGGCAAGTTTTTGTGGATCTTGGATTATGGTCTCATTGGCTTGAACATTGGTGCTATTTAAATTCAACGGCGTGAACTTCAAGTCAGCCTTAACTGACGCTTCATGAAGTTTAGAGGTGTGTGATTTATTGAGAAAGTAATTACGAAGTGTTGTTATCTGTTTATTGTGCAAGTTTTGAATATCGATAATAGCCCTTCCTCCTTCTAATTTTGGTAGTGTCAATCTCTGGGTGCATGCTCGTGGGTGGTGTTTTCGATATTTGGTTAAATGAGTATTTATAATTCGTTGCAGTTTTGTGAGATTCGATTTCGACCAATTTATGATACCGAATGAGTAGGTAAGTATGGGTATGGCAAAAGTATTAATGGCCTTCACTGTATTTTTAGAATTAAGGTAAGTGTTTAGAATTTTGTGTAATCGAGCTTTAAACTTTGTTTCTATTGCAGATTTTGTTTGTTTCTGGTGTATTTGTCTACTTTGTTGGTAACCAAGATATTTGTATCCGGTATCTATATCAACAGGTTCTATTTCTTCATCTGTGTTGAGATGGTAAGAATTATTCTCTATTTTTCCTTTCTTCACTGACAGGATTTTACATTTATCTATGCCAAACTGCATACATATATCTGAGGAAAATGACTGTGTGATGTCTGCAAGATGTTCTATTTCTTCTCGATTGCTTCCATAGAGTTTGATGTCATCCATGTACATCAAGTGTGACAAAGTGTAATGTGTGCTTCCTTGTGTTGGGTTATGCTTGATTTTAAAACCATTGTTGCTGTTATTTAAGAGGTTAGACAAAGGATTCAAAGCAAGACAAAACCAGAGCGGGCTAAATGAATCTCCCTGAAAAATACCCCTACGGATAGGTATAGGTTCCGTTTCCATAGAGGTTCCACCTACTTTGAGTTTGATTATTGTGTTCCATTTATTCATGGAGCTTTTTAAAAAATTTACAACTGTAGGATGTATCTTATAATGACGAAGGATGTATAAGAGCCAGGTGTGAGGCACAGAGTCAAAGACTTTTTTATAATCTATATACATCGTGTATATGTTTCGCTTTTTGATCAATGCCTGTTTAGATGCTATTGCGTCAATTATCAGTTGTTCTTTACAACCTTGGCTGTATCTTCTACATCCCTTTTGTTGTTCAGCTAATATATTGTGCGTTTCGGTGTGTTGGTAAACGAGTTCATTAATACATGAGGTTATTATTTTATATATATTCTGTAGGCAAGTGATAGGTCTATATTGCGCTGGATTTGCAGTATCAGTTTTGTCTTTAGGTAGCATATAGGTAGTACCTAGGCTAATATATTCTGGCATAGATTCCGGAGATTTTATAAAATTGTTTATGTGGTTTAATAATATTGGGTGTAAGTATGTAAACTTTTTATACCAGAAATTATGGATATTATCGGATCCTGTAGCTTTCCAGTTGTGTAGTTTGCAAATTACTTGTTTTAATATGTCTAGATTAACTTCTTCAAACTCCATTTCCGGTATATCTTGTAATGTCTGCTTGTCGTTTTCAATCCACTCGGCATTTGCGTGTTCTACTGGCACGGACCAAATATTAGACCAGAAATCTTTTAAAGCTGTAGGTTCGGGAGTCTCTAAGACATTTGCATTATTCTGATTTTCTTTGAGTGATCTGTAAAACAATTTTTCATTATTATTGAACATTGAATTTTGAGACTTTCTTTTAGTGGTCAGTTTGTAACGACGAAGTCTGCTCACAAGGGCGTTTAGTTTTTGTTTAAGGGTATCCAAAAATTGCGATAGTGTAGAGTTGTCTTGTTCATGTTGTGAATGTATTTTGTATCGTGTCTTAATGTTTTCTACTAGCCTTTTTAATCTGTTGGTTCGATTACCTCTAATATATTCAGTAAGTCTGGCAATATTTGCCCTAAGGTCTTGAATGCGGTTCTCTAGTCTTTGTTGCCAAACCGGAATTTTGTCCCTTGAGTATGAGTTTATAAGTCGTGTGTCTGTTGTTTTACTATTGTCTACTGAACTGTTATCTTTAATTTTACCACCGTTTTGAACTACAGCCGTGTAGGCAGCGCAATATGTAGCAGTTTGTGTTTCTGTGAAGCTCGATAATGGTGTGATGTGTTTGGGTAATATGTTATTGTTTATGTAATTAACTATTGTCGCAAATTTTTTAGATGATTTTTGTTTTGGCAAACAAGGCCTTGAAATTGGGTCAGAATTTTTAAAATTCTCTAGAGCTTGCAAGTAAGAATTTTCTAAAGTGTGATTGTCTTCCATTGATTGTGTTTGAATTATAGAAAGTTCTGTTGTTGCTAAATATTCGGATTGAGTCTCTGAATTCAGGTTTAAGTCAAAAGTTGATGCGAGTTCATTTTGTTCTGTAGTTTGCTCTGTATCTAGTGAAATAGTTTGTATAGTATTAACAGCTAGTGACGTTGATGTATTCTGTGATGTGTAAATTTGGGTCACTGTGTTAGTATCGCAATTAATATTGATACCATTAACTGTTTGAGATAGTAAGTTTTGTGGTACATTATTTAATTCTGTGGAAATGTCATCTCGTAATTGTTGTAACCGTTCTTCTGTGATAAGTTTATTATTTACTATTACGCGACGTTGGTCTGAGATTCTTTGTTCCGAGATGTGGGACAGTTGAGGATACTCATCAATAAATGCGCGGTGTAGAGGTTGTCTATAGCCTGTTTTGTTTGTGTTTAGTTGAGTTATCTTGTAGTAAGCACGCATTATTGTTTCATTCATTGCGTTTGACCACCTCATCCTTTGACTCATACTCGTAGTTCCTATATCCTGTGTTGGTATAAAGTTGGGTGTGTTTGTGGTAGAGTGTAAAATGGCTTCAACCTCTTTTTTTATCTTATCTATGCTGTCTGGGGAAATAAGTTTTTTGTTTACAATAGCTCTTCTTTGGTCACCGATTCGTTGTCGACTAACCTCCATTTCTGGGTATTGTTCGGAAAATAGTTTGTGTAGTTGTTCAAGGTAAGATTTAGTGTCTGTTTCAAGTCTAGTTAAAATGTAAAATTTGCGCATAATGAATGAATTCATTTCTTCTGTCCATCTCTTGCGCTTACGGGTTCCGGCTGTAGCGGGTGCAGTATTGTCGGCGCATGCCTCCTGCACAACATCCACAGCCGGTGTCGAAGGAATAAAATCGGAGTCCGTTATGCTTGCGTTGGTCGTTTGACAGTTAATCGATCCCGCCGGAGATTCACCTCGCCCTGGCCACAGTGAGTTCTGGCCTACTGTCATTGGCTTCCCCTGGAGCCGCCGGGCACTTGGGGACAATGTTTTTTGTGTCTTCTCATATTTACGTTGAACACGACAGTTAACTCATGACGCTGGTTCAGGACGTACATAAGTATGCGATAGGCTAACTCACTAAGCCCGTTAGTGCCGCCGTTGGGTTAACAAAAACACCTCTTCCGCCGCCATCTTAAAATCAGCGCCCCGCATTGACGCTGATTGTTCCACTCAGGCCTCACCAAGCTTTTGTTGCTAAGAGCCCTGAAGTGTCTTCGTACACTTACTTTTCACACGCCTACTCAACCTCCTCCCCTATCTTTTATCTACCCACCTACTTACTTATTCTTTTTCTTACCTACTTACTTCTTTCTCTTACTCACTATTGTTGTGTATGCCGTTCCTTACCTACTTACTTGACTGCTTTCTTTTCCTCATTCTTGCTGGACATCCTGTTCTTTACCTACTTACTTACACAATCCAGGGCCACGTTAGCCGCACCAGTAAATTTTCAATTGCGTTGTCCGCCCCCCACGTGATCAGGTGGTCGATCAGGACGTGTGGTTGGTTTTTAAGGGGCTTATTATTATTATTATTGTTTTTTCTATTTTTTGTATGAAAGTCTTAATGCGGTTTACAAAATACACTACACACTACTACAATACTTACCAAGTTTCAATAGTATAGACCTAATAGTTTCGGAGAAAAGAGGCTGTGACATACGGACGGACAAACAGACAGACATGACGAATCTACAGGGGTCCCGTATTTTGCAAATTGGCTACGAAACCCTAAAAGGCTAGAATTTTCACCTGCAACTTTTTAAAAAGTAGGTATAGAGTGACAAGACAAGCAGGACACGTGCCTGATGGTAAACAACACGCCTGCCCATAACAACACAGTGAAAAACTTATATACAAAACCGATTCACTCTCGACTTGAAAACCCACTCAGGCAACGCATTCCAGCTTAGACATTTATATCACAAATATTTTCTATTATTATTTAAATATATTAATAGTTAATCTTCGTTCGTGTCTCTAGAACATCAACCATGAAACGATGCGTCATTTTCGAGCTACGAGAAGTCCGATAGAAAAAAGGGCAAGGTGGTATTAGATCAGTTGCATACTCTCTGAAGTGTATCCGATAAAAACTCAAGCTAGCAATTTTTCGGCGATGTTCAAGACTTTGAAATCTTTTTCGCACTAGAGTGTAAGTAGCTTATGAGCCTTTTGGTACGTTACTCGGTCGATTCCAGAGACTCAAGCTGATACTTAGCCAATCCATCCCAAAGGTGCGAACAGATGTTGGAACATGAAGAGTCCAAATCATTACATAGCACCGCACTGCGCTCGTCACCCAGAGATATAAGGTGTTTTATCTCTTAGCCCAGTAATTTCTCTGGAAACATATCCCTTCAAACCGAAACACAGTAATGTTTGCTTGGTGGCAGAATGACTGGCAAAGGTGTGGTACTTCTCCTATTTTACAAAATTTTATTTTTTAAACTACGCTGAGTCTATAACTATATTGGCTTATACCATCTTATACCACAAATACAATTCACACTTTAATCTCAATGAATAAAATCAAAATGGAAATTATGTTAATTATAATAATAATAATAATAAAGCCTTTTTATTCCGAACTACGTACAATTTAACATTTTTGATTATCTTTTGTTCCTTATATTATATCTCGTAATTCGACGTGCCTCATGGCATAGGCCTCCTCCAGCTCTCTCCATGGGGCTCTGTCCTCCGCAACTCTGGTGGCTATAAGGCGAATATCGTCACTCCATCTTGTTTTCTGGCGCCCCTGTCTTCTTATGTTTCCTCTTGGATACCATAAGGTTACCTGTTTGCTCCATTTGTTGATTTTGCAGCGTAGCATATGACCTGTCCAGCTCCATTTTAGGTGGTCTATACGAGTTATTATATCCATGACTTTTGTCTTCCTTCTTATTTCCAAATTTTGGATTCTGTCACTAAGCCTGATTCCCAACATGCTCCTTTCCATTGCTCTTTCCGTTTTAGCAAGTTGTTCTCTTTGTTTGTCCGTCAATGTCCATGTCTCGCAGCCGTATGTCATGCAGGGGAGAATACAAGTGTTGAAGGTCTTCCTCTTGATATGCATGCTTAGACCCTTGTTCTTAGTTATTTAAAAAATAACTAAGAAATTATGTTAATTATTGAATAGTAACCTGTTTGTACTTGTTCACGCGCGCGAAATGGGAATTCGATTGAGCAGAGATACTCGGCCGAGAACTTGGTTGAAAAAAAATTCAACCGAGTAAAACTCGGTACCTACTCGTTACTCGGCAAAGGTGTTACTCGGCGCATCTCTAGTATATATATATATATCTATACTTATAATAAAACTGTAACGGGTCGAATTCTGTACATTGAAGATATTTTGAAATTTTTTTGGAGCACTCCATAGTCGATACTGATGGCGAATCTGCATTTTTTTTTTTTTCATTTCATGTCTGTCTGTCTGTCTGTCTGTCTGTCTGTCTGTCTGTCTTTCTGTATAGGGATCACGCATCACGCCGAAACTACTGATTCAATTCAGCTGAAACTTGGCATGATTTTAGTTTAAACTAAGGAAATTGCTGTAGGCTACTTTTGATCCCCAAATTCTGATCGGTTTTCTTGCGGGAGGGGTGAAAGTCAGAATGTGTATTTGGTTGTAACTCATGTTTGCGTTGTTTAATTTCATTAATTTTTTTTTGTTAGAAAGAACACATTTTATATTGTCCCATCAAAATTTGAACATTATCGGTTTGGTAGTTCGGAAATCACACAAACATTAAATAATAACGACACGCACGGCGCGTTCGGTACATACTAACTTCTAAGTATTCTGTGTATCACAGACGATCCACAGAATATCTAGATTCTAAATTCAAGAAGTGCCCACGTGATCGCGTCGCGTCGTCTTGAATGACAAAATAATAGACAAAAATATATTTTTGTGTGGAAAAAGGAGGACGATGGGAATATCCTCCTTCAAACAAGGAGGATGTTCTCAATCGGGTTGCATGTTTTTTTTATTTGGTTTTATTTTACACGATAACTTCGCTAATTGTGAGTTGATTTTGATGATTCTTTTTTGTTTATTAGAAAATACTTCAGAGGTGATCTTATATATCGAAAACAGGAGGTAGTTTTCAAATATCAACAAAAACAAATATCAGCTTAGATTTATCTGTATTTAGTTAGTCGATCGACAGAATTAAATTACCTGTCATTGAAGTAAATGTTTGTTCTTTTGGAGAAAACATATCAGCATAATAAGTAGCAGCATAAACAACCCATTAAATGTTGGCCCAAAAAAAACCCACTGCTGGGCGTCGGGGCCTTCTCTCGCAAGGAGAGAGACAAGGCTATAATCCACCACGCTGGCCCAGTGTCGGTTGGTGGATGACATATGACTTAGAACTTAGATTCTAGGTACATTTCGGTTTCCTTACGATATTTTCCTTCAACGTTTAATTACCAGCATTACGAACATGACTCTGAAAAGATAGTGGTGCGCTTGGTTTTGAACCCTGGGTCTCCGGATCGACAGTCGCCGTTCTCCCGACTAGGTCAGCTGGAGCTTACTAGACTAGCCGTAACTTAACGTATTATTTTAATCAAAATACTGTTTAAAATTTAAAGGTAGTGTTCAACAAGCTTCGGTGACCGAATCAGACCGTTGTTAGGGTTCCGTACCCAAAGGGTCAAAAACGGGACCCTATTACCGAGACTTCGCTGTCCGTCCATCCCTCCGTCTGTCACCAGACTGTATCGCAAGAACGGCGATAGCTAGACAGTTGAAATTTTCACAGACGATGTATTTCTATTGCCGCTTTAACAAAAAATACTAAAACTAAAATAAATATTTAAGAGGGGCTTATTTCCATACAACAAACTTGATTTTTTTACCGTTTCTTGCTCGATAATAATAACGTACCTGTCACAGGTTGACGCTTTCACTATTCACATAATATTAAGTTTTATGGTTTCTTTAAATGTAATTAATTAAAATAAAAATATTTTTAAGCGGGCTCCCATACAATAAAATCCTTTTATTTGCTAATGGTTCAGAACCCTTCGCGCGCGAGTCCCACTGGCATTTGACCGGTTTTATTTTATCAAAAATTTTGTAATATCCTATCCTTTCCTAATATTATAAAAATATATCAATATTTAAATTTTTGCTGCTCAATTACGTTGGAATGGCTGAATGTATCGAGTTAAAATTTGAAACATCTTCTTGGCTTAGCTTAAGTAACACATAGGGGCATATAGATAAGTAACTATACATAGGCAATGTTTAGCCTATGTGTTCTTCCAGACTATAATCTAATTGTATTTCAAATTTCAGCCCGATCACTTGATACGTTCCGCCATGATTAAGTAACAAACATCCAAACATTGACATTCATTATATTTACAGTTACAGGACAACGTTGGAACGGCTGAACATATTTGGAAGGAATTCGAAACACACGTAGTTTGTACTCAGAAATAGCCAATCGGTTACTTATAGGTTACTGTGACGTCGGAAAAACTAAGCAAATTTGGTAGAAAATTGAAACAGATAACTTATAGTCTGAAATACCACATATATGTACTACCTATCAACCTGAAAAAAAGCATGGGCCCTAAGGAAACAAATATTAACTATCATGTCAAAACGGCACAACGAATTGGGTTGGCATACGAAACACAGATAGTTTAGAGTCTAAAATTTCACATGGGGTCTAAGTCTATATTTTCGTTAAACTCCATATTAATCTATAATCTATAGGTATCTATATCTATACTAATATTATAAAGAGGAAAGATTTGTATTTTTGTATTTTTGTATGGCACGAATAAACTCAAAAACTACTAGACCGATTTCAAAAATTCTTTTGCCAATAGAAAGCTACATTATCACTGAGTAACATAGGCTATGTTTATCAAAAAAAAAATGAGATATCTACGTATTTTTTTACTAAAACCAACGCAAGGTATAAAAAAAACAGTCATAAAATGGCTTTCATCGCATACGCTGCGGAAAGTACTAATGATAGACCAAAACAATGTTCTACAATATTATAGAGCGTATTAAAATCTACAAAAAACCTCGCGAGACCATATGTCTAACTTAAGTAATTACCTCGCAACAACTACTTTTTTACATTTTAAAAGTAAGTAAAAATGCCTATCAAATTCAGACCATGTTATCAACACATTTGTATTAATTCTTATCAAAATAAATTATTTCTTATTCAAGACTCATTTAATACCTATTGATTACTTTTTGAATGATTGAAGTCGGACATTCCATTCAAAATATTTAACGAAATTAAAATATCAATCCTATCAAAATGCGGCGCGCGGCGCAACACCGATAGAGGGGACACCGAGGCACGGGGGAGAGGTGTTCGCAGCTATGAAATAGGTAAGTACGAGTAGCCGCGCGCGCGTCTACTAATTCGCGTGGTCGCCTCGCTACGTAGGTAGTGGACGCAAATGATATTAAATATTAAACATTTTTTCGTAACACTTTTTTATGTTCCTATCAAAATGTTCATTTCAGAACTACTTTTGTATAAGTTTATTCTACCTTTACTGTTATTGTTCAAGTTTTCTCGCACTTTCTACACAGTATTACATTAAATTTATTCCATTTCGGTTTCCTCACGATGTTTTCTTTTACCGTTTTAAATTGGAGGCATTACGGACATGCCTTCGAAAAAATAGTGATGCGCGTGTAATTTGAGCTGGGGGATAGGATACGATATAGGTCATCCCCAAAGGTCCCCTTTATTCTATCTACTAAAGTAGAATAAAACGGAGCATTAAGGACTACGATGATGAGACGATCAGAAATCTAGCTGTGTCAATAGATTCAATAAGCAGCCCACTAAATATTCCTACTACTGGGACTCGGGGCCCTCTCTCGCAAGGAGAGAGTCAAGTCCATAATCCACCACGCTGGCCCAGTGCGGGTTGGTGGATGAAAACATGACCTCAAAAGATTCTGAGTACATGGCGATTTCTTCACGATGTTTTTCTTCACCGTTTTAAGTTAGCGGTATTACGCATATTACTCCGAAAAGACAGTGGTGCTGGTGCACGTGGGATTTAAAACCGGGGCTCCAGATCGGCCGCCGCCGTTCTCCCGACTAGACCAGCCGTAACTATTTAGTACGTATTAAGAACTAATAGACTTTAGTACCTACATAAAACATTGCACAACCATAAACTACGTCGTAGGTGGCATTAGCAGATTTTTAACACTAAATTACAACAATTAAATATTTACTGATTTAATTTTTGATTTGATGCGTAAAAGTAAAAGGGGAATAACAACGACGCCAGACACGCCTAAAGTTTTTAGGACTAATGATAATTGATAATGATAATTGCTACCGTATATAGCATAAACATAACTTAGCATAATGTTTAAAGGCACATATTGAGAGAAGCATAACAATACCTAAACATAACAATTGGTCCTATTATGGTCTATCACTGAGGTACGACTCCGGGTGAGCTCCTGGAGCCATAAGCTCTATGTCCTTGAGTGTAACCTCTCGCTACGGCGACGACCTCGCTTGGCTCGCTCCTCTCAGGACCTCCCTTGAGCTTCTGGCTCCCGCATTTTTTTATAAAGTAAAATAGGCAAAAAGCATGCGTTTTAAATGATAAACAGATGATTGGGATTGTTTGTTTTGTCTTATGTCCTAAGCATGGCAATTCTGCCAAGAGTGTGTTAAAATTTGTAAGTCTAATAATTTTGTTTTATACTTATTTTCCATAACACCCGTGCGAAGCCGGGGCGGGCTGCTAGTAAGTATATATTTTCGTAAGGTACTTGATGTGATGGTAAGGTAAAAGGCGCCAAAAATGAAAAATATATGCACTCTTTTTGGCGTAGATAATACAGGTGATTTGCGTTCACAATCAAAATAACAAGCAACATTATATTCTCATTAGATGGCGCTAATGCCAGTTTAAATCTAAAAGCACTAAAGGCCATTTAAATCAATGTTTAGCTATTGTGGTATGTATTTTTTCTTTCATCACTAGGTGGCGTTACTGGTATTCTAAATTGTACTAATAAGTTTTTGCTGCTAAAAGGATTTTGATGCCGAATTTGGATTCTTTCGTTCTTGGATTTTTTTTCTGTGTTACAATTAAATTCATACATTAACATTTCACTAAGATTTGGCTTAGATTTACGGGTTCAACTTGCTTGAGAACCTATCATTAAAACTCAAAATGTTAATCATTTTCATTCCACACAGGCTACGTTCAAAATTTTACGCGGGCGAAGTCGCGGGTAACAACTAGAAAACAGCTTGCGGATAAAAAGAGATAAGTAGGTAATCAGATCATGCACATCAGCTTCAGACTTTTCGTAATGTATCCTATAAAAATCCTACAAACTTAACACTTGCGGCTATGTTCGATACTACGAAACCTTAATAAGTATGTTTAAAAAAAGAAAAATAAAGATGATAAAATTAAATAAATTTTTGTGTGGAAAAACAAATTCACTCGGTTTTTCAATGATTGCATTATGCAAATATTTTGACGTACGATACTTCCAACTAATGTACACTATAAGTCAGTAACATCTGCTTACGCGAACGAAGTAGCGGGTTCAGCTAGTATATATATATATATACCGTCAAGTATATCAATTTATCCTACGTACATACGTATCACGTACAACGCCATGTTGGACAATGCCGGGCGACACCGAACGTAGATCCATAATAAATGTCACTAAAACATTGAAAGGTCTAAAATTGATCTGTTTTTTTTTTTGTTTTTTATTGATTGTGTGATAATTTATTGTTATTTAGATCGCTAAGACAATAATTAAATCACAAAGATCACAGCCTGGTGTTGTTTAAAGACTGCCGGTCTCGGTCAGTATTCTCCTGCACGGAACGGGTTTAGTCACCTTAAGTCAGTTTAATAGACTGAAGTTGTGTAATATTATGATTTTTGTTAATGACTTTGTGGCCTTGTTTTATAAGTGTACTAGTAGTTCTTATAATATATTTATACTCGTATATTAATAAAATTTTATTTATTAAATTATTATTCACGTATTACTTTATTTTCTTAAGTCTAAGTTTTTACAATATTATATAAAATACCATAAAACATTATAAAAGCCTAAACCTAGTTTGCCGCCAGCAGCGGGGCAGGGCCCAAGCTACCGGTGGTTAGGGCTGCAGACTGAGGAACCTCCAGACGAATTAGTATTATTATTATGATTAATATTATGATTTTTGGTAATGACTTTGTGGCCTTGTTTTATAAGTGTACTAGTAGTATTCATATAATATTTGTACTTGTATATTAATTCTAATATTTATTTTATTAAATTAGTATTATTAGTATTAGTAATATTCTGATGTCTGATATTAGATTGTTTTATTTTTGAGATACAGATAATTTTGCTATTTTAAGTTGCAGTACTTGCAGTGGACGAGTGATTCAGCTAGATGTCGCTAGTGCTCAAATTAGCTGGCGGTGGTGTTTTTGTTTACATTTGAAGAGGGCATTGAATTGTTATAAGATGGAAGTAGCAAACTCTGGTCTGGTATTTCGTCATACGGCGTACATACGTAAAATGTTTTTGAACATGTGAATAGTTCGCAAATAACAGTGAACTGATTCACGTAGATGCAAATAGGGTTATAAAATCTAAACTTCCTGTTACTACATTTCAATATTTTTTAAAGTGTAAATTGTATTTGTGGTATAAGCCAACATAGTTATAGACTCAACGTAGTTTAAAAAATAAAATTTTGTAAAATAGGAGCCATTGGCACCAGACCCACAGCCTCAGACTATTTCTGGAACCTATGAATCACTGGTATGGTAAGCTTGTTGCTGTGGTGTCAAATGAAAATATTATTATAGTATTATTATTATAAAGATTGACTCGTTGATAGTTTCTATGTTGTAAGTTGTCATTTTGGGAAGTTGTCGTTTTAGGAAGTTGTCATTTTAAAAAAGTTGTCGTTTTAGGAATTTGTCGTTTTAGGAATTTGTCGTTGTAGGAAGTTGTCGTTCTCAGCCTAAGGGGTTGTGTGTTCAACACACAGATAACACAGAGGGGATTTATTATTATTATTTTCAATTGCAGTGGACTAAAAGTTCTCTATATGTAACTTCGATGACAATGCATTAACATAGTACCATGAACCTGATCTGATGATGGAGCTAGAGGATGGCCAAAGGAACTCAGGAATTAAACAACACAAACCCATTGAATTTGGGCTCTTATGATTCCTCTTGACAAGTAAATTGCTGCTAGATGCTAACCAGGGTCTGATGGTGGAGCTGGAAGATGGCCATTAACTTTTTACTTCTTTTTTAACTTAAGTTTTTTTTTAATTTTCGTTTAAACATATGTGTAAGATTTCTGAAAGAATAACATAATAACAGTAATTAATTGTAAGTGATTAGTTGAGATTTTAATTTTTTTATTTATTTACATACCATTAGTTGTATGTAGGTTGTTTGTGGAACAGGCAGTAACTGTTATTTCGGTTCTGAGACATCTGTTTCATCTTGTTACTTTGAAATGCCTGTGTTTTTTTAAACTGTTTCGATAAATATGCCTTACTCCTAGAACAGGGGGTCTAGCGCCCAACTAAAACGGTTTTGTCATTGCTGTCTCTTTTCTTTTAGCTTGAAGTGACAGAGACAGCTATACCAAAGCCAAATCCGATTTTGTTCAGCGGAAGAAACGGCAGATAAGAGGCGGGTTCACTGACCGTTTCGCTTTCGTTACTCGTCAGATGACAACAGGTTTAGTGCGGAATGTTATCTCTTTATCGTATTCTTTGCTAAAGTAGGAATAAACAAAATAATTGTGATTTTTGTTATTATATGTAACGAGTATTATATGTAACCTAACATTAGCTCTCTGTATCTCGAATAATGTTTAATTCCTTAGAAAGAGTTACAAATGAAACGTTCTGGAACAGTTTCAAATGAAACATGCGTCTTTTCTTTTCTGTATTATGATTTTAAAAAGCGACAGCATTTGTCCTTCGAAACAAGCTCTTAGCTCGTATGATTTATTGTAATAGAAAGTGGTAGCATCTGTTAGTTCTCTGCCTGTCATTGTTACTAACCTTTTCGGATACACTTCCAAAGTATGAACTTACCACTGAACAAAATAACAAATAAATTATTAGTAATCATTACTTTAGTCCACGTATTTATTTATTTCCATAAGTATTAAGTTTTTACAATATTTATATAATCATCATCAGCCGCCGTCCACTGCTGAACATTAAATATATTTATATAAAATAACGTAAAAACATTAAAAAACTTGAACTTAGATAGCCACCACCAGCGGAGCAACGAAACTACCGGTGGTAAGGGATGCAGAAACAGGAATCTAATGCGTGATGAGTAGATAGATAGATAGAAATTCCATTTTCATATTACAAAAGCGAGCAATACGTGCTCTGCACAACCTGTCAGCTAGAGAATCATTACGGGAGATCTTTGAAACAAAACAATAATTAGAATTTAAAAAAAATAGCTTGAAGTAATGATTTGGGCTTTTTATGTTTAAGCTGCGTGTCATTTTTCTTTTTTTGACAATTCACACACAACAACATTGTGCTCTTATATGACAGGCATGTTGTTTACCATCAGGCACATCTCCAGCTCGTCTCGTCACTCTTTACTATAAAAAATAATAATATTATTATAGTGTTATTATATTACATTCATGTTACAATATCTCTTGTTAAAATAAAAACAATATTAATAATTTCATTTACGTTGGCTGAACTAGCCCTGGGTAAGGTCTTGAATCGAGCCGCCTGAATTTAGGGGGGAGTTGGTGGAGGGGGAAGGAAGGGTGAGGGGAACCACTCCCTACCATTTTTTCCTGCCGGAACCGCATAGTTTTTTTTAAATTAAATATCAAAGATCATTTTTGCTACTCTACTAAATCACTTTTATACCTAAATTTAGGTAGGGGGTAGGGATTGGGGCTAGTTGTATATGTCACTAATTTCGACCTTACCGGTCTGAGTTGGACTCCGGGTGGGCTCCCGCCAGAAGCTCTAGCGGTCGCCCCTGAACTTTGCTCCGCCAAAGCAACGTTCAGGACCTCCCTTGAGCTTCTGGCTCCCGCATTATTTATAAACAGTCTAGGGGTAGGGGCCACAAGACTAGGTGGAGTCGGGGTGCTCTGTGTCGGTTTTGTGACCAATTTCGACCTAACCGGTCTGAGTTGGTCTCTGGGTATGGCTATTTTATTAAATATTGAAGACAGAAAAATGATGTGATTCCTATATTTCGTTCACAAAATGATTTATATAATTTATAGACATAATTAATCGTTTTAATAATTTCTAAAAAAATATATTTTTTTTTGCTTAAAGGCATCGCCTATATACACCATAAAAACGTTTCGTTTCACGAATATAGACATCGAAGAGGTTCAAACTTATGCAATATTTCCTGATATTGCGTTCCATTTCACGCATTTGCATGTTTTTCGTGCGAATTTACAGAAACATTAAATATTTTTTTTATTTAACCTCAACTGTCCCACTGCTGGGCAAAGGTCTCCCCCAATTCCCTCCACTTTATCCGGTCCTGAGCTACCATTTATTAATTTAAAATATTTTCGCGTAACTTCGGCAGCTGAAATCGAATTGGGAGGGTCAAGACAAATCCCTTTGACCATTCTACAGTAGCAGAATCCTCAAATTCAGGCGGCTCGATTCAAGACCTGACCCCCAGCCCTTATTAATTAAATTTCATGAAAGTAGTAAGTACAACGTAAAACAGGTCTTCTACCGCCAACTAAACCGGCTTTCATTTTGCTATTGCAGTCTCTATCACTTCAAATAGAAAAAAGAGAGAGCTATATCAAAGTTAAGACAGTTCTAAATAGGCGGTAGACCCTCTGGAATGAGCTCTATTTGTGAATCTTGCAGCGAAAACAAAGAAAATAAAATCTTATGCTAATGTCGTAAGAGTCTTATGGCGCTAAATAAAAATGAAGCCGAGTGAGAGGGCAGCCACTGAACCCTGTGTCCCGTTCTAACAGCGACTTAGAGTTGCCAGAGCTCAGATGATTTCAATAATTTCGTTGCTAGTTTAAAAAATACCGCTCGCCCCCATATTTTTTTTTTAACTTTTATAGTTTTACACTTGGCCGCCATCTCGCCTGATGTTAAGCGACGATGCGGTCTACGATGGAGCGTGTTTACCTAGAAAAAAAACCGATTTACTCTCGATTTGAAGACACAAAGATTCATATCCATATCCCCTTTCGCCCCAATAGAGGAGCGAGAAACTACCAATTTGAGAAGGTTCCCGAGCCAAGCACCTCATGACTATCCAATCCTAGTTCAAGAACAAATAACTCAAATACCTACGCATTTTTTTCCTTTCTCTATTTAAATAACTTTGTTTCAATTTCAGATTTGCTACCTGCTACGCCACCTGTCGGAAATTGGTCGTACTAACTCAGATTTAGAAAAAAAAAGATTAGCAAAGGTTTTACACTTAAGAGGTGTGTAATCCGTGATATTCAATGACGCAATCTTAGACACATCGCACTAATAATACAATAGTGTGGTAACTCAAAATCGATCATTTTTCACAATCAACGAAAAACGCATTACTCAATTCCTATTAAAGATACAAATGAAATAAAAGCTTTATTAGATTTTAAAATGAAATTAAAGATATAATATTTTAGCTAGCATTAAAAATATATTACAATAGTGAAGTTATTTAGGAATTTTGAGTTAAGACATTATTACTACAAAAACTGTTTACAAAATAAAATATTATTTTTATTTACATCGTTATTGATGAAATATTTTGTGTTACGACAGTTTGACTTTTGAATTTTCTCAGCGATTTTAGGTAATTTTTTGTACTTACAACAAAATAAATAACAACAAAACTGATTCTTGCAATTTTGTATAAAGGTAGGACCTTTGTTTAATTAAAACCAGATCATTTTTATTAGTGTTTATAATAGACATTTAATAGTTGGACATAACCACACCTTGCCTACACATACTAAAAGGAGTTTAACATTTAAAAAATTAAACCTTTATCAAAAACAATAATTTCCAATACAAACCACAAAATAAGTGGTAAAGTACACATTTTATTGTTCAAAATTTACTTAGTTCTTCTACTTGATCTCCAAAATAAACCTTCCAAAACAAAATACTTAATTATTTTTACATTTATTCTAACAATTGCTTATGTAATTACACAAAAATATTTGTATTGCTCATGAAATTAGACATTTAAACAAAAAATATAAATACCAAAACACCACATATCGAAACATTTTTCTTGCTGGTACTTGTTTTTTGTCTGCCGATTCACATACGCTTTGCCAGTATTCAGGTATTTGTTTCCCTACCTGTTGTTTCCAGAATTCGACGTTACGTAGGTACCCTCTTCCTGCCCTAGTAGTATAGTTTTGGTTTACCGACGAAATATTTAATTCAGTAGACAACCCACTGGTTCCAGCAACAGGACTAAAATTATCCAGAATTCCTTCATCGGAACTACTTGATGAAGAGCAACTTGACGAAGAACTACTTGAAGGAGAGCTTTAAGGACCATGTCTCAATTCCATAAGCCATCACTGGCAACACGCACTAATTAAAGCTTTTGTCTTTAGGCATTGGGGTGTTTTGGACTCAAAGATGTGCCGAATTTTCCCTAACGCTGCCCATCCCAGTTAGCTTCTTCCCTGTACCTCTTTGTCGAAGTTGGATCTATCTGATTGGATCTTTTGACACAGGTAGACATATTCGTCAACAACTTGTGATTTCCCAACAAGTGTGGTATTCCCAACAATAATCGGTACAGGTGGGGCGTGATATTCATCCTCAGACCTACCTGTTGGAATACTCTACTGAGGTCCTCCAGCGACTACATATACTTCAACACTTCAATATAGCGATAGACGATGCAGCATCGTTGGGGAGACTGAAGCACTGTCCAGGTCTTGATGGAATCGAAGTCTTTCTTATTGTCCACATACGCTTTATATAGTGGCCGATTATACTCCTCGGTTTTCTGTATAATCTGCCGAAGCATATGGTTGTGGTCTATGGCACTGTAGTCTTTACGGAAACCAGCTTGTTCGGGGGCTGGAAGTCATCAAACCGACATGCGAGACGATTCGTGATTACCCTCGAACACCTCTTATAAGAAAGTGTTGTCACCTTTTTGAAAAAGAGCACCACCACACTTCTGCTCCACGCTTCTGGCGTATTACTGTCAAGTATGACGGAGTCTGACAACTTCTGGAAGGCTTTAAGTACCGGTTTGCCACCCGCTCTCAGAAGCTCAGTCGTAATTGCATCACCAGGAGCCTTGTTGTTTTTAAATTGTTTGAGGAATCTGAGAAGTCTGATCTGAATAAAGGGTGAATTGTAATATTTCATTTGATTGCATTCAGTTATCGGATTAACATAATTAACCATAACCATGAATCGTAGATGATGATGGCACCGAAAGCGTCGATTGTTCTTTCGTTACGTCGTTGCCTTCTCTCTGAGTAGTAGATTTATTGATTGAACTCACTGATGATAATAATGTCGGTGATGAATTTCAACTGTAGTATTTGTTGCCATACCAACAAGTAAACGTCCACGATGCATAGTGAACCTACAAAGATAATTATTATTAATATTTTTTTCAGTCCAATACAGTATACTCTTACTTGATGCGTGTCTGTCACAAAGACTGTAGTAACTCGAAATTTATGTATTTATAATACTTAGTAGGTATTTTTCTCATAACACTGCCAAACATTCGATTGAGTTTAAATAATACTGTAATTCACAAATAGGTAATTACGGCTAATTTATTAATAAACTATACAAAAATGACTTAAAGTTTTGATTCAACAAAACTGTATCATATCAAAAATTACTCACTGAATCAACAATAGTGTTACAAGTAAAAATATTATTTTCAATATTGCTTGTGTAAATCAGTAATAGTGTAATAAATCGAATAATAACACAGTCATGTTTACGCCTAAATCAACAACAGTGTATTAATTCAAAATAGAAATATTCATTTTACATACCTGATTCAGTAACAACGTTGCAACTCGAAATATTGCGCCAAGCGGAGCGTGCTTCCTCGATCACTGTTGGTCGCAACTGAAGATGACGCAATATTGCCGGCGGGAGGTAGGCAACCAGTCAGTCATTAATAATGTCTTATAGCGCCATCTCTTATTCATTTTTGCAGTATTTTGCGACTGTTTTAATGACTTTTGAGGAATTAAATTTTACGTAAGATTATAATGTTATGTCAATTTCGACGTATTTTGAGTTACAACACTATTGTATTATTAGTGCGACATGTCATGTCAAAGCACGAAACGTACGAAAACTCTCAAAAAGGAATATTTTTTCCCGATTTTGTTACATTCTTAATTCATGCTCTGCTTCTATTAATAGTAGCGTTATTTTCTATAGCCTTTCTCGATAAATGGACTATCCAATAGAAAAATAAACTTTCAATCCGGACCAGTACTTCCCAAGATCCTAGCGTTCAAACAAACAAACAAACTCTTCAGCTTTATAATATTAGTATAGTATAGAAGTATAGATGACGCAATCTTAGACACATGCTGTCATTTCAAAGCACGGTATGAAAACTCTCAAAAAGGAAACAAACTCTTCAGCTTTATAATATTAAGTAAAGATAGTGGATTTCAAGATAATGAAATCCATTTTATACGTATAAAATAAAATAATACATTTTATACGATCAATTATTTAATAGTTATTTATTATTTCAAGCGTTGTGACCCCTTATCAAGTATCAGAATTAAATTAAATTAAAATCAAGTATCAGTAAGAATGAGGGCTAAGAATCATTCAAGAAAGAATACAGGAAAGAAAAAATTAGCCCATTTGTGGTCCAATAGTTATCGCATAGTGTAGAGGCAGGAACAAATATGTACTTTGTGCATATCCATCTTTATTATTGTTGTTGCTCGAGAATAACGTTTTGCTTTAGTCGTTTGGAATCCCTCCCGAATTCCACCCGAAAATAAGCCCTCATCATCATAAAAAGTCGTAATACAATTAAAACAAGAAAATAAGAATAAAATATGACACAGTCATCACAATTAAGCTTAAATGTAAACTTAACTGTTTTTTTTTCTTACCTAATTAGTTAAATATACCACAATAGGTAGCTTATCGTTATTTTATCTCAGTTCAGCTGCATGTCGTGTCCCAGAAGAACCTAAAGAAGGCAAGTACCTACCTATATGACGCGAGTGTTAAAGCAAGCAAAACCAGGAAATGTACCCGTATACATTGCCGTAAAGAGCAAGTTTATCATGTTTATCATGCAATGTTCTACTGAGTTCAGATCACAACTTTACTTTTGTAAAGTTTCTTTACAAAACTCTCTACTTTTGTGATAAGAACGTCTAGACTGTGAAATGAGTTGCCTGAGTGGGGTTTTCCCGATAGTTATAATCTTGATCTTTAAATCGAGAGTGAATCGGTTTCTTCTAGGTAAACACGCTCCTTCGTAGACCGCATCGTCGCTTACCATCAGTTAAAAAAAACATTTTTTATTATTGTTGTCCTTACTTATATCATATTTAAATCCACCAATATCACCATCGCCAGACAGGGATAAAAGGAACAGTTACTGAGCTCTAGTTCGGTTTCAATTTTGCGACAACAAGACATATTATAATACAAATGTCCCAAACAAAATTACAGAATCCACTGTAATCACCTCAAAAATACATTTTGTCCCACTTAAAATAAAGCACGAATGAGTGAGCGGGACAACCAAACGAAATTTCGGTTTTAATTTGAATTTTGAATTGAGTGACGCGACGCCAACGCAGGACATTATAATGACACTCTGCGGTTTTATTATTTATCCAGAACATATATATATATATACATTTTTTATGGCATAACAACAAAATTTCAAACTACGTAACACTACAATAAGTAAAAATAAACTAAATCAGTAAAGCTAAGTACTTAAACTGTTTTATTGCACCTATTATTTTATTTTCAAAGATATCGATTACTTTTCGTACATCATAGTAACTCACGGCGTTTTGTCGCAGTAAAGTAGTAACTCAATTTGTAGGATGTCACAATCACAGCTCAACTCGTATTTGTAATTATAATGTCACAGAATGCATCAAGTTACAGTCTAGTGATAATAGCCATTCTTCTTATTTAGGTGGTACAATGAGGTAGGACAATGTCACACCTCAAAATGAGTTACTCATAGAAACTCATCGTAAACGCATGTCCTACCCAACTCCACTTACTACCATTGAACGTTACGTGAATTGACTCCACGTTATACGTTTTCAAAAACACTTTTGTAATTCAATGTAGGTTTAGCGTTCAGCAGTTACAGCCAGTATTCATTCTTAAACAGACAACGAACACGTCACCGCCAGCTACTTTGACCACTAGCGACATCTAGTTTATTTCACCAAAAATAAAATATAGTCAAATCAGGAAGCATACCAAAATCTTATACTTTTAAACGACCAATTCTTGTAGGTAAATATAGAATCTGAATCTCGGAAACGGCTCGAACGATTTTCATGAAATTATGTATACAGGGCGTTTCGGGGACGATAAATCGATCTAGAGTTTTATTTTTTTAAATATCATTTCATGCGCATTTTAGACAATGAAAAACTCCTACAATGTCATTAGAATAGAGAAGAACTTATTTCGCCACTTTTCTTTAAGTCAAAATGGCTCAGACGGAATATGCTCGCCCTCGGAGTCAACACGCCCCGGTTCGAATCCTGATGGTTACACTCGGGACTTTTTTTTTCTGAGATAATCTTATATTTATAGCCTTTTATAAACGCATTTAATTCGTATCTAAGTAGGTCTAAGTAAGTCATCACTACGTAATTCGTACCTGCTCAAATATCTTTTTTTTTTTTTTATTTTTTTATTTAAATTATCCACTCCACAGACTCCGGGGTCCGTGATCTTTGTCATTACAATAATCTTTTTTTTTTTACACATTTCTTGGATAAGGAGAAGAGGAAAATAGAAGGGATTTGGGTACATTTATAATCTAATTCTAGTGCTCGTCTGTAGAGCCGATCACTACCAGTTGGGATTCCGCTAGTAATCGACTCGACATCGAGTGTTTGCCTAATTGCCTTTTGCCTAAGCTGCCTCCTCCCGGCCCAGAGCCTCCATAACGGCCGCAAATATCAAATATCAAAATCATAAATTTCTTTACTTACAGAAAAATGAGCTCCACATTTTGCCTTTCGGCATGCAAAAACACTAACTTTATTAATTTGCATAAAAATACTTGAAAAATTATTTGAAAGAAATATTAAGTAAGTATACAATAAACAGCATTAAGAAAACCGAGCAAAGCTCGGTCAACCAGGTACTACAGTTTATACGAAGCCAGTAATGCTGGCCACAGGAGAAGTAATCAATGCTGCCAGTCCTGTAGACAAGTCAGTATTGGCCTGGTCCGTGTTTAGACAAAACCAATACATTCACGGATTTTTCTTCGGGTGTGTTTTTCCCTGGCTAAAAAAATAGACGAGCGCTCTATTTTCGCCAGCACCGCGTTGGTGGCCACGGTAGTTAGCCGCGCTGTCTTGGCTTAAAAATTGTTTACAGAAGGCAAACCCCAAGCCATCGCTAGCTGCCAGTGAGACCGGCAGCCAGTTTAGTAATCTACATTATCTTTGGCCAGTTATGGCCTCGTGTCCTCGTCTAAGGCGGTCCCTAGACCTACAAGATTATATTATAATATTGATTTAACCGCCACAGTGTTGTTGTTTGTGGCAATCTTTGCTTGCCTTTGCGTTTGTAATATGCAAACGATACTGTGTTCCGATTTGAAGGGCATTGTTTCTAGTGAATTTACCGTGCATAGAGATAAAACATCTTATATGTATGGGTGACGAGCGTAGTGCTTTGTTAGGTATTTATTTAGACTAATCATGTACCAATAGCTACGTGTCACTAGGCAGTTATGGGCAGGGATTCTTACCATCAGGTACATGTCCTTCTCGTCTCGTCACTTAATATCTACTAAAAATAAAAAAAACATCTCTTTGCATTTAGACAACAATGTCGAATATTAAACATATAAGTATTTAACGCGCTCATTTACATTATTTGCTCTTGATATTCCACAGAGACGTCAATTCTCTGTACAACTGAATACCCACATTCGTAGATAAACTCTATGTTCTTAACTTCTGCATTCTCGTCATACGTGAACTCCTTGTCAAGACGAGTCACAGACTGAAAAAAAACTGTAAAATGATAAATATTGCGCAATACTGACCTTACACGACACAATGAAAAGATATGGAGCAATAAAAATTACACTCGCTCAAACGCTCATTGGCTCATTGGCCGTCTAAGCAACTTAGCGGGTAAGCATGTGTTCTTATAGTCGATCCAACCGTTTATCCTCTTTTTGACAGATCTAATTTGTCAGTTAAAGTGTTGTGACCAAGTGATTACAGTGGACACGATTTCGATTCATTTTTCTATCGAGTCTGTGCGGAAAGAGAATAGTCCTAGGAATGGCGCCATGACCATGGCTATTGGCCATCTAGAAATACGTCAGCCAATGGGGAATGTTGAAAGGGCGTGGACAGGCCGTCATGGCATGGCCATCTAGAAACGCATCAGCCAATGGGAAATGCTGACGCATTTCTAGATGGCCATGCCCAGATGGCGAGGCCACGCCCTCCGGTTACACCCGTGTAGTTTCCAAGGTAAGCTATCAAATTCTGAGTTATAAGTTTTCACTTCTATCGGCAATTCCTATGACTGCCAATTTTTTTGTCTATGGGTAAGCAGTAGTATTTTATCAAGGTAGTAAAACTCAATGGTCCACCGCCGTTTTGTATTTGTCACTGTCACTCGCAACAAGACGCCCGCGCTAGTAATTATTTGCTGAGTTTTACATTGGAACTATAAAATGCCGAAAGGATCAGTGCTGAAAGGACAGACGAGAGAAATGGTGATCAAGCTTCGTAATTACTTTGAAGCAGAGTATCAAAATGGCGGCCCGCTTTTACCATTGTCGCATCTACGATTACAAAAATTACTACCGAAGCCTACGGAACAAGCGGCATGCAGGAGAATAAGCTTCGTACGCCGAAGAAAAAACGCCAACCACGTCGTGTGACATCGGTTGACAACTTTGACGCAGACGCTATACGCCGTCATATATATAACTATTACTTACGTAAAGAAGTTCCAACACTTAAAAAACTTGTTGCTTCTTTGCGTGAATGTGATTTGTTCCGAGGTCAAAATCGTCATTGGCAAAGGTCTTGAATGAAATTGGATTTACTTATAAAAATCGGACAAACGCAAAATATTGATGGAGCGTCGCGACGTAGCTTTTGTTCGTTGCGAATTTTTGAGCGAAGCCAAAAAAATTACAGATTGGTGGATTGGAGAAAAAAACAGTTGAGTACCACGAAGAAATGAATTCTGAGGTTTACGAAAGTTGGTTTAAGGAAATGGTACAATCATTGGAAGAACCGTCAGTAATTATTATGGATAACGCATCCTATCACTCACGCCAAATTGATAAAATGCCGACCCAGGCCGACAAAAAACAAGTAATCATTGACTGGCTTCAACGACATGGCGAAAATGTTGATAACTCCTTACTAAAAGTACAATTACTAAATATATTACGAACAAAAAAACACTTCCCAAAACGATATGTGATCGACGAAATAGCTGCAGAACATGGTCATTGGGTTCTTAGACTTCCACCCTATCATTGTCAATACAATGCCATTGAATTAATATGGGCTCAAGTTAAAGGACACGCTGCTCGAAATAACACAAAACCCCATTCACGGCAAACAAAATGGTAAATTTATTAAAAATGCATGTGTGAAAGTAACTGCGGAAAGCTGGCAAAATGTAATTAAAAAAACACAAGAAACTATAATGGCAGATTGGGATAAACACGTGGCGATAGATTATATGAGTCAACAATTAATTATAAATGTCGGCAATAGCTCGAGTGACAGCAACGATGAATCTGATTTTGATTAATAAATAAATAAAAATAAAAGATTAGATTTCGTTTGCTTAAATTGGAATTGGGGTTGCTCAAACTTTACTATTTTCTGGTACCAAACGGCAGACTTTAATGTCTGCCATCCCCAGCGAGCAACACGGAAGGAGTAGCCTTAGCTAAAAATATTGTTCAAATCTTTCTGTCATTTCTTGCGGGAGGGAAGTTGCACACTAGCGCAAAGCCGCACTATTACATACAAAACATACCTGTACCATACATAAACTCACAGAAGAATTAATTTATAAAATAATTCTAGGTCAGTGCGAATCGTTGTCAACAGCACTGTTCTCAGCACCAGACAAGACGGTGCGGTGGCCGAGTGCGAACTTATATTCGTTAAATATGTCATAATATATCTTTAGTCTAATCCAAATAATTAAAAGTTAAAGTTAAAAATTAAAAAAATGCTGATATAGCTAAACCACTGATTAGTTTGGTTTTAAATAACAGTTTATTACTTAAAACAGTATTAGTACACATATGGGTGGTATGTACTCACCCCATGTCGCCTAATTATTTGCAGACAACACGTTAAATTAGAACTATATATCTATGTACATTTTAAAAGTTTGGAAATATTTTAACACATTAAGCATATCAGGTTAATTTATTTAGAAATTAACGAAAATGGTACATCATGTTCTTCAAAGTTTACATCAGACATAAATAAACTTTGTTAATTTACCTAACTACAAAATGTTATTTAACACTTTATTTTAATA
The DNA here is from genome assembly GCA_017562165.1 of Ectropis grisescens. NCBI lineage: Eukaryota > Metazoa > Arthropoda > Insecta > Lepidoptera > Geometridae > Ectropis > Ectropis grisescens. Next base: position 27,149,467 of record CM029788.1, read on the forward strand.
AGTATTCAAATGTTTCAGTCATCATAACCTTGTTCTTTTTGGATATACACCAGGAGATAAACACGTCTTCAAATAATGCTGTATGTTTTCCTGAGGCGCATCAATATAACGGTTTTACACAAAAATAAATCCGATATTATGTGCCGAGAACGGAAAACACCCGTGTAAAAATAGTTCATAAACAATATCGATATCTCAATCGTAACTTCGTAACATCACTATGTTGATAGCCATAGAACGTAATTTTTTAAAAACGTTTGTTATTTTATGGATTTTATAAAAAAACTACTGCACTTATGGACTTATTTTGTGAAAGATGATTATTATACGAGATCAAGGAGCAAATTAAAGCAGTTGTCATATTTTAAAAACCTCGCATTTATAAGTTAACTTTTGCGTAACATGACGCAGTTACGTTCTATTGGTGCTGTCAAAAAGAGGATAAACGGCACAGACTAAGTAGTACACTCAGACGGACATGTCGGGAACAAGGGAAATTGGTCTATGGTTCTAGACTAAATCTACTTTATCTGTGCTGAAAATGATATCTGACTTTGTCTTTCTTTTTTTTTTAATTACACAAATGCATCAACACATAGATTTCATTTGCCAACTGGTGCTTTCGTGCTAGTACGCAAATCATACATTATTTAATTTTTTGCGCCTAAAAGGAACTAGTGTCTATGAGAAAAATATACACATAGATTGAATTGATGAATTTATTTCTTCTTAAGTTCCACAACAAAGTTTTCTCAGCAAAAGAATCACCATTTCACAGGATATATGTCATAATTGGAGTATTTTTCTTTCCAATGTGGATACGAATATAACACACGTATTTTCCGAAGTAACTCCAACCTGGTGCAATAAACTTTTTAGGTAAATCTTAGGTAAGGTGCAAAAAGTACATTTGCAGCTAATAAATAACAGAAGTACACGAAAATAAATCAAACAATAACAATTATGAATAACTCACAAACGTCATAACAACTAAAAAAGAGCACAGACTAAGTAGAGAAATAGGAAATAGGTCCTATAGTTTTATGAAAAAACAAAACCAAAACTGGTTTAGAGATGCCCGATAATGTTATAATTAAATCTTAAAATCGAAACTAAGCGGATTATCGATACCTATTACAAAATTTAGGCTATGAGATACGTTCCACTTTATGAAATGTATGTCTAGCCTGAGTAGTGAATAGTCTGTGGCTAGTCACCATTGTTAGTTGCGCGCGCAATTTTTGAGCACTGATTATTTTTGCCGCCATAACGAAACATTTTAACAATTCGTTTTCTATGGTCACTAGACTAAATCTACTTAATCTATGCTGAAAATGATATTTGACTTTTTTAATTAAACAAATTGCATCAACACAACGTTGTTTATTTGCCAACTCAACAAGATGTTAATTGTGGAAATTATATTTTTACTAGTAATTTATTCATAAGTGTGCTGAAAAATGTCGTATGATACACGTGTAACCTATTGATGATGATTTTTCGACAAATGATCAACTACCTAGTAAATTGATCAGCTAATGATTCTTGTTATTTTCCGGTGACATTTACAAAATTCAGCTCAATTGAATAAAGATATCTCCTTCAAAGTTGAGCATTAAGATTCCACCCGAAAAAAACATAAATATAGAGGTACATACCTACTATATAAACTACAAGTAAAATAAAAACTATAATAATTATAAAAATAAATTGGCAGCGCCAGAATAAATTCTGAAGTTAGATGTTTCTAGATTAACCTTTTTTTTTACTTGCTCAAAGTAACGATTTTAGATGATACTGTAAGTCAACTGTGAAACAATTTAAGTAGCATGTGCAGGTGCCTCCTATATACATATGTTCCAATTGCTGCTCACTAGTTTAGCTACACCTGCGGGAATTTCAGATTTCGCCTAGGAGGATGCCATTAGCATGCCATTTAGCCGTATATTTAGATGGATTAAAAGGAAAATAACGTAAATGGAATGAACGCCTTTCACAGATGAAGAAGTGAGGAACCAATTACAGATATTAGATACTAGAATGTAATTAATAATTAATTTACGTACACGTTACATTAATGATATTAGGTACTCGTACATTGTAAATCCCTACGTCAATTATTATTTTATTTCAGAATAGATAACTTGTATGTACCTACAGTCCTACACATACTACTATACATTTAAAAGTTATTTTACAGAGTAAAACGCTTTTGTTTCTAACATGAGCTTTAATCTGATTGTAAAATAATTGTCTGAGGCTACATCTTTTATACACTCAGGTAGGCGGTTGTACAAAGTTACATATTACAAAGTCCTACGTAAGCTGAATTCGCAGATTTAGCTATAACTATCAGGTGTTATCACGTTATCAGTCTGTCTCTGTGTCTATTAAACTGTGTTCCAATTGTTTGTGTCAGAATCTCATTGAACTTTACTATTAAGTTACGTTTATACTTCTTCAGTTTCTTGTGGCTTCCATTTACACCTATACCCGTCTCATCATCAAATGGCGTGAAAAAAAGAAATCTAATGTTTCAGCCGTGTCGAGCGTAGTTCCTGGAATTGTGCAAAAAGTAAACATTATAACAGAGTTTCTTGTTTCAAAAATCTTAGTTACCTATGATCGTACTAAACGTATCTGGATAGTGATATAGATAAGGTTTTTTATGATTGATAAGATTTAAAAGCATACGAATATTTCCAGCACAAAAGGTTGAGTAATGTTGTAGTTGAACACGCTTAGCGTGTTCGAGGCGGTTGGTTGGTTGGACAGCATTGAATGAGTTAAGCAGGGGTTCAAAATTTTAAAAGATACGATGCTGTTTCAACCCCATGTAATGAATACTATGAATTCGATCCAGTGAGAATCGATAAGCCGTCAAATTTTTAGGTATCCCTAACGTGGAATTTTTAGATTCACAGACTAAGTACACCTAGACCTCTTTTGAATTTTGCAAGGTGTGACGTTGGCATGAAATAAAGTGAAATAAAGACTACTGAAGTAAAGTCTACTTAGTCTGTGAAAAAAGCGAGGGGAGCAGAAGTGTCAGATTTGTTAGGCTGGATGTCAAACTCGAATGACATAATGAAAAAAAAAAGAAAATGACGTTAGATTTGTATGAGGTTTACCCCCCGTGATAAACGGTTGGATCTACTATAGTACTCACTAACTACTCAATCGTCCACATTTCGATCATCAGAAAATACATGACTTCTAGTGGCTCTGGGATCTTGGACTATTAGAAAGGAATTAATATTTAGGACCAAAGAGTTTACATTACGGTCGTAGTTTTAAACTCTTTGCTGTGTAGGTGTGTATTTTTTTTGTGTATTTGAAATTTGTGTAGGTATTCGACCCCAGAACTATAGTCCGTTCCACGGAGAGGTGCAGAAAATGTAAACAAAGGTATACCATAATATAAAAATCGTTTAACCTTAGTAGTTTTCTAAAACTGTCTTAAAATATTTTTCACAAATATAATACGACTTTACTGTGATCTTAAATACAACATACTTGAATTTGTATTGATCAAATTATTATTTATTAACTTATCTTGAAAGTTATCAATAGTAATAGTAGAATGTGGTAGATATGGTTTTAAACAGCGGCAATTTGATCTATGTTTCTCAAACTGCGAATCTCATCGAAACATAAATGTGAAGTAAAAGACAAGTTGAATATTATATGATATGAATATGATATTAAAACCAGCCAAGTCAGACTGCTTTTAATAATCATCATACATTTTATAAAAACAAATCATATTTTAAGTATTTAAAACTAGTCTATGTTATTATAAATAGATTTTAGAACTGACCATTTAAGACCATTTAGATCTCTATTCTTTAGTCCTTGAAGTCAACAAACAAGGTATATAATATCATAATACTGAACTTTGATCTCACTTCACTTAAGTATACGCATGTTTCTGATGAGATACCATTACTTTTTGCACGTAAATTATAAGACGTTTACCTAATGAACCACCAAATAATGTCTATTTTTTTGCAAGAAAACTTACTAATATTTATTATAAGTGCAAAAGTTTGCATGTACGTTGCTCAATCAAGTTAGAACAGCTAAACGGCTCAGGTTTAAACGTGGAACACGGTTAGATTTTGAGCGGGACGCTGCTCACATAAGCAACCCACTAAAAGTTCCTTGCTGGGGCTATAATTCTTCCGTGTTGGTGGTGGATGACAAACCTCTCTGACCTCGAAAATTTTTAGGAACATGCCAGTTTGCTCAAGATGTTTTCTTTTACCGTTAGCAGCATTACGCTCATGAATTCGAAAAGGCAGAGGTGGGCGTGAGATTAGAACCAGGCTTTGCATCTGTGTATTGGCGTGACAAGACCACCCGAGTTACTTAATGTTAAAATAATAAATGTAAAAACAACTTAATATAAAAACAGAACGCTCATTAACAAATTTGCTTAGATTTTGGACAGGATAGATGTAAACACTACCCAGTATTTGATACGTTTTAAAATTAATTGCAACAACATCTAACGCAGTAGAAATTAATTTAATTTTTGAATAAAGTACACCTACCACTTAATATTAAAACTATTTGAATCTTCTCAGCATGGGTAGGAATAGTGCCACCAATATCTTTTGTGTGCCACCATTTGTTTTGTCATTTTACTTACCTTATTTGTTTGTTATGGATTACAGAATCAAGTATAAGGGTCACTTTAGCTTTATACTCAGACTGGGTTGTTTTTTTTTAGTTCAAATCTAAAACGTAGATCAATAATTATAGCAAGGAATAGTACATAGATTACCACTTATATAGGTACACCGCTTTTTATTAAGACAAAATAATAGCAATGGCAGCTACACAGGTAGTGACAACTACACTAGTGATGTGCTGGATTGTGAAAAAAGTATATCCGCGGATATGGATCTGAATGTGGATATATATACGAGTATCTAAAGCTGCGCTAGTAGGCTCATATCAGATTTGGCTGGGCAGGGAGAGAAAAACGAGTAGTGAAGGTGAGTGTTGATGTATGTCAGAAAACTTAAACCTTAAGCCTACGCCCGAGTCACAAGTCTCGGGATCTACTCGGGATTTATCTCTCTCTCTCTGCCACACGATGGACCCGGCACCCGCACGGTGAATCCATGGAATTCTAAGAAGATCGTCTCATATATTATATATAGCTCATTAAATTTAAGTTTACTAAAAAGTCAGTCATTTCACATACATAATGAAAAAGGAATTTAAGTGCTACATAACAAAATAAAGCTGTACTTAATAATTAATATTAATAAAAAAACTGTTCATATGTTACTATTGTGTTCCACAAACCAACCACCCAAGTTATTTTTGTATTAATGTTTTAAACTTATGCGCACCCACATATTTAATAAACGTATAATTATAAAATAATAGAAATAAGACAAAAGATTAGAAACGGCCTTATTGAAATATATTTAACCTTGTTATGTGACGAAAATCTAAAAGGGCAAACAGAGACGTTTACAACGAACTATCTTCTAAAACAAAGGTTGAAAAATGCTGGTCTGTCATATTGAGAGTGACATTGATTTGTTTACATTTTCTACACCTCTCCGTGGAACGGACTATAAGCTGCTAACCTGTCTGACAGCCGAGCAAAATGAATCCCTACACTTATAAAAGTAATACCTATATTTTTCCCCAAAAATGTGCTTGAGACTAAATGTTAGTTTAGTATGTTGTAGGTTATGAGTAAAATCCCTACTCAACAAAACTACTATTGCTAACAGCTCGGGAAACGCGGAATACAAGGAATACATTATTATGAATAGGTTCGCTTGCAGCGATCTATTCATAATAAATTCTTAATTTTCGAATTGTACTAATGTATTCGACGTTATTGACGTCATAGTGATTAAAATAAATATTGTTCTACATTTCCTTCAAATGAAAATGAAAACAGCACCGCCAGTTATATCGAATACTAGCGACATCTAGTTGACGCAGAGGTACGTTTCACTGCATAGTATAAAACAAAGTCGCTTCCCCCTGTATGCTTGGATATTTAAAACTACGCAACTGATGTTGTTGTATTTTTGTTAATGGATAGAATGATTCAAGAGAAAGGTTTATGTCTATAATACATGCATACTTATTGAACTTAGTAGAGAAACACTGACTAGTTTAGAGGGGTCTAATGTGATGTCATAAACACATTTTTGCGCTTATGTTACAAACGCTGACTGAACCTTAAGTAATAAATCAAATTTATGTAGTATACACTACGACAGAATTGTATACCTTAAAATATGTCAGCAATGGTATACTATAATATTATGTCAATATTTTAGGGATGTCCCACAATGCGCCTGTAGTGGACAATCGCCTTCCCCACGAGCTCAGAGAAACACCCTCGAGAGGATCGTATAAGCATAGGGTAAAAAACTGGCTTGTCGAAGACGCTTTCTATAAGTGCGACGAATTTTAAAAAATTAAAGTACACTTATAGACCTCAAATGTAAACTTACGGATAAGCTGTGTTGTTGCGACTCAATACTATTTTGTGTCTGAAATTAAAAAAATACGTAAGATTTTTTTTTTGCTTGTTTGATTTTGGAAAGTGCATTAAATTATTTTCTTATTATTATTGACATGAAATTTAAGTAGGAAATTAATTATTTGATACGAGGGTCAAACTGAAAGTTCTTAGAAAAACAAAAACTGATTACATTAGCCAGTTATTAGTTTTATTATATCTTTTCAAAATATTGTCCATTCACGTCAATACACCGCTGCATGCGATGGAACCACTGGGAAAAGCACTTTGCCCACTCGTCCTTAGGGGTCTCTTCAATGGCATCTCGATACGCAGCACCGCTTCTTCAGCATTCATAAACCGCTTTCCTTTAAGTTTTTCTTTAATTTTTGAAAATAAATAAAAACCACAAGGCGCGACGTCGGGGCTATACGGCGGGTGACCCAGTAATTCAACGTTTGATGTCGCCAAATAGTCGATCGCTCGCTTGGCGGTGTGCGATGAGGCGTTGTCGTGGTGCCTCATACCGGTCTCTGTCTTATACCGGTGGTAGGCCTCGGCCGTGGCTGGTGACCACCCACCAGACTAAGTCATGCCGCCAAGCGGCCTAGCCGTGTTCCGGTATGTTGTTTGGTGACGCCATTAGGGAAAACGGGTCAGAACAGTTGCTGCATAACTGCAAGACTGGAATGCCACGCACCGATACTTTGCATCGGAAAGCTAGTCGTGGAGGGTAGCGGGATCCGAGGCACGGCTGCCGCGGCCGACCGCAGACAGTAGGGGGCCCAAGTAGTGAGCTAGCCCCTCGCGAAAGGCTGCCCGCCATCTAGCGAAAAATCCGGGATGCGCTATCCTGCCGGTTGGCGACCGGATATCAAGGCCAGATAGACATCCCCGGGGGGGCTCGGGCGTCCCCGCAGTCTCCAGACTAGTTTCCCATAGATGTATTCGTGTTGTGTGTTGTGGCCGATAGTCAGCAGTGTGTAGCCTCGTTCTACTTCCGTTTTCCCACCGTAATTCACCAAAACTACTATGAACAAAGTCAAATACAGAAACAAAGTTAATACGCGGCTGCACTCCTTGATCCTTAAAGTGCACCTCGAGAACATCCGAGGTCTGCACTCAAATATCACAGCAGTCCACCACCACCTGGAGACTGAGCAGCCATCACTGTTGTTTCTTACGGAGACGCAGATAGGACGTCCGTCAGACGTGGCGTACCTAACATATCCTGGGTACACGTTGGAGCACAACTTTAAACCACGTGCTGGAGTGTGCCTGTACGCCCGTGACGATATCTGCTGTCGGCGTCTCCGTAATCTTGAGGACACCAGATTCTCTGTTGTTTGGGCGCTGATAGACACAGGCATAGACAAAATTGTCTATGCCTGTGTCTATCGGTCGCACAGTGGGGATCTGGAGACGACTAGGCTCATGGAATATTTGAGTGAGGCGGCGGATGCGGCTCAGCAAAAGTACCCAACAGCCCAACTAGTGTTGCTGGGGGATTTTAACGGCCATCACAAGGATTGGCTGTTCCCATACCGGGACACTGACCACGTTGGGCTGGAAACGAGAAAGCTAGCTTTATCGTTAGACCTGACCCAGCTGGTCCAAGAGGCCACACGGGTACCTGACGTTGAGTCGCATACTCCTTATTGTTTAGACCTTCTGCTAACAACTGACCCAGACCGATATTCCGTGGCGGTATCTTCGCCGTTGGGCAGCTCCGACCACTGTCTGGTGAAGTCAGTATCAATGTACCATCCGCCCGATCCCAGCCCTAGAGGCAACCGGCGGTTGTGGCGATACAAGTTAGCAGATTGGGATGAGATGCGTTCTTTTTGCGTCTTACCCATGGCAGTCATTGTGCTTCTCTTCTGGTGATCCTTCAACTTGCGCGGACGCTGTGACTGAAGTGATACAAACGGCTATGGAATATTTTATACCGTACTCTGACGTCCCAGTATCCAGCAAAGCTCGCCCCTGGTTTGGCCCGCAGTGTAAAATGCTGAGGCATGTAAGCACGGGGCTTACCTAGCTTGGGTTGATGCTCGACAACGTAAGGCAAAGGACACACACCAGAAGAAGAAAGCGTTTAACAAGGCTGCTAAGGCATGCAAAAGGTTTTACAGAGGGCTCGTTTCGACCATATTAGTCGAATAGGGAACAAACTAGCTTCATATCCTGCGGGTAGCAAAGCGTTTTGGTCCCTAGCTAAATCGGTCGAATCGAACTTCTGTCGCCCTCACTACCTCCAATGCTAAAACCTGATGGGACGTTGGCTCACACCGCAACGGAGAAAGCAAACTTGTTTGCATCTCAGTTTGCGGAATCTTCACGTCTAGATGCTGGTAGTGCGATACCTCCTACTCCACCTGGCAGTCCGACTGTAATGTCTGAAATACATATTCGCCAAAAGGAGGTTACCAAAGCGCTACGCAATCTGGATGTGAATAAAGCCAGTGGCCCGGACGGAATTCCTGCCATAGTACTGAGGGTTTGTGCACCCGAGTTGTCTCCAGTACTAACGCGCCTGTTTAGACTTTCTCCAAACTGGGCAAGTGCCGAAGTCGTGGAAGCTTGCAAACGTGCAACCTGTGCCCAAAAAGGTAGTCGTGCTGACCCTGTCAACTACAGGCCCATCTCAGTCACGTCCATACTCTGCAAGACTATGGAACGTGTCTTAAACCACAGGCTCCTGACATACCTAGAATCGAACGACCTCCTCAGTGACCGGCAATACGGGTTTCGCCGGAACCGGTCCACCGGGGATATTCTAGCGTATGTCACCCACATCTGGAGTGAAGCTATCGAGAAACACGGGAAGCACTTGCAGTCTCCCTGGATATCTCGAAGGCTTTCGACAGGGTTTGGCATGATGGCCTTATAAGCAAGCTTTCTGGCTATGGTTTGTCTCCTGGGTTTATTGCGTGGATATCGGACTTCTTGAGGATCGATCCATACGAGTCGTCATTGATGGCTGCTCGTCGGATCAAATGGCTATCAATGCCGGAGTCCCTCAAGGGTCGGTACTCTGCGACGCTCTTCCTGCTACATATCAACGATCTGTTGAGGCCCGGTATTTTTGGGTACGCAGATGATAGCACCGTCGTAGAGAGTTATATATCTAGCGCAAGAGCCAGTGGGCAACAAACTCAGCTATTGAGAGAGAATATGATCGAACGGTTGAACTTGGCCCTTGAGGCAGTCTCTAAATGGGGCGATGCCAATTTGGCCAGGTTTAACGAAGGAAAGACACAGGCGTGTTTGTTCTCCGCCAAAAGGAGTCCGTTCCAACTGACTCCTACTTTTCGAGGCGTGTCCGTGCCGGTTACTGACCATCTCGAGCTTTTGGGCGTTTCGCTGTCATCGACGCTCAACTTTGGCACATATATTGAGTCTAAGGCTAAATTAGCCGCCAAAAACTAGGTGTCCTCTCAAAGGTGCGAAGATACTTCAACTCTGAACAGTTGCTCACGTTATACAAAGCACAGATTCGCTCCTGTATGGAGTACTGTTCGCACCTTTGGGATGGATCGGCTAAGTATCAGCTGGAGACTCTGGAATCGATTGAGAGACGTGCCAAAAGACTCATAGGCAGTGACGCTCTTGTGCGTAAAAGACTTCAAAGTCTTGATCATCGCCGCAAGATCGCTAGCTTATCGATTTTTTATCGGATACACTTCGGAGAGTGTGCAACTGATCTACATGATCTAATACCACCTTGCCCTTTCTTCTATCGGACTTCTCGTTCCACAAAAGGGCGGCATCGTTTCATGGTCGATGTTCCAAAGACGCGAACGAAGAGATTTGACTCCACGTTTGTGATAAGAACGTCTAGGTTGTGGAATGCGTTGCCTGAGTGGGTTTTCCCTGATGGTTACAATCTTGGTGTCTTCAAATCGAGAGTGAATCGGTTTTTTCTAGGTAAGCACGCTCCATCGTAGACCGCATCGTCGCTTAACATCAGGCGAGATGGTGGTCAAGTGCGAACCTATTATATTTAAAAAAAAAAAAAAAAAAACCAATCCACACGATGGAGTTTTTGAGCCTCAGTCAAATTATGAGGTATCCACCGGGCGCAAAGCTTCCTGACCGCTAAATGTTCGTGTAGGATTTTGCACTTGACTCATACCGATGCCTAAGCTTGTCCGAATCTGCTGATAGGTCACTCTTTTGTCAGTCTCTATCATACGCCGCACAACACAGATTCACAGATGTTATCTTCAGTCGTCGCCGTAGAAAGCCGTCCCTCACGTAAATCATCAGTGAGATTAGTGCGACCACGTTTAAACTCATTAAACCAGTCGTAAACAGTCGCACGAGATGGGGCTTCATCGTGAAAGGCCAATCGTAGTCTATCATAACTTTCTTGTTGACTTAAATGACATCGAAAGTCATAAAAATCATTGCACGAAAATTTTCTCGTGTTAAATTCATGTTGACGTGACACAGACAATTTTCAATTTGACGCCAAATCGTAAAACAAATGACAAATGAATGAAGTATATACTCAGTAATATTCCTAGGACTTCCGGTTGGACACTACTAAGAGTAGTTTGTTATGTAAATCAGTTCAGCAAAATAAATTGGAAAAAGTGTAAAAACGAAGATATACAGTACCAGAATCATATTGGAGGAAATATCCATCCTGCACAATCATCACAAAGGTAATTTTTACACCAAATACATAAGTAAAATTATGTTTTTACATGAATTCTTTTTGTTGTTCCAGTATAACGGGATTTTATTTTGGAATTTGCTGTGAATCACTAAATAACCACCAATCACGCAAATAATTGACGAATATCCGCTTTGTTTATATTTCAACCCGCCTTCATGTAAAATTTATTGACAGTTTGACATCAGAAAACTACAGCAAATGACTTTGACAACTAAGTTGAGCAAATGAATGACAACAGATTAAAAATACAGATGCTTGATTGACTGACAATAACGGCTTGACATCACCAACTTTAGATTTGTTTTTTTTTTTTTTTCGTTTGATGATACAAAAAAATCCGAAACGCTCTGAGTTTACGTTTCGTTACTTACTGTCATAGATAATAATAAAAATATATAGTGAATCAAATCAACGAAGAATTATTTCACATAACTTGATATTGTTATATTCGCTAATATGAAAACTAGGCAGAATAGTATCCGCGAATTGGAACAAAAATTAAAAGAAACTTTACTTGATTTACAAAACTCTAAAAAGGACAATAAAACCCTATTACAAGAAAGAGATGAAGGTGAGGTGGAAATTCAAATTGTTTTGGACAAAAACACTCAATTGAAAAATGATTTGCGAAATCTTGAAGAGATAAATAGTCAATTACAAGAAGATAAAGAAAAATTATTGGATATAATTAACATCAACGGTAATAGAAATATAGAATTAGAGGAAGCGCAAATTAAAATAAAAAATTTACAAGGTGAACTAAATCAAGCAAATATTCTGATCAAAAGTATAGATTTATATAAAAGCGAAAAAGATGCTGAAAACATATTAAGTCTGTATAACAAATTAATGGTGGATAACAACAAACCTAAAGTAATAGAAACGATTGATCTAACAACGGAAAAAGAGAGCTCAGTTTTGGAAAATAATCGTGTGTACTTGATCAAAGGAAGAAACACACTTAAAAAAAGTACTTAAAAGTTAAAAGAACAATTTTAAAATGTAATAAGAATTTAAAATATTGTAATAATCGATGTAATATCGAACTTATCAAGGAAAAGATAAGATTAAGGGAGGTGATCAGAGATGACAAAAGCACCATTATGACAATACAACAACACTACGACGAAAACATAGTAACGATGGATAGATTGGAACACCAACTTAAAGATTTAAACATCAAATACAGCATAGCACAGAAAGAAATAGCCCAACTGATATCAGCAATGAATAGTCTAATAGGTCTTAGTCCCTCCAAGCAACGGCAATCGATTTTGCTGCAGACATATTGTCGGACCCAACTACGACACTCACAAATGACGTATCCTGTATGATAGGCCCCGATCATGCTACATCATTATCATCAGTGAACAACAACAGGAAATCGAACATAAATTCATCAACTGATACGATTGCTAATGCTAGCGTGTTTCAAGATGTTTTAATCAACAAACTGTACAAGATGTTAGTGGAGTCGAAAAAACCGGCAAGGTTGAACTTTTCTGCGACAGGATTGGCGTTGGGTTGGGAAATGTTTTCAATCATGTACATACTAATAACCAACTGACCAACACGTGTATACCAAATATAAATTTTCAGCAGCTAATAGACAAAGTTGTGGTCAGTAAGTTTAAACAAAAGTCAGATGTTGTAATAATGATGGGTAACTCATTGAGTACCACAAAAGAGATCTTATAAATTGTATAGAATCATTAGTGGATTTTCACAGTTCCGGTAAAGTTGGCAAAATTGTATTATGTACATTTCCTTATTCGACATCTTTGAGTGATAGACAAAACCAAAAATATATTCTTTGAATGTTATTTTACACAACCTTATTTCAAACAAAGGCGGTGACTTTATATTATTTGATATTAATAATTTTATACACAATTTTGTATTGTCTAATGGAAAACAGTTCTTAGCCCGACACTTAAAAGTTAAAATTGCTAAACTGATTGTTTTACATTGTCAAACGAGCGAACAAGGAAATTTCAAAACTTGACAAATATTGTGACAACCAACAGTGTCTGTTTAAACTGAAATCCTTGACAACAGAGAGGCCTCATTATGTTACAACAAAGCGTCGTAACAAACTAGGCCCCTTGCAATAAACGAACAAATAATGTTATTCAGATGGTTCAAAAGAACACCGTTTATATTTTATACCAGAATATAAACAGGCTGTTAGGTAAACTAGAAGAAATAGAGCTATTCTTGAAAGCTCACACAAATACGATGTAATTTGTTTCACTGAGACGTGGCTATCGAAATGTGAATTGAACTTTAGCCTAAATAATTATTCAATAGGTAGTATATACTGTAGGAAATTGGCAATAGGAGGTGGTTGCATAATTTTTGTTAGCAATAATGTGAAATATAAGTCTCGAAAAGATGTAGAAAATATAACTGTTGAACGACATTGTGAACTAGCTTGCGTAGAATTGGATCGATATGTTGTTTTATGTGTTTATAAACCACCTAGTGCCGAAATTGAGATCTTCTTAACTACTTTAGAAGAAGCATTGAGTAGAATATCTGAGAAAAGTAAACAGATTGTGATGTGTGGAGACTTCAACACAGATATACTTTCGGAATCTCGTAACAAGAGCAACATATTAATGTTATGTCAATCTTTTAATTTGACAAAAGTGTTCACTGAACCCACTAGGGTCGCAGTAACTAAGAAAGGTTGTTCTGCAACCTGCATTGATAATGTTTTTGTAAACTGTGAATACTTTCATTCTGAGGTCCTGGATTGTTTGCGTTCGGACCATAGGGGCTTGAGCATTTCTCTTCCTGCCTGTATGAAAAGGGCGGAACAGAAAGTTCTTGTTAGACCCATTACATTGTCCCGCATGTCAGCTTTAAATACCGCGATAACTAATCATTTTTCCAACAAATTTTGCATTATGACAATTGATGATCCTAATCATAATTATTCTGGGTTTTTAAAATGCTGAGTACACAATTTAATAATATTTTCCATACCAAATTTGTTAATATTAACGCAAAACCGAAGTTTGCCGAATGGGCAACACCAGGTCTTATTAAAAGTCGAAGCAATCTTTACAATTTATACAAACTAAAGACATACTGCAACGATGATGCCACAAAACTATATGTTAAGAGATATTCAAGTATTTTTAGAAATGTATGTATTCGAGCAAAAGCAATATTTATACGGGATCAAATTAAAACTCCAATAATATGATAAAAAGCACGTGGAAGATAATAAACAATGAGTCTGGAAAAATTAAAAGTCGTGAAATGATGAGCGCACTTCGGATTGGCGAAAAAGTCACTACGAAAAAATCGGACATAGTAGATGCCTTCAAGGTTTATTTTGCTGATATTCCATTAGAGACAACTAAACATCTAACTTCGTCTCCCTCTCTTGCAGAAAAATTGTTGACAGAAAATGTTGATTGTCCTTCATCTACATTTGAATTTCATCATGTTACTGCCACTGCAATACTAAAAACGTTCAAAGATATTAAAGTTAAGAATACAGAGGACTTATGGGGATTATCTGTTAAGGTACTTGAGGGGATTATTAATAACATTGCCCCATATTTAGCAGAATTATTTAACGAATGTATAAAAATGGTACATTTCCTGACATGATGAAATATAGTAAAGTGATACCTCTGTTTAAATCTGGAGACAAAACGAACTTGGAAACTACAGACCCATCTCGGTTTTGCCTTGCATCAGCAAAATATTCGAGAAACTTGTTCTCCAGCAACTTTTATCTTACTTTAATATTAATAATCTATTACATAGTAACCAATTTGGATTCACAAAGGACGTTCCACTACCGATGCAGGTATTGAACTAACTAATTATATATTGAAAGCCTGGGAAGATCATCATGACGTTCTGGGAGTATTTTGTGACTTATCAAAAGCTTTCGACTGTGTTCATCATGACACTCTTTTAAAGAAACTGCAGTTTTATGGGGTTTCGAAACCAGCTCTAAATTTCATTTCTTCATATCTTAAAGACCGTGTACAAATAGTCGATGTTGACGGTGTGCAATCAAATGAGTCGCCTATAAGAATGGGTGTACCACAAGGTTCCATACTTGGACCTTTCTTGTTTCTTATATACGTTAATGATCTACCTTTATGATAAAGAAACATAAAAATATAGAAATAGTTATGTTCGCCGATGATACATCACTTCTATTCAAAATTAAGAGAGGAATAAACGATTTCACTGAAATAAACGTACTTTTGGACATTGCGTACAAATGGTTTGATGCAAATAATCTAGTACTTAATCCAACTAAAACGAAATGTATAAAGTTCACACTCTGCAATGTAATGTGCGGTAAACTTGATATTAGACTGAAGGATGAACTTATCGAACCTGTACAATCTACTTGTTTTCTGGGTATTTCAGTAGATTCAAAGCTTCAATGGGGTCCTCACATTGAGAGACTAGCTGATCGACTCAGTTCAGCTGCCCACGCAGTTCGTCAAATTAAAAAAATATCAGACGTTGCAACAGCTAGGCTTGTTTATTTTGGCTACTTTCACAGTATTATGTCCTACGGGATCTTATTATGGGGTTCGGCTGCGGACAGAAACTCTGTTTTCATATTGCAAAAATGAGCAATCCGTGGTCTATATAATTTATCACCTAGAGAATCAGTACGGGAGATGTTCAAAACTATTAACATATTAACAGTCCCTTCATTGTATATTTATGAATGTATAATGTATGTAAGAAAAAAACGAAGTCGTCTGCAGAAATTAACTGATCTGAATCCAAAAGCGCACCATAAACACAAAATTGTATTTCCTAAGTGCAGACTTCAGAAAACAAATAACTCTTTCAAATGTAATGGTATTCGCTTCTATAATGCAATCCCTGTACAAGTGGAAGGCCTCAATGAAACCAAGTTTAAAAATGAAATAAAAAGCTACCTATTGAGCAAGGCATATTATAATATAGACGACTTTGTTAAAGATAGTAACGTATGGAAGAGAAATGTGTCGAAATTAGAATCTTGTAATAAGGTAAAATAATAGATTTTTAAGACTTTTGATGTTACATTGTTTGTACTAATGTAGTATCTGTATACTGTGTGTATTGATTATTTGTTATATTGTCTTCGACAAAGCCTTTTTACAGCTGCATGTAATTGACTAGGCCCCTTTACAGCTGCTTTATTCATTTTGACGTTGTTATTTTATCATATTATGTACACAGATTCTTTGCCTTTTTGTAAATGACGTTACCAAGTGTTCTTATGAATTTATGGTATGAATAAATGAATTGAATTGAATTGAATTGAATTGAATTGAATTGAATTGGCAAAGAGTTCTATTTTCAAATTATAGAATTATTTTTTTACTAGCTTTTACCCGCGACTTCGTCCGCGCCACATATTTATTAAAGTAATTGAGGCAGGACCTACTCGTATGTCTACTACCATACAAATTCACGTTTCCTAATCAAAATCGGTCTAAGTCAAAGTTTTATAATTATTTATTAATAAATGTACAATTTACACGACAAATTACAAAAAAAACTATGTTCTCAAAAAATTAATCAAAAACAGACTTTAATTTAAATCATATTGGGACGGTTCACCAAATTTTATTAGAGTCTATTAGTAGATATTAGTAGATATATCGTCTGATTACATGAACGCAAATTTTAGTTTGTTGTTCATATTTCAAAAACCGCCGCACTGATTTCGATAAAATTTATATGACCACCTCTGAACTATAATCTACCAAAAAAAAAAAAATAACCATCTAAATTGATTATCAATTGAAATACAACTGGATTGATAACCTCCTCCTTTTTTGAAGTCGGTTAAAAATAGCATACAAAGAGTGCAAAGATCCTTCCATGAACACTTTTACTCCTCATTTCCACTCTTTTCAACTCTTTTTCTGTGATAAAAAGTCGCCGTTGTCCTTTCCTAAGTCTAGTCTATCTGTGCACCAAATTGTTACAAACTCTTTAAGTGGCTTACGCGTTAGACGGTAACGGTAGAGGGGCAGTTGTAAAAGATTACCGAAAAGTAATACGTTTACTCCTCCAAAAACTCATTTTCGCAGTTCTTAATTTGCCTTAATCGAGCGTCCATCATGCATAACATTTGATAAGACACCATAGAAATCTCGTCGATTATCAAAAATTCTGTCTGATACGCCATTTAGTGGCTGCGCCCATCTTAAATATTGAGGTTGTATAGTGCACTGTATTCTTCTTGTCAAGCCCTTTTGATACCCATGTTGATGGGATTGATAAAACCTAAGTTATCCGCCATTGTGTAGAGGCCGCCATCTTGGATTTTAATTTTATATAGTACATTGTATTATACTGGTTGAGCACTTTCATTTGATACCCATATTGATGGGATTGATAAAACCTACGTTATCCGCCATTTTGTAGAGGCCGCCATCTTGGATTTAAATTTTTTATAGTATATTGTATTCTGCTTGTTAAGCCTTTTCATTTGATACCCATGTGGATGGGATTGATAAAACCTACGTTATCCGCCATTTAGTAGCGGCCGCCATCTTGGATTTCAATTTTTATAGTATATTGTATTCTGCTTGTTGAGCCCTTTCATTTGATACCCATATGTTTTATTAATCCCATCAGGATTAATAAAACATAAATTATCCGCCATTTTGTAGCGGCGGCCATCTTGAATTTATTTAAGTACATTAATTATAAATAAATGATACCGCTAGAAGCGTCTTGAAATGCTCTTGAGAGTAAATGGCTCAAACGGATAAAAGTAAGGCGGCACTTCATATGCCGAAACATAAACACCGCACTTATGGAACCTGACACCAGTTTTCCCGCCAAATTTGTAAAACGCGAAAAGCGGCCAGTGTATCAAGCGGTTATATAAGTATACCCGTATAGTTAGAAATTATAAAATTGCTGGAACAAACGTTTATCGACTCCATTTAAAGTGTCTAGATACAAAGTTTCATGGTTTTATCTTCAATAATATTGAACTTCCAGACTTTCACCCCCAATTCCACCCCCGTAGGTACAGTTCGAAACTACAAAACTGCTTAAATATACATTTTATGGTTTCGTGTTAAATATCTAGACGTAAAGTTTCATAGTTCTTCAACAATGACGAAGTTTTCCATATAAACTTTTATCCCTTATTTCAACCCTTTTAACCCTTTTTCGGAACAAAAGTAGCCTATGTCCTTTCTCGGGATCTATTCTATCTATGTATCAAATTTCATCAAAATCTGTTGGTTGGTTTAGGCGGTAGAGACGGACAGACAGACAGACAGACAGACAGACAGACAGAGTTACTTTCGCATTTATAATATTAGTATGGATTTCAAGTATCTAGATACTAAGTTTCATGGTTTTATCTTCAATAATATTGAACTTCCAGACTTTCACCCCCAATCCCACCCCCGTAGGTACAGTTCGAAACTACAAAACTGCTAAAATATACATTTTATGGTTTCGTGTTAAATATCTAGACGTAAAGTTTCATAGTTCTTCAACAATGACGAAGTTTTTCAAATAAACTTTCATCCCTTATTTTAACCCTTTGAACCCTTTTTTCGGAACAAAAAGTAGCCTATGTCCTTTCTCGGGATCTATTCTATCTATGTATCAAATTTCATCAAAATCTGTTGGTTGGTTTAGGCGGTAAAGACGGACAGACAGACAGACAGACAGACAGACAGACAGACAGAGTTACTTTCGCATTTATAATATTAGTATGGATTATATTGTTTATAAGTGGCCAGTTCTAAGAACTTTCAGTTTGACCCTCGTATTTTATAAGAAACAATTTGTAACTATTTTATTTTTTAATTATTTTTTATTATCTTGTTATGAATAAAAATCTAAATCTAACCATTTTACTTTTTACTAAAAATAAGGCTTATCAGAAAGCATTTTATAGCATAGAGTGACGAGAGACGAGACCTGCAGGACATGTGCCTGATGGTAAGCAACATACCCGCCACATAAAAAAACAGTGACATGCAGCTATTGGAACATGAAAAGTCCAAATCATTACCTAGCACTGCACTGCGCTCGTCACCCAGAGATATTATATCTCTAAGCTGGAAAAGGCTTTCTCAGGAAACGATACCTTTCAAACCGAAACACAGTAATGTTTGCACATTACTGCTTGGCGGTAGAACAATTGGAAAAGGTGTCGTACTTTTTTTAAAGTAATGAGTGACATGACGAGCAGGACATGCGCCTGATGGTAAGCAACATGCTTGCCACATAACAGCACAGTGACACGCAGCTATTGGAACATAAAGAGTCCAAATCATTACCTAGCACTGCACTGCGCTCGTCACCCAGAGATCTAAGATGTTATATCTCTAAGCCCTGTAATTTCTCTGGAAACATTACCCTTCAAATCGGAACACAGTAATGTTTTCACATTACTGTTTGGCGGTTCAATAACTGGCAGAGGTGTAGTACTTCCCCCAAGCAGACTCTGCGAGGAGTCCTACCACTTCTAAAAACCTACTCCTCTTAGAACCTACTTAAAAAAGGAGTAGATTCTCAACTCGTTTAAATGTTTTTTTATGTATGTTACGCAAAAGCCCCGCCGCGCTAGTAAAATAAATTACTGGTATCATGGATTCCTTTTTTGTAATTTACAAGAAATGTTTCTTGACGGATATGTTATGACTCTTTTTTTACTGACTTCCAAAAAGAATTTTTTTTTTGTGTTATCTAATTTCTAGAGAATCTGCTAGTCTCGTTACTCGTTATTTTTTTTTAAAAAAGGTTAAAAAGTTGTGTGTGTGTGCTGAACGTGTAATCGCTCTACGTCTCGGTCTGAATGACCAACGGGGTCACAGAATAGACCACAGTACGTAGGAGGCTGTCATTCACACTTTTCCCCTCGAACAGCCGGAAGGTGTAATTTTTTGCCTCCATTCAGACCTTTTAACGGCCGCCCGCAAAACGGAACACGACCTAAAAAAATGGAAAATTCGTTTTTATCCATGTTTCTGTGAAAAAGTTGACCACTGAAACCTTTTTATGGTAATATTTTGAATTTTTTTGTGATATCAAAATGTACTTTTGGATTCATTTCAAACATGCAATAGACAATATTGGGTACAATTGGAGTTTAGACACAAAATTTTATTTTCTTTCAACAGCTAGAGCTTACACTGGTATAGGTAATTGACTACTAACACTACATATGAATTATCCATAGACCAATAATTATGAAGGTCTGGTGACGCTCAAGGCTAGATAATATTGCGTGAGGTATACCAACAAAATGTATTTATTTCTAATCACGTAGGGAACTTTCAATTTAAGTCGAATAAACCTCGGTCAAATTGAGATCTCTTTTCATAAATCGTTTGAAAAGGAAGACAGTACCTAAATTCACAGAGTACAGAAAAGGACTAATCCTTCTAAAATGAATATCCAACAAATCCCCTTCCCAAAACTGGAATTCAAACGTTTTCGACGAGCTTTATTACCGGAACAACAAGGAAGTCTACCTCTAAAAGGAAATTTGGATATTTACAAAACGAAAACGCATTATTTCGATTGAAGTGACTGTCATTCTCCCTCAGGCTCGAAGTGCTATTTCTAGCTATAATCCTGTATTATCTTTAGTCTACTTTTAACCACAATTTTAGAAAACATTTTTTTTTTCAATAAAATACAAATTTATTTATGTACTTAATAATTTGATATTTAACCCAACTAACTTGTATTAATTATACAGATACGCAGATGATAGTTATAGAGAGTTACATACCTAGCGCGAGAGCCAGTGGGCAGCAAACCCAGGTACTGAGAGAGAGTTTGATCGAACGTTTGAGCTTGACCCTTGAGGCGGTGTCTGAATGGGGTGATGCCAATCTGGTCAAGTTCAACGAGAGTAAGACGCAGGCGTGTCTGTTCTTCGCAAAAAGGAGTCCATTCCAACTGACTCCTACTTTTCATGGTGTATCCGTGCCAGTTTCTGACCGTCTTGAGCTTTTGGGTGTTACTTTGACTTCTACGCTCAACTTTGGCTCGTATATCGAGTCCAAGGCTAAATTAGCTGCCAAAAAAAACTAGGTGTCCTCGCAAAGGTGCGAAGGTACTTCAACTCTGAACAGTTGCTCACATTGTATCAAGCACAGATTCGCTCTTGTATGGAGTACTGTTCGCACCTTTGGGATGGATCGGCCAAGTATCAGCTGGAGGCCCTGGAATCGATCGAGAGACGTGCCAAAAGGCTCATAAGCAATGACTCTCTTCTGCGAAAAAGACTACAAAGTCTTGATCATCGCCGAAAAATTGCCAGCCTATCGGTTTTTTATCGGATACACTTTGGAGAGTGTGCGACTGATTTGCATGATCTGATACCACCTTGCCCTTTTTTTCTATTGGAATGCTCGTAGCTCGAAAAAGCGACATCGTTTCATGGTTGATGTTCCAAAGACACGAACGAAGAGATTTGACTCTACTTTTGTGATAAGAACGTCTAGGCTGTGGAATACGTTGCCTGAGTGGGTTTTCCCCGATGGTTACAATCTTTGTGTCTTCAAATCGAGAGTGAATCTCTTTCTTCTAGGTAAACACGCTCCATCGTAGACCGCATCGTCGCTTAACATCAGGCGAGATGGCGGTCAAGTGTAAACCTATAAACGTAAATATATATAAATATATAATAGTTGGTATAAATAATGGTGGTTCGGAAACAATGGGCTGGTGCTGAACCTCACTAAAACCCATTATATGCAGTTTGACTTATCGGGGCGACTGCGAAAGCAATTAAATGTGTTTGCAAACGGCACGAGAATCGAGCAGGTAGCTAAAACGAACTTTCTCGGTTTTGAGCTCGACAGCAAACTTTCTTGGGAGGCGCACATTGATAAAGTGTGTGCAAAACTAAACGGTGCATGCTTCGCTTTAAGACGGCTGGCCAGGGTCCTGCCGACTGAAGTGGTGCGCTCCTGCTACTTCTCATCGGTTCACTCTGTGCTCCAGTATGGAGCCGAGTTGTGGGCTAGAGGTGCCATGTGGAAGCGCGCGTTCATATGTCAAAAACGGGCGATCCGAGCGATAGCGCGCATACCACAGGACCAGTCGGCTAAGCCCATGTTCATGTCGCTCCAGGTTCTAACGCTACCTTCAATAGTACTAATGCAAGTAGCTATGTACACGCGTGTGAACCTTGAGTCATATGAAAAACTGGGTGAAGCCCTGGTTAAATCAAAGAAACGCTGCACTCGCTTTAAGCACCGCTTAAAATGCGTTCCGCGGTCTCTTGAGAAGTCTGCCAAACTGACACATGTCATGGGCACCGCAGTATACAACCGACTGCCGGAGGACATAATTGAGGCACCGAATCTTAATGCTTTCAGGAATAGGTTAAAGCGCTGGCTTATCAGCCAAGCGTTCTATGATATTGAAAAAGAATTTATGACACGGAAAGAAATCACATAGCTAGGGAGACGATTTTCTTAGCATTCCATGGATTCACCGTGCGGGTGCCGGGTCCATCGTGTGGCAGAGAGAGAAAAACTCGAGTAGTTCCCGAGACTTGTGACTCGGGCGTAGGTTTAAGGGGCCCCTTTCTGACGTACATCAACACTCACCTTCACCACTCGTTTTCTCTCCTGCCCAGCCAAATCTGATATGAGCCTACTAGTGCAGCTTTAGATACACGTTCTAGTATAGAACTTACTGCACTTCTGGATAAGCCAAGGTCTTTCAGTAGGTTATAGAGAGATTTTGCTGGTATACCTCTCGCCCCACTTCTACAGCGTATAAACTAACTACATAGCCGTTTTTGTTAATTCGTTTAGGAGGTCGTAATACTTATTTTGTTTCATCGCGTGGTCTTTAGGTATATTAGTTTCCCACGGTACGGTAAGTTCTACAAGGACTATGCGTTTCGTAGCTCTAGAAAAAGGAAAATGTCCGGTCTGGATGACGAAACACCCACATCCTCTGGGATTTTGTAGTGCTTTTCATACGTGTCCATTAAAATAGTCCAATCAGGTGCTGCACTCAGGATTGAGTAAGGCTTGTTCCTGGAGTTTGAAGTTGAGCCTTCTTTTACAAAGTTAATTTGTCTGTTGTTTGTCGTCAATCCCTTTTGGGCTCTAGCTACTGAAAGGCTCATGGCTTCACGTATGATTTCAAGTACTCTGTCATGACGCCGTGAGTAATGACCCCATTAAGGAGCACCTTGCATCCCACCAATATGTGCCTTGCTGTACATATCGCCTCTCCACAAGTATAGCAAACATTTTCAGAGGCTTTTCCCCACCTTACCAAGTTACTCTGGTCAGGAGGGTCATTTGGAATGCATTTAGATAAAATTTTAATAAGGCAGGGGACCAGTCATAGATCAAGGTGCGCCATTTTAGAGCTAATGGGATACAGAACTCACCTATGGTTAACCACTCACTTTGCATTTCTAAATTCATAGCGTGCACTTTGTAACCGTCATTTTCGTCTTGTTGTAGAAAGGTTTTACCATGTCTCGGTCTTCCTTTTTTTTCTCGCACCCAACCCAGCAGTATTTACTTGTGCACCTGCCATAAATTGTTTATGGAATTGAAGTCTAGATTCCAGGTCTGAAGCAGTTTTGTCTTTTGGGAGAGATGTAATTAATTCGTCTTGCGACTTTCCCAAAACATGCGTTTTTGTAACTCTTAGGTGTTTGTAAAGTTCAGACGGTTTCTTTAGTTTCAGCCCAAAACTATTGTGATCCCTAAAAGAGTAGAGGATCAGCCGGATGTGCCAATCCGAACCATGACTTCAATATCTTTATGACATTGGCATCTAGCTTTGCCAGGAGAGTTTTACCGATGTCATATACTAGGAAAGGCCAAGTGAGACGTGATGTGAGGTAGTTGTCATATATCCATGCTTTTTGATATTGCTGATAGGCTGCTGGTCTACCTTATTGAGGTTGTTCATGAAATTTTCAACAACCACCTCTAATGATGGTGTACGTCCTTTGTGATCTATCTTTCTACCAAGAAATTTGAAAGGCACTGCCTCTGCAATTGTGGCAACTCCTTGGCCACTTAAGGAGAGTCCCGGATCGTAAGACATATATTTGGTATTTCTTCTACCCAGACAAAGACAATGACATTTAGATGGTTTTGTCCTCATTCCCTCCGTCCATGTACAGAACTCATCGACTTCGTTCAACAATTCTTGACACTGTTTGGGATTACGTGTAAGTATTGCAAGGTCGTCCGCAAAGGCCAAGATTGACTCAGTGTACTTATTGTTGATTTTAAACCGGTAGCCCCATTTCTTTTCACGGGATATTAATTTGTCTACTAAAATATTTATAACTATATTAAATGCTATTGGTGATAAGCAGCACCCTTGGAATAGTCCTACATTGTATTCAAGTGGTTTTGTGTATTCCTTGTTTACTGCTATGACGAATTTTAAGTGGCAATAATAAGAATTAATTATGTCAATAATTTCAGCAGGAAAGTTATACCATTTTAGGGCAAATATCATAAGTTCATGCTGGACAGAACCAAACGCGTTCTCTAGGTCTATCCAGCAGACTGTAATTTGCCTCTCATGTGTTCTGGCATCTTTCAAACTTTCTGCTAGTAATGTATTGTGTTCCAGGCATCCAGAAATACCAGGCAAGAACCCTTTCTGGTGATTGGGCCTGAAATACCTATTGCTAGTCATAAATGTGGTCATTTTTGTTTGCAAAATACTGAAAAACATTTTAGAAATTAAGTAGCATAAACTGAGTTTTAGAGTAACATAATAAACTATATAGTATTAGCTCCCAACGGCCTTTTATCGTCACTTTATCCAGTGAAAAACACGAATATCGTCGAACTTTCATGAAGTCGATTGAACCCGTAAAATGTAAAAATCTAAACTTCTTTGATCAATTTGTTTGGCGGCTGTCGAACCCGAAATGAACGTACATTTTAATTGTTCCGGCCTTTTGATATTGCCACTCCAATTTGCGAACCAACGAACGTGCAAAGAACGTGCCCAATTCATTCTAACCCTTTCTTCTCGACTCCGATAGAGTCAACGTACCGCTTACAGGATATTACAGAAATAGTGCGTTTATTTTTTTACTAACGTTGTATTTCTTTTGGTGTGTTAGAGGAAAATTATCACAGTAATTTTACAATGCGATTACATACTGTCACAAAAAACAGACACCCTGAAGTGAGTTAAAATTTTGATTAACGTTGTAACGAACTTTAGGTTAATCTATACACACGGTTGCGGGGCAAAACAAGTTCAAGTAAAACTGGCGAGTCACGCCATGTGAATATATTTCACGAACTATTTGGAGCTACATTTGTCCTCCTCATAACTCAAAAACTATTTAACATTATTAACTCACTGAGATTTGCAGGATACCACTAATACATACTTAAAATTTTATAAAGTTTATAAAATTTTAAGTATGTATTAGTTAGGTAGTGTAGTATAAAGTTTATAAAATTTTAAGTATGTGTCAAACGGTTATTTAGACATAAACGTCCTAAAATCGTCATCAAACACTGTTATGTCCGTAGATTATAAAGATATAAACCAATTCCAGATGACCTTGATAGTTCAAATTTGGCATCCGGATAGATAATTGGGTGACTTCAAAGTAACATATAAGAAACAAGTATTTTTTTTACTACAATAAAGTATTTTAAATATTTAAATACGTACTTAAAGTGCCTGTAAAAAAAATAGCAATAGTATGTTTTGATTATTGTAAATTGAATTTTTTCTAAGTAACATTGTATTGTATTATATTTTATTTGGATAATTATTTTGACATGACATTTATTAACTACTATTTGACATTATATTTAATTGGTCTCAATTTGTATATTTTATATCATCACTATTATTTTGACTGAAATATTATAATAACCATACTATATAACTGAATGATGTAATTAATATAATTTACGAAATATTTTTCATAAGTATGACATGTACAGAAAGTATGAATAAATGAGTATGAGTATGAATAATATTGGCTTAGTAAAGTTGTTGACTTCAAGAACACAATAAGTGAAAACTAAATGGGTAATAAATCAATACCTAATCAATACTGAAATTAATTAAACAACTCAAAATATTTTGTAAGTACTTAAAATATATTTTTTTGTTTATTTTTTTAATTTTGAAGAATATGGTCTGACTTGGCTAGTTTTTATATATGAATTATATTTTAAACCTTCGCAATTTCTAAGGCTGTAAGTTTTTAATTTATTCTGCCGTTAATTTGGCTTGCCGGTAGAAACTAGTCACCCAACTCAGGGTTGTTCAATGACTGTTTTAGTAGATATGTAATAAAAATTGGGGTATGAGAACTAGCCAAGTTAAATCTTAGTCCTAAAGGTAGTTAATCCTAAAGGATAATAAATTGATAATATATGAAAAAATGATATCTAGAGTTCTGACACAATATTTTAATTTGTTTTAATTTATTTCAGAATTTATTATTGAACTTGTCACCTAACAACTATTTCAATCTCACTTGTTTTGTGCTTAAAGTCATAACCAAGACATATTTCATAATATTTATTGAACTTGGCTGTTATTTCACATGTAAATTTTTGATGGGATATCATTAATTTTTGTACAGAAATTATTTAAAACAAATTAAACGAATTATCTTATCGAATGTGGCCACAAACCCCGTTAGTAAGGTAAATTCACATGGCTGTCTTAAAACCTACACAAATAGTCTTGTGTCGTCATATTTTATTGCTATTTTTTTTACAGGCACTTTAAGTACGTATTTAAATATTTAAAATACTTTATTGTAGTAAAAAAATACTTGTTTCTTATATGTTACTTTTAAGTCACCCAATTATCTATCCGGATGCCAAATTTGAACTATCAAGGTCATCTGGAATTGGTTTATATCTTTATAATCTACGGACATAATAGTGTTTGATGACGATTTTAGGACGTTTATGTCTAAATAACCGTTTGACACAAGTTTATAAAATTTTAAGTATGTATTAGTGGTATCCTGCAAATCTCAGTGAGTTAATAATGTTAAATAGTTTTTTTGAGTTATGAGGAGGACAAATGTAGCTCCAAATAGTTCGTGAAATATATTCACATGGCGTGACTCGCCAGTTTTACTTGAACTTGTTTTGCCCCGCAACCGTGTGTATAGATTAACCTAAAGTTCGTTACAACGTTAATCAAAATTTTAACTCACTTCAGGGTGTCTGTTTTTTTGTGACAGTATGTAATCGCATTGTAAAATTACTGTGATAATTTTCCTCTAACACAGCAAAAGAAATACAACGTTAGTAAAAAAATAAACGCACTATTTCTGTAATATCCTGTAAGCGGTACGTTGACTCTATCGGAGTCGAGAAGAAAGGGTTAGAATGAATTGGGCACGTTCTTTGCACGTTCGTTGGTTCGCAAATTGGAGTGGCAATATCAAAAGGCCGGAACAATTAAAATGTACGTTCATTTCGGGTTCGACAGCCGCCAAACAAATTGATCAAAGAAGTTTAGATTTTTACATTTTACGGGTTCAATCGACTTCATGAAAGTTCGACGATATTCGTGTTTTTCACTGGATAAAGTGACGATAAAAGGCCGTTGGGAGCTAATACTATATAGTTTATTATGTTACTCTAAAACTCAGTTTATGCTACTCATTAATAATTTATTATTTCATAACAGTTAGTTAATTGTAATTAAATTAATACACTTATCAATTTAGTACTAATCAATTTAAATGTTGACATTTGACGTGACAAAAGATTGAAGAACCTACTCAAGAATTTAACAGTTTTTTTAGGACATGTAAGTTTTGAGTAATATTTTGGAATACGGCGTAAGTCTGGAGTAAATGTTTGTAATACTGAAATGCATTAACTACGTAATTAATACTCCACAAGCTATGCAAAGTCTTAAATGGGCTAAAAATTGCTTTAAGGCCCATGTAGCATCTGTAGACTAAATAAATTCCACTTAATACAGTAGTTGTTAAATTGATTTAGTTGTTCCTTAAAAAATATTTAAACTATTTTCTTTTAGTAAACTTAATGTGCAAACATATTTTTCTTTGATTGCAATGAAGATAAAGTCGAAAACGTTATTAACCGAATTTCATTATCCATTCTTAAAACGAATATTTTAGACCGACGCCGACGACCAAATTGGTAAATTCAAACTTCACATAACATTTAACTCGAATAAACTTAATTGTTGTCACAAAACGTTTCCTTCTATGTCATCCTGTATTGTTGTTTGTAAATTAATAAGGAGGACTTGTGTTACATGACGAAAATTTGATTATTAAAGTTATATTTGGATAAATACTTTTGACATATTTTTAAAGCTACTCACGTAGGTGTTTTGATAACCTTTAGAATTGAGGAAAATACAGATTAATAACAATTTCTATACGCTATTTATAATATACCAGCGCCATCCGCAATTGGAACGACGACAGGAGCAAAAATATACCATTCTAATTAGTTTGTCAGGTATGAGACGATCTATGGATTCAACGTGCGGGTGCCGGGACCATCGTGTGTGAGAGAGAGAAATCCCAAGTAGATCACGTGACACGGCTGTAGGTTTAAGTGGCTCCTTTCCGACGTACATCAACACTCACCTTCACCCTTCACTACTCGTGTTTCTCTCCCTGCCCATCCAAATCTCATATGAACCTACTAGTGCAGCTTTAGATACTCGTTCTAGTATAGAACTTACTGCACTTCTGGACAAGCCAAGGTCTTTCAGCAGGTTATAGAGAGATTTTGCTGGTATACCTCTCGCTCCCACTTCTACAGCGTATAAACTAACTACATAGCCGCTTTTTATTAATTCGTTTAGAAGGTATTAATACTCATATTGTTTATATGGAAAACTAGCTTATACCCGCGACTTCGTCCGCGCCACATATTTATTAAAGTAACTAGCTGAACCCGCTACTTCGTTCGCGTAAGCAGATGTTACTGACTTATACATTAATTGGAAGTATCGTACGTCAAATATTTGGATAAGTAGTCATTGAAAAACCTTTGAGTTTAAGTGAATTTGTTTTTCCACACAAAAAAATATTTAATTTTATCATGTTTATATTTATTTTTTAAACAAAATCAAATATACTTAGTAAGGTTTCGTAGTATCGAACATAGCCGCAATTGTTAAGTTTGTAGGATTTTTATAGGATACATTATGAAAAGTCTGAAGCTAATGTGCATGATCTGATACCTACTTACCTATTTATTTTTATCCGCAAGCTGCTTTCTAGCTGTTACCCGTAAAATTACGCGTAAAATTTTGAACGAAGCCTGTGTGGCATCAAAATAATTAAAATTTTGAGTTTTAATGATATTCAAGCAAGTTGAATCCGTAAATCTAAGCCAAGTCCTAGTGAAATGTTAATGTATGAATTTAATTGTAGGTAGCACAGAAAAAAATCAAGAACGAAAGAATCCAAATTTGGCATCATAATCCTTTTAGCAGCAAAAACTTATTAGTACAATTTAGAATACCAGTAACGCCACCTAGTGATGAAAGAAAAAATACATACTACAAAAGCAAAACATCGATTTAAATGGCCTTTAGTGCTTTTAGATTTAAACTGGCGTTAGCGCCGTCTAATGAGAATATTATGTTGGTTGTTATTTTGATTGTGAACGCAAATCACCTATATTATCTACGCCAAAACGGGAGCATATATTTTTTTATTTTTGGCTTTTACCTTACCATCACATCAAGTTCCTTACGAAAATATATGCTTATATTAATATGGAGTTAAATGAAAATGTAGACTTATTAGCCCATATGAAATTTTAGACCCTAAACTATATGTGTTTCGTATGTCAACCCATATATCGTTGTGCCGTTTTGACGTGATAGTTAATATTTGTTTCCTTAAGGCCCATGCTTCTTTTCAGGTTGATAGGTAATAAATACATACCTATATATGGTATTTCAGACTATGAGTTATTTCTGTTTCAATTTTCTACCAAATTTGCTTAATCTTTCCTACGTCACAGTAACCTATAAGTACCCGATTTGCTATTTCTGAGTTCAAACTACGTGTGTTTCGAATTCCATCCAAATATGTTCAGCCGTTCCAACGTTGTCCTTTAAATATTATGAATGCCACTGTTTGGATGTTTGTTACGTAATACATAGAGTACTTATACATAGGCAATGTTTAGCCTATGTGTTCTTCCAGACTGTAATCTAATTCTATTTCAAATTTCAACCCGATCACTTGATACGTTCCGCCATGATTAAAGCGGCAATAGAAATACATCATCTGCGAAAATTTAAACTGTCTGTCTATCACCGTTCTTGAGATACAGCCTGGTGACAGACGGACGGACAGCGAAGTCCCGTTTCTACCCTTTGTGTACAGAACCCTAACAACGGTCTGCTTCGGTCACCGAAGCTTGTTGAACACTACCTTTAAATTTTAAACAGTATTTGTATTGAAATAATACGTTTTCTAATAAGTTACGGCTGGTCTAGTAAGTTACAGCTGACCTAGTCGGAAGAATAGCGACTGTCGATCCGGAGACCCAGGGTTCAAAACCACGCGCACCACTATCTTTTCAGAGTCATGTTCGTAATGCCGGTAATTAAAACGGTGAAGGAAAACACCGTGAAGAAACCGAAATCTACCTATAATCTAAGTTCTAAGTCATATGTCATCCACCAACCGACACTGGGCCAGCGTGGTGGATTATAGCCTTGTCTCTCTCCTTGCGAGAGAAGGCCCCGACGCCCAGCAGTGGGAACATTTAATGGGTTGTTATGCTGTTACTTATTATGCTGATATGTTTTCTCCAAAATACAAAAATCTACTTCAATGACAGCTAATTTAATTCTGTCATTCGACTAAATTTTATAAGTAGGTATAGCTATGTCGTACAGATAAATCTAAGCTGATTTTAGTTTTTTGTTGATATTTAAAAAACTACCTCCCTGTTTTCGATATCTAAGATCACCTTTGAAGTATTTTCTACCAAACAAA
Organism: Ectropis grisescens; assembly: GCA_017562165.1. Lineage (NCBI taxonomy): Eukaryota > Metazoa > Arthropoda > Insecta > Lepidoptera > Geometridae > Ectropis > Ectropis grisescens. Next base: position 27,180,646 of record CM029788.1, read on the forward strand.
AAAGGAATTATCAAAATCAACTAACAATTAGCGGAGTTATCGCGTAAAATAAAACCAAATAAAAAAACATGCAACCCGATTGAGAACATCCTCCTTGTTTGAAGTCGATTATAACCGAATGATTTTTGTTTTTCCATACAAAAATATATTTTTGACAATTACTTTGTCATCCAAGACGACGCGACGCGATCACGTGGGCACGTTCTACAATCTAGAATCTAGATATTCTGTGGATCGTCTGTGATACACAGAATACTTAGAAGTTAGTATGTACCGAACGCGCCGCGCGTGTCGTTATTATTTAATGTTTGTGTAATTTCCGAACCAACAGACCGATATTGTTCAAATTTTGACGGGATAATATAAAAAATATGTTCTTTCTAACAAAAAAAGAATTAATGAAATTAAACAACGCAAACATGAGTTACAACCAAATACAAATTCTGACTTTCAACCCCTCCCGCAAGAAAACCGATCAGAATTTGGGGATCAAAAGTAGCCTACAGCAATGTCCTTAGTATAAACTAAAATCATGCCAAGTTTCAGCTGAATAGAATCAGTAGTTTCGGCGTGATGCGTGATCCCTATACAGAAAGACAGACAGACAGACAGACATGAAAGAAAAAAAATGCAGTTTCGCCATCAGTATCGACTATGGAGTGCCCCAAAAAAAAAAATTTCAATATATCTTCAATGTACAGAATTCGACCCGTTACAGTTTTATTATAAGTATAGATTGAGGCAGTACCTACTCGTATGTCTACTACCATACAAATTCACGTTTCCTAATCAAAATCGGTCTAAGTCAAAGTTTTATATTTATTAATAAATGTACAATTTACACGACAAATTACAAAAAAAAAACTATGTTCTCAAAAAATTAATCAAAAACAGACTTTAATTTAAAATCATATTGGGACGGTCCACCAAATTTTATTAGAGTCTTAGTAGATATTAGTAGATATATCGTCTGATTACATGAACGCAAATTTTAGTTTGTTGTTCATATTTCAAAAACCGCCCCACTGATTTCGATAAAATTTATATGACCACCTCTGAACTATAATCTACCAACCAAAAAAATAACCATCTAAATTGATTCACAATTGGAAATACAACTGGATTGATAACCTCCTCCTTTTTTGAAGTCGGTTAAAAATAGCATACAAAGAGTGCAAAGATCCTTCCATGCACACTTTTACTCCTCATTTCCACTCTTTTCAACTCTTTTTCTGTGATAAAAAGTCGCCGTTGTCCTTTCCTAAGTCTAGTCTATCTGTGCACCAAATTGTAACAAACTCTTTAAGTGGCTCAGGCGTGAGACGGCAACGGACAGAGAGAGCTACTTTCAAATATATAATTTCGTATTAGAATTGAAAACAGGTGTTCCTGATCATTTTATAGGAGGCAGTTGTAAAATATTACCGAAAAGTAATACGTTTACTCCTCCAAAAAACTCATTTTCGCAGTTCTGAATTTGTTTTAATCGAGCGTCCATCATGCATAACATTTGATAAGACACCATGGAAATCTCGTCGACTATCAAAAATTCTGTCTGATACGCCATTTAGTGGCTGCGCCCATCTTAAATATTGAGGTTGTATAGTGCACTGTATTCTTCTTGTCAAGCCCTTTTATTTGATACCCATGCTGATGGGATTGATAAAACCTAAGTTATCCGCCATTGTGTAGAGGCCGCCATCTTGGATTTTAATTTTATATAGTACGTTGTATTCTACTGGTTGAGCACTTTCATTTGATACCCATATTGATGGGATTGATAAAACCTACGTTATCCGCCATTTTGTAGCGGCCGCCATCTTGAATTTCAATTTTTAATAGTATATTGTATTCTGCTTGTTGAGCCCTTTCATTTGATACCCATATTGATGGGATTAATAAAACATAAATTATCCGCCATTTTGTAGCGGCGGCCATCTTGAATTTATTTAAGTACATTAATTGTAAATAAATGATACCGCTAGAAGCGTCTTGAAACGCTCTTGAGAGTAAATGGCTCAAACGGGTAAAAGTAAGGTGGCACTTCATATTATGCCGAAACATAAACACCGCACTTATGTAACCTGACACCCGTTTTCCCGCCAAATTTGTAAAACGCGAAAAGCGGCCAGTGTATCAAGCGGTTATATAAGTATCCCCGTAGTTAGAATTTATAAAATTGCTGAAACAAACGTTTATCGACTCCATTTCAAGTGTCTAGATACAAAGTTTCATGGTAGTCATATTGAACTTCCAGACTTTCACCCCCAATTCCACCCCCGTAGGAACAGTTCGAAACTACAAAACTGCTTAAATATACATTATAATGGTTTCGTGTTAAATATCTAGACGTAAAGTTTCATAGTTCTTCAAAAATGACGAAGTTTTCCATATAAACTTTCATCCCTTATTTTAACCCTTTTAACCCTTTTTTCGGAACAAAAAGTAGCCTATGTCCTTTCTCGGGATCTATTCTATCTATGTATCAAATTTCATCAAAATCTGTTGGTTGGTTTAGGCGGTAAAGACGGACAGACAGACAGACAGACAGACAGACAGACAGACAGACAGACAGACAGACAGACAGACAGAGTTACTTTCGCATTTATAATATTAGTATGGATAAGGAACCCTTATTTTTTGTTTCATCAAATTGTTAAAAATTGACAAAGATAGAGACCATCAAACTTTTGGAGTGGGAGTTGTGACGTCACGCTATAGGAAAAATCGTACCATCGCCATCGTGACGTTACTCGAAGCTTCTAAGTCTGTATCATCGTCGTTTCTTGTTTGTAAAACGTAAGAAAATATGCGTGTAATATATTTTTTGATAAATTATCTGACAAACTACTTTTCTAGTCGTCTAGTATATTCTCGTTCCCGTTATTTAAAAAAAAAATAACGGGAACGAGAATATACGAGACGTATATATCTAAAATAATAGATTATGTGCTATTCCAGCTCTATAATGGAGCTGTTTTCTAAATTTCAGCCCCGTCCGTTCAGACGTTCCATCGTATTTGGGTAACGAACACCCAAAAACTTTGAAATTGATAATATGAACAGGATAGTAGGAGTTAATAATGTATTACAAAAGTACTACAGTTTGTAGTAGTAGGATTATTTCCAGAATTCGTTTGAGGAAGTACCCACACCATCATACGTTATTTTACTTATGTAAATGGAGGGCAAAAAGATAAATCATAATTATTATATCCCAAGATCCTAGAAGCTACGCAGTATTTTGGACTCTTTGTATTAAAAAAGCTGTGTGATTTTGTGCTGCTAAAGGCAGTCACATGGTTAACTATCAGATAAATGTCTTGATCGTTTCGTCACTTTATATTTAAACAAGGATTAAATTAACCATTGTAAGAAACCCCAGATCCAGTTTTTACCAAAAAAACATCTCGATCATATTGTGGAATTTGTTAAAAAATATATATTACCTAACCCGCCATTTCGTGGCGGCGGCCATCTTGTACTTGAAATGTATCACAGTTTGTATTTTACTCATAGATTTTGATTTATTTTTGTTACATCCGATGTCTTTGATTTTACTAGTCAAGTAGAGGCGATGCGGCGCCCGTATTGGGCCGAATTTCATCAAATCATACGTAATAATATTCCCGACTAAGACACCTTTTATATAATAACAATATCAAAATCGATTCACCATAGGTATAATACCGCGTAGTTTTGCGGCGTTGAAAACTTGTAGTCTATATTTTGTTGGTAGGGTCTGTTGTTTGTGCTCTACCCAAAAATCGATAGGTAGTAAGTAGAAGCCACTTGCCAACAGCCATAGTTTTTAAAGATTCCCTTGCAAAAATCAGCAATTTCGTAGGTACGACGAGTATATTTTTTCAATTGAGAATCTACTCACTCACTTCACCTTACGTTTTGAATTATTTCTACTGATAAGTTTTTTGAATTTAGTGCAATAAGAGTTAATTTATTAATCTATCTCTAAAAACTGCACGCACTACCATAAAAAATGCACCTTTACTAAATGTATATTTGTAACGTCAAGCAGAAAGTCTACTGATAACTACAACAATATACGCGATAAACGTACTCAAACATAGAATTTAAAATTTCTCCGTCATATATTGCACTAAAATATCAAAAGACTTAAGCATTCATATACCTACAACTCGTTTCAGGCGGCTTCCTCAAATGAATCCCTGACTTATTAAATCAGTTTGACAAATAGGGGTAGTTTAAAATTGAGAGAAATTTGCAGGTCGTTTATTTAATCAAATTTTGGTTTGCCACAAGAGAAATTTACGAGGAAAAAACTCGGTCGACTTTACACAAATTTCGTGGGCAGGACCTACAATAACGGAAGGTGCAATATTGTGGCCCTGCGCCTTTTGCGTGGCTCAAGGTTTCATTGGCAGTGGTTATTGAAACCAATAGTTTTTTCATTTTCACAACAAAAAGGTGGCATTACACCATATTTAAGTTGAGCGTGCTTACCTAGAAGAAACCGAATCATTCTCGATTTGAAGTATTGGTTGGTGACACAGTTTACAAATATTACGTTTAGAGTTAGATTTTCCGCACGGTTCCTTTGTTTATTCTAATTTCTTTGGTGGCAATCATAAGCAGATGACGTGTTTACTTTCTTTGGTAACGGAGTGATGTGCCGCGACAAAAGTTCAACAACAAGTGTCCTTAGGTAGTATATCGTATCACACAATGTTTTTTGCAGTCGAGTTTTTTAAATTAAAGTTATTGCTTAGATGGTAGACACTACCGTTCAACAAATGTATAAAATACTTCGTAGTCACTTGACATCTAAGTTAGAAATTAGTTGTACTTAGTTTAAATGTAACTTTTAGTTATGATAAAATAATGTGCAAAGTATATTTTTTGCAACTCTTGAACTTGCTTATTTTAACTGGGTTTTACTTCTTTCTTTCTTTTTTTTTCTTTCTGCAACCCCAGTATTTTCTCAATTCGACTGCGCTTGTAATCCAGCTACAAAGAGCTATTTTACGAGCTAACGTCACGTAGAATAGAAACTATCGTATCAAACGAGTCTCGAGATTTGTTTTCGTACCGTCTTGGAAATGATAGATTTGATTCGTGACCTCTTCGTTTTGCTAAAAGTATTTCTTTTTAACATTAAGATGAAACTACGACGAAGCGTGCTTGAAGAATTTGTTTTATTCATTTTACACCGATTCAGACTAGGTTGTATGTATCCACTGGGAAAGCCCCACCCAGGAAACGAATTCCACAATCTAAGGGTTCTGATTACGGAGTAGTAATTTCTAAGAGTACGATTACGATTAAAGAGAAGTGATTTTTAAAAATGGTAAAAATTTAAGTTAATTTTGTAGTCAAAAGTAGACGTTTTTTTATTTATTAATAATATAAGTATGGTAGCCAAATAAATTAACTTTTGTATACTTTCTAAGTAAACGAAAAGAAATGTCCTATTTTTGATTTTCACAAAACTTTTTACCGATTACGATAAAATTTGATTGTGAACAAAAAAATTCACTATACCCTTTAACAATATTTTTATGTACCCATACACATTATACCTTTTAAGAGATTTCAAGAATGTTCAGGCATCTTTGAGTAAACAGTGAACATGTTTTTTAAAAATAATACAAGTAATTCAAAACTTCCTTCTTTTCTAAATCCGCCTTACCAACGACGAAAAAACATAAGTCCTAGTAAATTTGTTAAAGGTATAAGGACCCTCACAAAGTACCACCAAATATTTCATAGCAGAAGTAAGTAACGGTTCGAATCCACCTGGCCACCTTTAGGGACAATCTTAAATTGCGGAAACTTACTTTGACCTTTGTACGTGCACCTTCATAATACCAAAACTTATGAGATAGCTCGGGTAAAGAGAATACTTTAAGTACAATCTAGAAAGATAAATGTAGTGACTGCAAAAATATTAGAAGTATATTCTGAAATAAGTTAACCGGCTACATTGTTCCGTGAGAGGTAAAATTTAGACTTTTAGAAAAGTTCTTTCTTTATGCTATTCCAGACTATATGGTGATTGTGTTCTAAATTTCAACCCAAAACAAAACATACAAGAAAGAAAAAATAGAATCAAGATCGTGTTCTATAATAGAACAAATGAATTAATGTAGCTATTTCTTGCTGACGTCATGCGACTACGTAGGTATTTATTTGGTAGATTAATTTGTACGTGTTTAAAAATAAAACTTTCACTAAAATATTCACTTTTATTTTCTTCAAAGAAAACTTTAGATTTCACTTTTTGTACAAGCGTCTACGTGCGTTTCGAAACGTCTAAAACGCTATCTGCAGAAAGACAAAAAAAAGAAACCATTATTTTATTCTGTGGCTGGTCGATGATTATTTTTGCGCGCGCATTTTTTGACAACTGATTAATTTTTACCGCCATAACGAAACATTTTGACGTGCCAACGTCTTATAAATTGGTTTGCCGGGTGACACTTCAAGAAACTGCGTTACGCTCCGCTCACGTTATGCGCTCACAGCGAGAGCGAGTGAGAGGCACGCGTCCCTTCCACTCGGGCATGGTTAGCCCGCCTAAGAGCGAGAGAGACAGACATAAAAAGTGAAAGGCACGCGTCCCTTCCGTAAAATTATTTTACCACTCAAAGTCGTTGTCACGTAAAACTTTCGCCCGTATACCGACTTTACAGGCAACCAATTTTTTAACAACTCATTTTATTGTTAAAATATTTTTTTATTATTATTTTATTTACAAATATGTTGAAAAACGTCGTATGATACACGTTTGTATTGATGATTACCGTCTTCAGCTGTATTAAAACCGTCACCCCCGGTTCGGGGTTCGAAAGCGCTTCAGCGGTAATCACCAACATTACACACTTGTGCCATAATTTACTATTACATGTTTAATTTGGCGAGATTGCGGTCAAATCAATTCATTAGTAACCAATACCACAATGTTTGTGTTTTGCTTGACGGACCTGCTTTCTGACAAATCACACAAATGGAAAGTAATTCATTCTAGTTTGCTTAGTGCATACCATGCACTAAGCAAATGAAAAGGGAGTGTGGCCAAAAAACAGCACAATTAATTACTGTGCCATATTCGTACGGCGGTAAATCACGCAACCACGCGGCCTACTTGCTTTGCTTTCACTCAGATTAGATCAACGTAAATTAGAGCTATAGAATATTCATGACTGTTTAGATTTGTTTGATAAGTTGATAAGTATCATTTTTTTTTTAACTATAATAGGTTCGCACTTGACCACCATCTCGCCTGATGTTAAGCGATGATGAGATCTACGATGGAGCGTGCTTACCTAGAAAAAACCGATTCACTCTCGATTTGAAGACACCAAGATTGTAACCATCAGGGAAAACCCACTCAGGCAACGCATTCCACAACCATAGTGGATTCTTTGCAGATCTATACTAATCCTAGCTTTTGCTTGCGGTTTCGCTTACGTAGTGTAAGTGGTTGGCGTAAGGCCTAAGAGTTTATAGGAAATTTTCATGCTATTTATGAACAACCAATAAAAAGTTTCATACAAACTTAGCAAACATTTACTTTATTTAGCAGCAATATATTATGGGCAGGTATGTTGGTTACCATCAGGTTCATGTCCTGCTCATCCCGACACTTTACACTTTAAAGGGATTTTGCATTATGGCACGTTATTTTGCACGTCATTGGTGTGTCAATGAACCTATTTATAATTTTTGAGGTTATTTGCTGAAAGCTGGCAAGGTCTTCTTACCCAATATAATAGATGGCTGGTTTTCATTGGAACGGAAGCTTTTATTGATTGCCGGATATTAAATTTAGCTTTTGATGTCGAACTGCTAATTGTAATCCTAAGTTTAATGTTCCATTTCAATGAGGCGTTTTTACACGCAAAAAGACTAGATAGTTCTAAATATTGTCAAGTGCAGCACCACTGGTGGTTTTTGTGAAATTTCTCTATAAAAAAAACAGTGGCGCCAGGTGCCACCTACGGTGAAATTGGGAACTATATTTGACAGGTCTTTTTACATCTTGATAACGCCCTATTCAAACACATGCCATACATAAATATATGTAATATTTTTTAATAATATACATATGTATGTAAGTATATATACATCTTAATATATATAAATCTCCTGTCACGATGTTTGTCCGCGATGGACTCCTAAACTACTTAGCCGATTTTAATCAAATTTGGATAGCGTGTGTAGATTTTAAAATTCAAATTTGGACACACAACACCATCTGATTGATCCAAGATTGATCCAACTTAAAAGATAGGATAGTTTTTGTTTCGTTTAATGGGCTTTATGTGGCAATATCGAGCGAAGCCGGAACTGGCCGCTAGTATATTATATAGATACGTTGCAGCCAGCTAGTTTAATCCGCACACAGCAACATTCGACAGTTAATTTTATTAGAAACATAGGAAAAATTAAAGATAATCTTACAAAATCCTACTACAATGTTATTAATACGAAAATTGGGATGCTTGTTGCGCAATCACGTCGAAACGGCTGAACGGATTGGGTTGAAATTTAAAACACAGACAGCTTATAGTATGGAATAGTATATATGTTGCTTTTTATTGCGGGAATATTACGGAAAAGAGAAATATTCGGGTAAAACCGGGGACCGCTGCCAGTTACAAAATAAATATTGTTACACCTATAACGAAACTATCATAGATTTTGTCGATATTTTAGATATACGCTTGACTGCCAACTTGCCTGATGTTATACAACGATGCGGTCTACGATGGAGCGTGCTTATTTAGAAGAAACCAAAGAGTTTACATATACTATGAACAGAGTTGGCACAAACGCTTTACACCAAATGGACGGGTAGCATTTTTCTTGCCTTGTCGCTCTTGTGGAAGTGTCATACTTTTGTCGCGGCAGATCACTCTGTTGCCATAGAAAGTATGCACGCCATCTGCTTACGATTGCCACAAAGGAACCGTGCCAAAAATCTAACTCTATACGTACCTAGTATATGTAAACTCTTTGGAAGAGACCAATTCACTCTCTATTTAAAAACACCAGGATTTAAAAAACCATTGTAACCATCGGGAAAAAGCTACTCAAGCTATGCATTCCACAGACCAGACGATCTAACTCGTATCACAAAAATAGAGTGTAATAGTTCCTTCGCGTCTTTGGAACGTCAACCATGAAACGATGTCGTTTTTTCGAGCTACGATGCTGCGGTATAGACATTTTAAATCGTCTAGAGTAATTTGTAGAAGATTCTAATCCTGTACAACAAAAGTTTTATGAGGCAGAAATTCCAAGACCAGGCCATTACTATCGTTAATAGAGTTTTCTCATTTACCCAGCTTTAGCTTTCTCGGGTTTCACTGTATCATTATTGTTTAAATGCAACTCTTGTTTGTGCAAATGTATGCTTCAATGTGATACAAGCAGATGTTTCTAAAAACAAAAGCTACAAACTAAAGTAGACTGGAGAAATTACGTTGAAGTTTAATCTCAGTGGCTCAAAGCTTACGGTTCATTTTCTCTAAATGAGGCGTTTTTCAGATGCAAATTGACTTGTGAGAGATAGTTATAAATTTTGCCAAGCGTGGCACCACTGTTTGTTATTGTGATCTTTGTTTTTATGAAATTTATCTAACCAAATAAAACATTGGCGCCACCTATGGTGAAACTGCGAATTTTCTTTGACAGGTCATATTTGGGGTTTGTTAACGCCCCATTAATTACCAGCGAAGTGGATAAGTATGGCGTCAAATTAAAGAAAGATAATTATGGTTACCACTACGCTACTGTAGATGTTGACAACGACGCGCAATATTACAACAGCGTACAATTTGAAATACTATATTCTTCATTGATTTATACACAATCATAGGTTTTCTTGTATTTTTAATGAGCCAGAAAAAAACATCAAAAGCTACGTGCCAAATGATAGTGCGGTGTTTGATACAACAACGCCAAGATCTGATTTTTCGCTTGGTCAATTCAAATTCAAAATTTATTTAATTCAGGTGACAAAACCCATTTACAATTAATAACATACAACAATTAATTATCAGTCATCATTTTCATTAAAATCAATTTCAATAGCAATATAATCAAATAAATCAAATAAATTAGCAGCAATAATAATCTATATATATAAAATAAAGTCGTGTTTGTTACAACACTTATAACTCGAGAACGGCTGGACCGATTGCCACGGTTTTTGATTTGTTGGATTTGTTTCCGTGCCGAATAACAGAATACATCTTAAAAACAATGAAAACTCGATATGTGTAATGAATACTTAATCATTTCAATAGATGCTGATTTGTTTATTATATGTCAAACATTTGTTGCCCAATCCTGTCAAATAGTGTAACAACTTTTTTTTTTTGAGTTTATGGCCTGGTTACTGAGACCTTTAAGCCACAACTTTATTTTTTTCTGAAGACATCATGTTCAGAAATGTATTTTTTGTAAAATGTCTACAAAGTTCAGGTACTGTTATATTTGTTTGTTTTAGACATTACTTTTCGAAAATTATATATTAATTATTTAATTTTTAATTCCCGAAAATAATACCTAAGATTTATTCTACAGTAAAAACATAAAATCATCGGAAAGGAACGGAATTTAGGGAATAAAAATCAGTTGGTAAAGGTTATAAGATTAAGGAAAAAAATCTACAGGTTAACAAATGAGTAAATGTCTTTGTATAGGTTGTCTATGATTTTTTTTGATAAGCTATTCATACGTAGTGGTTATATACTCTTTGAGCTATGTCTCGAAAGTTCAGGCGCTGTTATTATATTTGGGGGGTTTTATGCGAGTGCACATTTTAATAACAATACCGCGTCCTAGAAGATCTAATCTTTCCCAGCGAAGCCGTAATGCAATTATGCAACGGAATATCGCGAATCAATTATCTGATGGAGAACGAGAAATAGCACGAGAACAGCGCCGCGTTAGTATGGAGCAAAGAAGGGCCTTAGTTCGTGCTTCTCAAACACAAGAGCAAAGAGAGGCAGCCCGAGAAACGGCTAGGTTAGAAACGAGAAATCGTCGAGCTTATCGTACAGATGAACAGAGGAATAATCTTCGAAGTGCAAGAAGAAATGGTTCAAGTATTGATTTGAATCGAGCAGCGTTTCTGTATGATTGCACCATCAACTACAGCTTGCATCGTTTAGTTTGCATTGGTCCAATGGACGTTGTTTGCCAGCATTGTGGAGCATTGAAGTTTGCTGGTGAAACGCCTGGTTTGTGCTGCCTTAGTGGCAAACCATCTGCTTTATTTGTTCTTGCGCCGGACCAAAAAACAAAGAATGTCGTTTACCACAAAGTGCTTGAATGAAAAACCTATTAATGAATTAATCCGAGTTTTTTTTTTCCCAATCTGTACAACATTTTTCAATATTTTTTTTCTGACATGAGTTTGAAGTACTTAATTTTTTTTTTATTCTCATTCTGTATGTATGTTTTCATCATCATTCATCATAATAAAATACTTTTTTGTTTCTATCTATATAAATATATTATTTTGTATCATTGTTTTACGTTCATCAAAGCCTAAATTAGTTCAGCTAAAAAGTAACACGACATTCATTGACTGTTAGGCGGTACGAAGTTCGCCGGGTCAGCTAGTTAAATATAATAAAAACATGTCAATAATCCATCCTCTTACAACACAACAATACATTATATGAACACACAAAATTTAAAGTTCAACAAAACAATGATTCTTAGAAATACAGTTACAGGACGTGAAAAAAATTATTTAAAGGGACCTGGGTAAAGCTATATGGGCTAGCGCAAAAGGCGCAGGACAGTAGTAACCTAATCTTACCGTGCTTAAAGAGGACAACATCTGCACATCTCGTACAATGACTAGCGTAATACCTCAGATGGTACCTCGGGTTGAGCTGCCGTCACTAAAGACTATACAGGAACGACCTGAGGATCTACCGCCTAACTAAAACTGTCTTACCTTTGATATTGCTTTCTCTTTTCTTTTCGCTTGAAATGATAGAGACCGCAATAATAGCAAAACCATAGCCGATTTAGCTAGGCGGTAGAAGAGCTGGCGTACCAAAATCTTTTGTGAAGCAGTTGTTTCAAGGCCCTAGCACACGACATATTGTAAACGCGCAGACGACACGCGTCTCAGGAACGCGGGTATGCTGGGCCTTAGACACCAATTTTTGCGTGTCTCAAGATACAAAAACACGTAAAACGCAATAGAAACGCACGTTTGATGCGCGTTCGAAACTCGTTTGAAGCGCATACAAAGAGGTGGAGTGGCAGAGAAGGGTTATTGTACAACTGACGAGATTTTTTGACCAAAACGCGGAAGCTACGCGTGACTGCAGCAGTTTGTACACTATCTATCTGTCATGTCATGTGCTTAAGTTACAAGGTTATGTTTGAATCTCATTTGAAGTGCGTATACGCGTGTCATCTGCGCGTCGTCTGCTCGTTTAAAATACGCCGTCTACTAGGGACCTAACAGTTGTTGTTGTATTGTCTGCAGGTGTGGGTGGAGCGCAGTATCGAGTTCTGCACGGAGAAGTGGCCGGATTCCATCAAGAAAGAGCTGTTCGGCGCTTTCAGCTTCGTGCTCGTTTATGCTATACCCGGTGAGTCGCAACGACAGAAACAGTTTATTATGCACATCAGAAAAGTTAAAACAATTAAGGAAGAACAAAATTAAAATTTTTGATTTACCCCTGACTACCTCGGTTTTGTAATCTGTACAACATTCTACTAGTCCAGATCTTTCATTTGATACCCATATTGAGGTAGTAGTAAAAAATAAAAATGTTATTCGCCATTTGGTGGTGGCGGCCGTCTTGGATTTGAAATTTGTTAGTGTATAGTATGTTACTAGTCAAGCCTTTTCATTCCATACCCATAATAAGGTAGATAGTGAAGAAATATGTCCGAAAAAATTGTCCGCCATTTTGTGGAGGCCACCTCGAATTGAGACACGGAAATTAACCTTCAAATAAAAAAAAAGCGCATCGAAATCGGCCATCCATTTGAGCTCTACGGTGCCACAGTTCGACACACACACAGACAGACATCGAAATCAAAGTTAGGACACCCATATTTATGGTCGGGGGTTAAAAAGATAAAGACTTATCAATGATGGCTTCATCGCTAATAGCCATTTCTTCATTCATAAATGAGTAAAATGACATTTAATAACAAAAACACTTGTAGGTACTCGTACAAGGGATTTTAATAACCATACATAACAAATTGTTATTTTTAGTTGTATTAACAATTAGTTGTTGTAATTAACAACAACTAATTGTATAATTAAACATGTAAATGACGTCAGTACTACAATCTTTTGTTTTGGGACTTTTTTGACACTTTTTTATAGTACCTATAGACTGACAAAACAAGCAGGACATGCACCTGGTGGTAAGCAACATGCTTGCCCAAAGTCCAAATCATTACCTAGCACTTCACTGCGCACCCGTAGCTACAAGGTGTTTTATCTCTTAGCCCAGTAATTTCTTTGGAAACAACTGCCCTTAAACCGCAACACAGACAAGTTTTTGCATTACTGCTTTTCGGCAGAATAATTGGCAAAGGCGTGGTACTTCCCCAGACGGACTCTCCAAAGAGCCCTTCCACTACTATAATTTTAACGATGCGCGCACGACACCCAACTTGATGAAGTTGGCTGACAGCAGTCTCTTCACAGTGAATCTGATTGACAGTTTACCACGATGCACGCGCACACGGATACACGAACATAAAGCTTAAACAGCCCATCAAATGTTCCCACTGCTGGGACTCGGAGCCTTCTTTCCGAAGCAGAGAGTCAAGGCCATAATCCACCACGCTGGGCTAGTGCAAGCTGGTGGATGACACATGATTTCGACTCGATTCGATAAAAGTCAAAGTCAAAGTTCTTTATTGATAAATGTACAATTTACACGTCAATTTTATAAAAAAACAAAATAGGAGCATACAAAGAGTATACATTTTTAAAGTTTAAATTGAACTTTATATTGTACGATAATACTACTTATAATAATTGTATCGTACAAATAAGTGTCAAAAATTAAAATATATGTACTTATTACAATTGTAATGAACAATGTCAATTTTTTACAACTTTATTGTGAGTTTGCCATCACTATATAAAAACTTGCTGTAACTATAAAAAGTTTGATCGATAAGCCAGCTTTTTAATCCGTTTTTGAAGCTATATTGCGCGAATGTCTCTCTCCTCGCGTGTCGTATGATTCTAAGTTGTTTCTGACATACACAGCTACTTGGTAGATCAAGATTGCAGGCAACGTAAGTATGCCAAGCTCTTTGAAATATGGTTTGACGGATGTGCATTGCGACACGCCCACGATGGCGCGTACACTCTGACTTCCCTTCAACACGTATAAATCTTTCGCTTTTTTGACAAACGAACAAACACACTGAAATTAGTTGTTATTAGTTAATTTTACTACCAATGCTTAGCGTATTTAACCCTAACACCCACCAAAACACTTTAAACATATACCTCGGAAGAGAAATAGCTCCCACAGACACATGGGAATCCTAGTGTGGGAGCTAAGAATATCTTACTCATACCATACTCATTACTTCGGCACCAAAGAAATGCCTAAATTAATTAAGATTATTAGTATACTAGAGTAATCCCATAAATTTTGCATGTAGTTGTAAGTCTATTACGTTTATTTATAATTATTGTACTTTTTTTATTAACCGACTTCCAAAAAAAGGCGGAGGCTATCAATTCGACCCCTATGTTTTTATTTTTATTTTTTTATGTATGTTACCTGATTTCTCGAGAACCTCTGCACCGATTTTAAAATTTCTTTTTGTGTTCGGATGGGTATGCTTTCCGGATAGTCCCATATAAATCTTATCGAAATCGGTCGGGTGGTTTTTGAAATATGAACCATAAACCAAAATTTGCGTACAATTTTTTGGATGTCGTAGTTGAAGATTTCACAAAAGTTATGAATCTCGATCCTGTCAATACGAAGTTGTGTAAATGGATTAATAAAAACTTGTTTTTAACCCCCGACCAAAAAAAAGTGGTGTTATAAGTTTGACGTCGATGTCTGTCTGACTGTCTGTGACACCGTAGAGCTCAAACGAATGGGCCGATTTCGATGCGGTTTTATTTTATTTTAAGGTTAATACCCGTAGGATGTTCTTAGCTATGTTTGGTTAATGTCGATTCAAGATGGCCGCGTCCACAAAATGGCGGACAAAATATTTCTTCACAACCTACCTCAATATAGGTATCAAATGAAAGGGCTTGACTAGTAAAATACTATACACTATAACAAATTTCAAATCCAAAATGGCCGCCACCACAAACTGGCGAATTATATTATATTTTTCACAACTCCCTTAATATGGGTATCAAATGAAAGGGTTTGACTGGTAGAATGTTGTACAGATAACAAACCCGAGGTAGTCAGGGCTTATTCAAAAATTTTAATATTGTTCTCGTACACTAAAAAGGGCCACATGTGCCTACATAGCATCAATCTACTAACTTTTTGACCTGACTGGCACCGACTTCAAATAGATGAGTGAGTAGCGCTTATAATAATGATTTTAGTTTATTTTTCGCTTTTGAGTGCCTATTTGTGGTTTTGAAGTCGGTTTAGTTTTTTGTACGAAAATAGTTTATTTTGGAATTGCAATAGCATCAAATTTTTTATGTAAGATAAGTTAAGTAAAAATTTGGTACTAATAAATAAATTATTATAGTGTCCCACGGTTTTACTCGTGTAGTTCCTGTTCTCGGAATTTTCCCGTGATGACTTTTCATAGACACTTTTGTCTTTGTGCTATTTTTCCAGACTACGTTCTGTGTTCAGAATTTCAATCAGATCCGTTTGGTCGTTGCAACGTGATTGAGCAATAAACATCAAAGCTTTTCGCAGTATTAATATAAGAGTGACGTAACGTAGGCGACGTTTGAAAATTAAAACTTAAAAATTTTCAGAAATAAATGTTCTGAATAATTTTAATATTGAATTTCAAACAGACTGCAATTGAATTTATACGATTAGATAAAAGATAATTTTAGCAAGATAAAAGAAAGATAAGAGTGGCCATTAGTCAGGACCGACGTCGCCGTCACTCACTTCCTGATTCGATCTCCTAAAATTCGAGAATCCCTTTTTATGTCCCACTGACCGCGTTAGGGTAGAAATACCTGTAGGGCCGTGATCCTCTACGACCAAAACTAAAACAAAAAACGTATCAGAATCACTTGAGGTACGATAGCGAAGAATCGTTACCAAGTTAAGGGTCAATGGCACGTGTAGTATAAACATTTAAAAAAAAACTGGCACTCATAGGAACTGCCCTTAGAAGTAAAAACTGATAACTTTGAATTTGACAGCTTATTTTGGAAACTACGCGGGTGAAACCAGAGGGCGTGGCCATGAGCATGGTTATCTAGAAATGCGCCAGTATTTTTTTTTCTAACGGACCTGTAGAAGTTGGCGGTCAGTGCCTCTACTACCTACCGCATACCTACTACTACATACTACATACCTACTAGCCGCAAGACCCCCCCCCCCCCCTAAACCTAACTTAACGCCTAACATACGCTAATATACTTACGCTAATGAGCATGCACCCTGATACCTAAAAAGATTCGAACTAAGCCCTAGCCTAGAGTCGAACCCCAAGTTTACCCGAGCTTACACACTACGCTGCTTGATGTAGCATGTCGGTGACGCAGTCACGAGATCGCACCCAACCGAAAAAGTGTATAAAGCGTTCCGCTACGCTAATCTACGCTGCAACGTATATTTTATTATATAGATATAAATTACGCGACACGTTGATTATCCGTGATTTAAAAAGTTAGGCTAATGAGGCTGATACACTAGCTAAAAACGTTTTAATGACGCAACCTTAAAAAAGATAAACACATTCTGTCACGGACTTCAGCACGCCACACAATAAAATCTCTCATAAAATAATATTTTCCCGTTTTTGTTTCATTCTTCACTGATGCTCCGCTCATTGGTAGTAGCGTAATATAGCTTATATCCTTCCTCTATAAACTGACTATCCAATACGAAAACTAATCTTTCTAGTCGGACCAGTAGTTCCCGAGATCCTAGCGTTCAAATAAGCTTTTCAGCTTTTTAGTGTTAGTATCGATGCCGTTAGATTTCCTTCCACCAGAACTGCACGAATCCGCGATACAGTTAACAAAATTTTATTCTTGAAAAATACATGTGTAAACGCATACCTATATTTGGTCATAGCGAATAACGGCTCCGGTTTAGTAGTTACCAACGTCGTGCACGGTTTGTTTGCTTCACCTTATTGGTTTAGTAAGCTCAGTGTTTATTACATCGGATTATTAGATTTATCTGAAACGCCCCACAAAAGCCATCGGATAAAGGTTTATAAAGTCGAAAATATCAATTTCACAATTTATCGCGGAGTTGTTTGTTGTCTCTAGTAGATTATATTTCAGAATTTGATATTATAGTCCAAGATCCCAAAACCACCAGACGTCACGTATTTTCTGACGAAAGAAACGTGGACTATTGAGTAGTGTTTGTGTGTACTAAGAACACATGCGTACGTGGGAGCTTGCTTAGTCGGCCAATTTTCAGATATCAGGCAATGACGGTACAGAAAATGAATTATATTACTTCACAGAAATTCTCCATACCGATTTTCACGTACGTATATTATAGGCAATATCCTTAAAAATAAGTCGCCAAATTTAATATTCTCAGAAACATTCCATGTGCCGGTTTACTTTGCAGACGTTTTAAAACTCCCAAAATGAACTTTACTTGACGTAAATTCTGATGCTGCATTTTCAGATACGTCCGCCAGAAAACTATTTTAAAACAAGAACAAACCGATCCAAGGCGCAATCATTCCCTAAACTCAATTTTAATACCTCTGTGGGTCAGAGCGCGAGACTGAATGAGACATGTATTAGGATAAATTGTCTTAAAATTATGAATAAAAATATAAAAAAAATATATATGACGGGACGAACAAGATATGATAAAATGTGTTGACACTTGCCAATTACAGCACAGTGCCTACCTATATGAAACTAAAATGAAGAATCCAAATTACTGCTTAGCACTGCAAGCACCCGTCACCCATTGATGTAGCAAAAGCAATCCTATAACATTCTACTCAACAGAAGTAAAACGAACGCTAACAAAACATCTAAACAAAAATAATGTGTACCTTCCGAGCGTATGACAAGCAGCACAATTTGTCTTCTTAAAAGTGCGGCGTCGAAGCAAAAATCCAACAACCATCAATCAGTATCCCGGCCCTTTTCGATCACAGCGGGAGAGCAGACTGGTTTCTGTTCAGACATTTTGTTAAAGATTTTGAACATTCATAGGGTTACGTTGAATCAATACCAGCAGCCCTCTAAATGTGCCCACTGCTGGGATTCGAGCCCTTCTTTCGGAAAGTTTATGCCACAATCCTGGCGCATGCTGTCCCAGTGCGGGTTGGTGGAAGATACATGGCATCCTCGAAAGATTTAGGTACATATCGGTTGCCTTACTATGTTTTTTTTCACCGTTTTAAGTTAACGGCATTACGCACCTGATTTCGAAAGGACAGTGATGCGCATAGGATTTGTAGCATAGGGTTATTTACACAGGGTCACGCTCAATAACCAGAAGCAGCCCTCTAAATGCTTGCTCTGCTGGGATTCAGGACTTACAAGAGAGATTCAAGGCCTTAATGCACCACGTGCAGGTTGGTGCATAATTACTTCGAAATATTCTTGGAACTGCTCGGTTTCTTCACGATGTTTCCCTTTACCGCTTAAGGTGATAATAAAGTTGTAGATCACCATAAAAATACTCACAAGGGCAGGAGGGATTCGAACCTACAGCTTGCTATTATGAATCGCAACTGCTTGCCACTGTCCTTCTTTTGTAACTGGTTACAAAACACAGTTACAAACGCGGCCGAAAGGGTCCTGCACGGCATCCAAACGAATTTACATTGCACTAACAGTTTGCCCCGGCTTCAGCCGTGCTAGATAATATGTAGTCTATACCATGCAGGGATCACGTTCATATTTGGACATGAACACATTAAACAAAAATCTAACATAAAAAAAAGAATTGGCCAAATCGGCCCAGGCGTTGTTGAGTTATGCGCTTATCAACACATTTTGCGATTCATTTTTATATTATAGATAGATAAATGAAGATGTCAATGTTTGTATATTTGTATGTTTGTTGCTCAATCACATCGTATGTATAAATCAATCAGGGAAGAATACATAGACTTCTCTTATGCCGAGAAAACAAAGGAAACGGGAACTACGCAGGTAAAACCGCGGGGCGCTGTTAATCTTTCATAATTAACTAAACAAACTATTCAAATGAAGAAAGCAAGTATGTTGTAATTTCTTAGTACTAGTAGGTATCTATACAAATATTATAAAGCTGAAGAGGGTTTTTTTGTTTGAACGCGCTAACCCCAGGAGCTACCGGACCGATTTCAAAAATTCTGTTACCGTTGGTTATGTATGTGATCCCTAAGTTTTATCCCTAAGATTTACTGAGGTATATCTTAGGGATTTACCCCTCAGTAAATTATACATTTATGAATAAAGTATTTTGATTTAAGTGATATACCTGTATGTACCACGGGCGAAGACGCGGGGGAACTCTAGTTTATAATATTATCAGGATAGTTCAGTATCCGAGTTTAATTTTAAATTGAAATTCGTGTTTGTTCTTACGTTTTAAGTTACGGCTGGTACCGGCCCAGCTAGTTGGGAGAACGGCGACTGCCGCTCTCAACTAGTCGGTCTCGCATCATATATTTACGAGCAATCGCAAATGACCTCATAACAAAGCTCATAGTTACACAGCGAGCTATGGAGAGGGCTATGCTCGGAGTCTCTTTGCGCGACAGAATCCGTAATGAGGATATTCGCAAAAAAGAACGAAAGTGGCCGACATAGCTCAAAGAGTAAGCAAGCTGAAGTGGCACTGGGCAGGCCACATCGCTCGCAGAACTGACAACTGATGGGGAAGAAAGGTTCTCGAGTGGCGACCACGAACCGGAAGACGCAGTGTTGGACGGCCTCGGACTAGATGGACAGATGACCTCACAAAGGTCGCTGGAAACCGCTGGTTACAGGTTGCGCAAGACCGTTCGTTGTGGAAATCTAGGGGGGAGGCCTATGTTCAGCAGTGGACGTCTTGCTGCTGATGATGAATCGCAAATATATAATTCGAATAAATAATTCGAATCCCACGTGCACCACTGTCTTTTCAAAGTCATGTGCGTATTGCTGCTAAACATAAAACCGGCGAAGTTCTCTTCGCATCGCGAGGAAACCGACGTTTACCTAAAATCTTTCGAAGTCATCCACCACGTGTCATCCACCGCACTGCCAGCTTGGTAGAAAAGGTCCGATTCCCCCCGACTGCGGAAACTGTGGTGGAAATATTGATTGACATGCTACCGCTTGATTTTTTTGCCGAAGAAAATTAAATTATTATCCGGTGGAAGAGATTGATAAGCCGCGGGCTACACCCAGTTATCCGATACCTCTAGGTACGTAGAGAGAAACCTTTTAAACAGAGTAATCTTTCGAGAGCTCATAAAACACAGAATCGACAACAATCTTTCCTTTCAGATGCGTTCGATACACACTCGAAACGATCGCTCCTTTACACCTACAAGCATTTTGTACACATAGAGAAAATGTTTGTTTATTTTGCACAGACTTATGAGTATTGGACACCGTAATCTGTGTAAAGATGTTCTCAAAGTGTTTTTGAAGTAAAAACTACTACTGAAACCTAACTAGAACTGTCTTATCTTTGATATTGCTCTCTCTTTTCTTTCTGCTTGAAATGATACAGACTGCAATAGCAAAACGAAAGCCGATTTAGTTAGGCGGTAGAAGGGCGGGCTTGGGTCATGGTCACATGCTAATATTGCGGCGCGGTGTAACGTCGGAGTGGTAGCAGCATAACAGGCAGGCTCGATAGACATTTTTTAGATTAGTTAAATGTTGTGTGTTCACGTAAGCATTATTATCGGTATATTTGTAACTATCATTATCATCATCATCATCATCAGTCGCAAGACGTCCACTGCTGAACATAGGCCTCCCCCCTAGATTTCCACAACGAACGGTCCTACGCAACCTGCAACCAGCGGTTTCCAGCGACCTTTATGAGGTCATCTGTCCATCTGTAACTATAGACATGTGACGTATTGCAAAAATAGTTCGGTCGAGTAGCAAAAGCCAAGTAAGGAACTTCGTTCTAATAATTATTTTGTTCATTACTAGTATTCTAAGTTAAAGTATTCATTTATACAGTCCCTATGACATTCTTTTTTATACTAGTATAGTGATGAGACGAGAAAAATGCACCTGTATGAGGTAAAGTTGCGTTGTCTATTCTAAAATAAGTCTTTGGGTGATTTGAAACGCGATGCGTGGGTTTTGTAGCTTGTTATCTCCATCTTGCTTAGTCGCTTCCTTTACCTTTCTCAAGATTTGTGATTTCCTTGTTGTGCCAGAAACTGCCGAGCCTCGGGAAATAATTGAAAAAAGAAGAAACGACAAAACAAGGGAGCTATCATTACTTATTTCTAGGAAACAGTCCTCGTAATCTCCCTGTTATCTTGTACGTACGCCACGTAGAAACGAATAACGTATTTTTAATATTGAAAACTTTACACAAGATTCATCGTCGTATTCCAAAATTTTGGTCACGACGATCCAAATAATTTTCTTTAGTATAGAGAGCAGAACTTGTGTCTAGCAAAGTCAAAGTTCTTTATTAATAAATTGACAATTTACACGTCAAATAATTAAAAAAAAAAAAATTTAGTAACAAACTGGAACACAAAAAATAACCTAAAACAAAAATGTTGTGAGGTTAGAATGTTATTTTTTATATTACTTTTAAACGAAAGAAACTAGACTAATGCAATATTACATTATATAGTACTCATCAAGATCCGGTACATATACAACGGTGAAAGAATAACTGAAATCGGTTTAGTAATTCCTGAGAATATCGCTTTCAAACAAAACACCTCTTCAGCTACCTGCTACGCCATCTGTCGGAAATTGGTTGTACCAAATCAGATTTAGAAAATAAAATTGATTAGCAAAGGTTTTATTTTCAAGAGGTATGTAATCTGTGATATTCAATGACGCAATCTTAAACACATGTGTTGTGTCAAAGCACGAAACGTACGAAGACTAAGTTGGCGTAGCAGTAGACAGGTGAAGAGGTGTTTTGTTTGAAAGCGATATTCTCAGGAATGACTGAACCGATTACAGTCATTCTTTCACCGTTGTATATATACGGGATCCTGATGAGTACTATATAATGTACCACGGGCAACGCCGGGGCGGAAATCTAGTGTATTATAAAGATGGTGTTGTGTGTGAATTGTCCACCAATATTTAAAAAAAATCGTCAATTAACCGATCCGTTTTAGTACAGGGAATTGGTTCGCCATCTTGTAGGCTTTTCCAAGTTCAGGTACCAATGTGAGTGATTGAGCAACAAACATCCAAGCTTTGACTTTATAATATTAGGAGGATTGTGGAATAGAAAGAGATATTATGCACTCGTTCACCAAAACGGGAGGTAAAATGGTTTAACTTTAAGTTCAGTAATTGTTCTCAAAACGGTGCATAAACGGAACACTCAACGTACCTAAAACTGGAGAATGGTTTTACCTCAAACATCCACCCGAGCCGGCCGTCCTCCCCCCGGGAAAGAAAGGGTAAGTCGGACAAAGCCGCCCGAGCACTCCCTTTTATCCTTGTACAAACCTTTTGAATGTCCAAATCTAATATTTACCCATTAGCTGTACCCGCGACTTCACCCGAGACGTTCAATTGATGCTTTACGAAAGAAATGTGTTTTGTGAAGAAGTCAAATCTTCCGAATTTTAATAAAAAATACTTTAAGCTGAAGAAACTACCAATTCTAACACGTCAAAACACTGTTTTTATTTATTTTGAACTAGCTTTAACCCGCGCCGCGGCTTCGTTCGCGTTGTGCAAGTTTCTTACGGCAGGTTCCATTACATTGATAAGTATCACGGCTGTCGAATAATAACTTAAGGCCAGGTAGTTATGTCAAATAAGGCATTTAACGCTGTCTTGTACTCGCGACCGTCACCGACCGCGGAATCGGTGCCACAGTGCAGAAATAACATTAAAATATTGGACTATGTAATTTAAACTCATTTTTTGTTCAAGATTTGTTTATACTAGTGATAACAATTTTGTGAATTGTGAAGTGATAAGGATTTTTTTTGATATATAAACGAAGAAATATTAAATTTATCTATACTCGTAAATATACAAAACTCAACCTTTTCTTTTTGGTCACACTATAAGTTGAGAACGGCTTTTCCAATTCCATGCATCTTTTTAAAATGTTTCCTAATAATTCACAAGTTCGTCAAAAATTAAAAAAAATGTGCTGAAACGTAATTAAAGGTCCGTAAAATAGAAGGTTTTTGTGTCAACTTTACACTAAATTTCTAATCCAATTTTTTCTATGAGGTAAAGAGCACTTACTGAGCATAAGATTACAAAATGCTCACCGATTCAGGTAGAGCTTCAAACGCCAATTGAAAAAAACTGTTTTAGCCGATATTTTGGAAACTATATATTTTGACAATAATTGTAGAAAATAAAATTTTGCATCTTTTGTTGCTAGTAAACTTTTTTGTAAAACTTACCGTTTACGATTTATAACCCATTTAATGATACGATTGCGATGATGCCGATAATAGTGGATGAAAATTATGTGGTCTACGATGGAACTTGTTTCTCTAATAGAAACAAGCACAGTGTACCTCGTAACCCCAAGGTTCGAACCTTCGACAAAAACCCACTCTGGCAATGCGTTTCACAGCTTAGTTGTTCTTATTACAAAAGTGGAGACCAAAACCTTCGTTCAACTCTTCAATCATGATGATGAACGGTGCTGTTTATTCGAGCAACGAGCAATATGATAGAATAACTTTAATTTAAAAACCCCGGCTACAAAAAATCTACACGTAAAAAAATATTACCTACTATCTAACCGCTCGCTTGCCCGTCGCTGCAAACCGCGCGACGCACTATGCCCCGCCCCCTGTAGCGTTGCTAACCAAAATGCCCGGGGGAAAATACTTGCACACCTCGCTATGCCCCGCGGATTTTACGCCTGCGGCGCGCGAGTCGGATTCACGCAATCGTTCCTTGTGAATCAATTTGTTTTGAAAGATTATAAAGTGTAATATTTTTTATGTTTAATATGAAACTAGCTATACAATGTTATCTTTTGTTTCTCCGTGTACAACTCTGGTGCAGAGTTATGGTGTGTTGAAATTGAGATAGTGCGTTTTAAAGCTCGTCTTTTTAATAGCTCAAAAGTACCTCTAAAATTAAAGCTATGACATATGGGGTTCAATATTTGATTATGTTTGTTATCTGTCGTTTATTTGTTGAAACTAAATTTAATAGTAATATCAGAAGAACTAACGTACACACCCGCACTGATTCAACACTCAATGACAAGATTGACAAGGAACGTATTTTTAAAATTTCTTTTCTTTTTTCTATGACTTTCATACTGTACTGGGATTAATATGACGGGAAATTTAACATAGAAACGGGATAAATAATACAAAGTAAGCCTTAGAGCGATAAACACGAGTATATTTAACTTTTTCCACCGCGGGAGCCATGTTAACCACAGGTTGACACGGGCATTTTAGCATGCCGCGCCATGTCAACTACTAGTTGACACGGGCATAATAGACTGCATCGCGATGTTAACTACTAGTTGACACGGGCATTTTAGCGTTTGGGTTTTGTTAACTACTAGTTGACACGGGCAAGCAAGCGGCTAAGGACACTTTGGCGAGTCAGACTAGTCTTAGAATATCTTAGTTACCAAAATCCATCCAGCCGTTTGGAAGATATGTGGAAATAAAAGCTTTACAAACATAAAAGATACGCGCGAAAAACATAACCCATCTTCCATTCCGGTAAAAAAGGGACCTGTTTATGCTACTGGGAACAGAATTCACATCTTATTATTTTTACATTGTTATCATTAAATTTGACATAATAAATCGTAATCGGTAAGTTCGAAAAAAAAGTTTACTGGCAACAAAAGATGGGAAATTTTATTTTCTACAATAATAATAGGCTTTTTCACTATCTTAACTTTTTCAGAATATCGGCCAAAAACGTTTTTTCGAGCTGGCGCTTGAAGCTCCACCTGGATTTGTTATTATTTTGTGATTTTATGCTCAGGAAATGATTCTAAGCCTTATGCAAAAAATACGAATCGGAAATTTAGTGCAAAGTTAAATTCTACGAGTAATTTTACTGCCTAAAAGGCTTCTTATCAAATTCGGTCGAGTGTCTAAATTTCTATGAACAATATTAACATTTTCATACAAAAAAAAAAAGAAAAAACAAAAATTTTGGTGGTGTCACAAACTTGGAAAAGAAATAAAAAAATAAAAATAAAACCATACGTGTATCTATGGAAAGGTGTTCAAAATTGTATTGAAGTTCCTATCATTTTTTTTCTAAACTGAATAGTTTGCGCGAAAGTCTCTGCCAAAGTGGTAAAATCTATATGTGAGGACTTTTCTTCCAAGTACTAAGTACCTTACTACCAAAGAATTTACCTAAATGGCATATAAATGCAAGTTAGGTATCATAAATGATGATTAGGGGTTTTACGCAAGGGATTTCTCCGCTCTCATTATTTCCTTATCCCGATCTCTGATTTGACGGACGCATATTTTACCGATACTTATCTATTTTCCTTTGCATCCGCATTGAATTTTTTACTGATGTGTTATCGACGTCAGTTTTTTGAGACTCCCCTATTGGTCTACAACATAAAGTAAACAGCGTACTAATTAGTATCAGCGTCTATTTGCAATTCCAATGAAAACGGTTTCAAAAATCAAGATCATAGCGTGCTTCACTAGTAATACCTACTGATATTGTTATACTGTGGCACTATGATCGTAATATTTAAAATTTATCGGTTGTCAAAATTGCAAAATCGAGCACAGGCCCGTCGTCCGTGAGCGCCGAAACGCGACTGATCAGGCCTGCCGAACGGCGCGCTATATATATGGTAGATATTAAAACATAGTGAATAACTGATACTTTTATCAAGTCAAACTCTGCGAATGCATCTATAACTTTTAGTGGCTTTCGTTGGTACAAAATATAGTAAAAAAATTCATTAGTTTAGTCATAAACTTGAAAAAACCTTTTGAAAAGGGGTAACTTTGGGATTTTTTTCTATCAAGTAAAATTCATTAAATCGTGTCATTGACTGCTAATTGCACTAGATTAGATCCTTAACTAATACATATATTTTTTTCAAAGTTGAATACACTATTTTAAAGGTCTTAAAGTTGTTTTAAAATTCAAAATTACGGCCCACACGCCCTTAAATAGGTATAATCCTTAACAGCCCTTAAGTTTTATTTATTCGTACTAAATTCAATGCAAATATGTCCACATAATAAAAAGCTTCATGCAATCGTTCATCCCCTATTTCACCCCTTGTGTGCCTACGTTATAAGAAAAATATGTGTGATAAATTCAAGTATCTATCTCTTACGGTTTGGGCTGTGTGTTGATCTATCAGTCAATCACCTTTGCCTTTGATATAATAAATTTAGATAGGTACATAAATAGGCTAACCTCATACCGTAGTGACTATGTCCACTAGATGAAAACATTCTTGCCGTAAGTGTCAAAGATGAATATTTTCGCCGGTAAAGGCATCATGTCTGTTTATGGTGTTGAATCTGACATAGTCCGACCGTCTTATCCAAACGAAAGGGAGTGCATTTTTTTCAAGCAACAAAAAAAACGCATTATGTGATTCAAGACTTTTTTTTTGACTGCCCTAGTGGCTTAGTTGGTAGTAGCTCTGCCTGCGAAGCCGAGGGTCGTGGGTTCGATCCCCACCCAGTGCAAAAATTTGTGTGATGAATTCAAATGTTTGCACTGTGTCTGGGTGTGTCTATGTATACAAGTATGTATTTAAAACTATATAAGTATTATATCAGCTATCTGGCTGCCATCACACAAGCTTTGCTTAGTTTGGGGTCAGATGGTGTTGTGTGTGAAGTGTCCACCAATATTTATTTATATTTATATTAAGATTTGTAATACAAATATAAACAGAAAATATGGATATCAAAAGTTAAATAATTCGAGTTAAACGAGTTCATTCGCAAACGTATCAAGTTATAACCCAATTACCTACCAGGTCAAAGTACCTCTCGACACAGATCAAGATAAGCAGTATTACGAGTTACATATATGAAGTAAACAAGGAGATATTTCAAAGTAAAATATTCCTTATCAAGAAGATTATCCGAGCTTAATAACCACAAACAGATTAACAAGGGTCCACAGAAAAGAGGTAGCTAGAAAGGGCACACTAAGCTTATTTTATTACGAATAACTTTTTCTAAGAAATAAATCGGTAATTAAACGGACTGACTTAAAAAACTTTTAGCTTTGAGGTTTTGTAATAAAAAACATTAATGTTGCACAATAATCGTACTTGTGAAGTTACAGGTATAGAGCTATTACGTATGTCGACAAACATAATATCTGGAATATCGCCGTAAAATTGCTAGTTTAGATAGATAGATAGATAAACTCTTTATTGCACTTAACAAGTAAACAAAATTACAAAAATATATAAAACTTAAAAAAAAAAACAAAGTAACAATTGGCGACCTTATCGCTAAAAGCGATCTCTTCCAGGCAACCGCTGGATGGAACAGGAGAAATGAAGATTAAGAAGACGGGGAAGTACAAACAATAAGTGAATGTTATATTTAAAGTCTGTAAATATGAAAATTAACTTACAGGTATACTAATATAAATATACTACAATACTATTAAGCATACACCTACATATTAATAACTGTACATCCTAATACATAAATACGAATATGACATAAACTAATATATAAATATCATGTTTTACTAATGGAGATAAGTAATAAAAATTATTTAGGTACGATTTAAATAAGAGCAACGACTTCAACTAATATATATCACGTAGACAGATAGATCTGATTTACCAGTTGTTTGAAAACAGCAACAGATGGAGCTTGTCTAGTAGTTACAGGCAAAGCGTTCCACAGCTCAACGGCCCGAAAAGCGAACGACTTGCCGTAGAAATTTTCGCTGCGTGCCAGAGGCGATTGGAGTGACAAGTTGTTCTTAGACCTTAGAGGCAAAGAGTGCGCATCGCTCCAGAAGGAAAAAAACATCTTTCAAATAACGCGGTGATGAGGGGTTAAATAAAATATTATAGAGTAGAGACAAAATATGAGCATTCCGACGAAGGCGAATGGGGAGCCACTTGAGCTGCATACGGAACTGAGATACGTGATCATATTTGCGCAAGCCAAATATGAATCTTATGCAATAATTTTGGAGACGCTCAAGTTTATTTAGCTGGTCTTCATTAAGGTCAAGATAGCAGATATCTGCGTAGTCTAAAATGGGAAGAAGGAGAGATTGTGCAAGCGCAATTTTAGTAGCAGTGGGTAAAAGTTTCGTAATCGTCTCAACGATCCACCAGAAGCAAATAATTTACTACTGACTGCTTTCAGGTGATGTTCCCAGCTTAACGTGCGATCGAAAATCACGCCAAGATTTTTGACCGTTTCGCTGTACGAAATTACTATTCCGTCAAAACAACTTCTGGAATGGAAGCCCAGTCAACTCTAGAGATCATGTAAGGACTCCCAATCACTATTACTTGCGTTTTGGTGGGGTTAACACTCAATCCAAAAGAGTTGCTCCAGTGAACAATTTGTCGAAGATCAGCGTTCACCAGTTCAATGGCAACTTTGAGATCTGAGAGTCGGGCTTGGGAATAAATTTGGAGATCATCTGCATAAAGGTGGTAGGAAGAATTGAGGTTTTGAGAGATTGAGTTTATGAAAATAGCAAAAAGAAGAGGTGATAGCACGCCGCCTTGAGGGACGCCGGCATTTGTACTACACCAAGACGATAAAACATCGTCGAGGTGAATACGTTGTCGGCGTCCATACAAGTAACTATGAAACCAATTGATTACCGATGGAGATATGTTAATAGAGCGCAGCGTCGCCAGCAAGATATCGAAATCGACGGCGTTGAAGGCATTACTGAAATCTAGCAGAGCTAGAACAGTAAGCCTGCCGTCGTCCATACCTTTGCGAATGTCGTCGGTGATCTTAACAAGGGCGGACACAGTGCTATGCCCTGGACGGAAACCGGATTGGAAAGGGTTTAAGAGGTCTTGCCTGATTAGGAACTGGTTAAGTTGTGAGTGGACAAGACGCTCAAGGACTTTGGACAGAAAAGGAAGAATAGATATAGGGCGGTATTCGGAAAGGAGGTAGGATTAGGTTTCTTTGGCAAAGGAATTAAATGTGCATCTTTCCAGATTGTCGGAAAAACACCACAGGTGATGGATTTATTGAAGATTGCACATAGGACGGGAAGGATGGCGTCAAGGATGGGCAATAACATGTTCCTACTGATACTATCACCGCCAACAGCGTTGGAGGAGATCGACACGACACTCTTCTTAACATCACTTTCAGTGAATCGATTGAATGTAAATTTAGAGTAGTCAGGAGCTGGGATGGCAGAAAGATTTTTAATTGTAGAATATTTTATCGCTTCCGATATAGAGGAAGCAGAGGAAAAATGTTGATTAAGGGCATCTAAGTCTAATTTATTAGGTGTAGAATTTTGACGTGATTTGCCGACTCCATAGACTTCAGAAATTTCAGACTTTGCCTGGATTCTCATTATGAACAGATTTGTGAACATGTCGGCGCATTGCATCTCTACACACCTTATTGCAGCGATTACGTGCCTGAACGTACTTGTCTTTGTTAAACTCTGTAGGACGCGACTTATATCGCGATTTAGCTGCCGCCTTCTTGTGCATTAGTATCTTAATTTCATCGGTGAGCCAAGGGGCAGGGAGATGTTTAATTTTAATTTTACGAAGAGGTGCGTGAATATCATATAGTTCAGTAACGAGCTTATTAAAGATGGCAACTTGTTCGTCCACCGACACAGCGTCAAGAACGGGGCTCCAATCAATTTGTTTGGCGTCTACGAGAAGTGATTCATGGTCCATACTACTAAAATTGCGATGCATGACAATTTTCGGTTTAGATTTAGGGGGACGAATTTTATAAGAAAGGAATATTAAATCATGGTATGAAAACTCATCAGCAGAGTGCTGACCATGTAAAGCAATGTTATTAAGGCTGGAGACTAACATCAAGTCTAGCAAAGATGGGGTACTATTAGGAAAATGATGAGTAGAGTTGAGAGGAAGAATGAGTAAGTTGTAAGATTTAGCAATGGATTGGAGTGAAGAGGAGCGAAAATCTTTTTTAAGCAGGCAAGTATTGAAGTCACCCATTATAATGGAGTGATTGTAGGAAGGCAAAAGGTTAAGTAATAGATTTTCAAATGAAGAAAAATAGTTGACGTTTTGGAAGGGCTATAGTAGACTCCGAGAAGAACTTTAGTATGTGAAAGAAGAACTTCAATAAGAAGATGCTCGCCCGCAGAGACCGGGGGCGGTTGTGGCGATTTGCTCAAAATTGAAAAAGGAATATTGTCCTTAAGGTAAATAGCCACACCACCACCAGTACGGCCGACACGATCATTTCTTATGAGTGTGAAGCCGGGAGAGAATAAGAGATCGAAGGAAGACAAGGGCGAAGCCAGGTTTCGGAGACTAAAATAGCATGGAGGTTATTATGATCAAGAGACGCCAACATTTCAGGATAAGAAGCCGGAATGCTCTGCGCGTTAATATGAACGACGTTGAAGTTGTGAGGCACAGCTGAAAAGGTGTTTTCCAGAAATGCAGATAATGGATCAACACTATTGCAACTTAGAACACTGTCTGTTGAAACAGATGAAGCTGAAAAAAATTCGTCATCACTATCACAGTTATCGTCACTGAATATATTTATCATGATATTTTAAACAATATAATTTATATATTGTATATATACGATATACCTAAGTACTACTAAATAATATGTATAATAAAAAGAAAAATCTTAAATAAAAACTAAATAAATAAACAAATGCAGACGTACACGTAATAATTAAATAAATAAAAATAATAAAATAACAAGTGAAAAACTTTGATAAACCTAATTCAAACACCTAAGTCGGGTTGTGCAGGAACGAGATTGCTTTAGTATTTCACATCACTTTTGATACATGAAAACATAGTAGGTACGAAAAATTTGATGAAAACAACAATAATATTGGCTATTATAACTAAATAATAATTATGGGTATCGAAAAAAGAATATCGATAGATGGCCAGTCATAAAGGACTTAATCAGTTATTAATGCGTGACACTGGCGAAATTGCGGTGATGTAACGTGCACTGAATTCAAAAAAAGCAGAACAATGAACATGACAGTTGTCAAAGTCTGGATCACAACAAGAAATTTACAATACGAAATTGAATTAAAACAATTCTTTAACCTTCCTTATGAGTTTAAAATTATGCAGTTGAACCAATGTACACTTTGCAAACAGATAATTTAACAATAATCATAAATCATAATAAAAAAGAAGTGATGCAAAAACCATAAAAGATAAAACTTGCACAAACCCTAGCGCTAAAAATAAGAAAGTATAAGTAAATAAAGTAATTAAATTAAAGCACTATACTACCAAAATACAAGGTTGCTACTTTTGTGGGACTCTTCGAGCGGCTTTTGACACCTTCTTCACTGCTTCTGCCTCGGGTTTCTTCAGCTGGATCGGAGCTGGCGTCTCAAGTATATCAAGTTCGGATTGATTGCTGATAAAATGACGTTTGCCATCCAATCCAAGCACGACCACATTGCCGTCCTTCGTCCAACACTTTCCGATGCCGAATCGCTTACGGGCCAACATAAATGTTTCATGGCGGGGCCGCGTCAAAAATTCAGAAAGTGTAACCCCCGAGTCTTTGAGGGCAGTTTTCGCATACCATATTCGCTGACGAACGGCCATGTCACGAACCTTGAGGAGAATAGGCCTAGTTTTGCCTGGAGCTGAAGACCGACCCATGCGATGACATCTATTCACATCGACAACAGTAAAATTGGGAATCTTCAGCCGCTCTGAAATCACCTTCACAACTGTGGCTGCCGTATCCTCACTTTTGACTTCGGGATTCCGTGGAAGAGCAGAATTTTGCGCCTTGCGCGCATCTCCTGTTTGTCAGCTTCACACGCAAGAAGGGAAACTTGGTCCTGCAAGGACTTCAGTGCTTGTAAGATGAAAGACCGGAAAGACGAGAACTCTTCAGCCAATGATGATGATGGCTTGGAACCTGAAGGTGAAGACTGCAATTGCCCCTGAAAGCGTCCATACGCTGCACAAACAAGGTCTGAAGTTTTTCCTGGGACTGCAATATAGCCTCCATTTTGTGTTTGTTAAAAGCGTTGATGTGGCTTATGTTGAGTGTTTACAAAAAACTGTTCTAACTGTGCACTTGAAGAATAAAAACACACCCCGACAGGTATTTAAACACTGTTTATCAATTAAACATTAAGTTTTGTTTGAAATAATATCAATTTCTAATTTTATAATTAAATTTTAATAAGAGCTCTTTGAAAAGTTGTTTTACTGGAGACTACCCACGTCCGAAAAAAAAAGCGTTTAGCGTTTTTTATCGGATACATTTCGGAGAGTATGCAACCGATCCGCGTAATACCATCTTGCTCTTAACATTATTCTATAGTACCTACTCCTCGTAGGTTAAAAAGCGACATTGTCTAGTGGTTGACATTCCGAAGCATTAGCATTATTTTAGCAATAAGAACATCTAGACTTTGGAATTCGTTGCCAGTCGTTCTCCCGATAGTTACAATCTTGGTGTCTTAACCTATTGTACTTAGTTGAAAATGTCCCATGAAAGTTGAAACCCATCCAAAAATCATTTAACGCGCACATCCCATTCCGCTGCTTCGCCGCCGTTCTAACGCTACACCGTTTCGATACATTAACATGTCGTTGACGTCAACGCATATGATTTTTCCCGTACCTAAACGTATTCAAAGGTTTAAAAAGTTGTCACTTCAAGTTATTTTGTCGACATAAGCGACCGTACCGTGCACTTTTCTTATCTTAGCGTACCCGTTTTGCGTACCCTTCTGTTACCTCTATATTCTAAGCGTTCTTTATAGAAACGAATGTTGCCGTATCTTCCTAAATTTTGTATTTCGGTAATAAGCAACGCTTCAAACATTAATGTGATCGTTTGAAGGATAATCTTCCGAGTGACGTCTCAGGGTAAATAGAGGTCCTTTAGATAGATAGAAGCTCTTTATTATAGAGACTTTATTATACACAATATACAACAACAAAATTAAAAATTTTGACTAACCCCCGACTGCCTCGGATTTGTAATCTGCACAACATTTTACTAGTCAAGACCTTTCATTTGATACCCATATTAAGGGAGTTGTGAAAAAGGAAATGTATTTCGCCATTTTGTGATAGCGGCCATATTGGATTTGAAATTTGTCATAGTGCAAAGTATTTTACTAGACAAGCCCTTTCGTTTTATACCCATATTGAGGTAAAAATAATATAATTCACCATTTTGTGGTGGCGGCCATCTTGGATTAGATTTTTTATAGTGTATCGTATTTAACTAGTCAATTCCTTTCATTTGATACCCGTATTGAGGTAGGTTGTCAAGAAATATTTTGTCCGCCATTTTGTGGAGGCGGCCCTCTTGAATCGATATTAACCAAACATAGCTAAGAACATCCGCAGGGATAATAACCTTCAAATAAAAAAAACGCATCGAAATCGGCCTATCTGTTTGAGTTCTACGGTGCCACAGACGAAATGGTCATCGTGGTGCATTATGGCTTCGACTCTCTCCTTGTGAAAGAAGGTCCTAGGTCTCACCAGTGGGAACATTTAGTGGGCTGGTTATGTTGTTTGTTTTTTTTCAGAATTGTCCGCTAGATCTCCATTGTTTGTGTTTATACTGTATGAGTAAACATTTGTCGTGTGACCTTTCGGTCTGTGTAAATCATTTCACTGAGGCGTGACGTCATGTCAAAAGTGACGCAGTTTCCAGCGAAATTGAAATACAGCCGTCATTCATTCCAGCTATAAAGCAGGAGCTTTGTTGATATTGTGTGGTGTAGTGATTAATAGATATTTAGTGTGTAAATTTATGAGTGACTTTCAAGCAATGACGCTTTGGCAAAATTTGGTAAAATAATTTATGAAAGTCAAAGTACAAAGTCAATAAAGTCAAAGTACAATAAATGTACAATTTAGTAACAAGAACAAAATAAAAGTTTTAATTTACCGCGACGGCCTTGGATTTGTTATCTGTACAATATTTTATTAGTCAAGGCCTTTCATTTGAAATCTACCCATATTGAGGGAGTTGTGAAAAAAATATATATTTCGTCATTTTGTGGGGGCCATTTTGGATTTGAAATTTGTTATAGTGCACAGTATTTTACTATTCAAGCCCTTTCATTTGGTACCCATATTGAGGTAGGTAGTGTAGAAATATTTTGTCCGCCATTTTGTAGAGGCAGCCATCTTGAATCGATATTAACCAAACATAGCAAACAACATTCGCACGGAAATTAACCTCCAAATAAAAAAAAACCGCATCGAAATCGCACCATCCATTTGAGCTCTACGGTGCTACAGACAGACACACACACACCCACAGACAGACGTAAAAGCGAAGGGACGAGCAGATTATGTGCCTGATGGTAAGCAACACGCCAGCCCATAAATTATTAGCTGGCACTAAACTGCTTTCGTCACCCAAATATGACAAACCGACATCTGATACTTTAGTTTTCTATGCCCTGTAATTTCTCTGGAAGCATTGCCCTTCAAACTGGAACACAGCAGTATTTGTGTACAGTCACTAATGCCATTTCTACAATTATCGACGTTTTTAACTCTCTATTTTTTATTTGCGAATGAATAATGTATTCATCTAATCCATTGAACTTTTCCATTTTATAATGTCACTAGATGTCCGCCCCGGCTTCGCCCGTGGTACATTATATACCACTTATAGGGATCCCGTACATATCCAACGATGAAAAAATGACTGAAATCGGTTCAGCCATTCCTGACAATATCGCTTTCAAACAAAAAACCTCTTCAGCTACCTGCTACGCCACCTGTCGGAAATTGGTCGTACCAAATCAATCGTAATTCGTTCTTAAATCGTATCTCAATCGTAATCGGTCGTACCAATTAGCAAAGGTTTATATACAATAACGCCATCTTAGACACATGACACATGCTGTCATGGTGTCGTAGTTGACTTAGAAATCAATCAAAAGCGTACGAAGACTCTCAATTATTTACCTTTAAAAAAAAAAAACCCACTACAGACACAGCTGACGATACTTTAAACACAAAGAAATTGGAAACGAAAAAAATCGTTTTCGTTACATTCTTGATTCATGCTCCGTTTCTATTGATAGTAGCGTTATGTTCTATAGCCTATAGCCTTCTTAGATAAATAGACTATCCAATAGAAAAATAATCTTTCAATTCGGACCGGTACTTTCCGAGATCCTAGCGTTCAAACAAATAAACAAACTCTTCAGCTTTATAATATTAGTATAGATGTTAAAAATTTGTAGAAATGGTATAAAATAAATTTGTCAAGCCGAATTTTTTGAAAAATATAATAAAAAATCGACCAATCGATCGATTTTAAAAATGGAGGGACTTTTACAAAATCGAAATTTTGACAAACCGCTAGACAGGATGAGAGCTATCTACCAGTACAGGGATATCGTTCCATTCCTGGACACCCGTGTCCCGTGCATTTAGTCAAAAGTATTTTAGGAATCACAAATAAACCCTTAAACTATATTTATACTAGCAGTGCTCGATGGTTTTACCCGCATACTTCTCAATCCTGTTTTTTCCAGAGTAAGAATTAAACCATGTGTTATTATTCTGTTTCATTGAGAGTTCTTCAGTTCTTGTATAAAAGAGTAACAACTATTACTCATTTGTATATCTTTATTTGGAAAAATACTTGCTAGTGCATGCGAGATTCATACTTACGACCTGTTGTAAAATCAACGTTTTAGCCATTAGGTCAAAGTTTAAGAAATAAATAATAACAAAAGTTCAATCCATCCGTCATTTGCAGAAAGTTAAAATATATAAACAAAACTCCCGTGTATATTCGTGTTTTAACAGATTCAAAATATTGTTCGTTTTATACAAATTTACATAAATGCAAATCGTCGCTTTATGCTTGAAAAGTTGCGAGAAATTAATACTCTGTTGTGTATTTTCATTTATCATGTACATTTTGATTTCCTGCAAAACTGCTAAACTGGGTTAGTTGTTAACTTTTATTGATAAATGTTGGTTTATAATAATAAAAAAAAAAAAATTCCCGCTAAGACACTAACGACTGAGATGACATCACTAACCGCGAAACATTGGCGATTCATGACTGTATATCCAGTTTATGTGTTTTAACCCAGATCAATAATAAGGTGCTATAAGTTTGACGTTGATGTCTGTCTGTCTCTGAGTGTGAGTATGTGTCTGTCTGTGGCACCGTAGAGCTCAAATGGATGAGTCGATTTCAATGCGGTTTTTTTTCATTTGAAGGTTAATTTCCGTGCAGATGTTCTTAGCTATGTTTGGTTAAAATTAATTCGATGTGGTCGCCTCCACAAAATGGCAGACAACATATTTCTTCACAATCTACCTCAATATAGGTATAAAATGAAAGGGCTTGACTAGTAGTAGATACACACTATAACACAATTTCAAACACAAGATGACCGCCACCACATAATGGCGAATAACATTAATGTTTTTCACTACTACCTCAATATTTCATGAAAGTATAAGGTATGAAGGTAGGTATCAAATGAAAGGGATTGACTAGTAAAATACTGTGCAATATCACAAATTTTAAATCCAAGATGGCCACCATCACAAAATGACGAAATACATTTCTTTATTACAACACCCTCAATGTGGGTATCTAATGAAAGGGCTCGCCTAGTAGAATGTTGTACAGATTACAAATTCAAGGTAGTCGGAGGTAAATCATATTTTTAATTTTGTTCTTGTAGTATTTTTACTTGAAAATAGTTGTCGCTAAAATCTCAAAGTAAAATAAAAACACAGCAATAAACAGTCTAGTCAGTCAATTTCAATATTCGACAGTTTGTTTTGCGTTTAGTGACGTAATAAGCCATATTTGTGTTTGCAGTCACGTGATAACAGTTTAAAAATATATAATTTAAAATCATTTAAAATACATTTACTAAGTACCTAATGTTACATTATAAAAATGACATTTTCGAGATTTTATTAGCACAAACTATCATAAAATTAACACTAAAAATTAATTTGTGATTTTGTTAATATTGCTATTCTTCGACATAAAGGCTAATCGAACTGAATCACTCTCTATAAACAGACGTATAGAAATACTTTATTATGCACACCAAAAGTAATTTACAGCGATTTTTTTTTACAAAAAATGACATATATGAAAAATGAAATACCTAGTGCCATAAACGGTGGCTTTCTAACTTACAGTGATTTCATCCAGGCAACTATTAATATCGAAAATATGAGTGAATCGTGAAACAAATTGTAGGTACGGTGCGAAATGACAGGAAAAAAAACGGTAGTAATGTCGTTCTTTAAAATTAGTAGTATATAACTATATACTGGGAGCATATAGCTGTATAATAACTTATAGTAGTTAATATAAAACTAGAATGTATTGAAGCTCCACTACTTTTTTAAAGACCATGTTGATCACAGACAGTCATAAAACAGGCCTTCTCATTGAACAATTTTGATATATACATTTTTTGTTCTATTATTGGTTTGAAAACTTACGTGATTAAGAAGTTTTTTAACCTTTGCTTTATTTTGCGAATTTTTATCAATTTTTATGAATATTTTTACCGTAATTCTTTAAAATAGACTTTATGTCAGAGTTCTAGAGCACATAATAGATTTCAGTTCGGTTTAGAGGATTGGATGAAGTCGCCATCAGACTAAGTATACTTTCCAGGCAGATTGAACGAAGACTATCAAATCAAGTAAAGCACCTACGAGATCACGTAGATTTGTCTACATCACATCGTAGATCTAGCTACGACATTTTGTAGCAGTAACAATAGTATTAATAGAGCTCTACGATATAAAGGCAGTTTTCAAACTGTGGAAAGTTTGTCAAAATATACCGAAATAATTATTGGCACAAGAGTTAAAGTATTTTGGACCATTAAACAATTTTAAAATTATGTACCTATGTAGGTATTTTACCACGTACCTGGCTTTCGTGGAACTATATTCGGTTCATTTTAGTAAACGAGCAAAATGATAATTAATATAACTATTATAACAATAATCATCATTAACTTTATTATAACTGCGTTTCCATTGATCTACGAGAGGAAATCGACATGTACCTAGAATTTTCCGAGGTTACGTGTCATGTACAAACCGGCATTGAGCCAGAATAATGCATTATGACCTTGACTCCCTTCTTGCGAGAGAAGGCCTTGAGTCCCAGCTGTGGGAACGTTTTGTGTGCTGTTCATGCTATTGGTACACGTGATCATCATAAAGTCCGTTTCGAAGACAGGCAAATAAAAATAGTCTAATAGTTTTTATGCCAATTACTTACTTGAATTCGATCGATCCGAAAAATGTAGATCTCGGTGATCAAAAAAAAAAGCGAAGTCGACATTCTTGTAGAAAATATAAATCAGAGCGTTTTATTATAGACTTTGTTACGAAACTTTTAAAGATAACAAGAATTGTGTAAAAGTTATTTGATGGCTATTTTCTAGTGCAAAATATAGAAATATTAGAAAAAATAATGAAAAAATTCGTCACGAAAATACGTATTATGCAAAAATCAATCATTAAAAATAATGAATTTAGATAATTTTGAACAAATTACGTTGTAGCTCGTACGTTCCAATGAGAAACTTCGATTTGTTAATTGCGGTGTTTGTTTACATGATACGAAACGGTAGGATCTATAATTATTAAAATAATTTCGGTGTTCAAAGTTGAGTTTTGTGTATTTTAAGGCAGCGATAATTTTGGCTGTTTGTTTGTTTGAAGAGAGTAACAGTGCACTGGGCCTACAAAAAAAAAATGCAGTCATAATAAGGATAACTCAAAATTTGAAATTCGAAATGTGGTGTAGGAGGAGAATGGAGA
This sequence comes from Ectropis grisescens, assembly GCA_017562165.1. Lineage (NCBI taxonomy): Eukaryota > Metazoa > Arthropoda > Insecta > Lepidoptera > Geometridae > Ectropis > Ectropis grisescens. The sequence continues at coordinate 27,219,963 of CM029788.1, forward strand.
GAATCAGCTGGAAGGGAATGAAGAGCAATGAAGAAGTTTTGAAGATGGTAAAGAAGAAAAGAACATTAATGGAAACAATAGAAAACAGAACAGGGAAGATGTTGGGATATCTGATACGACGCGACAACTTTATTAGAACAATAATGGAAGGTAAATTAAAAGGAAGGGATGAGGAAGAGAGGTAGACCTAGGAGAAGTTACATGAACCAAGTGAAGGAGAAGATAAATGTAGTGTCGTATCAGAAAGTCAAGGAGAAGGCGGAGTGTAGAAGTACATAAAAAGGAACTCCACCGACAAGAGCGTATAAAAGTATTTTATAACGCTCTTTAAAAAATAATCGGGGTAAACCGGAGGCCGTGGCCATGCCCATAGCCATCTAGATCATCCGAGTTTACTAAAAAAATTCTTTCATTTACGAACGTGCCGCTTGAGCTCAAATTTACGGCGCGCTGCTAGTACTTACATAGTTGTAAATGCATAAGTACTTGTTATACATAGAAACATTCAGTAGGTATAGTAAACAAGTAATTTTGTGCTGTTCAGTAGACGGGGAATTAAAAAATCATAGGTTAAATACATGTATTCTTTAATTTTTCCAAATTGTTTTAAGTTTTCACGGTTTTAATACTTCACTAGCTAGTTTTTGAATTACAATCTTTAGTTACCACGGCTTTTATCAACTAAAACGTTCATGATTTTGTCAAATAAATTATCGTGATGACTTATGGAACTGAGACGTGGTCCTTAACTGTGGGCCTTCTAACGAAGCTCAAAGTCACACAGCGAGCTATGGAGAGAACTATGCTCGGAGTCTCTTTGTGCGATAGAATCCGTAATGAGGATATTCGCAAAAGAATGAAAGTGGCCGACATAGCTCAAACAGTAAGCAAGCTGAAGTGACAATGGGCAGGCCACATCGCTCGCAGAACTGACAACCGATGGAGAAGAAAGGTTCTCGAGTAGCGACCACGAACCGGAAGACGCAGTGTTGGACGGCCTCCCACTAGATGGACGGATGATCTCACAAACGTCACTGGAAACCGCTGGTTGCAGGTAGCGCATGACCGTACGTTGTGGAAATCAAGGGGGGGGAGGCCTATGTTCAGCAGTGAACGTCTTGCGGCTGATGATGATGATGATGATGAAGTAACTAAATATTTGTTGCAACAACCCAAAGTGGGTTGTGACCGCTGACACCAAACGACGCCACTCTCACACTCTCTAAGCATCTCTGTCTTGTGCCTTTACCTGCCATGAGACAGAGGCTTGAAGCCCGCAATTAAAAAATAAATACTTAAAATAATTTTGCAAGTCTTCAAATACAAGCTGAAAAAGGCTCGTTTAGTAATAAACCTGTTTCCCGAGGTGAATGAACACACGCCGCTGAGGAGCTTTGCCAGTAATCCGCTATTTATACCTGCCCACCGGCGGATTACGTTGGTTAAGATGATGCGAAGATTTGTACTTCTAATTAGAATTGTTTACGCTTTTGACAGTTCGAATAATACCTATAGCACTGGCGAGACGCCCTAGTTTATTTAGCATGTAACACGTCGTTATAACTTATTAAAAACAAACATTTTGTAACAAGAGATGAATCAAAGTAATGCTTTTCTTTATTGAATGATAAATACAAGTGACTTAAAAGTACGAATAATTCGTAACACGGTTATATAATACGGTTATTATAATAACTCCTAGGACTGGACTGACTACATCAAACGTGAGTTACCCGTGTATTTATTTAAGATGATTATTCTCCGTTCTAAATGTTTTATATTTGACGTTATTGAGCATTATTTTTCAAACTTATTTCATAAAGCTAAACTTTTATCTAATTGAATCTCAAGTGCGTCGGTTTATTGCATTACCCTTTCTACTTGTTACCATAAATATTTTTTACGGCTAAGAACCCGATATACGTGGCCTTTGCTCTGAATGCGAGAATATCTTTTTAACTAAATAAATCGTCTTTATTTGAGACCCATTTATGAATGCTTTAGTTTATTTAGAAATTTTAAATAATTTACTTCAAAATTGCAAGTTCTTAATATCGGTTACTTATAATGGAATGTTAGTAAACTATTATTGTTTCCTGCATAAACTGTTTATTGAGCCCATTAACTACTAATACTATAAAAGTCAAAGTTTGAATGTTTGTTGCTCAAATACGTCGGCACAGATCGTTTTGAAATTTTGAACGTAGATTATAGTCTGGACACATAGGTTTATTATCACTGAATAATAACGGGAACAGGAACTGGACAGGCAAAACTGCAGAGTGATGCTAGTTCTGAAATATATCTGTGATCACTTACAATTTATGTTTACCTTTATTATGTTAATTACCTTAATTTATGTTTTATTTATGTTTTGTAGTGGTAGGACTCTTGGCAGAGTCCTCCTGGGGAAGTACCACACCTTTGCCAGTTATTCTACCGCCAAGAAGTAATGTGCAAACATTACTGTGTTCTGGTTTGAAGGGCAATGTTTCCAGAGAAATTACAGGGCTTAGAGATATAAGATCTTAAATCTCTGGGTGACGAGCGCAGTGTAGTGCTAGGTAATGATTTGGACTCTTCATGTTCCAATAGCTGCGTGTCACTGTGCTGTTATGTGTCAGGCTTGTTGCTTACCATCAGGCACATGTCCTGATCGTCTCGTCACTCTTTATTTAAAAAAAAAAAACTTAAAAGCACAGAACACTAGCTAGGTACTTTTAGTAGCAGCGATTGTAAGTAGCAGATTTTAATAGCTAACCGCCGCGACTAGATGCGACTACTGCAGACTGAAAAAATAATATCGTATCTCCGAAAAAACCAAAATTGACTTCAATTAATTTGGAAACTAGACCAAGTTTCATAAGAATCAATCACTGTCATCTAAATACTTTCATGTAAGCAAGTTTAGTTTTTTGTTTTTGTTTATATTTCAGAAATCGCCGCACCGATTTTAATACAATTGATATTATGGTTCTCTAAACTATGATCTAACAAATAATAAAAATAATCATTAAAATCGATCCACAATTGGCGACGCTATCGCGTAACATGAGTTTAAAAAACACGACCGAAAACCTCCTCTTTTTTGAAGACGAAAAACGCCAACCAAACGCAGCGACTGAATCACCTTCCGGAAGCGTGATGCAAGGGACTAAGCGCTACCCTGCGCACACTACCACATGCCGGTTAGCCGGTCGCAGTTGTCTCAGTCACATTATGAAGAAAAAACGACTAGCAAAGAGGACAGGAGGACACTAACAACGACGAAAACGTTGTCATTAATTCAATAAATCGTCCTTCACTAAATTCGTACATTCGTTATAGCAATCGCTTCATCCACAAACCCTGACTGTGGAGAGATTTGGGAAACATTCGACTTTCGAGTACAACTTGCCAAAGTCGAAACACCCCGGAGGATCGAAACTTTTCAACTTTGGACATCTGGGATTTATTTTCGATTTCAGTATTTAAGAGGAGAAAACCGCTTTTCATCCTTTCTGAAATGCAATTCGATTTTCGAGTTGTACTGCTGATCAATCCATCAAGAAGTAAATCCACGCTGTAAAATTAGGAAACAAACGATAAATTGAAAGCTTGATTATAACGCCATCATGGCGGGCTCTATTGAAAGTCGTATATCTCCGGTAGGCCGAATTCGGCGAAACCGGCATTGCTAGTGGTTGCACGCTGACAAGCTTCATCACAAAATTTCTATATAAATTAAATAAAAAAATGTGAAGTTTAGATCTTTGTAAATCAATGGCATCAGAAACAGCTGAACTACTTTTTATTCCAAAAAAGAGAACAGACACTGCGAAGGGAAAACTACGAGGTGCTGCTAGTTTATACCCATAACCATAAATATCTGTAAAACGAATGTGAACGAATGTGATTCAGGGATAAGCGTTGCGCTCCTCTTAAACCCCAAGTGTTGAAAACAGGTTAAACTGTAATTTTCCAACTTTCGTTTGTTGTTTGAGTTTTAGCTCTAAGCAAATCAATTATGGGTCACGGACTGCATGCTTAATCAGACGACGAGAGATAAATACAGCGGTCGAATTGGTTTAGTTAATTGTTTGTGTTATTATAACTTAGTTGAATCACAACTAAATTTACTTACTGTCTAGGATAACTCAATATGTTTACTTTTGTAAGTCAGCCTGGAATTTTCGAGTTTCAGGTCAAAGAGTCTAAAATATAGACTTTTTAGTATTTGTGTTGAAATCTGTAATGTACTGTACTCTTTACAAACAAAAAAAAGTGTCTATTTGTGATATTAAAATAACCGCTTTTTACTACAAACATATACGAGTCAAAGTCAAAGTTCTTTATTTATAAATGTACAACTTACACGTCAATTTTAGAAAAAACAAAATAAGAGCATATAAAGAGTATACATTTTTAAAGTTTTAACTGAACAACGAGTGTATAGACGGTACATAGTAGGCTAGTCTTCAAAACGGCTGGACCTATTATGACGGGCCTGATTTTCCTGTCCGTGGGTGCACGGCGATTGAATGCTTTGTCTTTCAAAACTTTGAGTGCGTGGAGGTCAAGCTAATGTTTTTTAAACTATTATAAGTTCCCACTTGAACACCATCTCGCCTTAGGTTAAGCGATGATACGGACCGCGACGGAACGTTATATCTAGAAGTAACTGATTTACTCTCGCTTTGAAGACACCAAGATTGTCACAGTTAGAAAAAACCCTTTCAGGCAACGCGTTTCTTATCATAAAATTAGAGTTCCTCTTCGTTAGAGTCTTTGACGTCCATGAAACGATGACGCTTTTTCGAGCTACAAACAGCCCTATGTAAAAAAACATAAAACACGAGATCGAGCAACGTACACATTGTAACGTTACATATTGGCTTTAAACAATATGTAAGCGTACATTTCCTACTAATATCATAATTCATTGGAGACTATGTAGAAACTTAGGTACTTATATAGTGAATTTTCATACAACTAATATCTGTTCTATCGTGTCCTCACGATAAAGCATATTTTTCTGATCATAATATTAGTATTCTTCATGTATTATTTCTATTTTAAACGGTAGAAAATACGTTTTTCTGAAAATTTTATTTATTTACTTCATGTCATAATATTTCAAAACATTCACTATTGCTTAGCAACCTCTATCATTTTCATAAGGTTGAATAGTTTTTAGGTCTAATTCTCTCTGGCCGCTAATTATAAAATAAACTGTCTCTCATTTTAGATTTGAATACCATTATTAGAATACCAAGTCTTCTTGTAAAAGCTAGGAACTGAGATGGGCAGTCAGCATTTGGATTTCAAAGAAGAAGCATCACAAGATACCCTGAAAGGTGCAACGTGAAAATAGGACTGCTGTGGGCTACTATCGCTGTTGATCCCTGCTGCGAGCCACTGATGTTGTGGACTGCTGTGGGCTACTACCGCTGCTGATCCCTGCTGCGAGCCACTGATGTTGTGGACTGCTGTGGGCTACTACCGCTGCTGATCCCTGCTGCGAGCCACTGATGTTGTGGACTGCTGTGGGCTACTACCGCTGCTGATCCCTGCTGCGAGCCACTGATGTTGTGGACTGCTGTGGGCTACTACCGCTGCTGATCCCTGCTGCGAGCCACTGATGTTGTGGACTGCTGTGGGCTACTACCGCTGCTGATCCCTGCTGCGAGCCACTGATGTTGTGGACTGCTGTGGGCTACTACCGCTGCTGATCCCTGCTGCGAACCACTGATGTTGTGGACTGCTGTGGGCTACTACCACTGCTGATCCCTGCTGCGAGCCACTGATGTTGTGGACTGCTGTGGGCTACTACCGCTGCTGATCCCTGCTGCGAACCACTGATGTTGTGGACTGCTGTGGGCTACTACCGCTGCTGATCCCTGCTGCGAGCCACTGATGTTGTGGACTGCTGTGGGCTACTACCGCTGCTGATCCCTGCTGCGAACCACTGATGTTGTGGACTGCTGTGGGCTACTACCGCTGCTGATCCCTGCTGCGAGCCACACTGATGTTGTGGACTGCTGTGGGCTACTACCGCTGCTGATCCTGCTGCGAGCCACTGATGTTGTGGACTGCTGTGGGCTACTACCGCTGCTGATCCCTGCTGCGAACCACTGATGTTGTGGACTGCTGTGGGCTACTACCACTGCTGATCCCTGCTGCGAGCCACTGATGTTGTGGACTGCTGTGGGCTACTACCGCTGCTGATCCCTGCTGCGAACCACTGATGTTGTGGACTGCTGTGGGCTACTACCACTGCTGATCCCTGCTGCGAGCCACTGATGTTGTGGACTGCTGTGGGCTACTACCGCTGCTGATCCCTGCTGCGAACCACTGATGTTGTGGACTGCTGTGGGCTACTACCGCTGCTGATCCTGCTGCGAGCCACTGATGTTTTGGACTGCTGTGGGCTACTACCGCTGCTGATCCCTGCTGCGAGCCACTGATGTTGTGGACTGCTGTGGGCTACTACCGCTGCTGATCCCTGCTGCGAACCACTGATGTTGTGACTGACTGCTGTGGGCTACTACCGCTGCTGATCCCTGCTGCGAACCACTGATGTTGTGGACTGCTGTGGGCTACTACCACTGCTGATCCCTGCTGCGAGCCACTGATGTTGTGGACTGCTGTGGGCTACTACCGCTGTTGATCCCTGCTGCGAGCCACTGAGTGAGCTGCTGAAGCCAGGTGGATGTTGTGGTGCTGTGCGCTGTTGATCCCTGCTGTGAGCCACTGAACTCTACCGTGTTTTTTTGGACGTGGGTAGTCACTTTGTTATAACTTATTTTTTTTCAAGCTCTTATAAAATTTAATTTAAAAAAAGGAAAAACAAATATTTTTGAAGTAATTTTAATGTTTAACTAATTACAAAAGTCTAATACCTGTTTGGGTGCGTTATCTCTAAAATAAATTCAGAAACTTGGATTTTGGTGAGCACTATACACACAAGACACTTTAACACTGCAAGATGGAGGCAATTCTAGAATCTCAGCAACAACTGCAGACTTTGTTTCTGCAGAGGATGGATGCCTTTCAAGGCCAGCTGCAGCTTTCTCCATCTTCATCCAAACCATCCTCGCTGGCTGACAATTTTGCTTCATTTCGTTCCTATATCTTGTTGGCACTGAGATCTCTTCAGGATCAAATAGCACTACTGGCTGAGAATGCTGATAAGCAGGAGATGCGAGCCCGTAGAAAGATTGTGCTCATTCACGGTGTGCCCGAGGTGAAGAATGAAAGTACAGAGGCAGCAGTCGTGAAGGTAATAAGTGCACAGCTTAAGATTTCTGAGTTCACAACTGCCAGTATAAATAGGTGTCATCGCATGGGTCGCACGGCAGATCCCGATAAACCCAGGCCAATCCTACTGAAGGTGCGTGATCTTGCAATGCGACAAAAAATATGGTACGCCAAGACGTCCTTGAGAGGAACTGGAATGGTTTTGTCAGAGTTTCTGGTAAAGTCAAGACATGATTTGTTCATGGCAGCACGCGATCGGTTCGGCGTGACGAAATGTTGGACGCGGGATGGCATAATATTTGTTATTGGGTCCAGTGGAACACGCCACCGAATTTCTTGTCTCGCAGAGTTAGAGAAGATTGATCCTCCTGAGTCTTCGGCCCCATTGCAACAGAAGAAACGAGCAGTTGTTTTGGAGAAAACGATCTTCGAAAGGAATACGTAGAGGTCCTGTGAAGTCCTAGTTTACAAACTTTTTGGTTTTGCGTGTCTTGCTTATAGTTTTGATTTTGTTGTTACTGTTAACACTACCTGCTATTTATTTTAATTTAATTTTCTTATAATTGTGTGTAAATGTAAATATTTCTTGATTGATTAGAAATCTAATGACAGTAGGATGTCGTTGTCACATTGACAGTCTGACGGCAATCTGTTTTTTTTTTTTTATTTATGGTTAGCATGCATAGGTGTCATTCTGCCATTTTATTAGTGATCCGGAAAAATGTTTCTATTATAAAAATTTGAAATGTCGTACTAAACTATTTGTTAATGTTTTATATTTTAATTTTATTTTTTTTATTTTCATGTTTGCAATAAGTTGATATCTTGTGACTTTTACTTATATTGCGCTATCTCTTTCACGCACGCCCCGACAGGTGGATATTTAATTGTTTTGTTATTTTTTTTATTTTTACCTTTTTGTTTAGCATTTATTATACTTTTTGTTTATTTATTTATTAATAATATATATGTTATATATACCTATACACATATATTACAGAGTTGCGTAAAATTAATTAGTATATTGTACACGTGATTAAATGATTAATATTTTTAGTAATGATAGTGATGGCAGTGACAATGATTGCTTGTCAAATTTTTCTTCTAATACAACAAACAGTAGTGACAACAGTTTCACTAGTGTTCTGCCGTTAGCAGATTTTTTGGAGAGCAACTTTTCAGATGTTTTAAAAAATTTCAACGTGGTTCATATAAATGCACAGAGCATTCCATCCTCATATTCCGAAATGCTGGCGTCTCTAGATCAAAAACATATTCATGCTATTTTAGTCTCCGAAAGCTGGCTTCGACCATGTCTTCCTTCAACGTCTTATTCCCTCCCTGGTTTCGTTCTCGTAAGAAATGATCGCATCACATATCCGAATTTCGTAATAAGCTCAAGTGGCTCCCTATCCGTTTTCGCCAGAATGCTCATATCCTCTCTCTTCTTTATAATATTTTGTTTAACCCTTCAACCCCCCAGTACTTAAAAGAAAATTTCACGCTTTGGAGCAATGTTCATCCACATCCTTTAAGATCGAAGTACAATTTATCGTTGAATGCTCCATCAGCACGTTCCGAAACATTTTACGGCAAATCTTTCGCGTTCCAGGCAGTCCTTCTATGGAATGCCTTGCCCGTGGCTATCAGACATGCTCCATCACTGCCTGTTTTTAAAAACCAAGTTAAGGCTTTATACTTGTCACAGCTGTCACTTCACTGATTCTACGTGGATTCTACTCTTTTTCATATTGTCTTGCTAATATCTTTAATGTATGTATATGTTTATGTATTAGTCTATTAGTATATTATACTTGCCTACAAATTGTAATATAAGTATTTTAAGTATTAGGATGTATATTTCTTAATTATGTATGTGTACTTTAAACCTTACGGCACATTGTCCCTTACCCCGTCTTTTGCTGTATAAAATTTCTCTCCATCCTCCGGTTGCCTGGAAGAGATCGCTCTTAGCGATAAGGCCGCCATTTGTTTCACTAGATTTAGGAATTAGTCTTTTTGTTTATTCATTTTTTGTTTTGTGTTGTGAACAATAAAGTGTTTCTATCTATCTATCTATCTATCTCTGTGGGCTACTGATCCTGCTGTGGGCTGCTGACCCCTGCTGCGAGCCACGGAATCCTACCATCCTACCGTTCAAACCCTCTCAGTTCCTGTTTTTTTTTCTTTATCTTTAAGTTACGTTCTGTTTTAATTTTTTATTTCATTCCTTTTCATCTTTTTTTTTAAATATACTTGTTTCCTTGACCTTTTTCATTTACCCATCCCTATAAAGACTTTTTGTGTTCACCCTACCGTGACAACATAGACATCGCTCACGGACACGATACTCGTATCTCGCAACAATTCGGAATAGTGCTAGAGCGCTACCTGCTCCAAGCAAATATAGATAAGAGTGATCTCTTAAAAAGTCCGATATCCACACAATAAAAGCGGAAAACTAAACATATGAAAGCTTCCATAAAAAGCCACCATACTACATACACCCTGTGGTTAATCTTTGAAATTTCCAGGGATCTAACATGATCGTCTAGGTACAGTTACAAAAAGAGAGATACATAAGTTCGTAAAAATAAATTTCCTAATGATAATTTGAATTATTTTTTTATTTTATATTTTAAATTAATTTAATGGCATAATAATATGTAGCTATAATACTCATACCGAGCAGCAATCGATCACCAGTGTTTGTTAACCTAACGATCTTAACGCGAAACAAATGCTTTTCATAGCAAAATTTCCCCATGATGGCTTTACTCCTTTTGGTGTATCTTCCCACCGCCTTACGTCTTACGTGTATGAGTATCCTTTGTCGCGCACAGGCAAGCCATTCAGATAAGGAAACAAACAATTTGTTTGAGTCTCATGGTAATGTTGGTTGAAAGAATATTGCGAGTGTCCTCATAATTCCGTAATAATATTTTGCGTCTGAAGAACCGTTTGAGGAAGAAAACTGTAACAGTACGTAAATATTGTACTAACTATTCGAGGGGAACATTTTGAGTGAGAGATACAATTTTTAAAACCACTATCAGAATCCATTACCCATTATCAGATCGATGGTTTGTATAGCGAAAGTGGTAGCTGTGAAATACTCTGCCTAAGTTTCATTAGTTGATTTCCCAGTTGATGCAATATTGGTGGCATCAAGCCTGATGGTATACATACATCAAGCCACAGAGATACATACAGGCTTTATCGTAGAGTTCATTGTTGCTTGACGTCACCCAAGATGATTGGCAACCTAAGCGATTCAACGATTAAAAAAATATTTTACCATCTAGTACCTACTCTCAGGTCAGCGGCTGGTTATACAAGGAAAAGTGGAAGGAACCAGATTGCGCGGCAGGTCACCTATGCGCTAGACTGACTAAGTGAAATCCGCGATAGGAAGTCGCGTGTCTGACTGACTGCGCCAGGCAGCCCGTGAATAGGGAGAAATGGCGGGAGATCGTACGGAGAGCTGTGGCCACCCCTACCACCTACGTGGACGCCTCATCGTGACCACGACCGCTCTGCCAAGAGCGATACGATGAAGGAGAAGAAGGGTTCATTCGCACTAGTTCCATTGCTTTGTTCCATGATGGAACTAGGTACTGCGAATGTTTTTTTCGTGTTAGTTCCATTTAGGTCCTATGTATAAAGATGAAATGATGGAACTACTGCGAAGGTACTCAAATTAGAATTTGTACTATTATGTAAATTATACATGGATAGGTTAAGAGAAGCATTCAACTTCTGAAATACCTCAGCATGTTTGGTTACTAATTTAATTTAGGTCAACATTATTAACAACATACTCTACCACAATTATCAACACAACAACATAGCCAACATTACAGAGACGATCTTCTTAGCATTCCATGGATTCACCGTGCGGGTGCCGGGTCCATCGTGTGGCAGAGAGAAAAAAACTCGAGTAGTTCCCGAGACTTGTGACTCGGGCGTAGGTTTAGGGGCCCTTTCTGACGTACATCAACACTCACCTTCACTACTCGTTTTCCTCTCCTGCCCAGCCAAATCTGATATAAGCCTACTAGTGCAGCTTTAGATACTCGTTCTAGTATAGAACTTACTGCACTTCTGGATAAGCCAAGGTCTTTCAGTAGGTTATAGAGATTTTGCTGGTATACCTCTCGCTCCCACTTCTACAGCGTATAAACTAACTACATAGCCGTTTTTGTTAATTCGTTTAGGAGGTCGTAATACTTATTTTGTTTCATCGCGTGGTCTTTAGGTATATTAGTTTCCCACGGTACGGTAAGTTCTACAAGGACTATGCGTTTCGTAGCTCTAGAAAAAGGAAAATGTCCGGTCTGGATGACGAAACACCCACATCCTCTGGGATTTTGTAGTGCTTTTCATACGTGTCCATTAAAATAGTCCAATCAGGTGCTGTACCCAGGATTGAGTGTTTTAGAACACATCCGTCAGATTCCACTTTCGTCAGATTAGTTATTTTTGTAAAATCCGTTCAGTTTCGTCAGGAATGACCAATTTAGAGTCCATCCAATTACTCTTTCGTCAGTTTTCAGTTTCATCAAGAATTATCAATGACCAACGTGGAATCTGACGTAAGGGTCCCTTTTGTCAGGCTCCACTTTCGCCATAATTAATCGTAATAAGCCATAATCAGTAACATTTTAAAAATATACTTTAATGTACATAACAACTTAAACATTGTTTGGAGTAGTAGGTACTCCGGTTGAACTGTAGAACTCGATAGCCATAGACAAATACGTTAATACGTTTTAGAACACATCCGTCAGATTCCACTTTCGTCAGAATAGTTATTTTTTGTAAAATCCGTTCAGTAAAATATATAATCCTGTACATATACAAGTCCAGCACGTGTTGTTCGGGATAGGAAGGGAGAAGGAGGGATCAGATCGAAGAGCTCCTCGGAACACTCGCCATGATAGAGGCGATAAAATACTGCCAATGAGGCCACGTCTCTACGCAACTACAGAGGCTCTAAGTTCTGCGGGTTTGAGCATCCACGAGATATGTAAATTCCTAAGATACGGAATAAAGAAAAATAATACCTGACGAAAGCGGAATCTGACGAAAGCGGAATCTGTCGCAAGAGGAATCGCGAGAATTCCTGTTTCGTCACCAGTTTCAAAATTCTGACCTATACGGAAAAAGAAGTGACCTGACGAAACAGGAATCTGACGGATGTGTTCTAAATCGCGAGTAATGACCCCCATTAAGAAGCACCTTGCATCCCACCAATATGTGCCTTGCTGTACATATCGCCTCTCCACAAGTATAGCAACATTTTTCAGAGGCTTTTCCCCACCTTACCAAGTTACTCTGGTCAGGAGGGTAATTTGGAATGCATTTAGATAAAATTTTAATAAGGCAGGAGACCAGTCATAGATCAAGGTGCGCCACTTTAGAGCTAATGGGATACAGAACTCACCTATGGTTAACCACTCACTTTGCATTTCTAAATTCATAGCGTGCACTTTGTAACCGTCATTTTCGTCTTGTTGTAGAAAGGTTTTACCATGTCTCGGTCTTCCCTTTTCTTTCTCGCACCCAACCCAGCAGTATTTACTTGTGCACCTGCCATAAATTGTTTATGGAATTGAAGTCTAGATTCCAGGTCTGAAGCAGTTCTGTCCTTTGGGAGAGATGTAATTAATTCGTCTTGCGATTTTCCCAAAACATGCGTTTTGTAACTCTTTCCTAAACTCAATATTTAATTTAGCTACCATACAAACTTTACGCGTTAGTACAATATAACATTCAGTCCAAATAGACCGCAACCCCCTTTATCTGTATCTAAGAATACTCAGTGTTTAAACTAAGCAATGCTCTGTCACCCAGTATTATTTTACTCTATAACATAATTATGTAGGTATTTTACGTTATTGATTATGGCGGCCGTATCACAAAGTATGTTTAATTTGAGCCAATGATTTGTTTTTTTGCTCAACTACTCCTAATATGCATTAACTAATATGACCTATACTCCTGGGGCCGTAGGTCAGATTTTCACCCAGTACTTCGTAATTTTTATTGTTAAATAACCGTAATGTTGGCTATGTTGTTGTGTTAATAAATGTGGTAGAGTATGTTGTTAATAATGTTGACCTAAATTAAATTAGTAACCAAACATGCTGAGGTATTTCAGAAGTTGAATGCTTCTCTTAACCTATCCATGTATAATTTACATAATGGTACAAATTCTAATTTGAGTACCTTCGCAGTAGTTCCATCATTTCATCTTTATACATAGGACCTAAATGGAACTAACACGAAAAAACATTCGCAGTACCTAGTTCCATCATGGAACAAAGCAATGGAACTAGTGCGAATGAACCCTAATTTGAGTATTCGCAGTAGTTCCATCATTTCAACTTTATGAATAAATGGAACTAATGCGAATAAAAATTCGCAGTAGTTCCATCATGGAACAAAGCAATGGAACTAGTGCGAATGAACCCTAATTTGAGTATTCGCAGTAGTTCCATCATTTCAACTTTATGAATAAATGGAACTAATGCGAATAAAAATTCGCAGTAGTTCCATCATGGAACAAAGCAATGGAACTAGTGCGAATGAACCAGAAGAAGACCTACTCTCAATTCAATCGCAATAATATTTGAATGGGATTTAAAATATTTTAAAATATAGATGTCACTGTAAAATTGCAAAGTCCGTAAAAATTACAAACTGACCTAACTGACCTTTTGTAGTGTTAGGACTCTTAGCAGAGTCCGCCTGGGGAAGTACCACGCCTTTGTCAGTTATTCTACCGCCAAGTAGTAATGTGCAAACATTAATGTGTTCCGGTTTGAAGGGCAATGTTTTCAGAGAAATTACAGGGCTTAGAGATATAACATCTTAGATCTCCGAGTGACGAGCGCAGTGCAGTGCTAGGAAACGATTTGGACTCTTCATGTTCCAGTAGCTGCGTGTCACTGTGCTGTTATGTGGCAGGCATGTTGCTTACCATCACGCACATGTCTAGCTCGTCTCATCACTCTTTATTAAAAAAAAAAGCGCAGGTAGGACCTACCTGCGCTGGTCCTTTTTAATTTGATAAATTGTGGACTGTTTTCGCGGTTTTGCTTTTTATCTGCGAGGGATATAATCTCTGTCTCGATGGAAAGGGTAAGAAAGAAAGGAAACAGAAAGGGACCCACAGAAAATCTTCGTAGACATTTCACAAATATGGTTAATGTTTTGGTTAGATTAATTAATTATTTTTGTATAAGACGGCATCGCGTGCACACTATTGGATATTTGACTTGAGAGTGTTAATTTCAAATGCGGCAGTTACGCCCGAATGAAGCATAAACGGTCAATCTTCCTTCTTGCTTACCTAAGCAAGAAGGAAGATTGAAGATTGATTGAAGGATCGCTTAAGGCCAGGTAGTTCTGTCAAATTCGGCATTTAACGCTGTCTTGTTCTCGCGACCGTCACCGACCGCGGAATCGCTGCCACAGTGCAGAAATAACATTAAAATATTGGACTGTGTGATTTAAACTCATTTTTTGTTCAAGATTTGTTTATACTGTTTATACTAGTGATAACAATTTTGTGAATTGTGAAGTGAAACGAAGAAATATTAAATTTATCTATACTCGTAGATATACAAAACTCAACCTTTTCTTTTTGGTCACACTATAAGTTGAGAACGGCTTTTCCAATTTCATGCATCTTTTTAAAATATTTCCTAATAATTCACAAGTTCGTCAAAATTTAAAAAATGTGCTGAAACGCAATGAAAGGCCTATAAAATAGAAGGTTTTTGGTCAACTTTGCAGTAAATTTCTAATCCAATTTTTTTCTATGAGGTAAAAGATCACTTACTGAGCATAAAATTACAAAATGCTCACAGATCCAGGTAGAGCTTTAAACGCCAACTGAAAAAAAACTGTTTTAGCCGATATTTTGGAAACTATATATTTTGACAATAATTGTAGAAAATAAAATTTTGCATCTTTTGTTGCTCGTAAACTTTTTTTGTAAAACTTACCGTTTACGATTTATAACCCATTTAATGATACGATCGCGATGATGCCGATAATAGTGGATGTAATTGATGTGGTCTACGATGGAACTTGTTTCTCTAATAGAAACAAGCACAGTGTACCTCGTAACCCCAAGGTTCGAACCTTCGACAAAAACCCACTCTGGCAATGCGTTTCACAGCTTAGTTGTTCTTATTACAAAAGTGGAGACCAAACTCTTCGTTCAACTCTTCAATCATGATGATGAACGGTGCTGTTTATTCGAGCAACGAGCAATTTGATAGAATAACTTTAATTTAAAAACCCCGACTACAAAAAATCTACACGTTAAAAATATTACCTACTATCTAAGGACACTTTGGCACAGATTAATAAACTTTATGAGTCAGACTAGTCTTAGAATATCTTTGTTACCAAAATCCATCCAGCCATTTGGAAGATATGTGAAAATAAAAGATTTACAAACATAAAGATACGCGCGAAAAACATAACCCTTCTTCCATTCCGGTAAAAGGGACATGTTTATGCTACTGGGAACAGAATTCAAATCTTATTATTTTTACATTGTTATCATCAAATTTGACATAAAATCGTAATCCGTCAGTTCGAAAAAAAAAAGTTTACTGGCAACAAAAGATGGGAAATTTTATTTTCTACAATAATAATAGGCTTTACAACTTTTTCAGAATATCAGCCAAAAACGTTTTTTCGAGCTGGCGCTTGAAGCTCCACCTGGATTTGTTATTATTTTGTGATTTTATGCTCAGGAAATGATTCTAAACCTTACCTATATAAAAAATACGAATCGGAAATTTAGTGCAGAGTTAAATTCTACGAGTAATTTTACTGCCTTAGGCTTCTTATCAAATTTAGTCGAGTGTTTAAATTTCTATGAACAATATTAACATTTTCATACAAAAAAATAGAAAAAAAAAAAATATTTTGGTGGTGTCACAAACTTGGAAAAGAAATAAAAAAATAAAAATTCTAACAAAACCATACGTGTATCTATGGAAAGTGTTCAAAATTGTATTGAAGTTCCTAACATTTTTTTTCTAAACTGAATAGTTTGCGCGAAAGTTTCTAATTTTGCTAATAAAGTTGATTATCTATATCTATACTTATAATAAAACTGTAACGGGTCGAATTCTGTACATTGAAGATATTTTGAAAAAAATTTTTTTGGGGCACTCCATAGTCGATACTGATGGCGAAACTGCATTTTTTTTCTTTCATGTCTGTCTGTCTGTCTGTCTGTCTGTCTGTCTGTCTGTCTTTCTGTATAGGGATCACGCATCACGCCGAAACTACTGATTGAATTCAGCTGAAACTTGGCATGATTTTAGTTTATACTAAGGACATTGCTGTAGGCTACTTTTGATCCCCAAATTCTGATCGGTTTTCTTGCGGGAGGGGGTGAAAGTCAGAATGTGTATTTGGTTGTAACTCATGTTTGCGTTGTTTAATTTCATTAATTCTTTTTTTGTTAGAAAGAACACATTTTTTCTATTGTCCCGTTAAAATTTGAACAATATCGGTCTGTTGGTTCGGAAATTACACAAACATTAAATAATAACGACACGCGCGGCGTGTTCGGTACATACTAACTTCTAAGTATTCTGTGTATCACAGACGATCCACAGAATATCTAGATTATAGATACTAGAAAGTGCCCACGTGATCGCGTCGCGTCATCTTGGATGACAAAATAATTGTCAAAAATATATTTTGTGTGGAAAACAAACATCATTCGGTTATAATCGACTTCAAACAAGGAGGATATTCTCAATCGGGTTGCATGTTTTTTATTTGGTTTTATTTTATGCGATAACTCCGCTAATTGTTAGTTGGTTTTGATAATTCCTTTTTTGTTTGGTAGAAAATACTTCAGAGGTGATCTTAGATATCGAAAACAGATATCAAATATCAACAAAAAACCAAAATCAGCTTAGATTAATCTGTACGCCAGTTATACCTTCTTATAAAATTTAGTCGAACAGAATTAAATTATCTGTCATTGAAGTAGATTTTTGTATTTTGGAGAAAACATATCAGCATAATAAGTAGCAGCATAAACAACCCATTAAATGTTCCCACTGCTGGGCGTCGGGGCCTTCTCTCGCAAGAGAGAGATAAGGCTATAATCCACCACGCTGGCCCAGTGTCGGTTGGTGGATGACATATGACTTAGAACTTAGATTATAGGTAGATTTCGGTTTCTTCACGGTGTTTTCCTTCACCGTTTTAATTACCGGCATTACGAACATGACTCTGAAAAGATAGTGGTGCGCGTGGTTTTGAACCCTGGGTCTCCGGATCGACAGTCTCCGTTCTCCCGACTAGGTCAGCTGTAACTTACTAGACCAGCCGTAACTTATTAGAAAACGTATTATTTCAATCCAAATACTGTTTAAAATTTAAAGGTAGTGTTCAACAAGCTTCGGTGACCGAAGCAGACCGTTGTTAGGGTTCCGTACACAAAGGGTAAAAACGGGACCCTATTACTGAGACTTCGCTATCCGTCCGTTCGTCTGTCACCAGGCTGTATCTCAAGAACGGTGATAGCTAGATAGTTGAAATTTTCGCAGATGATGTATTTCTATTGCCGCTTTAATCATATCGCTTTAATCATACGTATCAAGTGATCGGGTTGAAATTTGAAATAGAATTAGATTACAGTCTGGAAGAACACATTGTCTATGTATAAGTACTCTATGTATTACGTAACAAACATCCAAACAGTGACATTCATAATATTTACAGGACAACGTTGGAACGGCTGAACATATCTGGATGGAATTGAAACACACGTAGTTTGAACTCAGTAATAGCAAATCGGTTACTTATAGGTTACTGTGACGTAGGAAAGACTAAGCAAATTTGGTAGAAAATTGAAACAGAAATAACTCATAGTCTGAAATACCACATTTATGTATTTATTACCTATCAACCTGAAAAGAAGCATGGGCCCTAAGGAAACAAATATTAACTATCACGTCAAAACGGCACAACGAATTGGGTTGACATACGAAACACATATAGTTTAGAGTCTAAAATTTCACATGGGCTAATAAGTCTACATTTTCATTTAACTCCATATTAAATTTAATTAATAAAATTAATAAGCATATATTTTCGCCAGGAACTTGATGTGATGGTAAGGTAAAAGCCAAAATGAAAAATATGCACCTGTTTTGGCGTAGATAGGTGATTTGCGTTCACAATCAAAATAACAAGCAACATAATATTCTCATTAGACGGCGCTAATGCCAGTTAAATCTAAAAGCACTAAAGGCCATTTAAATCGATGTTTTGTTATTGTGGTATATATTTTTTCTTTCATCACTAGGTGGCGTTACTGGTGTTCTAAATTGTACTAATAAGTTTTTTGCTGCTAAAAGGATTATGAATGCCAAATTTGGATTCTTCGTTTCTGAATTTTTTTGTGTGTTACCTACAATTAAATTCATGCATTAACATTTCACTAGGACTTGGCTTAGATTTACGGGTTCAACTTGCTTGAATATCATTAAAACTCAAAATTTTAATTATTTTGATTCCACACAGGCTTCGTTCAAAATTTTACTACGGCGAAGTCGCAGGTAACAGCTAGAAAACAGCTTGCGGATAAAAAGAAATAGGTAAAAAAATAGGTGTCAGATCATGCACATTAGCTTCAGACTTTTCATAATGTATCCTATAAAAATCCTACAAACTTAACACTTGCGGCTATGTTCGATACTACGAAATCTTACTAAGTATGATTGATTTTGTTTAAAAAAAGAAAAATAAAGATAAAATTAAATAAATTTTTGTGTGAAAAAACAAATTCACTCAAACTCAAAAGGTTTTTCAATGACTACTTATCCAAATATTTGACGTACGATACTTCCAATTAATGTATAAGTTAGTAACATCTGCTTACGCGAACGAAGTAGCGGGTTCAGCTAGTTTCCAAATAAAATAGTATTTTATTGTTTTTCTTTACAGCATTTGAACGCCTTAACACATTTTAGCTGATATTTAACATACAACCTGGGGGATTTTTATTTTATCCTGCTAAAACCTTAAAGTCACGGTACTATAGGACTCTCCCCTATATAAAAAATACGAATCGGAAATTTAGTGCAGAGTTAAATTCTACGAGTAATTTTACTGCCTAGAAGGCTTCTTATCAAATTTAGTCGAGTGCTTAAATTTCTATGAACAATATTAACATTTTCATACAAAAAAAAGAAAAAACAATACATCTTGGTGGTGTCACAAACTTGGAAAAGAAATAAAAAATAAAAATTCTAACAAAATCATCCGTGTATCTATGGAAAGGTGTTCAAAATTGTATTGAAGTTCCTAACATTTTTTTTCTAAACTGAATAGTTTGCGCGAAAGTCTCTTCCAAAGTGGTAAAATCTGTATGTGAGGACTTTTCTTCCAAGTACTAAGTAACTTACTACCAAAGAATTTACCTAAATGGCATATAAATGCAAGTTAGGTATCATAAATGATATTAGAGGATTTACGCAGGGGATTTCTCCCCTCTCATTATTTCCTTATCCCGATCTCTGATTTAACGGACGAATATTTTACCGATACTCATCTATTTTCCATTGCATCCGCATTGAATTTTTTACTGATGTGGTATCGACGTCAGTTTTTTGAGACTCCCCTTTTGGTCTACAACATAAAGTATACAGCGTACTAATTAGTATCAGCATCTATTTGCAATTCCAATGAAAACGGTATCAAAAATCAAGATCATAGCGTGCTTCACTAGTAATACCTACTGATATTGTTATACTGTGGCACTATGATCGTAATATTTAAAATTTATCGGTTGTCAAAATTGCAAAATCAAGCACAGGCCCGTCGTCCGTGAGCGCCGAAACGCGACTGATCAGGCTTGCCGAACGGCGCGCTATATATATGGTAGATAATAAAACATAGTAAATAACTGATACTTTTTATCAAGTCAAACTCTGCGAATGCATCTATAACTTTTTAGTGGCTTTTGTTGAGTACAAAAATTTAGTAAAAAAATTGATTAGTTTAGTCATAAACTTGAAAAAAGTTTTTGAAAAGGGGTAACTTTGGGATTTTTTTCTATCAAGTAAAATTCATTAAATCATGTTACTGACTTGCACTAGATTAGATCCTTAACTATTACATATATTTTTTTCAGAGTTTAATACACTATTTTAAAGGTCTTAAAGTTGTTTTAAAAATTCAAAATTACGGCCCACACGCCCTTAAGCAACGCAGGTGCATTGCTTAAGCGGTGCGTGAGGAAGACAAAGGATAGAATTTGAAAGGAGTGACCAGAGATATCCACTCGAGCGGTATTTTATAATTGATTACGTTTTTATTTTATTCGAAAACTCGCTCAATATGGTTATCAAATAAAGGACTTGACTAGTAGAATACTTTAAGTACAAATTTCAAATCCAAGGGAGTAAATTATTATTTTTTATTTTGTTTATGTTGTTTCTAAAATAAACCGCCCCTAAGTTATAATGTCTTCGGAGCTCATTTCATAGAACGTACCGGAATCTCATCAAACGGAGTCTTAATTATGATGCCGGAATATTCAGTTATTGGATTGAGTATACGACTTGGTGATGTGCTCTTGTTTCAAGGTTTAATTAAACTGGTACTATTGTTACTAATAACGGCGTTCCAAATAGTTTTGTTACATCAAATTTGCCTACTAAAATTAATGACGACTAATGGAGATAATAAAGCTTTAATAGAAGTTTGTGAACGGAATAAAGACTTATTAGGAGATGTAATAGTTCGGTGCACGTGTCACTGTTTTATTTTGAAAAATTGATACGTTTGCCGTTTCATCAATTTGGTGGTTTTTATGATGTATTAAATTATTTTTTTAAGTGAAAACCTCCTTTAAACACTTTTTTGGTGATAGAAAATTATATACATTGATGATATTTTCGTCTCTAGCTAACTAGCCTAAGTACGATATTATTTCCCATTTTTTTCAATTACTCGATTTTTTTGATTTTTTTCGACATACAAAATTGACCGTCATCTCGCCTAATGTAAAGTGACGAGCGTGTTTAACTAGAGTAAACTGATTCACTATCGATTTGAAGACAGTTGAGTACACAGTTGAGGGCATAATTTTGGTTGTTTGGTTTTGAAAACAATGTTCTTGTAAAATTTAAGAGTAACATCGTGTTTTTGGGTTTTGCAATAACTTCCTTCTACCTTTTATTTTAACCTACTAGGTTCGGATCTTTTGATATTATTTTGCACGTTATCAGCGTACTGATAAATCACTTGTTATCGCCGCTTCAAATAGACAAGTTGAAGTGTTTGCTAGCTTTCCCTAGTCCATTTATATATCTCTATTAACAGTTGAAGAGAGCTTGTTTGGCGATATGATATTATATTGTGTGGAAATTGTAGCTTTTTAATTGTACTTATAATTATCGAACAAATTGTGGACATCGATTTTGATTTTAATAGGATGTAGCGTTATTTTTTGCTGTATGACTCAGATTTTGACAATATTTTACTTAATTGAAAGCAATGATGCGTTCTAAGGTAGCAAATCACTACACTGCACCACTGCAATCTACGAGTATTTGCTCAACTTAAGTTGAAAAATCTGACTTGATTTTAACTTCATAAACAATGATGGAGTAACGATGTCCATAACATAGAAAGTAGGGGGTCGTAATGTAAACAGTGTTTATTAGTGCACAAATAATGTTGAATTCATCTAAATACAATTTTAAATTAGGTAAGGCTATTTACCAATGATATGGATAAGCAAAATTTAACCATGATCTAACATCATTATTTTGTTAACATATGTACAGTAGTTACTTAAATTCAGATTTATTTATAGCTAACAGTTAGTGGATATGCCTAAGGATCGTCGATCAACGTTTCGCAGGCGGAACACTGGTCAGATAGGTCGAGGACAAGAGCATTGCAGGGATTACGAGGATTATCTGATGCAATACAGCTCACGGTAAACCAGAAGACAGGGTATTCCATTTTATGTAGTACTACTTTATGATGTATTAAAAATATATATTCTGTATTTGTATTACGTGAATGAGATGGGCTCAGAATAGTGATCACTGCCACAGGAGAGAAGAAATGAATTTAAGCAAGCATTGCCGAGTATGGCGAAAACGTTGAGACGCTCTCGCATTCTTCCGCAAATCCCGTGGCGGCCCATCTGCGCCCGTGCACTTTGAAGGCAACGCCACATAACTGGCGCAACTGAATCCTGGACACACCATGACTTTCTGATGCCGCTTTCGGATGACAGACGTCACGTCTAGAGACTGTTGGCCTCATCCGTTGATGACGGGCCAAAGGTCGGCCTTGTCGCTTACTACCACACCGGTACCTGACGCTGCACTGCTTCCGCTATCTCACTTTAGCAAAGCCGTGGCAGGCAGGGAGAATGGCACGCCGTAACTTGCGCGGTTGTTCGCGCCGCATGGGTCAAACACAGCTTTCCATCTTCTTATCAAGGATAAAAACTCATCTTTCCAGGCCGAGATTAGCTATTAGGCAACAAGAGCACGCCAGGAACCAGAAAGTCTGATGCCTGGTGTGCACTACGTGTATATTCTCGACCTTTCCATCGAACCACAACCGATAAGCCTTATCAATTTCTACTTAATCTGATGCTCTTTTTGATTTCTCATTAAGCAGAGCTATATTTATTTTGGACACCATGATGCTTAGACATATAAGTCTGCATACGAGAGGCGTGACTATGAGTTCTGTGAACCCGCATTGAAGGTCTTCACAAGAGTGTGAGAACAGTAATTGAGCTGTTTATTTGTTTATTATATTTACTATTGTTTTACTGACGTCACACACACGACTCAATTCTGCGAAGGAAATAATCTTCGCAAATAATAGTAAGCAGTAACGCAGTGTTATACTGTTAACTGGCGCGATCCATCTCGCGATGGGATTATGACGGCGCGGCGGCTATTTCCTCAATTTCCGGCCCTTTGTTACGCAGGGTCGACACTACAACAGATGGCTGCGACCGCAGATGTCTACTTCTTATAGACACCGCAACTTTTCTAATTCATATTAGATTGACAGAAATATTTAGGTTCCTACTAATACTACATAAATATACAAAAGTCTATGTCTCTGTCTGTCTAATACTTTTTCGCGTTTATTTTTTTTTTTAAAGATAGATAGAATTTCTGTTTTAATCAAATTAAAATCTTTATAAGATATACTACCAAAAAAATCAATAATAAAACGAATCCAAACAAGTGGCATTATTGCTGACATCTGTCTTTTCCGAGCTACCTTCGTGTAATATGGTTTAAGCTATTTTTAATTAAGCAGGATGTGCAATCCCAGATACTAATAGTAGAAGATTCCGCTATACAACGACCTTCACCGAGCTGATTATTGGATGAAAAGTGTTTTATATGTAATTTAATATGTCAACAAATATATTGCAAATGGATTGCCTAAAAAATTTCAGTCCAGAATATGATTAATTAACAATTAAAAATAATTGAATTTGAGAAAAAACTATATAACATCACTTATTATTTTGGCTTTACTCAGTACTTACAAAATCTCATGCAAATATTTTCAAACAATAAAAAAATTCAAACAATCTTTCATCCCTTATTCTTCGTTTTCATCCAATAAACAGCTCGGTGAAGGTCGTTGTATAGCGGCATCTTAAACTATAAGCCAACTAATAAAACTCACTGATTTTAATAAATGAATGAATGAATGGTATAGAGACAGTCTAAAGCCGGACATCATTTTTAATACGAAATAAGGTAAGTTCGTGCTTTCTAACCTACTTCAAAAAACGCGGAGGATCTCAATTCGATTGTAGGTTTTTTTTGTATAAAGCGTCACCAATTGTTTACAAATTTGATGGTGTTTTTTATCTTGTAGGTCATATTTCTGAGGACCCCATATAAATTTTATCAAAATCAGTGTGGTGGTTTTTTAAATGCAAACAAAAATCAAAATGTGCTTTCGTGTGTTTAGACAACGTAGTGGTTGGTAGATTCGAATGTAATGTGGGTGAGTGTTTTAAATTTTATTTTAAATTGAAGGCGGGTTTTGTTTTTTCGAAGCAAGTGAATTATTTTGTAAATGACGCGTGACGCGTGACGTACGATAGAGTGCTCATACTTTTCAATTCAATTTAATTTATTTATTCGAACTATTATTTCAAAAGAACACTTGGTAACGTCACTTACAATAAAATTATATAGTACATAAACAATCTGTGTACATAATAAAATAATACTAAAGAATAAAGTCAAATAAAAAATAATCAGCTGTAAAAGGGCCTTGTCATTTAGGTGCAGCTGTAAAAAGGCTTCGTCATGGTGAAAAAACAAATTATCCAAATAATGAATACATACAGTACTTAAACAAATTTACATTAATGTTTAGTATTATTCTACCTTACTCGATAGTTCTAATTTTGACATATTCCTTTTCCAAATATTGCTGTCCTTTACAAAATCATCTACAGTGTAATATGCTTTGCTCATTAGGTAGTTTTTTATTTCGGTTTTAAACCTAGTTTCACTGAGACCTTCCACTTGTGCAGGTATTAAATTATAGAAGCGAATACCATTACATTTGAAAGAGTTAATGGTTTTTTGTAGTCTGCATTAAATTTAGGAAATACAATTTTATGTTTATGATGTGCTTTTGGATTCAAATCAGACATTTTCTTCAGTCGAGTACGGTTTTTTCTCACATACATTATACTTTCATAAATGTATAACGATAGGACTGTTAGTATATTTATAGTTTTAAACATCTCCCGTAATGATTTTCTAGCAGACAGATTGTACAGAGCACGGATTGCCCTTTTTTGCAATATAAAAATGGAAGTTCTATCCGCGGCCGATCCCCATAATAGAATCCCGTAGGACATAATACTATGAAAGTATCGAAAATAAACAAGTCTACTTTACGGAGGACGTTCCAAAAGCTCAAACGAAGAGGTTTGACTTAGTACTTTTGTGCTAAGAACGTCTAGGCTGCGGAATGCGAATTTGAATAGAGGTTTCTGATGGTTACCTACAATATTTTAAAATCTATGGTGAATCGGTTTATTTTATGTTAGCTCTCCCCATCGTGGACTGTATCGTCGCTTAGCATCAGGCAAGATGACGGTCAAGAGTAAATCTATTAAGAAAAGAAAAGATCATCCTTGTTTTTTATGGACCTACGGAAAGGTGACTTGTGCTTGTGTGGTCCGTTCCGTTTAAGTCTGCGGTTATAATGCGTAGGATTCACCGGGGAGCAAAGTTGTCGAACAATAATTTGTTACAGAAGACGTTTCGGAACGTCGCACAAGTTTGACAAATACGTAACTCGTCTATGTTTGCCAAACTATACGGCGATCCATCTTCAATATTTTTGATCTTTTATTACTTATTAGTTACATTTTGACATACGTATTTATAATGGAGGCCACTTATCAAAGGGATAACAGGGAAGCTTAGTTCAGGCATTTGCTATGAGAAAAATAAGTATGTTTTCTGCTATAAATACTCCCAACACTGTTTCCTTTGGGTCAGTTCTTGTTTCAGTCTACTGAAAAGAAAATAACACTTTTTATATTATTTTGCAGGGAAATGCATCTCACTAAATGTTCCCACTGCTGGGCCTTAGGACCTTCTCTCGTATGGAGAAAGTCAATACCACGATATTCCACGCTGATCTAGTGCAAGTTTGTTCTCCATTTAAAGTTTTATACTTACAAAAAAACGTCAATTATGCGGCGAAAGCTATTGGCAATGTAAAAACTAGTGTATTTATGAGGCGCAGTTAGCACGTTCTATAATGAGAGTTGGTACATTCCAGGCTGCATCGTGGTGGTGTCCTACTCGCTGATGGGCCGCCGGCTGTGCTCCGTGCTGCCGCCGTTTGACCAGACAGAAGGAAGCGCCAACAGCCAACAGGTTCGTACTGCAGCGAACCTTCGAGTTCTCGCACCTTCCCTAGCCCATCATCATTCGTAGATCACTTAATTGTGGTCACGTGATCAGGTGACGCTTCTTGGCGTGGCGATCTGGATTTAGCGCGCTGCGCGAGAACTAGTCTCAAGTTTACGAAAATACCATCGCGTTAATGTTATAAAGATGAGAATTTGTGTATTTGTTCAGATTCAGATTTCTATTTATTACAAAATTACAGTAATTACATATAAAAAAAGTCTCATATATATATACGAGAACCGAGTATATATAATCTGCGGATTGCGTTGGCTGAACTGGTTTTTCCAAATATTTAAAATCTTGTTTTCAAATTGAGAGTAAGTCGGTTTCTGCTAAGCAAGCAGACTTCATCGTAGACCGCAACGTCGCTTACTACCTGGCGAGATGGCGGTCCAGAGTAAACCAATAATAGTTGAAATTTCTTTTACCACTTAATCCCAAAAGAAGCAAAATTTTTACGATGATTCAGACAGTTAATATCACGGATATATATGATTACAACTTTGAATCCATACTTATTTTACATGTGTTAGCGACAGCGAGACGTTCCGCGAGCGTTCAGTACCTATTTAGCCCATGTTCAAGTAGTAGTCCATGAAAAAAGACTTTCTAGTTTTATACTTACAGTGTTGATTTGTTACCCATACATAGTTATAGTGAAATAGTGTTAGTATTTAGGGAATATTCAACACATGTTCTTAAGTTAATACAATTGTGAATGGTAATTGTAAATATAGATAAAAAGAATGTTAGTTGTTAAACAAGGCTTTTAGTTTAAGTTATTTTATGGTCAGGATGCGCCTACGGATATGGCTTTGTCTAATAATGAAACAATATTGAATTGTATGGAGTCGCTTTCTCTTTGGTCCGTCCGACCGACAAGATAGAACGAACCCGGCGACCACCTATTGTTTCATTATTAGAAGGTCCGGCCACATGTGCGCATTTCGCCGAACCATGGGAAAAATCCGTAGGCAGCATAAATGTATTATAAGACGGAATATCATCCCTCTTGCCTCACTGTTAAAGTCCACGGTTGAATGAACGTTAATGGAAATAACCGTGGACGCTGGTCATTGTAACATGGGACCAGGAACTACAGTGCAGGCCAGATGGGTGATGTTCCGGGGCATTCGCTCGAGAATTCCCGTGGAAGACGGACGTGGAAACGGTCCGCACTAGTAATTGTAAAGTAGAATAAGTTCATTTGTAATCGTAGTCTTAGTCCATTTGTAAAATACAGTTTGCTTTAAACATCCATCGTTTGTCAAATTATTCCGCTCTCCTGAAGAACTAATCACGATAGATCCCCCAAACTATTAGCGACGCCAACCGCGAATAACATTTATTTAATACAGTCCATTATAGAAAGTCTAAAATCGTCTAGACCGAGGCGTTGCTAATAACATGTATACATCTAAGCATAAAACAATAATCTGCAACCATCGAGAATCAAACCCATAACCTACACCTCAGTAAGCAGACAAAACAGCTATTAAACATGACAGGAAAAATACCTCTATTTAGAAGCTAAATTTCTACTTCCTATGAATAAATTTACGCCTTGGAACGACTTTAAAAACGCATTAAACGCATAATTTTCAATAATAAACGGAGAAACATTTATTATTGAAAATTATGTAGTGGAGTTGTTGTGTAAGTAAATCTTATTTAAGGGTAAGATTAGATCTAATTTTAGTGAAATTATTCAGTTCGTAAAAGGTACTAAAACTAAAATGTGTTTGACTAGCGAGTTATTAGCGTAAATGTTCGCTTCCCACGCTAATGGCTAACTGAACCCTAAGTAGTGTTGCTTTTACTGTAATAGTCTGTCGTTCGTAGTATCGATAGAATAATCGCAGCTTGATAGGAATGGTACATCGATTAGATAGTTACTAAATCAATGGATAGATTTTTAATTCTACTTAATTTCAAAATAAAGTACATCAAAACCTAAAAAAATAAGTAGTTACTGCTAAAAGCGCGATATATTATCGCAGCATAGAAAATGAGATAGGAGAAAGAGGAAGACAGGGAAGTAATTATTACTTAATTTTAAGACAATTAATAACTTAGTCAAGATTAAGTTCTTGAAAAATTCTAGAACACTATGTATTTATTTTATGTTTTCTTTTTTACATTCAATAATAGCTATATAATAATAGATAATGAGATTGTGAATTAAATAATAAGCTTTAATTCACAATCTCATTATCAATACTACAATCTATATTTTTAGCTAATTACCCAGTTTTTAATAATTTATTAATTATTTTTTGTATTTTAGTTTTTTTTAATAAAGGCTCTGCCCAGTAAAAAAACAATATTAGGTATACTAATATCTATTAGTAAAAAAAAACTAATTACCTACATAAAATGCTTAATTGGTAAAAAAGCACCCGGTACTTGGCCTATAATTACCAAATTCAAAAACATAAAATTCAAAATAATGTTAATAATGGTACCAAAATGTGGTTCCAGACAGATATAATGTTTTTTCCGTCCATCGTAAACGAAAACCAATGGTACCTATAGGTAATAATTTCATCAAAAATATTGTTGAAAGTATTATCAAAATTAAGACTAGAAATCGTAGTTGACTGCCGATGGTGAAACTACCGACATTAGTGCAACACTAATCCTAAAAGCTAGATCTCTACGTATCGTCTGGAGTTTTCCTCTAATGACTTAATTATTCACTCTGGTCGCAAGCTTACCGCGAGGAGAGTTACCTATTCTAATTCCTCTAAATACGTCTAAATTTGCTTTGACATCGTAAGGAAACACAATTTTTATTTCTTTTTTAATCCCTTCCTTCCACTCGACACCACCAAAACGACACCATCGGTGGTGTCGTATGGAATCAATAGTCCATACGATACCACCGACTAATAGTGAGGTTACCTACATACAAAGTTGTTGATATGAAAACTCCAATTAAGGTCAAGCAGTTTCATTAATGAGGTATGCCATTTGATAAAGTTTATATTTATCTGTCACTCAAATGGTCATCTTGACATTGTTCATTGTAATTTGCATATTATTGTCTTTCCGTCCGAATATTTTATTTTTTCACAATGGACATGGATACTAATACTGACGACATAAAATACATAAAAAACTAATGGCGGAACAGCACATCACTAGGGTGGTGTCGTATGGACTAGAGATTCCATACGACACCACCGATGGTGTCGTTTTGGTGGTGTCGAGTGGAAGGAAGGTTTTAATCCCTACTAATAACTAAGTCGCTCTGTATGTCTGTTTGGCTGTTACGATTTCATGTCATAAAACGAATGAATCGATTTAAATTTAGTGTTCTAGAGTTAAAAAAGGACATTTTCATACCGAAAAAGGATTTAAGGGGTTGAAATAAAGAATTAAAATTTGAATAGAAGTTTCGTATAAAGCTAAACCCTTGTAAAATTTAATATACTACGAGTAAAATTGGCAAAATTTTGCACCTTTGCATTGTTTATGGCAAAAAAAATCATCATGAAAGCTGGTAGCCCACACGGTGCCTAGAGAGACATAGATAGATAGCCCTACGAACTTTATTAATGCTTAAGTCTGGATCTTTAGATATTAGTGTTTGTTGCTCAATCACGTTGATTCTGGTCGGATCTGGTTGAAAGAAACACAGTTAGATCATAGTCTGAAATAACATATGCTTTTTATCCCGAATTTTTTGTAGTGGGAGGACTCTTAGCATAGTCTGCCTGGGGAAGTATCACACCTTTGCCAGTTATTCTACCGCCAAGCAGTAATGTCGAAACATTACTGTGTTCCGGTTTGAAGGGCAATTTTACCAGAGAAATTATAGGCCTTAGGTGACTTTTCATTGGGTGACCAGCGCAGTGCAGTGCTAGGTAATTATTTGGACTCTTCATGTTCCAATAGCTGCGTGTCATTGTGCTGTTATGTGGCTGGCATTTTGCTTACCATCAGGCACATGCCCAGCTCGTCTCGTCACTCTAAATTATTAAAAAACAACGGCATTGGGAACTGCTCGGGTAAAATCGCAGACTACTGCTAGTATTACTTAAATGTTTGCTGTCATACTGAAATTCATAGATTAGATCATAGACCAGTTACCATTATTAAATAGACCTGTGTTACCAATAATAGTCTTGAAGGTCTACATCCCCGCAGTCTATTCTGACCGTTCATTTCACCGACTCAGCCGTTCCGATGTGACTGAGCAAAAAACACTCAAACATCTACACTTTCGCATGAATTTTCTTTTGAAGTAAGACGGAAATACATTATAATTCGAACGACCGCAGCTATTTTCATAAAACGTATAGCTTGACCTTTTGCATAAATTTTACAGTCTCTCCCCAATATATTAGTCTTAACTCCTCTTCAATGGGATCTTAGACGTCAACTCGTTGAATTATTCATGTCTGGTTTCAAGGTTTTTCCTTCGAAGGGGTTGCAGCTAAGTGAGCGAGATGGCTGAAGTTGGAAATTAAAATAGCTTGTTTTGACGTTCCGGTTCATCAATACTGTTTAGAAATAGAAGTAATTTGCGTTCAAAATTTAACCTTTGACGTGACAACGTCTTATAAATTGGTTTGCCGGGTGACACTTCAAGAAACTGCGTTACGCTCCGCTCACGTTATGCGCTCACAACGAGAGCGAGTGACAGGCACGCGTCCCTTCCACTCGGGCATGGTTAGCCCGCCTAAGAGCGAGAGAGACAGACATAAAAAGTGAAAGGCACGCGTCCCTTCCGTAAAATTATTTTACCACTCAAAGTCGTTGTCACGTAAAACTTTCGCCCGTATACCGACTTTACAGGCAACCATTTTTTTTTTTTAGTATAAACTGACGGGACAAGTAGGACATTTTATGCCTGATGATGTTGTTTTTAAGCTTTCGGTTTGACCACATAATGATTATAAAGTACGGGGCTTAATCACGAATAATTCACTGTTTAAATACCTCGACGTTTCGGCAGCGTTACAACCGCCGTGGTCACGAGAAGACTGAAGAACTCTTAATAGTGGTAGGACTCTTGGCAGAGTCCGCCTGGGGGGAAGTACCACACCTTTGCCAGTTATTCTACCGCCAAGCAGTAATGTGCAAACATTACTGTGTTCCGGTTTGAAGGGCAATGTTTCCAGAGAAATTACAGGGCTTAGAGATATAAGATCTTAGATCTCTGGGTGACGAGCGCAGTGCAGTGCTAGGTAATGATTTGGACTCTTCATGTTCCAATAGCTGCGTGTCACTGTGCTGTTATGTGTCAGGCATGTTGCTTACCATCAGGCACTTGACCTGATCGTCTCGTCACTCTATAATTAAAAAAAAAAAAATGCTCATATCGGGTGGGTGCTCATTGCGAATGACAATGAATTATTCGTGGTTAAGCCCTGTACTTTAAAAACATTATTTGCCTGATGGTAAGCAAAATGCCTGCTCGTAACAGCGCAGTCTCACGTAGCTATGTGAATGTGAGGAGTCCAAATTAATCGTTACCTGGCACTGTATTGTGCTCGATGCCTAGAGATTTAAGATGATAGTATAATATTATCAGGCCATGTAAATTTGCTGAAAATATTTGCCTTCAAACCGAAACACCCTAATGATTACACATAACTAGATAAGAATCCTACTAATATTATACATGGAAATGTTTGGATGTTTGTAGCTCAATCACGTGGTAAGTATGAACGGATGGGGCTGAAGTTTGGAATACAAGATTATAGTCTGGAAAAGCACATAAATATGCTATTATTTATTATCCTGCAAATATAAAAATGAAAAAACGCGTGTAAAACGGCAGGGCGCTTCTAGTGGTAGAATAATTATTAAAGATACGGTACTTCCCAAGGCGAAAAAGGCAAATTCCCACCACCACTTATTACATCAATTATTTGAAGTAAGTAAATTTAATTAAACATTAATAAATGTTGAAGATTTGGAAAACCATGAAGTAGTTGCTAGAATGTCACATTTTACAGTTACAAAAGCGTATTTCCGCTTGCTTCACTGCCAACTCGCGTTTACAATTTTGGCGGGAAAACGGGTGTCAGGTTACCTAAGTGCTTTTGTTTACGCTTCGGCATATGAAGTGGGTGCTGTTGGAAATGCAGCCCGTGCAAAATCGACAAGGTATATTACTTTGGTATAGGTTTCTCAAGAAGGTCTTTACAATATTAATATGGTTCAAAAAACTAATATACAATGATAATTACACTATGCTACATCAGAAGAAGGTCTACAGATAATCATATACGAAATTTAATGTGATAATAAAGGTGCTCTATGTTGTAATGATCCATTTAATGGTATTTGTTAGAATAAAAGGCTCGCTAAACATTAAACAAACCTTCCCGGAACAGACTTGTTCATCTTTATTTCGAAACGCTAAAAACATTTTAACTCATTACACGATATTTTTTACAAGCAGATAATTCCGTGAAACTGGAATTTTATCTTTATATAATTTTTAAGGTCTGGATATCCTTTTATACCTATTGTTATCGTTTAGTCGTAACTTCGGCAAGAAAAGGTTATTAGTTGTTTTATAGGTCGTAAAGCTCTTTTGTACCGATTCTTTCGTCGCTCCTTGAAGTTGAATAACAAACCGAGATAATAATTTTACGTGTTTTTTGTGAGTTTTCAGGTGTATCTCATGTATTCTATTATCACTTATCTGAATGGCCTGATGGCTTAATTGATGGTAAGTTTAGTCTGCTTGCGAAGTTGAGGGTCATGAATTCGATCCCCACCCGGTGTAACTATTTGTAATTATAATTGTATGCCTGGGCGTTTTCTATGTTCGATAAGTATGTATTTACCTAGTCTTTCGAGGTCATGTGTCATCCAATAATGCGCACTGAGCCAGTGTGGTGGATTATGACCTTGACTCTTTCCTTGCGAGAGAAGGCCCCGAGTTCCAGCAGTGGGAACGTTTAGTAGACTGCTTATGTTACCTTTAATGGGAAAATAGCGGAAACAGGAACTATGCAGGTAAAATCGTACGAACGGGGAAAGCTGCTAGTGTAATGGAGAATGTTCTAACTAATTTTGAATGTTAGATTTCTGTAGTTTTCGTTCAAAATAATAAATACTCGTGACAGAATTATCGCAATACGTCAATTAGTTTCCATTATATAAAATTGTCAATTCATTCACAACTGGAAGTGATGAACCAAAGACAACATTGCATAAGTAAACTACTGCTAGCTACTACAGCTGCCGACTTGCGCCTAAGCGGAGTGGACCGTTGTGTAATGACGTCACACGCGGTCGATATTTGACGTATTTTGAATGCTTTTATAATTATAACTACTTGGTATTTTTTAACGAAACAAAAACTAGTGTATCTGTATTATAAAGAAGCTTTACTATAACAAAGTTTCAAGTGATTTTACAAACCTATTAACATTAATATTATAAACACACTATCAGCACCACGCGGTTGTTCACGCGAAGTTCACGTTACTTTCTTTAACCCGGTAAAAAAGTAGCCTTTATTTCAGAATAAATAGAATAAAAAATACAAAAAATATTTCAATAAAATAGATCTTAACTATACAATATTTTCTTACAGATATAAATAGGTATATTAATTATATCAGCCTGAACTGGGTAGAACTTGTGCCCGCTGTGTGAAAGCGACTCTGACACTTTGCCATACAGCTGAAACCTGTGGAGGGTTTTTAGTCAGTAGGGATGTCATTCTGGCACCGAGTCCGAACCTTCGTGCGTTACTGCATTTTCCTTGCACAAAAAAAAAGGTAGCACCTGTGTTTCAGGCGAGAAATGCTTATTTTATCTAAGAGTTACATTAAGGAAGACAATGAAACTAAACAATAAAATCGGCTAAACAACAAAGTATTTATAGTTATAGTCTTATAGTATAGAATATAATACAACTGTGTTTCAAATTTCATCCTGATTCGTTCAGACATGATTGAGCAACAAACATCCATTCACCCAAACAAAATATCAGCTATCTGGCCCCACAGTACAAGCATTCTTAGTTTGGGGTGAGATAGTGTTGTGTATGAGTTGTTCACCAATATTTATTTAAATGTTACAACAATATTTAGATATGAGTACTTATTTTACGATTACAAACATATACCCTGGGTGAGAATGGGCATGACGACTGATCCTGAAATTATATATAATTATTTGATACAATGACAATGACAATGACAGTATTTAAATAGAATAAAATATGTACCGATTTAATTTTTATTTTTTGGTTTAACTTACACTTACTTAATAGTCATTCAGAGCTGGATAGGCAAATCCATTTTAAAAGTATGAAATTATTAGAAAATGTATTTACAATCGGATAACCCATTCCAATTCCAAGTGAGTTTTGGAATGAAACTAGTTTCATAAACGCAATATCCAATATAGCTAGCATACAAATTTTATGCGCGACGCATAGAAAATAGGACATAGTGACGTCTCGCTTCAGTAGTGTTTTTGTATGAAGCGTTTTGGGAGAGTCCAAAATTGTGATTTTAAAATCGTGATATCACGGGAAGATTTTAAGATAGCAAACTAATTATTACACCTATGTTTCCGTTATTGAGAAGCCTTTTGATGGCACATTAAATTTAAAATGAAACATGTCTATTGAATCCACAATCTCAATACTCAGCAGGCTCACTTACCTACTACCAACGAACGTCACGAGGCGAGCCTGTGGAAGTATCCAATTCATAATTAGTTTCAAAACTAGAATATTGTAACTTTCGCGAGTATCAATTCCTAGACAACAAGGTAGTTGTTGAGTTAGACATTGGATCTGAAGTAACACACACAAAGGCAAAAGTTTTAAGCAAGTTACGCAGCACTATAGCCGACCTCACATTTGGTAGACTTGCTAAAGTTAATCAAAACTCAAGTCGCTACACTTTACAGTTCATGTTTCGGTGTGTAAGCAAGAAATTGAATTTGCGTATACACCACTACTCGGGTCTACGGCTATAATCTTAAACTATGCTACTTATACAAGAGCTTTAAAGTAGCAGAAACAAATACGACAGTAACGCTACGGAGTAATGGTAAAGAGACGTGGTGTGAACTCTATACGGGCCCTTCCTGTGGCAATTTCATGGTTGGTCTAACAATTAGAGCTTTACCCTGAACTTTACCCTGATGTGAGCATGGTCAGGAAAAAGGTCCACGAAAACTTATAAAATTTATT
Organism: Ectropis grisescens; assembly: GCA_017562165.1. NCBI lineage: Eukaryota > Metazoa > Arthropoda > Insecta > Lepidoptera > Geometridae > Ectropis > Ectropis grisescens. The sequence goes on from CM029788.1 coordinate 27,255,390, forward strand.
TAGTAGCAGGAACATGTAAAATAAATTAAATTGACTTGCTGTTTTTCTAGGAATTTGAATTTAGTTAGTCTCGTTGTACGAGTAAATGTGTCGAGATTATCACAAATTACATACCTATAAAACATAAATATAGCCTCAATTAAGGGCGTGTGGGCCGTAATTTTGAATTTTTAAAACAACTTTAAGACCTTTAAAATAGTGTATTAAACTCTGAAAAAATATATGTATTAGTTAAGGATCTAATCTAGTGCAATTCGCAGTCAATAACACAATTTAATGAATTTTACTTGATAGAAAAAAACCCCAAAGTTACCCCTTTTCAAAAAGTTTATTCAAGTTTATGACTAAACTAATGAATTTTTTAACTAAATTTTTGTACTCAACGAAAGCCACTAAAAGTTATAGATGCATTCGCAGTGTTTGACTTGATAAAAAGTATCAGTTATTCACTATGTTTTAATATCTACCATATATATAGCGCGCCGTTCGGCAGGCCTGATCAGTCGCGTTTCGGCACTCACGGACGACGGGCCTGTGCTTGATTTTGCAATTTTGACAACCAACAAATTTTAAATATTACGATCATAGTGCCACAGTATAACAATATCAGTAGGTATTACTGGTGAAGCACGCTATGATCTTGATTTTGATACCGTTTTCATTGAATTGCAAATAGACGCTGATACTAATTAGTACGCTGTTTACTTTATCTTGTAGACCAATAGGGAGTCTCAAAAACTGACGTCGATAACACATCAGTAAAAAATTCAATGCGGATGCAATGGAAAATAGATAAGTATCGGTAAAATATTCGTCCGTCAAATCAGAGATCGGGATAAGGAAATAATGAGAGGGGAGAAATCCCCTGCGTAAATCCCTTATAAATGCAAGTTAGGTATCATATATGATACCTAACTTGCATTTATATGCCATTTAGGTAAATTCTTTGGTAGTAAGGTACTTAATACTTGGAAGAAAACTCCTCACATACAGATTTTACCACTTTGGAAGAGACTCTTGCGCAAACTATTCAGTTTAGAAAAAAAATGTTAGGAACTTCAATACACTTTTGAACACCTATCCATAGATACACGTATGGTTTTTTTTAAATTTCTTTTCCAAGTTTGTGACACCACCAAAATTTATTGTTTTTTCTTTTTTTGTATGAAAATGTTGATATTGTTCATAGAATACATGTACTTACCAAGTTTTAATAGTATACTTCTTATAGTTTCGGAGAAAATGGCTGTCACATACGGATGGACAGACATAACATATATTTTAAAATTTGTCTACGAATCCCTAAAAACCCAACTTCGTTCATTTAAAACTTATTTAAAATGAAATTTAGACACTCGACCAAATTTGAAAGGAAGCCTTTTAGGCAGTAAAATTACTCGTAGAATTTAACTCTGTACTAAATTTCCGATTCGTATTTTTTAAATAAGGTTTAGAATCATTTCCTGAGCATAAAATTACAAAATAATAACAAATCCCGGTGGAGCTTCAATCGCCAGCTCGAAAAACGTTTTTGGCCGATATTTCGAAAAAGTTATAAAGCCTATTATTTAACTTACCGATTACGATTTATTATGTCCAATTTAATGACAACAATGTAAAAAAATAAGATGTGAATTCTGTTCCCAGTAGCATAAACATGTTTCTTTTACCGGAATGGAAGAAGGGTTATGTTTTTTCGCGCGTATCTTTATGTTTGTAAAACTTTTATTTCACATATCTTCCAAACGGCTGGATCGATTTTGGTAACTAAGATATTCTAAGACTAGTCTCATTCGCCAAAGTGTCCTTAGATAGTAGGTAATATTTTTTTACGTGTAGATTTTTTTGTAGTCGGGGTTTTTAAATTAAAGTTATTCTATCATATTGCTCGTTGCACGAATAAACAGCACCGTTCATCATCAAGATTGAAGAGTTGAACAAAGAGTATGGTCTCCACTTTTGTAATAAGAACAACTAAGCTGTGAAACGCATTGCCATAGTGGGTTTTTGTCGAAGGTTCGAACCTTGGGGTTACGAGGTACACTGTGTTTGTTTCTATTAGAGAAGCAAGTTCCATTGTAGACTACTATTATCGGCATCATCACAACCGTATCATTAAATGGCCTATAAACCGTAAACGGTAAGTTTTACAAAAAAAGTTTACAAGCAACAAAAGATGCAAAATTTTATTTTCTACAATTGTTGTCAAAATATCTAATTTCCAAAATATCGGCTAAAACAGTTTTTTTTAATTGGCGTTTGAAGCTCTACCTGGATCTGTGAGCATTTTGTAATTTTATGCTCAGTAAGTGATCTTTACCTCATAGAAAAAAATTGGATTAGAAATTTAGTGCAAAGTTGGCCAAAACACCATCTATTTTTACTGGCCTTTCATTACGTTTCAGCACATTTTTTAAATTTTTTGACGAACTTGTGAATTATTAGGAAACGTTTTAAAAAGATGCATGAAATCTTAAAAGCCGTTCTCAACTATAGTGTGACCAAAAAAGAAAAGGTTGAGTTTTGTATACCTACGAGTGTAGATAAATTTAATATTTATTCGTTTATATAGCAACAAAACTCTTATCACTATGAACACAAATCTTGAACAAAAAACGAGTTTAAATTACATAGTCCAATATTTTAATGTTATTTCTGCACTGTGGCACCGATTCCGCGGTCGGTGACGGTCGCGAGAACAAGACAGCGTTAAATGCCTACTTTGACAGAATTACCTGGCCTTAATTACCTATTTTCATTGTACCGACTACATTTTATATTATACTAGCGGAGTTCTCCAGTTTTATCCGCGTAATTCATTTTCCCGGTTTTTTTTCTCGGGATAAAACCCAGTCTATAAATATATGCTTCCAGGCTTTGACCTGACAATGTTCCAAATTCCCACCGGATCCACCCAAATATCCAAAAACTGGCGTTTATAATATTCGTAGGATAGGAAGGATTGTAGGACTAGAGGCACCCCGTGTAGTTCCCGTTGCTATCATTTACCCGCAATCAAATGTAGCCTTTGTATTAACACAAAGGATCAATACTACAATAAATAAATAAATATTGATTCCGAACTCATAATTTAATTGCCTGTGGCTGGCTGGCTTAATGGGTAGTAACTCTGCCTACGAAGCGGAGGGTCATGGGTTCCGATTCCCACTGGTGGGCAATTCACACACAACACTAATGTGTTGTGTGTGTGTGGAAAAAAGATTAACATTTTATAATTGGAAATTTTCTTATTAAATGTTAATTATGCATGTGCAAAAAAAAAGCAAAAGATGATTGTTTCATCACTTTACATAACATTTTAATTTCTCATTTAACTTATATTCTGATATATCTAACTGTGCAATTGATTGGAAATATTTATGTAAGGCGTAGAAATTATCTTTATTTTGAATATTGATCGTATCTATGATCCGGAAACAAAGAATACTAACCTACAAAACATTATCTTTTTATTTCATCAGGATCTCTTTACCTAGTTCATTTAACTTTGTAAAACTTAAAAATTAAATCATTAAATTTCGTTGACAATTTCTAACAGTAATTACTATCTTGTCGATCTATGTGATATCCAATATCCGCTCATTTTCCTGACATCTAAAAGTTTCGTTCAGTAAACTACGTTCACTTATCCGTCTCTATCAGAGGTTTAGAAAGACTTAGAGGTCAACCAATTATAACGAGTAGGTACCTACGAGAATGTCATGGCTTCCTCACATAGAAACGGTATCTGCGCGTGTACGGAAGTTGGTATGGGTGTTTAAGAAACTCAGGAGTGTTGCTAATTCAGATCTCTTGAAAACCACGTACACAGCCCTCTGTCAATCCATATTAACCTATTGTATAACAGTATGGGGCGGTGCTTTCAAGACGCATTTACTTCATTTCAAAAGGACCCAAAGATCTGTTTTAAAAGTCATGTTATTCAAACATTTCAGAAACCCTACTACCTACTGAGCTATACAAAATTGCAAAAAAGTTTTAACAGTTCGACAGTTGTATGTACTTGCTATTGTGCTTTACCAACACACCAAGATTCCATTTGACATTGTTCAGGAACACAGAAAACATCGCAAGCTAAAACCAATTCCCACCGGATCTCACATATATCGAACACATTTTATAAAAACCCAATTTTCTTTTTGTGCTCCCTTTTTATACAATAGGGTAAATAAAAACTTACACATTATAAATAAATAGGAAACTAAAACAGTATTACAGAACTGGCTACTTTCTGCTGATTATGTACAAACTGAGAATCTAATGGTGGTGCAAACCTAAATGATAATTAATGATTAAACGAACTTACCTGTACGTGAAGTTCAATCATAATTATACGAGCGCCGAGTCCGAAGAGATTAGTCCTGTAGTTATATATTTACACATGTAGTAACGCATAGTTCTGACCACTCCTGCACTAAGTTTAGAGTTAATTTATCAATTTTTTTTTTTTTGAGGGTGTTTCTCTCAGTCCTTCCCCGAGTTGGTTATCGCTAGTCATTTTGTTTAGAGCTAAACCTTTTATCTATGTCATTGATGTATTACCGAGTAACATCTAGGGTGTGTGCTTAAGTACAACATTGGGAGGGGCGGGAAGTACTAATCTCTTCGGACTCGGCGCTCGTATAATTATGATTGAACTTCACGTACAGGTAAGTTCGTTTAATCATTAATTATACTCGCGCCTCGTCCTCGAGATTAGTCCTGTAGTTATATATTTACACATGTAGACTTTGAGAGTATCGGGAATATCATCAATGATAAAAGACTTGTAATGTTATCAAAATTATTTATTAGAATAATTACTTAAATCATGTCCCCCTTATGTAGGTACAATTTTAACATCAATCTATAGTAATTTTATTTGATCTAATATTTATGATAATAAACAATTATCTAGAGTTCTTTATGCACAATAAACAATACATCACCAAGCAAAAGATGAAAATCATGAAAGTGTAACAAAATTACATTCAATTCTAAAATATTAATTGTGATCGATTATAGAATCAGCTAAAGTGATATCGTTATTGTTATTAATAATGATTCTTTGATAGAATCTAGCGAACGCTGTAGAATTCCTACTCCAGCCGGCACTGTTTCGGATAGTGTCGAGGCTCACACCAAGTGAGTAAGCACGTGATACGGCGGCATGTCGCGTGCTGTACGCGCCGAAGACGCTTGTGTCGACCCCACACTCACCGAGTGTGCGCTTTATCCAGCGACTGAGCGTCTGTGGCCGACTTGTTTATGGGGTTTTCTAATTCCAATGAACAATGTATCTGATGATCTTAATATCGGTACGTTCTATATAATATAATAGAGTAGTGGCCGGACATACTGCTGGTTTTTCTACAAAACTGGCAAATGTAAAACAGGCTGTTTACCTCCTGGTTTTGATGTTTTAAGTATATCTGGTATTTTAATTGCTACGCGCTGTGAGACATTTTGAATATTGCTTATCTTTATTTTGGAAAGTGTTTGAATTCGATGTGCCGTCGAAAGGGCTAGTAAAGTAACAGTTTTGAGTGAAAGCTTTTCTAAGGATAGCTGATCATTAAGTAGCCATGTACTCAACTTGTCTAGGACGAGATTTGTGTCCCAGGTAGCGTTATACCTAGGTCGCGGTGGCCTCAGTCGAAACACGCCTTTTAAGAATCTTTTTTAGTCTATCATCATTAGACAGTCTTGGACCCAATACAAGGCAAAGAGCCGACCTACAAGAATTCAAAGTACCATATTGACAACCTTCGTTAAATAATTCTGTTAGGAAATATATAACTGTAGGTACGGACGCGTCATAAACCTCAACCGAATTATTTATGCAAAAATACCACCATTTTTGCAAATAACCGTCGTACTGTCATGGAGTTAGGCGACAATGATTCCAACATGATATTTAATGCCGACTCTGGGATGCTTCTCCGTGAAAATGCATTCCTGATAATATGTCTGCCCCACCAGGGTAATCGAGTCGTGTATCCGCCGACTGCTGGAATTAGATAATAAAGCGTCGGTTTTAGCGGGGAAGTTTATCGTTTTTGAAATTAGAAGAGATCTAAATAAGGGGTACCACGGTTGAGTTGGCCAAAAGGGCACGACGACGATACCTCGTGCTTCGTCTGTTATTATTTTTCTAAGAGTTTTTAATATGATCGAGCATGGTGGGAATGCGTAAAAAAAATAGTCAGACCAAGTTATTGTGAAACAATCTAATGCGAATGCGTCCGGGTCTCTGTGCCAGGATACATATTTGCCACATTTTTCATTGATGCGGGATGCAAATAAATCAATATTTGGGAGACCAAAATTGTATGTAATTGATTCAAAAGCCCAATCCGATAGTTCCCATTCTATATCAGGATGGATTTTACGCGATTCTAAATATACTATTTTATTGTCAGTAGATTTTATGTAGCAAGCAAAAACAAACAATTTTTTATTCTCGCAAAATTTCCAAATATCGCGAGTTATTTCTGTGAGATGGGGGGTACTGTATACCTCCCATCCTATTAATATATGATACTGCTGTTGTATTATCAACACGTAGTAACACCTCGCTGTTGAAAAGGTCGCTCGCAAAGATCTTTAGGGCGATAAACGCGGCAACTAGTTCATGATAATTGATGTGGTGTTTTCGTACACTTTCTGACCACTAGCTGTTTTACCATTACAGGCAGCCCCCCACCCCGTTGTTGAGGCGTCAGAAAATATCTCAACTTGATAGGAATCGGTTCTTATTTTATAAACAGAATGATCTATATTACTTAGCCACCATTTAAAGTCAGTTTTAAGTGATTCCGGTATAGTCATATATCTATTATAATCGTCATGACCCTTTAAGTTTAAATATTTACATCGCTCCATCTCTTTAGTGTGTAACCATCCGTATTCAATAGCTGGGCAACAGGATACTAGCGAGCCTAATAGTTGTGCGAAGATTCTGATTTTACATCGTTTTAATTTTGAAACATTTTTTAATTGCGTCTTAATTCGTAATCTTTTATCGTTAGGTAAACTTAGCTGAAGTTTGTACGAGTCTATTATCATACCTAAGTATTTGCAATTAGTTGATGGAATAAGAACGCTTTTTTCTCTATTGACAATAAAACCGAGTGAAGTTAATAGACTTTTAGTTATATCAATATTTATTTGACATTCTTGGTAAGAGTTACCGAGCAAAAACCAGTCGTCTAAAAAGATGGTAGATACAAAACCCGCGGAGCGCAGTAGTTTGACTATAGGCTTCGTTATTTTTGTAAATAGGTAAGGCGCAGTATTGAGACCGAATGGTAAGACGGTAAATTCAAATAGTTTATCTTCAAACATGAATCTGAGGTACTTTCGCGAATCTCCGTGTATTTTTATTAGAAAATACGCATCTTTAAGGTCAAGTGTTGCCATTTGACAGTTGTGTGTTATGAGTTTTGATGCTGTCCTAAGGTCCTCAAGTTTAAAATGATCAGTTTTAATCTATTTATTGAGATTTTTTAGATTTAAAATTAGACGCATCTTGCCATTCGGTTTTGGTACTAAAAAAATGTTCGATATGAATTGGCCTTTGCATGGACAACATTCCGATATGGCACCAATTTTAAGTAGGTTATTAATGGCGTTTACATAATGTGTCCTATCATTTTTATTGTAAGCTGTTTTGTAGGTAATTTGTCCTGTACAACAGGTGACGTAAATTGGATTTTATAACCCTTTACCCAAGATAATACAGTGTGGTCATTTGTGATGAGAGACCATTTATGAATAAATAGAGATAAGCGGCCTGCGTACTTAACTGTATCTAGTATTGGCGGCGTGGATACGTCGGCTGTTGAGCCTGCGATGACGTCTTCGATGAGTGCCCGCGCGGCGGCTGGTGATGTTGGTATGCAGGCGGGTGATAAGGCGCGCGAACTGCAGCAGGCTCGCGGCTCCGTGGCGCTGGCGGCACCGTCCCCGCGGGCGGCCTGCGCGCCGGGGAGGAGGCTTGCGGTTTAAAGGTCTTGGCCCAGTTCCTCTGAATCTCGTGTTAGATTTATTGGCTGTGTCGGCTTTCAGCTCAAATCCTGACTTATTTACAGCCTTTGCCGACTTCAAGGTTTCTGCCAAATTTTCTCCAAAAAAAGACTATCAATTTTGGTATTTTTGAGGTGTTATTTCATGTCGTTCTTTAATGCAAATAATATAAAATTTCTTTTTGTAATAGAGTTCGCATGTTGTATGTCACACAAAATTCGACATATATCCATTAATTTTTGCAACAGTTCGTTGTTTTTTGGTATGGCATTTATCTGTGTATTAATAATTCCACTAAGACACGCGATTGCACTGGTCATCTGCTTTTGTTTGGTCTCGATGCCCTTATCTCGCTTGATGGCGGTATCGACGAGGGCCGCTTTTATTTCAGGATTTATTTTGGGGGCATCTATTTGAGCACAATTAGCCGGAACTGGATATTTTGTTATTAAATCTTTTCGGACATCTTTCTGCAAGCCATCTCTGCATAGGTGTAATAAGCGGTTGGCGACTTCATTATGTATTTCGGGCCCAAACTTTTGAGTAAAAGAAGGGTCATCGCCTAATATTTCTAAAATTTCGGTATCTAGTTCGGTAGAACCGTTGCCGGCCTCTGGCCAATGCAATATCCAGTCATCTGGTCGTAAATCTGGCGTGTCTGTTAATTATCATAGACATTACAATTATTGGATTGTTGTAAATGCAACAAACAATTTTAATTTCCAGGTAGGTTATCTACCTACCGTCTAAGGTAAGTAAAATATTGGCTAATAATAGTCGTAATAAGTAAAATAATCGAATAAATATCCGATCTTATGCGAAACTTCTTAGATAAGAAGGTAACCAATTTGTTAAGATTAGGTCACAATCCCCAGTGGAAGGGACGCCAATCGAATGTAAAGCAGTGGAACAGCCCCAGTGATTGTTCCGGTTGCATACATTTTAACGAACGCATCTGTATTTTATAGACGTAACCTACGAATAGGTATAATGATAAAATGCAGCTAAATACCTGCTTCAAAGTCCTCTGCAATTGGCACTATTTCTGGTTGATCTCGTTCTGGTGAACAAGCACTTGATTTTTCACGAATCGTTTGTTGAAGCTTCTTAATTTTATTCTTATATCGGTAAATGTTTTCTTCACGTGATCGCTTACTTCGGCATCTTCGTCCCGCGGACGTCCGGAGTGGTCGAGCACTAAAATGCGAATGGCTAGCGATAACCAACTCGGGGAAGGACTGAGAGAAACACCCTCAAAAAAAAAAAAAATTGATAAATTAACTCTAAACTTAGTGCAGGAGTGGTCAGAACTATGCGTTACTACATGTGTAAATATATAACTACAGGACTAATCTCGAGGACGAGGCGCGAGTATAATTGCATGTGAATGTATTATAAAAAAAACTTAAATTTAATAAATAAATAAACATACATGGAATAATGTCATATAGTGGCAGTTGAACTTGTGACATCAGTTTCAAATACAGTTAAATACTATAATGATCGATGACTAGACTAATTTAGCCTAGACTTGAAAGTTTGAGAACTGCTTGCCATTGTTATATTTCATAATATTCATAGTGAAGTTTATTCATAAGTACCCACATATTATGTTACTTATATTGAAATGATTTTGTGATGCATTAGGTTGGTGGTGGGTATTGTTGTTTTGTATTTTTTGTTTCTTTTGAGTTTTTGTTTGTGTACCGTTGAAAGATGTCGGGTCCGAGATACAGGGTAACCTAGTTCGGGACCGACGCACCAATGTTTTGTAAGATATCTTTTTAGCAAATAAAATTTATTTATTTATTATTTATTTATTAAGTTTTATTGCAATAAGAATTATGATAAAAAAACGAATATACGCATTATGCATTACTCAGTTTGCATAGTCGCTTACCAAAACTTAACCGTATTATTCGTAATTAATAAGTATTCCATCACCAATTCTAATGTCAAGTAATAGGTAAACCAACAGCCATTAATTTTTTTTTCGTGCTTGCCAAATATCCAACCGAAAGTGCCCATTAGACTTGCTAGTGTGATGGGCATTTTCACCCGCACTGGCCGCCGCATTTTCATGTTGTGTGGCCTGAGAAATGTTTTGGGTCAAATAAAGACCTGAGCAGAATCACGACCTCTCTTCCGTTTCCACAGCAAACAGGACGAATTCGTATGGAGTCAAATTAAATCATTAAAAGAGAATCAAAACATTTATAATACTAGGAGCATGTTACCAACTGCATATACACCAAACTCCAAAAGAATATCGTGCTGAATCGCAAAACGTTGGCGTGATTATGCTTATATAACCGAATAGAAGCCAGAAATGAAAAGAATACGATAAAAACTATAATCATCTGACTAGTTATTATCCTATTGCATAAATTACGACTTAAGCAAATTGTACTGCCAAACATATTGTAAGCCTCTCGAAGAGGCCAGTTTCTATGGGTCAACTTTTAGAATGTGTTGTGTCATGTTATGTTACCTGCAAACAGCAATAAAGAGTTTTGTTTTTGTATTTGCTAATGGTGTAAACATATTAAACGTGTCTTCTCTCTGTTTTCAGCGGCTCCGGCTGGTGAGGGAGAGGAAGCGCGTGGCGTGGATCCTGCTTCTCCTGGCGGTGTTGTTCGCTCTCTGCTGGCTGCCCTACAACATTCTGCAGCTGCTGATCGACGTGAACGCTGTCAACGTTGACTCCGTCTCTGTCGTGTTGCCCTACACTCTGCTACTAGGTGAGTGAGACACATAGCTGTACACTGTTTGCTCTCTACTGGCTTTAAAACATCCTGCAGCTGGCAATCGACGTGGATGCTGCCAATGGTGACTTTGTCTCTGTCGTTTTGCTCTAGACCCTGCAGTACTGGGTGAGTGAGACAAATAGCTGTATACTGGTGGTGATGTGAAGGTTTAGTATTGTTTTCAATGAATAGGACAAGTAATATACGTCCTCTAGTTCACTGCAGGTTTGTATTGGGGCTGTCATCATCATATTAATAATTAGCCTATCTTAGCCTATCTTAGCCAACTGCTGACATAGGCTTCTCCCACGGTTCACCATTTAACCCTATCCTCAGCTTTATGTTTCCACTTCTTACTGTCTTCCATATATCGTCAATCTTTCTATAGATCATAACCTTATTATCATATTATAAATTATGTATCGTCTGCTGGTTTTAGACTTGGACTGTAATCGTTGGGGCTTGCCAGTACCTCTATATTATGTATGGTCAGTCAACTTGACACCATTTCAAGGACTACAGAACAGCCCAGGTTTTAATCGAGTCAATGCTTTCTCATAGTCTACAAACACTAAACGCAGGGACCAATTGTAGTCTTTGATCATCTGTACAATCCGCCCTGTATGTAATAGTATCCCAAAGTTGGCTAACTTTGGGTTAGCGCAAAAGGAGCGTCAACTGAAATACGTCTAAAAATAAATAAATATAACAATTTGCGTGGATACCGAAATCACACTCACTTTTACATTGTTCTACATTTTCCTGTTGAATGAGCAAGACAAATAGCTACAGATTGATGAAATACGATTAAGCGAAGACTGCCCTACAGTTCTGCAGTTCCTTCCAGTCGAATTTCTCTTTGTTATACTGATGTGCGCTGCCATGGGGTGAGTGAGATAAATAATATGACCTCGATAGATTGATGTGTGATGTCATTGAGCCCTTTATACTGCAAATCATACTAGAGGGCGTGTGTAACTTTTAATTTTCCGCGATTTAATCTTAAAGTAACTACTCAAAACAGCATAGTGCCACGCCGTAATTTAAACTTGTAAATCTAAATTGCTACCTAGCACTGCACTGCGTTCGTCATTTAGAAGTATAAGAAGAAGTCTTGAAGAGAAACCACAGGGTCATATAACATCGTATGGCCCGGTAATTTCTCTGTGATAGGTAGCCCTTCAAACCGTAACTGGCAAAAGTAGTCAGGTGGACTTTTTAGACAATTTTATCAGTACAAAATTATTATAGTCATTAAAATCATTCATGTCAAATATCTAAAAACTTGGTTGGTCGAAGGTATCTATTCCAGGCCGTCATTAGTGATGTAAATACCAAAGGATTAAAAGCATTATATTGGATTTTAACATTTAATTTAAGATTTTTACAAAGCTATGAGATGATGCATTTACCTTTGTTGCTGTTTTCTATAACCTGCTCCAGGGTGAGTGAGGAAGATGAAGATAAAGTTGGTAAATCATTGACTTAAACGAAACTTCCTACACGATTACACAGGCCCAAATCACGCTCAAGCTGGTAATGAATCAAAGCGTGAATAATGTTCGTCTGGTGTTTATTGAGTTGATTGGGAGCGCAGTCAGCAGGACGCTCGGTAATTACGTAACGAGGTTGCGGAGTCAGCCGCTGTGGCTAAGATCATCCACGCTTTGAGCACTTTGTTGCAGACGTTTGTTGACGTAGCAACTAGCTATATAGCGTATATATAGCTATAGTATGAAAATGAACGTGGTTGTAACACATTGGCTTCATGGGCATAGTGACTTATTAACCGACTTCATTTGGTAGTATGTCTGCCTGCGCAGCAGAAGGTTTGATTTCCATCCAGTGCAAATTTTTGTGTGATGGGTACAACTATTTTATGACACACCTATCTACTATCCATCACATCACCATGTGTTTCTATGTATTATTGTCGTGTATTTATAACTACATAAGTATTACATTTCAGCTAGAAGTTACGGCTGGTCTAGTCGGGAGAACGGCGCCTGCCGATCCGGAGACCCCCGGGTTCAAACCCCACACGCACCACTGTCTTTTCGAAGTCATGTGCGTAAGGCCGCTAACTTAAAACGGTGAAGGACAACATCGTGAGGAAACCGACATACACCTAGGAGGAAACCGACATACACCTAGAATCTTTCGAAGTCATATGTCATCCACCAACCAGCACTGGGTCAGCGTGGTGGATTATGGCCTTAACTCTCTCCTTGCGAGAGAAGGCCCCGAGTCCCAGCAGTGGGAACATTTAGTGGGATGATGATGATAAAGTATTATATTTTATCAGCTATCTGGCTTCCATAATAAGTTTAGTTTGGAGTCTAGCTTTGCTTAGTTATGGGGGCATGTGTTGTGTGTGAATAGTCCACCAATTTTTTATTATTAACATTTTTGGTTGAATGAAATATCATTCAGGAAGCTGGTTAAATAGTGCTGTTTAGTAAAAAGACTAGGCTGTTGTTTAAACGACTGATTTAAAGGCTTATTACGCTTGGTTAAATTTTGTCGATATAATTCCGAAGAAAATTTGGAAGAAAGATAGTCGGCTCAATTCAGAAGCAAATTAGAATCAAGCAATCCTTGCTTCAGAATGTAGTATGCTAGCTTACTGGTTGTTATTACACTTTACTGAATAAAGTAGTGACTAAATTCAGTCAACTAAATATAGCCAAGTGTAATAAACCTTTAAGTTAGTTGACTGTGGCATAGACAACGACCAGATAGTACAAAAAGTTACCAACAGAAGGCGCCAGTACTATTAATTTATTAAACTACAGGGTATAGATAGGTACAGCACATCTTATGTCTCTGTGTAAGGAGCGCAGTGGAGCGTTAGGTAATGGATTTGGACCCTTCATGTTCCATAGCTGGGTGTCACTGTGCTGTTATGGGCAGGCATATTACTTACCATCAGGCACATGTCATGCTCGTCTCGTCTGGTATTTTTAAAGTATTAAGTGACTATAAAAATATTTAAGACAAAAAAGCAACAAATAAACACATCATTTTGATAATAATTCTAACAATAACCAACTAAGCCACTAGGCCAGTCACTTCGAGAGTGTTTTCCTTGCACCTGGCTAACATATAACCACAGTCTAATAAACCATACAGTCGTTCGACGAAGACGTCTAGACGGGGCTATGGTGCGGGGCGAGACGCAAGAATCGCGCTCCCAAGCTGCGAGCACCGAAATGTTAGCATTTTGGGAGCGTGGGTCGGTGTTGACGTTTGACGCAGGTTTTGGTTAATATATTCATAATAATTATAATATCTATGAAAAGGTTATAGGAACAAATATTATGTTTGAAATAATATTGCTGACACTTGACAATGTTGACAATAAATTAAAAAGTTTATAAATATTAATTAATAAGCTTTATTTATGTGTCATCCGGAAGCCTTCTGGTAGTTTTTCTTTATACTGTAGTATTCCGAAATAACATTAATTTACGAAGACAGGGAATCATAAAAGGAAATGTTATGGCGTCGCAAATGACACTCGTTATAATAAATCCTATAGACATTAGGAGTATTTTCGCGACACAGGTGGCTTTATAACAATGCACAAAATTATTACCCACATAACCGTTGGCGAATGTTTTGGTTAACATTAAGTTAACAATAGACAACAGGCCCGTGAACGAAATTTATTAATATAAATTTATACAGCAGGAGACCTATGTAAGATGATAGGAGGGTATAAATTATAGGATTCAGCACTATTCAGCATTTGATAGCTGTCCAACTGAAAGCAAATTGAAGAGGGGGGGTTGGGACCCTCGCTCTTTCCTTCTTGTCGCATGATTTTTGTACGGCATTGCGGAATAATGGATTAGAACTGGTATTGAAACTGTATGGAACCAATGTCGTACATAATCAAATGACAAAATTTACCCTGAACATCGTCGTAAAATCATGATTTTTTCCGACAATACTAATATAAAAAAAATTATTATAAATGTTAATCCATAATTTCGCAAAGCCGTACAAAACTCATGCGACAAAAAGGAAATAGCGAGAGCTGGAACCCCCCCTCTTCAATTTGCACTCAGTTGGACAGCTTTTAAATGCCGGCATAGTGCTGAATATTATTATTTTATACCTTTCCATCATCCTACACAGGTCTCCTGCTATATCATATGACCCATAAATTTTGTTCACGGGCCTGTGCTCTATTATATCATTACCTACTTCCATGTCATCGGCTCGTGGTATGAATGCTAAAGCTATATTACATTTAAGTTTATTGGTAGGCCTCATTGCAGAGTCCACCTGAGAGTTGTTCTGCCGCCACGCAGAAGTGTGTAAACATTACTGTGTTCCGGTTTGAAAGGCAATGTTTCCAGAGATATTACTGGGCTAAGAGATACACCTTACATCTCCGGGTGATGAGCGCGGTACGATGCTAGGTTACGATTTAGACTCTTCATGTTCCAATACAATGTTGCTGTGCTGCTATGGGCAGGCATGTTGCTTACTATCAGGCATATATGTTCTGCTCGTCCTGTCACACTATACTATAAAAAGTTACTTGTAAGTAATCTTTGAGAGTAACTTGCATTATTTGTTGTAGTTGACCTGTTGGTAGAGTCTGCCTGGGGAAGTACTTTGTAATTATGGCTGTTATTTAACCATCAAACAGTAATATGCTAATATTACAATGTTCCGGTTTATAAGATAATGTTTGCAAAGAAATTGCATAGCAAAAACCTAGATCTTTTTGTGCTGCAAGGCGATCAGCGCAGTACAGGATTCGGAATCATACATATTATACATTTATACTCGTAATACTGAAAATTAGACATAGATGTTTAATAGCATTCTAATAATATATAATTCTAAAAATAATTTTTTGCTCAAATAAAGTGTTTTTTTTTTTAATAATAAAACCAATATTGAAATTGGTTCAGTAATTTTTGAGGTCATTATAAAGATACATTCAAATCCTCACAATATACCTAAGTGTAGATAGGTGGACTTCCGCTTTTTTTCCGCGAGCTCTCTTTTTATGAAGCTAGGAATTTTATGAGTTTTGGCATGTTTTTAGTTATTACTTAATATTAGGTAAACCTTTTTAACCCCCGACCAAAACAAAAAAAGGGGTGTTATAAGTTTGACGTCGATGTCTGTCTGTCTGTCTGTCTGTGTGTGTGTCTGTCTGTGGCACCGTAGAGCTCAAACGGATGGGCCGATTTCGATGCGGTTTTTTTTATTTGAACGTTAATTACCGTGCGGATGTTCTTAGCTATGTTTGGCTAATATCGATTCAAGATGACCGCCTCCACAAAATGGCGGATAAAATATTTCTTCACAACATACCTCAATATGGGTATCAAATGAAAGGGCTTAACTAGTAGAATACTATGCAGTATAACAAATTTTAAATCCAAGATGGCCGCCACCACAAAATGGCGAATTACATTATTTTTTCACTACTACCTCAACATGGGTATCAAATGAAAAGGCTTAACTGGTAGAATACTATGCGCTATGACGATTTTCAAATCCAAGATGGCCGCCACTACAAAATGACGAAGTACATTTATTTTTTCACTACTCCTTCAATATGGGTATCAAATGAGAGGGCTTGACTAGTAGAATGTTGTGCAAATTACAAATCCGAGGTAGTCGGGGGTTCATCAAATTTTTTAATTTTGTTCTTGTTAATTTAGAAACTTCATAGTTACACTAACATGTCATATTAAATTTAACATGTTTCTGTAATATATGTATGACTTGTAAACCGGGTTTACCAATAAATATGAGAAACAACAATTGGCGTGTCGACTCATTTTGAGTAAAATGTGCCATCAAAAGGCTACTCAATAACTGAAACATAGGGGAAAGAATTACTTTGTTATCTTAAAAACTTCATGTGATATCACGATTTTAAAATCACAGTTTTGGACTCTTCCAAAAAGGTTTCATACAAATCACTACAGAAACGTGACGTCACACTGTCGTATTTTCTATGCGTTGCGCGTAAAGTTTGTATGGTAGCTATATTAAATATTGTGTTTAGGAAACTGGTTTCATTACAAAAGTAACTTGAAATCAAAAGGGTTATCCAATGGTTAATACATTTTCTACTAATTTCGTACTTTTAAAACAGACTTGCCCATCTAACTTTGAATGACTATAAAGTTAGTTAAACTAAAAAATATCAAAATTAAAATTGGTACACATTTTTTTCTATTTAAATACTGTAATTATTTCAAATAATTTAATATAATTGCAGGACCTGTCGTCACGCCTGTTCAATTATTGTACATGGAATTTAATATTACGAAACTATTTGGAACACCGTTATTAGAAATAATGGTATTAGTTTGATTACACCTTGAAACGCGATCATATCACCGACCTTATACTTATTTATGTAACTACTGAATATTCCGTCATTATTAGATTCCATTTGATGAGATTCCGATACGTTCTATGATCTCGATAAATTCCAAGTAATAACAATGAGACTGAATATCTAGAACCAGTATTGTACTCGCTTCTATTTGTGATATATTAGACAGGCCGATAAGAAGTTATAATATAATGATCGGCTAATGATGTACAATATATATATTTAATTTAAATTAACCACTCCACAGACTCTGGGGTCCGTGATCTTTGTCATTACAATAATTATATATTTATTTTTTTACACATTTCTTGGATAAGGAGAAGAAGAGGAAAATAGGAGGGGAGTTGGGTACATTTAAAATCTAATTCTAGTGCTCGTCTGTAGAGCCACTCACTACCGGTTGGGATTCCGCTAGTAATCGACTCGACATCGAGTGTTGCCGATTGCCTTGTGCCATTTGCCTAAGCTGCCTCCTCCCGGCCCAAAGCCTCCACAACGGCCACATTTCTGTCCCTGATGGCCATCTGTAGGTTGAAATCGCGCATGGTCTTCGGTGATGCAGCCCACGCTCGCCGCACGAACTGACCGATGGCGTCGTCGGTGTCGTCAGCGTAGTATGTGAAGGTCCTCGTATGCCGTGAGATTGCAACAACCGCATGGGGTACGGTGATGTACAATATAACACAGACGCTCATATTACTACTCACTTTATTTTAGGACTCATAATACTGTCTCGGTATAACGAGAATCAGCTGTTGTTTCAATAAAATCTTCTGATTTTTGCCGCATTCAAATATGATCGAGTATTATGCTTGTTAATTTCTTGCAGGGTCTAGGGGTTTTACCTACATAGTTCTCCTGTTATTTTCCCATGTTAAAAAGTAGCCTTTGTGCTATTTCAGACTAAAATTTAACAGTGCTCCAAAATTTTTACCCGATCTATTCAAACGTTTCGACGTTATTGAGCATACAAACTAAGAAACAGTATTCAAACTTTTGCATTTATAGTATTAGTAACATTATAAAATAGAAATCCACAACACTTGTCCCACAGTAGCACAGTACGTCCTTTACGTAATTTAATATCTTGTTGAAGTCTCCAATTCTTGGGGCGTTTGAAGCGAGCCTAAAATTCACGCTACGGCGAATTGGCAACGACGAAATTTCATTTGAAGTTATTTACCGAATTAGATTTATTCATTTTGCGTAATTTATCGCGACTTGGCAGATGTAAAATTTACGCGCGCATGCCGTGACTCGGCGCTCCAATGGAATACGTTCATTCATGTGATGGGAATCGAGGATAAGATCGGTTTCAGACTAGCGTTTTATACGCCTGATATCTTTGGGTACGCGTATGATAGCAATGTTGTAGAGAGTTACATATCTAGCGAGAGAGGAGACATTGGGCAAAAAACTCAGGTCCTAAGAGAGAGTATGATCGAACGTTTGAGGCCACTTATCCGTATGAGGCCTAGTTATCTGTCGGAGCTCGTAGCTCATAAAAGTGACATCGTTTTATGGTTGATTTACCGCAAACAAAGAGGATTGACTCTACTTTTGTGATAAGAACATCTAGGCAGTAGAATGCGTTGCCTCAGTTTTCCCCGATGATTACAATCATAATATCTTCAAAGCGAGAGTGCGTCGGTTTCTTCTAGGTCCATCGTAGACCGCATAGTCGCTTAACATCAGACAAATTCAAGCGCGTCAAAATAATTACGCGCGTGTAGGTTCATTTTTGGAAGTGTATGTAGGCGCGTTTAAGCGCGCATTATACCACACCTGTAACTCGTACGAGCGTTGATGCGCTATAGCAATGTTTCTTCGTCAGAATCCATGATTATACTGACACGAGATCACTGCCGGTTTGAATTAACACGCTGTGTTACACGAGTCCAGTTTATTAAGAGCGTGTATAAACGCTGAAACGGCCGAATACACGCAGAAAGATACGCTAATCTGAAACCGATCTAAAAGGAAAAGTAAATGTACTTACGTTGGATGCGAATGACTTGCAATGTTTTCTTGTATTAATGATTGACATTTACATCGAATTCTATATCTGTTTTCTAAAGACGGGATCGTTATTTCTCTCTCATAAAAGTTCGAATCACTGGGATGTTTTCTTTTATTGCCATACACTATATATGTTAGAATAAGATGTGACTTGTAAGAAATACATGGAAAAAATTGTATTTAACTGGTATAGGTTAATGTTTGGTCACCATATCTCCTGATGTTAAGCGATGACGCGGTCTACGATGGAACGTGCATAGTTGAAACCGATTCACTCTAAATTTGAAGCCACCAATATTGTAATTATCGGGAAAAACCGCTCAGGCAACGCATTCCATAGCCTAGAGGTCATAACAAAGGTACAGTCAAACTTTTAGTTGGAGTCTTTGGAAAACGATATCAGTCTTTCGTACTACAAGCAGTCCCATAGAAATGTGGGCAAGGTGGTATTAGATAATTGTACACTCTCCAGTATAATTTGTGTTATAGCATAATAAGAAGCACCTGTGCTTAGTTATCAACACCGTCGACTTTTTCCGTATAACCAAAAGTCAAACATGCAATATAAAAGCCTAAAAAAACTCAATTATTTGTTAATCTCAGGTTAATTAGCACGATCAGATTCAGAGCCGATAAATAATTACTCGATGGCCGACTTATAGCGCTTAGAGGATTGTCTAATCAACGCTAATTTAAGAATAGTAATGATAGGTATTCCTCCGCTTGATACACTGGCCGCTTTTCGCGTTTTACAAATTTGGCGGGAAAACGGGTGTCAGGTTACATAAGTGCGGTGTTTATATTTCGGCAATTGAAGTGCCGCCTTACTTGTATCCGTTTGAGCCATTTACTCTCAAGAGCGTTTCAAGACGCTTCTAGCGGTATCATTTTGTTGAAAATGTGTTTTTTACTCAATCACGTCGTAACGTGTGAACGGATTGGATTGAAATTTGGAACACGGTAGGATCATCACGTTCTAGAAGAGCACGTAGGCTATTTTTATCCCCGAAATATTAACGTCATCGAAAACTACGCAGGTAAATCCGCGGGGTGCTGCTAGTTTTACGGTCATAATCCAGATAGTTGTGTCAACCAACGGCCTTGTAGCCAATAGTATCGACCAACAACTTAAGACTTTCGCTAGACGATTGGATCAATGGTCAGATGCCCGCGGCAGTCATCTTCGACAGCGCGCATCGTCAGTAGGTTCCTCAGTCTGCAGCCCTAACAGGAGGCATCACAGAGATTAAGGGCATACCCCGAGCAAATGACCTTGAGTATTTCTTACCTTATCGCACACCGCAAGAAAGAGCAAGAGAGAAACAGTGGGATTTTTCGCTGTTTTACGCTAAAATTTTAGAATAAACGCTTTATAAAATCAGATTTTAGTCTTTTCGAAAAAAAAAATCTACCAAAATGTTCGTAATGAATAGAAAGAATTGCCTATCCGTTGATGTAAGCACAAACTCCAAATAATGGCTGGTTTTCGAGTAGATGCATGATAATTACAATTATTTTTATTTTTTATGGTTTCGTTGTGCGGAGATTATTCAAACAATAACTTCATTAACAAAAAAAACAAACTACCATTTTGAAGCCAAGAAACTGAAGAAATTTAATGTATTTTTTACCAGTTGATATTTGTTTTGGCCAATGAGTAGATAGCTTTGAAAATTGGACAAAATACTCGTTTTGGTGGGGGACGCCCCTTAACATCAGGCGAGATGACGGTCAAGTGTAAACCTATAAAAGTTTTAAAAAAAACCACCGGTAGCTTGGGTAGCTTTACGAGTACGTCGCTGCCAGCTGCGATCTAGGTTCTTATTATTAATATTACTACTAGCTTTAATTGTCCCACTGCTGGGCAATGGTCTCTCTTCCCTCCTTCCAGATAGCCTGATTTACGGCTTTAGTGGTTCCGTTTCTATCTCATGATTCTAATTCCTCACACCACCTTCGGTCTAGGTTTAGGTGTTGTAATGTTTTGAAATACTCGTATTTTAATATTATAAAAGCTAAAAATGAAAAGAAGAAGAAGAAAACTTTTATCAGCTGACTATTATTATCATTGTTTAATTTCAGACCAATAAAAAGAAGTCGTGGCTCTAGAAGAAGAGGCCCATATAAAAACAAAACAACAAAATACCTTTTAAAAGTTGACCCAAACAGTTTGTATGGATATCTTTTAAAAGGTTTTGCATCGCATTATCTTACCTGCAAACAACAATAAAGATTTTTGTGTTTGTAAATACTATTTGTACGTAAAAAGAAAATAAATGACTGAATAATAAATGGCACAAGTATATCAGTCGTAATGCGTTGTAAATGTTTACGGCCGCCATTTCCCATTGCAAGCTAACGATGATGTCTTTCCAATATTTCAGGGCACGCGAACTCCGCGATCAACCCCATAGTGTACTGCCTGATGACGCGCAACTTCCGGCGCTCGCTGCGGAAGCTGATCTGCCAAGACCCGGGTAACATACACTCTAGTACTCATTTCCATGTAAGTTCACAAGTATATAGCTACTTCACTCGCGCGGTTGTTGCTGTGTTGGTTGATGAAAACGCGAACCGCGTAGCGGCCTTACGGCTGTTTCAAAAAGACGAATATTTGGACGGTTTGTTACACATAATACACACATATTGTTACACACATACTCTTTTTTATCGGGCAAAGCCTTACAACACAACTAAAATACAATGAACTATACTACGCTACATATCTACCCAACTACTGACACTAAACACACCCGTATTATCCATAGGCTAATGAATCCCTTCCTAATTCAATTCAAACAGATAATCCTACATCCAGTCGGAAGCATGCCAAACGATGAACATAAATACTTACAACATGTTACACTTAACATACATGCATTAACAACCTACATTTTGTATCAAATACTGACACTAATCACTCAGTCGTTGCTAATACTCTAATAAGTTTCTTAACTATCCGCTTGATACACTGGCCGCTTTTCGCGTTTTACAAATTTGGCGGGAAAACGGGTGTCAGGTTATATAAGTGCGGTGTTTATGTTTCGGCATATGAAGTGGCGCCTTACTTTTACCCGTTTGAGCCATTTACTCTCAAGAGCGTTTCAAGACGCTTCTAGCGGTATCATTTATTTATAATTAATGTACTTAAAATGTAAACTAACATTTTTGACACTTGAGTAAAAAATTTTGCGATTTCTCAAGTATTCTAACAACTGTAACTTTGTTTTTATGGGTTAGTGGTTTTATGGGTTAAATGTGTTGTATACGAAATAACAAACTCGAAACACCAAAAAAACTGCATTCGATTGCACATTTTTTTTTTTCAATACTTCGGGACCATTTTCCCCTCAAAAATTTTGATTTTGTTTTTTTTTTAATTTTACGATTTTTCTATGTAAATGAACTTTAATTTTAATGTGGGTTTTATCAAAATAAAGACCGGTTTAAGTAGACGCCATTAAACACAAATTTATCGGTATACCTACCCAAATAAAAACACGAAATTTTTTTTTCCCGCCAAAAACCCAAAACGCATCTATAAGTTTGTTGGTTGTTGTCATCAACCAAGTTTTTGGGTACTAGATTACACGCCGTTGTATCAAGCGGCTATCCGTATGTACTCAAATGGTTTATAATGAATAAAATATTTTGTAGTACTTTTTTAATCTACTTCACATATTTTATGTTTAACACCTACAATGCTTACCTATGTTAACCTACAATTGATTTTTTGAACACTTACAATGTCACCGACAGCACTCAAATACACAAACAACACAACGAGGTATACAAAAACACGCAAATACCCCTACAGATACGTCCAACTTTTGACACAAATTTATTATTTCGGGAGCTTATAAAATCAGTATAATTATTATACATAAATCCAGTAAAACACATAAAGTATTATTTTTTATATTCTTTTGTTATTAAAATTGTCGCTTAAGCCTTCGCTTACGAATTGATTTGATCGAAGCTTTAAGAAAACTTGACAAGAATTTTGAGTATTCCAACACAGTAACACTAACCCGCAATTAAGTAAATCTGATTGTTGTTGGTTTGGCAGCTTCTATGAATAAGTTGGCGTTAAGTAGACTTTATAAAAATATTAGATAAATATTTTTGATTGATTTCAAAGCAGATGTAGAAAGTAGTCTATCTCAAGCGCTTTAGTAGATTAGGCTTAATAGATAGGTGTAATGCACTGTAGTTGTGTTTATGGAGAACGTCCATTGGCGTTACGGGTCAAAATACCTTATGTTTTTTTATTTTTTATCCAGGGCGCAAACGTAACGGACATATTTTGTGTCCTGTGTCTTATACAAGCTACCGATAAATGTTTATTTTTTATGGAACCAGTATTAAAACCTCTACTCTCTGCGCAACCGTATTTGTCAGTAAATGGATACATAACACAATTAAGTGTTCGGTTTCCTGAACTGTAAGCTAAAAGTGACTACGTTTGTACAGCATCTTCATTCCAAAAAAGTATAAATTAATCAAAAATTAGTTTTAATTAAATAAGGTACTCGTAAATTAATTGATTTTCGACTACGAATTGTTGTTGCATGCTATCAAACAATGTGGACTATCTCTGAACAGGAAATGTCTAATTAATTGTGATAAATTATTTGTTCCGTTGATCTCTTTCCAGCTACTCTTTAATCACTTAGCTAAAATGGTTATGGCTTTGCTTATTGTTTCTCATAATTTCATATCAAAAAAGAAAGCAATAAAGCAAGATCATATTAATTATCCCCTCTCCCTCATCAGACGCCTTGGTCTCTTCAGAAACGTTTTACTAGCTAATGTGTGGAATTACTAATTTTCATCAGTATATTTCAATTTTAACCGACTTCCAAAAAAAGAAGGAGGTTATCAATTCGACCCCTATGGTAATTTTTTTTTTTTTTTTAATGTTTGTTACCTGATTTCTCGAGAACCTCTGAACCGATTTTAAAATTTCTTTTTGCGTTCGAATGGGTATGCTTCCCGAATAATCCCATATAAATCTTTTCAAAATCCGTCAAGTAGTTTTTGAAATATGAACCAAAAACTGAAAATTTGTTACAATTATCTGGATGACGTAGTTGTAGATTTCACAAAAGTTATGAATCTCGACCCTGTCAATACAAAATTGTGTAAATGCTTTAATAAAAACATGTTTTAACCCCGACCAAAAAAGGGGTGTTATAAGTGACGTCGATGTCTGTCTGTGTGTCTGTCTGTCTGCTGTGGCACCGTAGAAGAACTCAAACAGATGGGCCGATTTCGATACGGTTTCTTTTATTTCAAGGTTAATACCATAGCAAATGTTCTTAGCTATGTCTGGTTAATGTCGATTCAAGATGGTCGCCTCCACAAAATGGCGGACAAAATATTTCTTCACAACCTACCTCAATTTGGGTATCAAATGTAAGGGCTTGACTAGTAGAATACTATGTACTATAACAAATTTCAAATTCAAAATGGCCGCCACGACAAAATTGCGAATTATATCATATTTATCATTACTACCTCAATTTGGATATCAAACGATAGAGCTTGACAAGTAGAATACTTTGCACTATGAAAAAATTCAAATCCAAGATGGCCGCTTCTACAAAATGCCGAAATACATTTCTTTTTTCACAACTCCCTTTATATGGGTACCAAATGAAATGGCTTGTCTAGTAGAATGTTGTACAGATAACAAATCCCAGGTTGTCGGGGGTTAATCAAAATTTTTAATTTTGTTCTTGTACACTAAAAAGAGTAAAATAAACAATTTTCGTACAAAAAATTAAACCGACTTCAAAACCACAAATAGCAGTCAAAAGCGAAAAATAAACTAAAATCATTATTATAAGCGCTACTCACTCATCTATTTGAAGTCGGTGCCAGTCAGATCAAAAATATTGATGCTATGTAGGCACAGGTAAGTAGTATCTATCCTATACCTGTTAGATTTGGCTGGCACCGACTTCAAATAGATAAAACAATGTATATCTACGTATTTTTTCTTTTGTCTCACGAACAAAACTATCATTTTTTTGAAAACAGTGAACATGTTTCATCCTAAACCTTATACTTCAACAAGAGACAATTTAGGCAAACTTAGTTTAAATAACGAAAACTAAAACTTACTAACGTATGGAAACTGAAATTATTTATTTCCACACAGCTTACCTTCCAGATGCAAGGCTTGCGTCAAAAGTCCAACACGTCTAGTATGCGGACCTGTACTACTGTCACCTTCCGAAGCAGTAACAATCAAGTTGGCCGCGGCTCCCTGCATGGAAAACCCCAAGGATCTTTGAGGGGTTCTCTTAGGGAAAACCAATGGAACCACCGCTACCAAAAAGGACCCCAATTTCTGTAATCCTAATTAGAAATAATCTAAGCTATGATCTGGTTTCGAATTATGACTGTTTATAGACTATGATTTCTTTGTATTAAAAGTCAACAAAAAGTCAAAAAGTCTTATTAAAACTTAAATTTAAATTAAGAACTTAACCCTAGAAAGATAATCTTATTTAAATGTACGGAAAAGATAATCATACGTCAAAATGACCTTAGTTTTATATGGCTATTATTTCAAAGATTATTTACTTAATTTGATGAACTATGGTGTGTATGTATTTCTCATATTAGTTAAAATAAAAATACAATATAATTATATATAAGTACTGTTTATTAACTATTTAAAAAAGTAACGATACATAATGGCTATCATTTTAAAGTAACAAAACATAGGAACTTATCTTATAGTTATGAAATCACATTTTTTAGTCTAATCAGTCATTTCTAGTTATACCGCTAGTTTGAAACAATAGACTTCATAAATTTTTAACATTTAAATCTACAGAGATCAATTAGATGCAGCTCAGGCACATGTCAATGTTATGTTCACGATAAATCACTTTTTTGCACTTTTTGCAACATCCGCTAACCTTACGCTTTATTTTAGAGGGGCAATAGGCACAGTAAGTACGTTTCTTTCGATTGGGCTCTTCTGTGTCGTCTCAGTTGGTCCAGGAGCAGCTTTTGGTAACGTATTCTTTATCTCATCTCGCAAATATCGCTTCAAAGTGGGTGCTTCCAAGCGCTTGGCCATATAGGGTGAGGTTAGAGCAAGAAAATATTGAAGCAATGCAAAGCTTCATAAAGATTGCGACACATTCGCCTCGGACCCCTTTGTGACCTTATAATATTCAGTGCTGAAATTCGTCCTCGTCTTGATGCCTTTGTAGTAGACCAACAATGTTTATTCTTACCTCTTATGCTAGGCCGAGACACGATTATTAGACGACGAGAAGCTGTAGATGGTGGTACTTGTTCAGCATTTTTTCAGGTGGTAGACTGGATGCTATTGACTCTTGGTCTCTCTCCTCGTCGACGAATGCCTCCTCAACGTCACTCACGTGCACGTCGTCTTCGCTCAGATGGTCCTCGAGCTCGCTGGCAGTGTCGGCAGATTAAAGATCCTCTATCCTCCATCGCTCTCTAAAAGAGCCGCCAAGATGCTTTCGTCTCGTAAATTCCGATTTCCCATTGCGATCGGGTATTCTATAATATTTATAAATCTATACTAATATTATAAAGAGGAAAGATTTGTTTGTTTGTTTATTTGTAATGAATAGGCTCCGAAAGTACTGGACCGATTTCAAAAATTCTTTCACCTTTGGAAAGCTACATTATCCCCGAGTAACATAGGCTATATTATATTTAAAAAAAAATTAGGAATCCTTACTAAAACTCCAATAATGTAACATAAGGTGTAAAAAAAAGACCTGAAAAATTCCTTACGTCGCGTGCGCTGCGAAAACTATTGATGATAGAACAAAATCATTTACTACGACTTTGCAGAACTCATCATTATCTACAAAAAGTGTCGCGACAGCATATGTCTAAATATTATAGTTAATACCTTTTATAATTTTTACATTTCATTCGGAAGATATCACGAGTTTAAAAATGCAAGTATTAGAAAAATGTCGCGTGGTTGTCGCTCACCGCGCTCAGCTAGCGAGCATGCGATGTAGGCTCCATGTAAGCGTCACTGGGGTACGGGGAGTCAATGTGAAAAAATAAAGTGCCGCGCGGCTCACTCGCGCGATCGGCTCCCTATGCAGCGGTCGTGTGCGTGATCGTATGATTTTAGCTTGAAAAAATGTTGAATTCGTTTCGTAGGTAAATAAGTATATGATAATAAATATTACATTTTAATGTAACCATTCAAACTGCTTATAGTAGTATTTTATGGGTATTCCTGTTCAAAATTTCAGCAAAAATTTAGTAAAAGGTAGTTTTCTAAGCCCATATTTTCAAATTTTTTCAATAAGTAAGTACCTACTATTTACCTGATAATAAATATTATATTTTAATTATTCAAACAGCTTAGTACTTCATATAGTTCAATAAGCAAAAATTTAATAAAAGCCTGTTTAATTATTTATTTCCTTCTATTTTTCATTTTATAATGCCCAAAAATGCCAAAAAGATCAAGATCTCAACTTTCTAAACATAGTTCCCAGGCGAGGGCAATAAAAATACGGCGTAATGAGGAATCTTCATCAGAAACTGAAAATCGCCTTGCAAGTCGGAGAGAATACGCGTCGCAATCGCGTGCTAGAGAGTCAAGTATTGAGTGTTTGCAGCGGCTTGCTGAACAAAGTTTTATCACTGGCCCAGCAGCTGGTCAACTAGCTCATATACCGAGGATACCGATGATTCCAACTGATCTGCCAATCCCTTTTAAACGACTTCAGTTTCCGGTGAAATCATCTTTCGCTTTAACTATTAAC
The DNA here is from genome assembly GCA_017562165.1 of Ectropis grisescens. NCBI lineage: Eukaryota > Metazoa > Arthropoda > Insecta > Lepidoptera > Geometridae > Ectropis > Ectropis grisescens. The sequence continues at coordinate 27,283,352 of CM029788.1, forward strand.
AAGTCCCAGGGCCAAACCTTCGAATTATTAGGGATCGACCTACGAAAAGAATGTTTCACTCATGGCCAACTGTATGTTGGCCTATCACGTGTCGGAGCTCCTGAAAATCAATTTATTTTGCTGCCACAAAATAAAACTACTTCAAATATCGTTGACAGGAAAGCTCTGACTCACTAAAACTAATGTCTTTTGTTTTGTAAATAATATTATATATGTATTAAATTTTAAAATAAAAAAAATACAAAAAAACATTAATAAAAAAAATTCATAAAAAAATTCAAACTTCCTTTATAATTTTACATTTTTTTTTGAAACTCGATACAAAAAAGGGTGTATGTGTGTGTGTATGTGTATGTACCCGTGCGAAGCCGGGGCGGGCCGCTAGTATAAAATAAAGGTAAAACTATCGCAAAAATGAAGAAAAGTTACCAAAAAGAACCCTAATTGGAACACATACAAAAATCCTAAAAGTCACGTAAAAGATAATCATACGTCATTTTGACTCCAACACCTGTTGTATTTCGAAAACGGGAACACTTACTTCGGTGCCGCGACCGCCATTCGATAGCTCCGCCCGGCGACTGAAATGTCCGTAAAGCACTGCGCTGGATTCGCGCGAATTAGAGAGATACAGGAATATTTCGAAACACACGGAGTCATTTTGACGTAGATTATCTTTCTAGGGTTAAATTTAAATATATTTTAATTGTGGTATTGTGTAAAACATTATTATAAATTCGAAGTAGGTAGGTAGTAATTCGTACTAATTGTCGTTTTCAAAATGTGAATTCAATGCTTATGCAAAGACTGTCAAAGTTTTGAGTAAGATTGAATTGGTAAATGTTCGATGTTTTAAAAGGTAATCAAACGTATTGAGTCATTTATTGTACTTTTAATAATAAGTCTTAGTTCATTATTGTTGAGAGTCTGAAAAAAGGTACAGAAAATTGAAAATTGTATCATTGTCTCTCACACACTAAAAAAATTATAAAATATATGAAATAAAATCTGACGTTTACTATTTGTTTTTTCTTTTAGATGTACTTGTAGCGTTGAACTTTTTATTTATTTATGGTATGAGTGACGAGTATGACATGTACCTAATAGTAAGCAATACACCAGCTCATAACAGCACAGTGTAACGCAGCTATTGGAATATGAAGAATCCAAATCATTACCTAGCTATACACTGTCCTCGTTACCTAGAAACTTAACATGTTGTAACTGTATGCCCTGTATTTTTTCTGGAAACATTGCCGTTCAAACCGGACCACAGTGATGTTCGCACAATACCATTCACCGGATTTAGTGATTGAATAATTACAAAGGTGTGGTCCTTCCCCAGGTGGACTCGGCAAAGAGGCCGATCACTACAATTAATCAACTTCATAATTATTTTACTACACTGTAACTATAAGGACGCCAACATTATACTCTGATCTTGTCAGTTCTGCTTAAACTGACAGATTTATTATAAGTTATGTGTCAAGACTTACATTAATGTAGTTTATAATTTATAACCATTTCAATAATATTTACATTCAATTAGGTAACACTACAATACTACACTCCGCGAGGTATAAGCTGAGCTTTGCATTAGTGTGAGTGATCACCAATCAGGCAGGAGCTTGAAATTTTGTCCGCGAGGTATAGGCTGAGCTTTGCATTAGTGTGAGTGATCACCAATTAGGCAGGAGCGCGGCGAGACAGAATGGCGCCGCGCCTAAGGCCGGTTGTCACACCTACACTATCCATGTACACTCACACAAATGCAAAGCTCAGCTTATGCCTCGCGGAGTGTACAACAATATTGATTATATTGTTGTAAAATTGTGTTAAACTTATATGGGAAAAAAATGTACATAAAATTAAGGTCTTTGATAATAAAATATGTAGAGTTTGCTGGTTTTAGTGATCGGAGAGTACTTTCTATTTGCTTGTTGTAAATAAGTTTATATTTATAATTTAATAAGCATAATTATTATTTTCTTTATTTTTCTGTGTAATATACCATTTTACCATTTTAGATTGGTTTGTGTCCGTGACTTATCTTTAATTTCAAATATACATGTATGTACACTTTAGTAAAATAATCTAAGTCATTTTAATTTAAAAAATATATATATATTTAATACGTGATGTGGTATAGGTATTACGCTATAATAAACCCCGGTAAAAAATTATAAAAGAAGACATTTATGGGGACTCTAGCTAGGAACAAAGTTCCTTTGGATAATATATAAGCAACATAATTTGCAAAAAATATTGCTTAATTTTATTATCTTTGTATGGTAAGATCATCCAAAAAATTAAGTTGGCAACACGGGCAGTTTTTACGCGACACTTCCGTTGCATATTTTTCTTACGGTTTTAGCCTCATATATTTTTAGATCGGTCGCGCACAAAAATCCTCATATACTACAAGCCAGCTGTAATGAACTTAGTTCCAATAATGATGGGGGTTTATTTTGATTGATTAACTTTTTTACCTCACGACTATAATAATAGATGGTTTAGCCCGACTTAAGTTTCAACCGCGTTTTGCGGCCTTTTTTGACGGGAGTGAGCGCGTGCAACCGAGCCTCGTAAGGTCTTTTTTTCAAATTAGTATGAACCGGCCATATTTGACGTTATAATTCTGTTAATTTGAAATAATCGATTGTGGCTCCATTTGAACGAAAATATACATTGTACTTAAAATTTTATTACATATTGTGAACGAATATTGATTAAGTAAAGTCACGTAACGATATTATAAAAAGAAATGACTAGTGATCGTACGCTAACCCAGGCTTAATAAAGTTCCCCAAATAATGCTATTTGAACAACAACATGACATTTATTTTTAAGTTCTTGTACTCTGCTGATTACAGCTCATCATATATTCATAGTCAAACTTCGACTACGTCACTATTTGTATATTGGGTAGGTACTATGTTATCGGTTGTCTGATTGATGATATCAAATTGATACATAGTATTTACGTTTCACGTAATACGTCGTTTTTTTTTGTACAACATTGTTCCTAATTGATTGACTAAAATCGATCATACATCATAATGTTATAACCTTGTTTAAGATGTTATCTTTGTTGTAAGTTACAAAGAAATAAATAAAATAAAATAACATCTAACACTTCAGTTCAAAAAAGTAAATAAGTAATTGGAATGTCCAGGGGGCTACACAAATTTCTCGTGCATTTGTTGGCGTTACGTGTTGAAAACATAGTCTTCGTTCAAAATTCGCATACGGAGACTGGTATATATTAGCCTCAAATATAATTATGTATTGAGCAGTTCAACCAAAGCTTAATTTTTAGCACGTAAACACACAAAATAATAGTTACTTATTTTGTAGCACAAATTATAATTCGTCAGGGTGAAAAATTGTGGTTAATTAAATTAAGATAGCTGTTTATAAATATTAATTAAATGTTATATCTGCTTATTACTTTGAACTGTATATTAATTAAAATTATCCTTTTTATAGCTCAAAGTAGAAAGACGAGCAGGACATGAACCTAATAGTAAGCCACATGCCTGTCCATAAAAACACAGTAACACTCAGATAATGGAACATGTAGAGTCTAAATCATTTCCACTACATTGCACTCGTCGCTCTGTAATTTCACTGGACACATTTCCCTTCAAACCAGTTGATGTTTTCACATCTTATTTTCATTGGCGGTGGGATAACTGGCAACTGTATGATAGTTCTCCAAGCAGGGTGTGCAAAAAGCTCTACCACTAATAAGAAAACACACAATGCCAACAGCTATGCTACACCTAGTACTGTGTTCACATTGTACATCCTACAATATTTTTGTTACCATAATGGGTCCATACATAAATATTATAAGTTACTTATGTAACAATTTATAGTTGTATTTTATTTGTTAATATGCTATAAATTTATCTCGTAATTTAACTCCATGATTAAAATAATTGTAATAGTTGTATTTGGAATGTCTATCATATATTTAAGGTAATTTTTTTTATATTAAGCCACTTAGACAAATTATGCGAAATAGCGTCTGTATTAAGAGTTTTCTTTATTATAACAACATTGTAGAAAATGTAAATAAAGCACTATTATTTCTACTTTTGTTTTATTGTTTATCATCTACATCATCATCATCAACAGCCCACTAAATGTGCCCACTGCTGGGACTCAGGCCTTCTCTCGCAAGGAGAGAGTTAAGGCCATAATCCACCACGCTGACCCAGTGCGGGTTGGTGGATGACACATGACTTCGAAAGGTTCTAGGTACATGTCGGTTTCGTCACGATGTTTTCCTTCACCGTTTTAAGTTAGCAGCATTACGCACATGACTTCAAAAAGACAGTGGTGCGTGTGGGGTTTGAACCCGAGGTCTCCGGATCGGCGAGCGCCGTTCTCCCGACTAGACCAGCCGTAACTTTCTAGAAAGCCGTAATTGTTTATACTTAAGGAAAAAAATATTATTTGAGTAATATTTTTGGACTGATGACTGGCCTTAGGCTACGGCTTAGTTAGTACGGCTCGTAGCTTAGTTAGTAGTAAATCTGCCTGCGAATCCGAGGGTCGTGGGTTCGATTCCCACCGAGTGCAAATATTTGTGTGATGAATACAAATATCTGTTCTGTATTGGGGTGATGCTATGTGTAATATGTATATAGGTATTTACAACTATATAAGTTAAAGTATAATATCAGCTATCTACCATAGGCTGCCTTAGTACAAGCATTACTCAATTCTTAGTTTGGAGTTAGATGGTGCTGTGTGTGAAATATCCAATGTTTTGTCTGAAATCGGACCTTTGGTGTAATGGTATCACTCATGGCAGAGCTATCCTAAAGAAATGCCACATCATTACTAGTTATTCTACCAATGAGCAGAAAATCCTACTAATATTGGCACCTTGTCCATCTGTAGGACGACTCGCAACTCAAACAAGCAAACTCATCAACTTGAATTTTGTGATAAGAACGTCTGGGCTATGAAATGCGTTGCTTTAATTCATTTTTCCTGATAGTTCAAGTCGCACTATCTTTAAGCCGAAACTAAATCACTGAATGATGATTTTTTTTCAAACAGGTTTGTTTAACTAGCGGCCCGATTGATTAAGCTTTCGCCGCCAGCCAGTTTATTAAATGTTGTAACAAACGACACGGCTGTTTTATTTTTCTTCTATCTCTTCAAGTTGTCAATTAACTTTTTATCTGTGGCTCTATCCGACTTAAAATTAGAATTTAATTGAAATGAAAGACGTCGAAGCAAAGAAAAAATCGAAATCTATCATTGAAACTGTGTCAAAAGCTGCAACCAATCTATGAGGAGGTGGCTAGAATAACAAATATTGCCTACAAACCAGGACGTCAAAAAAAAAGTCCCGGCGCGAAAGATATTAGACGTCCTACAACGTCAAACAATGTTCGATTGGACGAAACAAAGTAGGACCGGAGTAGCAAAGTCGTTATTTCGAAATTACGTTTTTCGTAGAAAGAGAGTAGACGGCCTGATTGTCCGGTTGTCAACCAACAAACCAGGTCGTCGGTTCAGAATGAAAATATTTCAAGCAACAAACCAGTGTTTACAAAACTACATCAACCGACAAACCAGATTGTTCAACTCACATCCTATCACTTTTATATAACACACTTTTCACCCCCTCTTCCCCACCGTATTTAAGCTCCCGTTTCACATTTCTTTGCGATACTCATTCAATAAATCTTAGGTCGTCTACAAATCTCCTATTATCTACCTCAGCTCATGCAAGCTCCTTTTACGGTTCGTCGTTCTGCGTGCAGGCTGTGGCCTTATGGAATGCTCTTCCTGCGGCCATTAGACGTGCGTAGAGCGTCGCTTCGTTCAGGACTCTGATTCGGCAGCATTTTCTAACAAAAGTTGTTCACTGATTTATGTTTTATTTTTCTTGGATTTTTGTGTTTCTTATTGTATACATACTATATGCCTATAATGTGTATATATATATATGTATTTGTATGTGTATTTATATATTTAAACTTATTTATTTATTGTACACCTATTATGTGTATTTTGTTCTATTATATTTTATATATATATAATTAATACACGTGTTTATTTATATTGTTAGTTGCACCACTGCCCAAAATCTTACAAATCTTGTTTCTTTGTAAATCAAAGGTTATCTGGAAGAGATCGCTTTTAGCGATAAGATCGCCTTTTGTGCCCATTATGTGTTTGTTATTTTTATTTGTTACTTATTGTCAACTTTGTTTGTGGTGCCAATAAAGTGTTTTTGTATTGTATTGTTGGATAAGAATAAAATATACTAACCGACCAATTAGGTGGACAGCGTGGTTGGCAATAGACGGAATATTTAGGCCACAAGTAAACGGCGCTGTTTAGAAAAAAGACGAGGCATTTGGTTAGAATGATGATTAATATAGTAGGCTGTGAGTGTGGCATAAGCATTACACAACGTGGTGGATTTACCCCCAACAATATGTTAACGGTAAATTCTAACACTGATGTGAGACTCCATCACGCAAGGTCTCTTTCCCCTCAGCACGGGAGATCACGAGATGATTCGAGTCAAAGTTTGATGTAAAATTCCCACCAAATCACCAGCTTCAACCCTAACGCATGTACAGCTGACAAACGACCTTGCCGGCGACGCCGCGACGTCGTACAAAAATCCGTTTTTTTTTTTTTTTTTTTTTTAACTAGAATAGGTTCGCACTTGACCACCATCTCGCCTGATGTTAAGCGATGATGCGATCTACGATAGAGCGTGCTTACCTAGAAGAAACCGATTTACTCTCGATTTGAAGACACCAAGATTGTAACCATCGGGGAAAACCCACTCAGGCAACGCATTCCACAACCTAGACGTTCTTATCACAAACGTGGAGTCAAATCGCTTCGTTCGTGTTTATCCGTGCCGATATCTGGCCATTAGGGATACGTCAAATAACAAAAAAATTTTTTTTTATGGAAAAAAATTGTGCTTTCATGACTAACTTTCACGTATCACATTCAAAAGTTATAGTAGATAAACTACCATAAATATTGTTGCACCTTTCTGCAGCACATAGTATAATATGAAATGAATAAATTCCCACATTGCTGGGAAGTTATTAATATTTTCAATTTTTTTTAGTAATATTACTTAACTATTATTAAGTATACGCGATGTATTAAATAACATTACATTACATTACACATACATACAATAGTCCACTAATAATTGCGATTATAACTATACACGACAGTTGCGTGTTTTGCGCTAAGATGAGTATCCCGAGTGGTGTCTACGGAAGTGTCACGTGCATGTTACTTCGCCACAGTGCATTCACGGTTACAATACGGCGCCGAGCGATACGCGCGCGCTGCCGACTGGAAGCGTGCGTTCCGCGCCCAAAAACGTGCCGTACGTGCCATTGTTGGCGTATCGCAATGTACATCCGTCAGACCATATTTCAAGGAGCTTGGTATACTTACTTTACCTGCTATCTTGATCTATCAAGTGGCTGTGTATGTCAAAATAATCTAGAATCGTACAACACGCGAGGAGAGACATTCTCACAACATACGCAACGCCGACAAGCTGGATGTTATACCACACTCTCTCACGAGGTCACAGAAGTTAACTCACATTATGGGACCGGAAGTTTATAACACTCTTCCCAAAATAGTTATATCGGCCCCATGTTTCGGCAGCTTCAAAAACAGATTAAAGTGCTGGCTTATCGATCAAACTTTTTATAGTTACAGCGAATTTTTAGAGAGTGATGGCAAAGTTTCCATAAAAATGTAAATAAATAAATTTGACATAGGTTAGTACAATTGCAATAAAGACATTATACTCGTATAATGCTTGACAGTTTTCTGTACAATAATTATTGTAATACAGTAAAGTAGAAGTTTCAAACTTTGAAAATGTATACAATGTGTATGCTCTTTCTTTTGTTTTTATTTTTTTATTAATTGACGTGTAAATTGTACATTTATGAATAAAGTACTTTGACTTTGACTTTGACTTAAGTCTACGTGCTCTTCAGATGATAACGGAAACATCACCGCCAGCTATAACGTGACTAGCGACATCTATTTCACGTAGCTGTAAGCAAGAATTAAAACGGTTTATGCACTGATAAAAATAATATAACAACTAAAACAATCACAAATTATAATTTCACAGAATATCTTGACGGAGCTAATTAGTCAAAATAATATAAAAATTAAGGGATTTAGTAAATGATTTATTTATTTATACGTTTTTTATACTAGCCTTAGGTGAAACTCTGCAGTTATTGGACTTCAATTAATGTAAATTATTAGTCCAGCACCAAAAACTGGTTAAGCACGAGTTCAGTTCGCAGCATGAATTCAGGACCGAATGAACTGACACGGTATCAAAGTTGGCTTAATGGTGCGGAACCCTCGGCGTAAAGGTTTAACACGGACTTGAATAATATTCATTAATTAAAACAAGTTTTCCCGTAATTATAAGGATAACTCTATATTCTAAGCTTAACTCTAACCGCCACGCCGTATTAACAACACCTGTTTTAGATCTTTTTTTCTCAGTTAAATTTACGCAAAAAGTTACTATGAAGTGTATTTCTAGACTTGCAGCCATTTAGATGTTATCCATAAGGAAACCCCCGCTCAGGTAACGCATTCTAAAGGGAATTAATAATGATCTACAATCTACATGATCGAAGTCCAAAAAAAATGAATTATTAGCTACATGCTAACCAAGTATTTCTTCTACAAAAACCTAGAGTCTTTTAAGCCCGAACGTAGCTATGATCCCACATTACTGCTTCGCAGTAAAATAACCGAGAAAGTGTGTTCACTCGTCATTTAACATCAGGCGAGGTGGCGGCTATTTGCCAATTTTTGTAATAATAGTTCAAGAAGACGTTACGTATCCTAAATCCTAATCACTACCTACTAAACTGTTTAGTGCTCGAAACCCTTAGACATAGGTTTAAATCGCATTGTCTTGTTTTATTTGTTTCACCATTTTAAACCTGTGTTATATTCGCAGTTGAAAGATAAAAAAGCACACACCTGGGGTTCAGTACCTTCGCTACAAGTCATCTTAATGCATGCAACATCCCATGCAATGGTTGGGAAGAGCTGGCAAAACAGAGATCTCTATGGCGCAGCTCTGTTCATCAAGCTGTCCAAAAATTCGAAGCAATGGGTTCACAATATCTAGACGCAAAATGTCTAATAAACAAGACCCGCCCGAAGCTATCCTATACCTACACCGACAATTCGAACGGCTAATTGTATCGTGCGTCCTGCCATCATAGGATATTTAAGACAAAACTTGGATTTGCGAGCCATATTCGTACGCATAATAATAATTCTTAGCTAGGTTCACCGTTGAAGAATACGTGAAGAAGACTATATAAATAATATAATAATATATATATTTGTTTCACATAAATACCAGATTTATTAAACGTAAGTCATTCTAGAAATTCATTCTGTTATTTCTGCCATCTATCGGCAGACTGTTGAACGATTTCCGAGCAGTTTCAGGGTGTAGGTACATTTTTGAACGATGCCTCGCAATAGTAGGCACTCAGAGTGCATTGAGAAGTATCAGCAAATTTTGTAGAGGTCAGTAGTGTGCAGTTACACCCTAATAGCCTATTTACATTCAAACAAGCGGTTCGCACCGGCTTTGCCCGTGGTACATATAAAATAAAGGCTATAATAGCACTCAGAGATCACATACATAATATATCTTATAACCTTTATTGTTTTTCGTAAAGTTTTCTTTCTTTCTTCTAAATTTGAAATGTGGCTGGTTAGTTGTTTCGCAATGTTTATGTTTACTATCTTATTTATCTACTGTTTTAAATTATGTTTTAAATTCAGATCTATTGGCCTAATTTTTTATATATTATCCTAATTTAATAATTTTTATTATCAAACCACTGTATTTTAACAAAAATCGTTTCTAGGCTCACATAGTTTGGCATGTAATACGGTTCTGTACAGTATGCCTACTCTAATGTTATGATATGTGTTTATTACATTCTGTTTTTAGTCCAGTCTTGTTTTTAGTAACTTTGGCTACTAGCATGTTTGCTCTTAAGTTGAAAATTAACGAGTTATTTCAGAAACACGAAAAAATTTAACTTTAAAAGAGCATGCCGGCGAAGCCTTTACAGGGATTAGTTAGAAAATCAAGATTTATGCTCCCAACCATCACCCTCAACGTTTTGTATAACAATAACATTGTGCAATGCATTTTATTGTACAAAAAGATTGAAAGGTTCTTAGCATCCAAACGATCAAATATATTGCACAAAAATACGAACTGCATGTTTTCGTATTCAGTCTGAGAACGATGTTTATACCGTAAGGACCGCGCGAACAAAATGTCTCTCAACAATATTTAGGTGCAGCTATATCTGTATGTACATATATATATAGTGCTGTTCTTCATGGAAAGAACAATGGCAAAATAATAGTTGACATCGTTGATAGCGTCTAGAAATACCATCTATACAAAAGTAATTTGTTGTTTTTGCTGAGATTTTTCACATAAATATAAATGGTAATAGAAGCCACAAAAAATATTACAATTTATTGGGTTTTAAATGATTAAAATAACTTCCTACTCAGTTCAAGTGAGACCACTAACTATAATCATACTATTTTGGAAGTAATTTTAAAACAATAATGACGCCAAAACATTTTTATTTAGAGTTGGTTACTATTAGTAGATAAAATATCAGTATTTATAAAAAACAAACGATAGATAATGGAAATAAGGTTCACTTTAACTTCTTCCCGCTGTATTACGATTACAATATTAATGCCTACCCTAATAACTATTGGTATTAATTTTATTTTATGTTATGGTAACATCGGAAATACCTTTGTTGCTGTCAAGTGTCAAGTTCGTTGCTTCTGCGATTTTCGTGTGGGTAGATTTCGTATTTGAATATCTCATTATAATTATTGGACTTGGATTGTTTACCGGACTGATATTCCCATCGTTTTATGTGACTTGTGCGTGCCTAACGGCACCTACATATTAATCTGGCAATCTTATTTGCTGTTAGATTAGTTATATTAGTTATGTAACAAAACAAGACCTCAGAAAAAGTAGTTTTCTTGTTATGAGAACATGACGTCTCGACATACAATGTCAAACCAATGTCAAACCTACATAACCTAAAAAAAGTTTAAACCTAAATATCTTTTTTTCACGGCCTTCTCAAAACAAAAATCTTTAAAAATATATTACTCAGGGGCTGACGCTCAACATTTTAAGATATTTTTGATGTATAGACGCTATCATTTCGTCTCAACTATTTTAAAGTATGAAAGTCTGCCATTGTTCTTTTTGCTTGTCTTTGTTTGTAATGTGTTACTGTGTTCGGGTTTGAAGGGCATTATTTTTATTAAGCTATTGCATAGCTTTTATCGCGGGCCTGGGGACCGAATTTTAGTGATCGTGCATCACTTTCTTATGTTCACAAGATAGAGGGATGGAAGACCGTAACGCCGCCCTTCCCACTCGGTCATTCGACTTTGAATCTTATTTGTATTAGCTTTACAGACTAAATGCTCTTAGCAGTGTTGCCAACTTAACGGATTTCCCGTGACATTTTTTATGGTAAACAAATGTCACTCTTCAAAATAAAAGCAATTCCGAAAAATTGTTAACATCCCTATTGCTTATGTTGATAAAAATTCATGCAACATGCAATAGCTTTACCGTGGCAGTCCCCGAGTACCACACTTCTTTTTTAGATCTTTGGGTAACGAGCGCAATGCTTTGTTAGGTAATGATTTGGTTTATTAATGTTACAATAGTTGTTATGGACAGGCATGTTGCTTACCATCAAGCACATGCCCTGCTCGTCTCGTCAGTCGTCACATTATAATAGGGACTATACAAAAATGAAACATATCTTTTTATAAGCATTTAGACAACAATGTCTAATACTAAATTATCTAAACTAATAAATACTAAACATTTATTTAGAATATAATGACCACTCATTACATTCTTTGCTCTTGATATTCCACAGAGGCGGCACTTCTCTGTACAATTGGATACTCATATTCGTAGATAATCTGTTTCTTTGACTTCTGCGTTCTGCGTCCTCGTCAAGACGACCAACAGAATAATAAATATTGTGCAATGCTGACCCTACACGTCGCAATGAAAAAAATATGGAGCAATAAAAATGTAACTCGCTCAAACTTTCATTCAATCATTGTGCAATTTTTAATGTTAACCCTAATCGGTCAATAAATTGTACGATTCGCAAAATTGCGCAAAATGATTGATCATCTAGAGGCCGCCTTAAGTGTAAATTATTTTCAATCTAACCTTAGCGTTGTGGACAACAAAGTTTTTAATGTAAGGTTTGACATTGAATTGACAGAATGCATGCTACAAATATCGCCTAAGACAATGTAAAAAATTGAATATCGTTTAAAACATACTCCGGACAGAGTTATCACTACATAGTATAAAACTAAAATACCTTATGGATTTTTTAAGTTTTTAAACGTTGACACATGGTCGCCATCTCTCCTGATGTTAAGTGACGATGCGGTCTACGATGGAACATGTTTACATATAAGAAAACGATTCACTCTCGATTTGAAGACACCATGATTGTAACCACCAGGGAAAACTCACTCAGGCAACGTTTTCCATAGATTAGATTACACTGACTTATTTACGAAGTGATTTTAAGCAATTCAGAATTAATCCTTATAATGAAGCACTTTTCAGCCTAAGGGGTAGTATCTTCCATTCTCTTTGCTTTACTCCAGAGTGAATTTGATTTACAGTGTACCCGGGCGAAGTATGGGCGGATCGCTAGTATAATAATATGAGGAAGAGTCTATAAGGGATATAATGCACCTTGTATGTATTATAATGTATTGTTATAGAGTCAACCTCCTTTAGCATTAAGCTTTCATTCAAATCAAATTATTTAAACATCGAGCAGAGCATTGTCAATGTCTGAGAGTAGTCGTGGTGATATCATTATTGGTTCGTATTCTGGACAAAACAGCAACAGCAGCTGGGTTTTTGAAGACTACTCGATGTATACAAGAGTTGTGTAAACAAGAGTGTGCTAGTAGAGTTGATATATTCTTATTACTTTATACCCTCTATCATCCTACATAGGTCTCCTTCTAGCTAATTTTTGACTTTCCTTGAAGCCCGTCGAATGCGGCTGAAACTTATCCCTTTATAATTAATTTAAAATGTGTTGCAGCCACGGATATCCGTAGTTACAAAAGCCAAGCTAGCTAGTAAGCTACCAAGCTAGTTTTCATACTACTTTTTCAGGACACCCAAATTATGGTCACTAAAAAAAAATCACATTTCACACGTTCTTTTTGCGAAATTATTATTGGAATCAAACGCATATTCGTTCGAAATACATTACGTGTGGATATATAAAGAAGCTTGTTGATCAATCTATTGGATCTCGCGTACCTTTGAGAACGCAATTTTGTCATGTGTCAACGAACAAAAGAAGGGGTGAAAGGTTGAGATCTCAGATGAAACACCTTGTTGAGATAGTAAGAAACATGTGAAAAGAGTTGGGGTTTTTATTTGGTGAGATAAAGTAATGATTTTTTTTATTTTTATATTTTTACAAAATGATAATACAGGATTTTCAAACAGAGATTATATTAGTGTATTTTACTTTTGTATCGATGTGGTTATTACGTCTTTTTAACCGACTTCCGAAAAAGAGGAGGTCATCAATTCGGATGTGTGTGTTTTTGTATGTATGTTTTTTTTATAGCATAGAGTGACGAGACGAGCAGGACATGTGCCTGATGGTAAGCAACATGCCTGCCACATAACAGCACAGTGACACGCAGCTATTGGAACATGAGAAGTCCAAATCATTACCTAGCACTGCACTGCGCTCGTCACCCAGAGATCTAAGATGTTATATCTCTAAGCCCTGTAATTTCTCTGTTACGCGATAGAGCCGCCAATTGAGAATCGATTTTGATGGTTTTATTTTAATTTGGTAGATCATAGTTTAGAAGTCGTCCCATATAAATATATGTTATTAAAATCAGTGTATTAGTTTTAGAAATATGAACAAAAAACTTCAAATTGTTTTCGTAGCTTTTTCGTTTGTGACGGCAAAGTTCCCATAAAATAGTAAAGAAATAAATTTGACATGGGTCAGTACAATTGTATTAAAGCCATATTATACTCGTATAATGCTTGACAATTTTCTGCACAATAATTATAATGATACAGCAAAGTAGTCATTTCAAACTTTGAAAATGTATACAATTTGTATGCTCTTTCTTTTGTTTTTGTGTTTTATTAATTGAGGTGTAAATTGTACATTTATGAATAAAGTACTTTGACTTTGACTTTTATGTATTTAGATGATGTAGTGATAGATTTTTATTAAATTTTGTCAATTGTCTGAAATTAGTTTTAAATTGAAGTCGATTTTCGTTTGTTATAGACAATATCCGTGGTTATAGACAATTATCAATATTTATGCTGTTTCATTTCAGTTTGTTATGAACCTGTGTTTAAACAATAAAGTCGTCAATACGGGCTCACAAATAAAACCAAACAATAAAATTATGTACACATAAAACCAATATAGCATATCTTATTTAACTAAAATGTCGTTGTACATAGTAATAGCGCAAACAAACACAGATTGTCTGTTGCTATATTTAAATACAAGTTGACGCAGAAAATACATTCTAAACCGCTACAAAGGCCTTGTTGTTTAATATTATTATTAGAGTTTCCCGTACTTTAACGTCATCTACTATCAACGAATAGAGTTCCAAAGTTAATGAACATTTGAATTAGACATAAAATAAATAAATTGGGACACCTAGGTCTTTGGCTGATGATTTAGGTGACTCAATGATAGAGCCAAAGTTGAGCATAGATTTCAAAGTAACACCTAAAAGTTAGAAGGTCAGTATACGGAACAGATACCGAATCTCGTGAAAAGTAGGAGTCAGGAATGATTGTGGATTGAATGATGGAATAGACTGATACTTTTGTGGAGAACAAAAGTGCTTGGGTATTTCCTCGCTAAACTTCGCTAGATTGGTTTCGCCCCATTCAGATGTTGCCTAAAAGGCCAAGTTCAGACTCTCGGTCATGCTCTTTTTCAGTGCTTGAGTTAGTTTCCCACTAGCTTTCGCGCTAGATACATGACTCTCTACAATGGTGATCTCTGTCATTTGCGTGCCCAAGGACATGCAGAAAAAACGTAGCAGGAGCAGCCATCCTTGAGGGACTCCGGCATAGATTGCTATTTGATCCGACGAGTGGTCATCAAAGACAATTGGTATCTATTGATCGATTCTTGAAAACGTCCTATATCTTCGCTATAAAACCATGTGAGGAAACATTGGTAGAAAGTTTGTTTCTTGAATCCTATCGAAAACCTTTGAAATATCCAGTGAGATTGAATGTGCTTCCCCTGTTTCACTTCAGGTTTGGGTACCGTACGCTAGAATATCCCAGCTAGACCAGTTTCAGCGCGACCCGTATTACTGATCACTGGACTGGCTCTCAACATCTGCTCGGTAGATTCTAGAGGTACGTTAGATGCCTGTAGTTTCAGACTCGTTCCATAGTATTGCAGAAAGTGAACGTGACCGAGATGGGCTTATAGAGTTGGGGTCAGTATGACTACTATTTTTTGGCACTGCTTGCACCTAAGTAAGTTTGCATGGCTATTTGCCTAGTTTAGAGAGAAAGAGAGTTTAAACAGGCATGGCAGTAAAGGAGACAACGCAGGAGTACAAGCCTTTAATACTAAGACAGGAATAGCGTCTTGGCCACTGGCTTTAGTCACTTCTTGGCTACGTAACACTTTACGCCAAATCGACTTTTCCATTTGGCGGATGTGCATTACGGACAAATAAAAGTCGAACAGCCAGGAGAAATAGGCGGTGTTGTGCTACCAATATCTAAACGCAAAGATTCCGCAAACTGTGAGGGCTGATGATGACGATGATGTAGGTTACAGAGCATCAATAAAGCATGCCCTTTCTGCACGGCGCTAAATAATTTGGGATGAAGGGTTACTGGGTTGGAAGTGTTTACACTCTCGTGTACACAACAATGATTTCCTCACTAATAAGTACCGAGGTGGAAGAATAATAAGTAATGCAAATATTATGCTCCAATATTCTACTAGTGGACTAAACAAATATTGTGTTTTTTAATTAATCTTCGGTACATGAGAACTGAACTACTTACTGTGTTTCGGTTTGAAGGGCAATGTTTCCAGAGAAATTACAGGGCTTAGAGATATAAGATCTTAGATCTCTGGGTGACGAGCGCAGTGCAGTGCAAGGTAATGATTTGGGCTCTTCATGTTCCAATAGCTGCGTGTCACTGTGCTGTTATGTGTCAGGCATGTTGCTTACTATCAGGCAAATGTCCTGATCGTCTCGTCACTCTTTATTAAAAAAAAAAAAACTGAAAAGTTGGCCTATTTTACGCTTATAGAGGTTACTCATAAATCTGAAATTCTATCTTATTCTGTATGACTGTCATTACTCTTTGATTAGCCTGGGGAATCATCATATTAATTATAGTTATTTTACTTCAAATCGGTAGTGTCTACGAGTATTTGTGTTCGGGTTTTAAAAGTAACGTCCAAAGAGAAATTATTAGATTTTTTATTAGGTACATGGAATAATCCAAGACGAAGGTTTACATGCATAGTATATGCATACAAGTATTCTGTTCTCGTTTAATTTGACTCCTCCCAAATCAGAGCCTCTATGCTACGACTGCATTTCTGTCTTATAATATCGCCAATTTCATACAAAGATCATAAATAGTACAACGTTTTGTAGCAGTTTATGTATTGGAAACAAGTAATAAAATATCAGTTCGTTACGCTCTATAACTCCGAGTCCAAACACACGTAAAATAATTTCTCTAGACACGGTGGAATCTATTTTATTAATCGACTTCAAAAAATGAGGTGTGTGATGACCTCATAAAGGTCGCTGGAAATCGCTGGTTGCAGGTTGTGCAGGACCGTTCGTTGTGGAAATCCAGAGGGGAGGCCTATGTTCAGCAGTGGACGTCTTGCTGCTGATGATGATGATGATACCATCTGGTGCGACTAGCAATAATTAATTACATTGCTGACCATCATACTAAATATTCAGCTACACAAACAACCATGTCTAAGTTAAAAAACAATCAAAATATTAGATAAGTATGAACATAAACTAACTGAAAACAAAATAAAATATTAGGTATTACCATCGAACTCTTAAAACGACAGAAGCGGCAAACGCGCTTCTACTATGGCGATGCAAAATCAGGTGACGTTTCCTGATTTAGTCTCAGTCGCAACAAGGAGTTGTGTACGTTCGCTGACAATTCAGTTTTCAAATTTTTCAAACAAATTTTCGCCACGTTGTGTTGTCTTTAGATTATAGCATACCTCATCTTCGTTTCTTTAATTATATCGATGGGTATTACGCAACTGACATCGTTACAGAGTATTTAGTAGTTTGTCTTAAAATAAAAGTGTCAATTGTGAAATCTTTATGTATGAGACGCATTTGATTGTTTATTATAAGTGTGTCCTTAATTCCGATTTCCGACCCAGAACCCGTTAGGTTACCTATGGTCCAGATCCGACTCTGAGCACCCCAACTCTACCTAGTAGTATCGCTTTACCCCTGGAGTATACCTATTTAAAAAATGTGGGAGCCAGAAGCTCAAGAGATGTCCTGAGTGGAGTGAGCCATGCAAGGCCAAGCGTAGCGAAGGGGGAGGTGCCAAGCGAAGCGATACGGTGACCTCCATAGTGGAGCGTATGCGGACTATGGCGAAGCGACACTCTGGGCAGAGCGCAGAGGTTCTGGCGGGAGCCCATCCTGAGTCAAATCTCAGTGATAGACCCTAAACGGACCGGCTTGATAAAACATTTAAAATACATCAAATTTGTTGTTAATTATAATCTATTTAAATATCATGTTATTTTTTTACCATATTGTAGTAAGTTGAACGTTATCTTAATAACATTTAAATATTTATGTGCAATATACTAGTATACATAAATAAAAAAAGGCTCCATATGAATCAAACACACATTGTCGCGCGTCGAGATCGCTGCCTCGCGGTCTCTAGAACGCTGGCAGCGTTACCCCGTTGGATACCGATACTTATTTTTTGGGCGAAGTAACTGTCAGCTCTGGGATATCCTGAGGCGAGAACCAACCGTTTCGAGTTGTTTAGAGAACCTTTTAATGTTGGGAGATCAAGAGTTACAAAGTAACTATTTTCTGATCAGTGCCCATAGTCTCCACAGCTAGTAACAAATAACACGTAACAAAATCATAATTTGTTGTTTGTTCAAATACGTTTCGTTTTTTCTTTTCGATATTCGTTTTGGTAACAATATTATTAATAAATCCGCTAACTGGTTCCCAGAGGTTTGATTATGGTTGGATGGTGATGTTGTGTGGGAAATATCCACGCACAAGTATTTTATTTATTTCATAGATCTTGTAGTGGTAGGACTCCTAGCAGAGTCCGCCTGGGGAAGTACCACTACTTTGCCAGTTATTCTACTGTAATGTTCTCACATTATTGTGTTCCGGTTTGTAGGGCAATGTTTCCAGAGAAATTACAGGGCTTAGAGATATAACAGCTTAGATCTCTGGGTGATGAGTGCAGTGCAGTGCTAGGTAATGATTTAGACTCCTCATGTTCCAATAGCTCCGTGTCGCTGTGCTGTTATGTGGCAGGCATAATAAAACGTTAGGATAGCTAAAACTTGTATCCAGGCCTGTATCAGATTCCATTATGCTTCGTCGCATACCTGGAGTGGACAATCTAGTCTAAGAGGGACGATAAATGACAAAATTGACTTAATTCAAGAAACAAGCAATATGTAGTTTGTAGCTGAGACTACAGAATATATGAAAACTAGCTGAAATTCAATTTAGTTGAAGTAATATCTGTGGCTGCATCGCAGCGATATGTTGCTACTCGATGTTGGTAAAGCAGAATTTACACAGAGAAAGTTTTTGACTTTGCAAAACGTTAGTCAATTTAAAGAATTGTTACCCTTGATAAACGATGCAGTTTGAATAAATATGTAGTGTAATGGCAGGATGATGATTTGTGCTATGTAATTTTATACTTTATTTTGTAAAAGATTTGCAAAATAAAACTACGTTTGAGTCTCAAGACAAAAGTTTCCAGTTTCATTAAGGGTTCAGCATTTTTATATTAAGTATCTTAGACAAGTAGGTACATGCATACATTGTGCGTATTCGAATATTTATCTATAGTTCAACCATGGGGAGTGAATATTACCTTTGAGATTCGAATTTAAATTTATATATGCGCTGAGGGAAATATATCCCGGTATGCATCCTCAGTGTCCCGTGTAAAGTTCTTAAAGCAGAGAAGATATAAGAGGGTGCAAATACCTAACACCCTACCAAACACCCTCTTTTGAGTTCACACTCAAGAGGAGAAGCATACCCTGACGTACCAGGGATATGGGTCAGGCGCCGGGTCACGCATCCTTACCATCCATGAAGCTCAGGGATGGACATACGAGTCGGTAATCGCAATCATAACCAAGGCAAACATGAAGCTGCACGAGAGCGTGCCCCATGCGGTAGTTGCAATCTCACGGCACACGGGGACCTTCACATACTACGCTGACGACACCGACGACGCCATCGGTCGGTTCGTGCGGCGAGCGTGAGCTGCATCAGCGAAGACCATCCGAGAATTCAACTTACAGAGTGCCATCAAGGACAGAAATGCGGCCGTGGTGGAGGCTTTGGGCCGGAAGGAGGCGGTTTAGGCAAAAAGACGAAGTCGAGTCGATAACTATCGGAATCCCAACCGGTAGTGATCGGCTCAACAGACGAAATCCAACTGACTAGTACTAGACTCAGGTTCAAAATGTTCACAACACCTGTTTTCCCCTTGTGCTCCTAATCCAAGAAATATGTAAAAAAAATATGTTATTGTAATGAGTCACGGAGTCTGTGGAGTGGCTAAAATTAATAAAATAAAACGTCCTTTCTGCTCGCCGCGGCCAGATCTGCAACGAGTGATGGCGGTCGTGGTGGGGCTGCAGGGGAAGACGAGTTCCGTTATTTCAACGCAAACAATCAATTCAAAGTTTTATCAAATAAAACAATCCGAACTCTTAACCCAAAACTTATAAATAATAATGGTTATTGTGGGTTATTCTTAAGAGATAGACATATACTTTCGCAGACTTTTTTTGTAGACCGTCTGAATGGGTACAATATTGCTCTATTTTATTTTGATCTAGCTCATAGGGTTCAGCCAGCGTTTGCAGTGTAGCAGTTCGAGCTGTAGTGTTGCAGCTTTTTGAGATATGACACTACGTTCTGAAGGTGAGGTATGTAAACGTTCTAGAAACTTCTGGGGTTCTGGAAACTCTTCCAGTGTAAATGATGCTTAAAGCGAGCGATCGAGGGCGACGCTCTGGCTGAACAAATGACCCGGATTGAATATCTGTTCTGAACAGATAGTTTGCTTATACAAGTCTACAGTTTAAGCTACCTCTACATTTGGGAAAACTTGAACTACGACTAAACGACGTAAACAAAAACTATCCAGTATCACAGTCAAATACAATACGGGAAAAATATAAACTGCTAATGTTCTAGTTCAGAAAGGTCGTTAATTAATGTTTTGTAGTTTCTTGTGTGAATCAATATTATAAAATATGCAATCTGCATTTTCCATAAATGTAATAAAATGTAGAGAAAATGCGACATCGTTTCATAGTTGACATTCTAAAAGCTTAGACGAGGAGGTTTGAATCCATTTTTATAATAAGAACCTCTAGGCCGTGGAAAGCGTTGCCTGAGTGAATGTTTCTCCTTGATTACAGTCTTGATCTCTTCAAGTCGTGAATGTTTTTTAAATAAGTGCGCTCCGTCGTAGACCACATTTTCGCTTAACATCAGTTGAGATATGGAAGATGAGAATATTAAAAATAACTTCCTACTAAATGTAAATGCCACTGTATGGATGTTTGTTGCTCAATCACGTCGTAACGTATGAACGGATCTGTTTTTTTTGCGATTTTAATAGATAGAACAATTCTAGGGAAAGGTTTATATGTATCATACATGCATAAAATAGTAGCAAAACACTGATAATTTTAAAGGTATCTATTGTGATGTCATCAATTTACAATTTTTTTGCGCTTACATTGCAAAGGCTGGCTGTACACTTCAATGTAATATATCGTAGTGTATATGTCGCAGCCGGATCGTATAATCCGCTGTATTACATTACGGCTAGCCGTTTTGTAAAACAGGGTCGTTTTGTAATGTGGCGGTTCAACGATTAGCCGCATTATTATTGCGATACGTTCTTCAATACGGCGGCAAACGTTTAGCCACATTGTACTACTGCTTAAATGGTAGGGTGACCATACTTACAAAATAAACTATGAAAATGAATTGTCTTAGTCAGAAAAAGCTGACAGATTATCTCTTGCCATATTTCTTACAGTTTTTTTAAACGTCTTACCTCTCAAATAAAACTTGAAAGCCCCTAACTTGATATTGGTGGTGGTACACCTAAGAAATATGGTGCACTTAGACAAGGGTCTATCATTGAGATTTGACTCCGGATGGGCTCCCGTTAGAAACCGCATATTTTATATATACTCTAGGGGTAGTAGCGACAAGACTAGGTGGAGTCGGGTTATTCCGAGTCGGATCTGGGTTCTTCCTAACTTACCTGGTCCGATTTAGTCTTAGCATGGTGGACGGTAATAAACTGCTCCAATAATATTGTGTAGGATTCCGCTGAACACCAGAATCCACAGTTACCTTAGCAATTTAGCAACACACGTACTGTTTCCAACGCCATGGTTGTTGTTATGTCAGACAGCGCCATGAGTGTTAAAAATCGGCACTAAAAATTGTCAAAGCGGCGGCTAATCTTTCGCTTTATTACATTACGGCTAGCCGTTTTGAATGTCGCATGGCGTCGAACACATTGCGGCTGGTTTTTAATCAGCCGCTTTCAATCGTCAAACCACCGCTTTACAAAACGAACCTGTTTTTCAAAACGGCTAGCCGTAATGTATTACGGCGAATTATACGATCCGGCTGCGACATATATACTGCAGTATTATACCTCCTAAAGACGTCGACAAAAAAGTCTGTGACAATAAATGTACTATGTCTATTTCTTAGGGATAACCCACAATAACCATTTCCATATATCAATACAGATTAGTATGTGTTTAGTATAATCGTAGTATCAACAAGGCACCCGTGCAAAGCCGTGAGGGGGTAAATTTTCGTCATTCGGTGTAATATAGTTCCCAAAGTGTATCAAGCGGATATGGGTTTCAAAGGACTTGACTAGTAGAATACTATACACGCTATGACATGACACATGACACACTATGACAAATTTCAAATCCAAGATAGCCGCCCCCACAAAATGGCAAATTACATTAATTTTCACTATTACCTCATTATCAACTAAAAGGATTTGACTAGTAGAATATTATGAACTATGACAAATCTCTAATTCAAGATGGCCGCCACCACAAAATGGCGAAATAAATTTCTTTATTCCCTACTCCCTCAATATGAGTTTCAAATTAAAGGGCTTGACTTGTAGAATGTTGTACAGATTACAAATTCGAGGTAGTCGGGGGTAAATATTTTTAATTTTGTTCTTGTTTTTCCACTCGATTCTACTAAATGCCATCATTTAATCAATATTTTGCGATGACGTTGTCACGTCACTATCATCCGTAAACTAACTTTACAGACAACCAATTTTTAAATACTAAATTTAATTTGACGTGTAATATTTTAAACGAAGACGATTGAGAACAAAATCGTTCACAGAATTGGCGTAGCTAGATTTTTTAGTACTCTCGTGCAGTTATTTAACAGAAGCTCGGGTCCATCTCATTATACTAAGTAATCTCGCCGTTGCAAGGACGGTGCCACTTATTGTGCTGCGACAAATTCAAAAGCTACGTAGCTAAGATAAAGTTACATCATTACTTGGTGGACAGCAAATTTGCTTTTATTTAGTTATATTTTATTCAACCTTAAAAAAAAACTCAAAATTAGAGTATAAAAAGTATATATTTAAATTCTGTATCAGGCTACTTAATAACTGAAACATAGGTGAAAGAATTACTTAGTTATCTTAAAAACTTTCCGTGCTATTACGATTTTAAAATCACAATTTTAGACTTTTTAAACGATTTATACAAAAACGCTACTAAAGCGTGACGTCACTGTCTGGTATTCTCTATGCGTCGTGTGTAAAGTTTGTATTATGTGTATATGTTACATGAATTATATTATCTATATTAAATATTGCGTTTAGGAAACTGGATTCATAACAAAAGTCACTTTAAATTGAATGGGTTATTCAATGGTAAATACAATTCCTAATAATTTCATATAATATGTGAAATGGACTGGCCCATTCAACTTTAAATGATCATAAAGTAAGTTAAACAATCTTTTTTTTAACTTACTTTCAGTCAAAATTAAAATTTGTACTTAATTTATTCTATTTAAATATTGTCATTACATCAAATAATGAAACATAAAACCAGGATCAGTCGCCATGCCTATTGCATAGTTGTATAAGTATTGCCATGTACTTACAGTGCAAATGCTCAGCTAACTTTGTTAGCTTTGACTTTCATCATATGACCTGTAAATACACATGCGCATTTTTTTTTATTTGTGCTGTGCAATAAATGATTGATTGTTTAATTCTTTTTTGATTATCTGGTTTTATGTAGCTATTAAGTTGCGACTGGTCTATTCGGGAGAACGGTGACTACTGACCCGGAGCCTCCAGACTCAAATCCCACGAGTATCACTATCTTTCCGAAGTCACGCGCGTAATGCTGCTAACTTAAAAACGGTGAAAGAATATGTCGTGAAGAAACTGATATGTTCCAAGAATATTTCGAGGTTGTGTGTCATTCACCAACCACCAAGAACTGGGCCAGCGTAGTGGATTATGGCCTTGACTGTGCCCTTGCGAGAGAAGGCCCCCAGTCTGAGCAGTGGGAACATTTAGTGGGCCGTATACTTTATGGTATGTGTTTAATAATTTACATGTCAAATGTTCAACCTAATTAATGTACGAGTGCACCTTTTTATTGACTACTAGCGCCGCTTCTCGGTATTTCCCGTGTTGTTAGGATTATTTCCCGTGATAAACAGTAATGTATGTCCAATTTCAGGCTACAATTTAAATGTGTACCAAATTTCCACGCTATCCGTTCACCCGTTCTGACGTGATTGAACAAGCAACTTCCAAACTTTGTATACATAAACTTAGTCTAAAAGTATGTCTAGGAATTATCCACAAAATGGTGGCCCCATTGCCACGTTGAAGGGCAATGATAAAGTGTTGAGCAAAAAGAAGGCCAGCATTTTGAATTTTGATTTACATCGTAAAGGTTTCTCCTTACTAATATTATTATAAATGCCAATGTTTGGATGTTTGTAAATTTGGATGTTTGTTGCTCAATCACGTCGTAACGTATGAATGATTCTTTCATTAATTCTATTTCTCAATTTCAACCCGATACGGGGTTGAAATTTGTAGCACAGATTATGATCTGGAATAACAGATAGGCTTTTTATACCGCGAAAACAACCGGGTGAACCGCGGGGTGATGCTAGTATCAAATAATAGAGCCTTTTTGAATTCTGAAATCAAAGAAAAGAAAACATCAATAAACCAAAAACTAATATTAAAAAAGATAATAATTCGTTATATTTCACCAAACATGGCAACAAAATAAATAAGTATACCCCGAAGAGTTTTCATATACTACGTATAGATTTGGCACAAACGCTTTACACCGATAGCACGGGTAGCATCTTTCTTGCTTTGTCGCTCTTATGGAAGTGTCATACTTTTGTCGCGGCACGACACTCTGTTGCCATAGAAAGTGTGCACGTCATCTGCTTACAACTCACACAAAGGAACCGTGGGAAAATCTAATTCTATACGTAGTATATGTAAACTCTTTGTATGTAGAATGGGTATTCTATATGCCTGACCGCTGGGAAACCCTCGAACCATCTAAACGTGTCACGTATTTGGCGATAAAGTTATCCTCCAGATTGCTGCAGGGCTGTGTAACAGGGATGTTAAGGAGGAAACTATCGGATATCCTAAAAAATATTTATATGGACCGTATCCGTTTCACAAGTTTCGAAAAGTGTTCGATAAACTCGACTTTCAGGTGACAAGGCTACAAAACTGCTTTCATCAAATACTACATGTCCACCCCGGCTTTACTCAGGGATCTCGTACAGATCGTACGATGAAAGAATTTTTGAAATCGGTTCCATAATTCCAGAGAATATCGCGTTCAAACAAAAAACATCTTCAGTTACCTGCTACGCCACCTGTCCAAAATCATTCGTACCAACTCAAATTTAGAAACAAATTTTATCAGCAAAGGTTTACATTTAATAACGCAATCTTAGACACATGCTGTCACGTCAACGCACGGTACGAACACTCTCAAAAAGGAACATTTTTTCCCGTCATTCTTACATTTTTTATTCATGCTCCACTTCTATTGATAGTAGCGTTATGTTATATAGCCTATAGCCTTCCTCGATAAATGGACTACCAATTGAAAAATAATCTTTAAATTTCTAGTAGTTCCCGAGATCGTAGCGCTCAAACAAACAACCCTTCAGCTTTATAATATTAGTATAGAAGACAATCTTCTTCTTCCTCTGCTCAGTTTTAACTATTACATTTATTAATGTTACGTTACATCCGTAACTAAAACTATCGGATTATCCGAGATCTGTTCTGTGTCCGAAATAATTACACATCCTTATCCGAAACCGATATAATTTTATACCTACATCCATATCCAGACCAAAAATATCATATCCATAGCATCCCTACTGTGTAACCGCGCCCACACGTCCTAGCCCCACGTACTAGCTTGTATATTTGTAACAACTTAATTTGATCACTCCCAAACATAAACCCAAGACGTTGGACATAAAATCGCTAACTCGTGACGCAAGGCCGTAAAACCAGAAATAGAAGAACAAAACGCGATTGCTCTCATTGCTCATCTCGTTAAACTTTGACGGGAAGGTTTATGGAGCAGGTTTAGGATACGAAGGTGTAAACACAGATACTTTGCTATCTGGCTGGCTTAATATGCGTCGCAGCCAAATAGTTTAATCACTCGTCCAACTAACAGCCTAGCTTCTTTACTAAACAGCTCCGTTTAATAAGAATGCCTGAATAATAATGTAACACGTATAAAAAAATGTGATTAAAATTGCACGGGATGGAACGGACCGCTGCGCTGGTCTGTTAACAGTTCAGTTCCTGTGGTTTTAAAATAGTTTTGTTGTCTTTAGTCCAGTCAACAAGTTTAGTTCAAAAGAATCTTTACTTTCCAGCGGTTATTGATCCTGTGAGCTATAAAAATATATAGCCTGCTTATTGCCATGTCAACTTGTAAGCAATAAAATTATTGAAACATGCAGTGTTTTCAAAAAATACTTATGGTTTTTAGCGCATTTAAAATATCGTGAATATATTGCAAGTATTTCTCAAATGACAAAAGGGTGCAAGTCAACAAGTTCATAAACGTTTTAAATAGAAATAAAGCTTCTAGAAACATGTGTCATACCTAATTCGGTTCGGAATTACGTCTAGAAAAATGTTTTTAAGGAATAACTACATACTTTCTTTTCGTTATCTTATTTTGTTAATGACTTCCGCAATTTTTTATGTGCTAGTAAATTACCCTTAAATAACATTTTTTAGACGTTCCGAATCAAATGAGGTATTGCACAAGTTTCTAGGAGTTTTATTTCTATTTGGCTTGCCTGGTGGCTTAGTTGGTAGTAAGTATGCCTGCAAAGCCTTGGGTCGTGGGTTCGATCCCCACCCAGTGCAAATGTTTGTGTGATGAATTCAAATATTTGTACTGTGCCTGTGTGTTTTCTATGTATAATAAGTATGTATTTAAAAATATATAAGTATTATATAGGCTTCATATTACAAGCTTTGCTTAGTTGGGGTCAGATGGTGTTGTGTGTGAAATGTCCATCAAGATTTGTTTTTATTTTATTTATTTAACACGTTTTAGAACTTGATGAGTTTTCTCTATACAAAAAATAAAACGCCCGTTTGTCATTTGAGAAATACTTGCAATATATTCACGATATTTTTAATGCGCTAAAAACGTATGTATTTTTTTTTAAGCACTGCATGTTTCAATCATTTTATTGCTTGCAAGTTGAAGTGGCAATGAGCAGGCCATATATATTTATATAGCTCGCAGATCCTATAGCCGCTGGGAAGTAAAGGTCATCGAATGGCGACCACATAGAACGCACTTTTATTTTATTTACCACTAATTGTACCCCGTAATGTTCACCACTTTAAATCAGCACAAAAATAGCTAATGTGTTAATCCAGCTACCTCTGTCAGCTGTTTGGCTACGCCAAGAAAATATGTGTCTTGACTGCCATCTCACCAGTTAGATGCGGTCTACGATGAAGCGCTAAAAAGGAGTCAAACTTCCTCGTTCAAGTATTTAGAACGTCAACCATAGAACGATGTCACTTTTTCGAGTTACGAACAGTTCGATAGACAAAAAGCAAGGTGATAAGTATTAGATCATGCTGATCAGGTGCGTACTCTCCCAAATGTTTGAGATAAAAACCTTAAAGCGAGCAGTTTAACAGCGATGTTAAAGACTTTGAAATTTTCACAGA
Organism: Ectropis grisescens; assembly: GCA_017562165.1. Lineage (NCBI taxonomy): Eukaryota > Metazoa > Arthropoda > Insecta > Lepidoptera > Geometridae > Ectropis > Ectropis grisescens. Next base: position 27,311,160 of record CM029788.1, read on the forward strand.
ATAATATCAAAGAAAAATTAATATAAAAACTGTCTGTTGTTCATTCACCTCGAAACATGATACAGATAATATTTTTTTACAATAATGTGTGTTGTAGCGCTGAATAGTATGTAAAGCTTTAGAACCCGAAAAAATAATGAAATCCTTAGGGAAAAGTCTTTTAAATTCACAAAATTCTACGCGAAACATGCCGCAAGCTACAATAATACGTTTTTGACAAAAAATACCAATATACTTTAAAACAACGATGCAATTAAATTGAGAACATCGTCATTGCTTGTTCAAATATTGTAGAATGTATTTTACATCTACTCCCAAAAGAGTTGGCGAAAACACATTACTTTCTTTTGAGGTAAATTTTGCTGACAAGTTTTCTCTAATGGGTTTCGAGTTTGTAAATACAATATATCAAAGTAACGACCGCGAAAAAATCTAAGTATTCAGTGAAGTATTAATTGCAGCATCATTACTCAGCGTTTTGGGGTTTGAGATAAACAGTCGGGGATCAGTCTTCGAACCTAGGGGCACTGTCCGAGTCATTTAACCTTTTGTTATAAGACACGTAAGCAAACAATGAGTCGACACTAACGTAGTGTTATGCGGAAAAGAAGCACTACTATAAAATGAAACAAAACGAAACGAGAAAAACTAGATAAAACAAAACTCCTGCCCAGACGGGATGGCACGGAACGGAACAGACCTGAGGTGGATGAATCAAGTTATAAAGTTTTGATAAATGACAATAATTTCGACTGCGTTAAAACAGCCGTGGTCAGGGGAAGACCGAAGAAAAATGTGGGCCATCTCATTAGGAAAAGAAGAGATCTTTGTCTACCTTCTTTTGATCTTAAAATTTGCAGAGTTGAGGCTCTCACAATGTATTCGACACCCAGCCCGTTGTGTACTGGCGAGAAATTACTTTCAATCTGATTGTAGTGTTCAGTAATAAATACAACTATTATTTATAAATTAGTAGGTTTTACTAGCGTAGTTCCCGATTCCGTTATTTTTCGGTGATAATATGTTTTTATACCAGGCTATTTTCTATTTATAGTAAATTTTAACGTGATCACTTACCTAGGTTTTGCTTGCAAGATGAACAAACATTCAATACAGATACATATTCACAAACTGGGACATATATAATACTAGCAGCGGCTCGCGGCTTTACCTGCGTAGTTTCCGTTCCATTTATTTTACCGGGATATAAAGTGGACTGTGTTCCAAATTACAGCCTAATCTGTTTTACGTCACAGCGTGATTGGCAACAAACATCCAAATGTATAAACATCAAAATATTGACATTTGTAATATTAATAGGGTAATGGAATTAGAAACATAGGATGATTAAATGTTTGTTGCTCAATCACGTCGGGACGGTTGAATGGATCAGGTTGAAATTATATAACTAGTGGTATTTTTTTATTTTTTTTTTAAATATTAAATATTGGTGGACAATTCACACACAACACCATCTGACCCCAAACTAAGCAAAGCTTGTGTGATGGCAGCCAGATAGCTGATATAATACTTGTATAGTTTTTTAAATACATACTTATTATACATAGAAACACCCAGACACAGTGCAAACATTTGAATTCATCACACAAATATTTGCACTGGGTGGGGATCGAACCCACGACCCTCGGCTTCGCAGGTAGAGCTACTACCAACTAAGCCACTAGGCCAGTCAAATGTTAATTTATTTATTGGTTTCGCCAATGCGTTACAATTTTATTATTACTGTTATTTACACATGCTCATACATAACATACAAGATAATTTTATCACAATAATAAATAGGACGACGACACAATTATATAGTATTTTAGGTACATAAACACTTATAGAGTTGATAGATACCTTTAAAAATATAAATAATTACAAACATTACGTCTAATAAATTTACAATACTTCTAGGTATGTAACAGGCGATAGGCTGTTTTTTATTTTGGAAAAATATAGGTAAAACTGTGGGCTGGTTGGTAGTAATTAATTCACTGGATTAAGAAGTTGTGGACTTTGCAAGTTAATTTAGCAAGAGCTGAAAGTTACTTCGTATGTTTATTTTATATCAAGCCAAAGTTTGGGCGTGTGTGAATTACTGGTGCCTCTTTTGGAACGCTTTCTTATGTTATACCTATACATATAGCATAAAAATATTGGAATTTTGGAAGCCATTTTTCACACAGCACCATCTACTCTAAACTAGGTAAAATTTGTACTTAGGTAGTGTTAAGAAATCCTAACGTAGTACGACACTACGTGAGGCATAAGCTGAGCTTTGCATTTGTGTGAGTGGACATGGATAGTGTAGGTGTGACAACCGGCCTTAGGCGCGGCGCCATTCTGTCTCGCCGCGCTCCTGCCTGATTGGTGATCACACACACTAATGCAAAGCTCAGCCTATACCTCGCGGACAACATTTCAAGCTCCTGCCTGATTGGTGATCACTCACACTAATGCAAAGCTCAGCTTATACCTCGCGGAGTGTACTGTTCTATGAAATATAACTTAACTTACTTAATTGTTGAGACTCAATTGTAAACGTACTTTTTTTTTAAACCCATAATTTATTCTTTATATATCTTAAACAATGAAGTGATGAGCGCAGTGCAGTGCTAGGTAATGCTCTTTATGTTCCAATAGCTGCGTGTCACTGTGGCGTTATGTGGCAGGCATGTTTCTTACCATCAGGCACATGATCTACTCGTCTCGTCACTTTTTATTAAAAAAAAAAATAGACAAAGCTCGTACCGGAGGCTATAGACACGTATGTATATAGAAAGCTGATATAATACTTATATAAATGTCATTGCTTATACTGTTTTGTGTTTATATACATATATTATAATCTAACGACAACAGAGTATAAACTAATCTAACAAACCGTGAGGTTACAATCTCACGCGTCATATTATACACTGACAATGTCACTCTGACATATATACTGTTTCCGGTGCAGAAGACATATATTGCTGTTCAGCGGAATAATGTTGCCAACATTTTGGGCTCCTTTGCACCGAGAACAGTATAGGACAGGTTACGTGTTAACAAGTGATATGCCATTGTCGCTATTTTTGGAATGTATGTTTAATTTTAAGTCTTACTTGTATCACTATAACTTCATTCACTTATTACTCTATTGTAACACTAGTTTTTATTGTTTTTCTTATCCTGTATACGTGTTTTTTCTTTGTTTTTGGTGTGTACAATAAAGAGTATCTATCTATGTATCTACTCTAGTAATATCTACACTTATTAGACACAGAATCACCCAGACAGAGCATACAAATTAGCATTCATCAAGTAAATTAGTCATTGCTAGTCATATCCATAATCTTAATATTATTACATCATGCCATATTTTTGTATTGGCTAATTTTAGAGCAATTGCTTTTTTTCCTTCCCTCCTCTTCGTCTCACTTTCAGTCCCCAGCCACAATCCTTTCATAAAAATTTACTGTTATTTGCTTAAATTGTTAAGCTTAAGTTTTCACACTATAACTACGTAAAAAAAACATAAAAATACATATAAAATTTCAAACTACGTCGCCGCTAGTAGCGAGTTGTAATGAACTCTCCATTTACTGTTTTTTATTGGCACCTACACGCTACACTCGTTTGCCAATAAAAAAACATTATTCCAATACCCAGTGGCATATCCAGTCAATACATTTTCGATCACACCTTTGACGCATAATACAATATATATGAAAAACTCATCGAATTTTCCTGTAATTTCCTTTCAATGGTTTAGGAAAATGCGAATTTCATCTATCTCTTTTGCATGATCTTTCTCGCTCGCACGCCTGTTATCACTCAGTCCTCCTGAGAGCTTTCGGGTAGCTAGTCGGGAAATTCTGGCTCTGACGCGAATCGAGAAAGTTAGTACGAAAATTAGTTCTGAATCGAAGTGATTTGTTATTTGTGACGCTATGATGTGATGTGATTGAGGCACGACAACAACAAAAACAAGTTAATAAAATAAAAACATTCTTATTTCTTATAAAATTAACAAAAAATATTTTGTAGTCACTTTATTTGGAAATAGTACAAAACGGATTTATTCTGAAAACGCAAATTCGTAAAGGTAGAAACTTTTAATTATTTTACTATAAACTATTATAATTTAATTAGTATCATTTAAAAGCAATCTGCTCGAAGGGTTGCAATAAGACTTTTAATGTGGCTATAGCAACAGGCAGAAAATGAGGTCGTATATAAAGTATCATAGCACCAACATAATTCTGATCTAATGAACCACATTCCAATTTAATAGCCAATACACCCTCACACACTAATCATGTGAGGTGAGTTTATAATAACAATAAAATTTATTTCTTTTGTTCTTTTTTTTTTGTAACTAGTGGTCCGTCCCCGCTTCTCCCATGGTCCATAATATATAACCGAAAATGTCCAACGGTGAAACAATTTTAAAAAACGGTCTTACGGTCGGTAGTTCCTGAAATTAGCACGTTCAAACAAGATAATCTCTTTAGATATTTGCTAGATCACCATAGTTGCAATATTTATATGCAATACATCTGTTTATCTTTATATATGTATAAATATAATTATTCTGTGAACTCCTCCTAAATGGCTGGACCGATTTAAATGTTTTTTTATTGTATTTGGGTGGCGCCTTGGAGTGTTTAGATTCACAAATCAGCCCGGCAGATGGCGCTGCAGCCGAGATTATTATGCGAAGCCGGAGAGGGCCACTAGTAGTTATACGAGGGTCAAACTGAAAGTTCTTAGAAAATCAAAAACTGATTACATTAGCCAGTTATTAGTTTTATTATATCTTTTCAAAATATTGTCCATTCACGTCAATACACCGCTGCATGCGATGGAACCACTGGGAAAAGCACTTTGCCCACTCGTCCTTAGGGGTATTTTCAATGGCATCGCGATACGCAGCCACCGCTTCTTCAGCATTCATAAACCGGTTTCCTTTAAGTTTTCTTTAATTTTTGAAAATAAATAAAAATCACAAGGCGCGAGGCCGGGGCTATACGGCGGGTGACCCAGTAATTCAACGTTTGATGTCGCCAAATAGTCGATCGTTCGCTTGGCGGTGTGCGATGAGGCGTTGTCGTGGTGAAGGAAGATCCTACTGCGAGGTCGTTTCTCTCGAACTTTTCCAAGACAAGTGGCAAACAATTGGTAGTGTACCATTCTACAGAAACTGTTTTTGATCCTCTAACACAATTGTTGCGAAAATGACCTATCTTCCAAAGAACGAGGCCACCAATTTTTTTCCCCGCACTTCGATCTCTCGTCACTTTAGTTGGCAACTCCTCGAAAGGAAACACCCACTGAGCAGATTGTCTTTTGGTTTCAGGATCATAACAGTAAATCCAGCTTTCGTCACCTGTTAGTATGTCGAACACAGCATTTGAGTCACCTCCGTTAAATCTTTCAATCATTTTACGGCACCAATCCACACGATGGAGTTTTTGAGCCTCAGTCAAATTATGAGGTATCCACCGGGCGCAAAGCTTCCTGACCGCTAAATGTTCGTGTAGGATTTTGTGCACTTGACTCATACCGATGCCTAAGCTTGTCCGAATCTGCTGATAGGTCACTCTTTTGTCAGTCTCTATCATACGCCGCACAACACAGATGTTATCTTCAGTCGTCGCCGTAGAAGGCCGTCCCTCACGTAAATCATCAGTGAGATTAGTGCGACCACGTTTAAACTCATTAAACCAGTTGTAAACAGTCGCACGAGATGGGGCTTCATCGTGAAAGGCCAATCGTAGTCTATCATAACTTTCTTGTTGACTTAAATGACATCGAAAGTCATAAAAAATCATTGCACGAAAATTGTCTCGTGTTAAATTCATGTTGACGTGACACAGACAATTTTCAATTTGCCGCCAAATCGTAAAACAAATGACAAATGAATGAAGTATATACTCAGAAATATTGGCAAAGAGTTCTATTTTCAAATTATAGAATTATTTTTTTATTATATTGTTTATAAGTGGCCAGTTCTAAGAACTTTCAGTTTGACCCTCGTACCTATACATTTTGGGTTGGTGTTATGTTTAATAGTTTGTAAATTAAGTAAATTTTGTTCGAATTTAACGTTTTGCCTTAAACAGGATCCTTTTTTCTGTTAAACAAACAAAAAGTAAAAATCAATTCAGATAAAATTACAGAACTCAATTGAAAAGCTATTTAATAAACTATTTAATATAACGAAGACGAGTGTTTTGGTATCAAAATTACATATTAGTATGGTGTGGTGTTGTGTGATCTTATAGTGCTAGCAAGTATATAACATACTATAAAAACAAAAAGACTGAAATTTTAATACGTAGAAAAAATTAAAACGCGAAAAATAAAGCAACGCATATAACAAAAAAAACAGTGGGAATTTAATTCGTGAACATTTTTTAAACGTGATAAATAAAATGACTTAACAATGTTTAACCTAACAGACCTGGGGTCCCTCCAGGGTCTGAACCTGACTGCGCCACTGAACGGGACGTTCCCCTTCGGCGATGAGCTGGACATCTTCTTCCAACCAGAAAACGTGCTCATCACTCTGTACGTGCCGGTGATTCTGCTGTCCCTGGTCGCTAATGTACTACTCATCGTCGTCGCTGTCAAATGCAACTATACTAAAAAGTAAGTATTTGTATCCATGTATTTTAAATCAATGGTGATATGGTGAATAAAAAAAAACTAATAAGTCCGTAAATTAGATAATAAAAAAATATTCTACACGTATTTTTTCTTTTCTGGCTCAAACAAAATCAACGAAAATACTTTCTTTGAAATTTTTAGTGATGTCACCTTTAAAAATGGTTTTTAGGGTTCCGTAGCCAAATGGCAAAATACGAGACCCTTATAGATTCGTCATGTCTGTCTGTCTGTCCGTCCGTATGTCATAGCCACTTTTCTCCGAAACTATAAGAGCTATAGTATTGAAACTTGGTACCTAAGTAGATGCTGAAAAGAATGTTAGAACTGAAACTCAAAATTTTTTTTGATCAAAGCCATATGTGTGGATTATCTATGGATAGGTAATCAAAAATGATATTGAAGTTTCTAACATATTTTTTTCTAAACTGAATAGTTTGCGCGAAGGACTCTTCCAAAGTGGTAAAAAGTGTCACGCCCCCCCCCCTCCTGTAACTTCTAAAATAAGAGAATGACAAAAACAAAAAAAAGTGTATGATGTACGTTACCATATAAACTATCAACGAAAATTGTTTTGAATGAAATCTAGTCAGTAATTTTATTTTAATACGTCATAAATTGACTATTGTTAAAACACTGATTAAAGTAAGAACGAACTATAAGTACTTTTATATTGTGGTACTTGCTGCTACGGAAGCCTTCATGCGCGAGTCCGACTCGCACTTGACCACTTTTATTATGTAGACGTGACGACACAACGGAAATTACGTACGATGTACGTTACCATATAAACTATCAACGAAAATTGTTTTGAATGAAATCTAGTCAGTAATTTTATTTTAATACGTCATAAATTGACTATTGTTAAAACACTGATTAAAGTAAGAACGAACTATAAGTACTTTTATATTGTGGTACTTGCTGCTACGGAAGCCTTCATGCGCGAGTCCGACTCGCACTTGACCACTTTTATTATGTAGACGTGACGACACAACGGAAATTTAATGATATAGTTTATCTTTGTTGATTTTTAATAATTTGATAAAACAAAAAATACTTGTCCCATAGTTTTCTATAATTTACTAATTAGATAGATATATGTTTGGCCCATCTATCCAAATTCACGGGTAACTCACGTTCTTTAGTCAGTCCAGTCCGACTTAAGTTTCGGGCGCATCCGGCAGCCTTTTTCAAGGAAAATGCACTCCCGCGAATGCTACTCGTTTGGCACTGTATGTCTAAAAAACATGTTAGTTTCATACTCTTTTTACCTACTACATCGCCGTCATTGAGCAACCAATATTCGAACTGTCGCATTTATAAAAGTACTAGTAGCATCCTGCGGTCTCATCCATACATTATATCTATGTACCTACCAAATTTCATACTGAATCCTGCAGTAGTTTTTGCTTAAAGAGTTACAAACATCCATATTTCCAAACTTTTACATTCATAACATTAGTGAGAAAAGGATAAGGAGGTAATTATATCTATATTATAAACTAGCCATCCGCCCCGGCTTCGCACGCGTGCAATCCTGAAACTAAATATGCGAATATAAATGGTTATTGAGGATTATCCCTGAGAGATAGACATAATAGATGCCATTGTGGACTTTTTTGTAGACCTTCTTATGAGGTACAATACTGCAGTACATTAGTTTGATCCATCCCGTAGGATTCATCCAGCGTTTGCAATGTAAGCGCAAAAAATGTGTTTATTTATGACATCACATTAGAATCCTTTAAAATTATCAGTGTTTCTGTGTAGAAACACTGATATGCACATATTATATAAGTACATAATATAAACCTTCCTCTTGAATCACGATATTTATTTTAAAAAACCGCATCAAACTCTGGTAGTTTTACAGATCTAAGCATACCTACATAGGGACAGACAGACGCAGGACGTGACTTTGTAATATATTGTACTATGTAGTGATAAT